>CM053791.1:460338995-461578995 GCA_028749045.1 Cupressus sempervirens | reverse complement strand
TCTGTATGGTTGTAGCCTTAGATAAACCATATCCCCAACCTTGAAACTGTGCTCTATCTGGTGCTGGTCAGCATACAATTTCTGTTGATTTGGGCTTGTTGTATATTCTCCTTGAGCACCCTCAACATATCCTAACTATCTTGTAAGAAGTATTTTTCTTTGGGCACTCTACTATCCCCCAAAACCAGATCCATGAAACTAGGTGATTCATAACCATACAGTGCCATGAATGGAGTCATCTTGATGGACATATGATAAGTGGTGTTATAACAATACTCTCCCATATGTAGCCATTTGATCCAAGCCCTCTGTTGTGTAGTCACATAGTTCCTCAGATATCCTTCCACCAATTTATTCACAATCTTTGTCTGCCCATCTATCTGTGGATGATAACTAGTGCTAGGTGTAAGTTCTGTACCACACAACCTAAACAATTCCTACCAAAAAGTACTCATAAATTTACTGTCCCGATCACTAACAATGAAACTAGGTAGCCCATGTAACTTGAATATCTCTCTAAAGAAAAGATCAGCCATCTGTGTTGTTGTATAAGTGGATGGAATACCAAAGAAGTGAGCAAACTTTGTCAGCTGATCAACTATCACATAGATGCAATCTTTCCCCTATACTCGTGGTAACTTGGTGATGAAGTCCATAGAAATATTTTCCCATTTCCTATCCAGAATGGGCAAAGGCTGTAACAACCCTACAGGATATGTGTACTCTCCCTTATTTTGCTGACAAATAGCACACTCCCTGACATGCTTCTGACCATCATCCTTGAGCCCTTTCCATGTGAGCTTCTCATGGATCTGCCTATAGGTCTATAAGATCCCTGGATGTCCAACTGTAGGTGCATCGTGAAATGCCTTCAGTATTACCTCCCTAAACTATGATGAAGGAATCAAATATATCCTACCCTAAAACTTAATCAATCCGTCCATCACCACGTAATGATCATCATGTATCATGCCTGCAATTACTCCAGAAGCCTAAGTGTCCCTTGCATACTCTTCTATGATCTTATTTCTCCAATCTCCTGTAATCTCAGCTAGAGCACAAATATGAGGTCTTCTATATAAAGCATCTACCACTACATTCTTCTTACCTTTGACAAACTCAATGTCAAAGTCATACGCTTGTAACTTTGTAATCCACTTCTGTTATCTATCATTCAAATCACGTTGGCTCATGAAGTATTTGATGTTTTTGTGATCAGTTTTGATAACAAACTTTCCCCCAACTAGTTAGGACCAAAACTTAGCCAATGCATGCATTATAGGCAACATCTCCCGATCATAGATAGAATAGCTCCTCTCGACTCCATAGAGCTTCGTGCTCTCAAAAACAATGGGATACTTCTCCTACATCAAGACCACCCCAATCCCATCTCCTGACGCATCACAATGAAGCTCAAATGGCTTTGTGAAATCTAGTAGAGCTAGTACCAAACATGATGACATCACCTTCTTAAAATGATCGAAGCTTCTCTGAGTTGCCTCTATCCATGTGAAGGCCCCTTTCCTAGTAAAGTTTTTCAAGGGTGCATCTATGAAAATCCCTTAACAAATCTCCTATAAAATCTGCAGAGACCAAGGAATCCCTTAAGCCATCTAAGATTCATAGGAGTAGGCCAATCAATAACAGCCCTAAAAATTTTAGGATCTACCTTAACTCCATCTGCACTGATGATATGCCCAAGGTATATTAGCTCAGTCATCCCAAACTTGCACTTAGATTCCTTGGCATACAATGACTCTTTCTCCAAAGTGGATAGCACCATCTCAAGATGTTGTAAATGCTCCTCCCAAGTCTTACTAAAGACTAAAATGTCATCAAAGAAAATCAAGACAAATCTCCTAAGTTGCTCACTGAATACCTGATTCATGCAACTCTGGAATGTAGCAAGGGCATTGGTTAGCCCAAATGGCATAACCAAAAACTCGAAGTGGCCATAGTAACACTAAAAAATTGTCTTCTCAATGTCTTCCTCCCTCATGCTGATCTAATGATACCTTGATCATAGATCAATCTTTGTAAAAAAGCATGTACCATGTAACTCATCAATCAGCTCATATGTTCATGGGATGGGATATCTATTCTTAATGGTCTTCTTATTTAATGCCATGTAATTGATGCACATGTACATCGTCCCATCATTCTTCTTTACCAACACTACTGCTAAAGTAAAGGGGCTCTTAGTAGGCCTAATATGCCCTATTTCCAACAACTCCTTAGTTGCCTTCTCTATCCCATCCTTATGTTTCTTAGGATGATGATAGGGATTAATCATAATTGGTTTGGCTCCCTTCTTGAGCTCAATAACATCCTCTATCCCCCTTGTTGGGAGGAACCCCACGTAGAATCTTGCCAAATACCTTAGTGTGCCTGTCAAGTATCTCTTGGATATCTGGTGGATGACTCTTCACTTGTGGCTCCTGTGAAGTTGGCGTAGTGAAACATTTTGCTACCCACTCTATGTTATTATGTCAAAAAAGTCTTTGCATTCTCCTCAGGGAAACTACTCTGTAAGTCCCATCTGAAAGTCCTCTAAGTACAACAGTTCTTCCCTCATGCTGAAACCTCATCTCCAATTTTTCTAGGTTAAGTGTGAACTCTACTAGTGAGGCCATCCATGTCATGTTGAGGATGACATCATAGTCTCACATGTCTACCACATAGAACTCATCCTCCAACTCATAGCCATCTCCAAACCTAATGTGAAGATTATATATCTTCCAAGTACATAATAGTTTGTCACCATTAGCTACCATGACTCTAAACCCAACGTGCTCCTTAGTCTATAGACCTCTCTTGGCTATCAATTGTGCATCTATAAAATTATGTGTAGTCCCAGTGTCAATGAGTAAGATCACTTTCTGCCCTTGGATAGTACCCTTGACCTTAAATGTGATTGCCTTCTAAGCCCCCACTAATTGTGCTAATGACTTCTCATCCTCAGGAATGTTGCTCTCCTCTATAGTGCTATCCTCATCTGAATAAGAGTGTTGATCCTCCCTCTCTGATTGTGACTCCTTGACTGAGAAATACTCCATTTGATTTGCCTTAGCCTTGAGAGGACACTTATGAGATAAATCCCAAGGCTCTCTGCACTGAAGACATAACTTCTTCTTTCTTAAATCATTCAAGGTGTCATTATCCAACTTATCTCTTTTTGACTTAGCATCCTTGTGAACAATTTTTTTGTCCTTCTCTTGTCCTATTTCATATAAGAATCCCTATGCTGAAATATGCTCCTAAATGAAGAAGGTGCTAAGTCACGAGCCCTTTTAGTGGCCTCCTGCAATGTACTTGGGTCATGCCCCTTGACCCAACCTCACAAGGGTTCTGAGGGTCCATCCATAAACAACACTACTAACCTCCTCTTAGAAATATCTGTGACCAACATAGCTAACCTCTAAAACTCATTGGTATACATCTCAACTAATCCCCACTACTTGAGTTGTGCCAACTCCTTGAACTATAATTTGGGATCCCTGGTATCAAATCTCTCTATGAGCTTGTCAATGAACTCCTTGTAAGATGTGATCTAATTATGCCCCAAGGTTACCATGCCATGGTGCCACCACTCATGAATTGATCCATCCAAATGAATAGCCGCATACTTTATAGCCTCCTCCTTAGGCATATCCATCTTCTGCACCCAAGCTCATGTGGTCATCTTTCCTAAAGCATCATAATAAGGTAAATAAAGTTTCCCAACTTTCTCAAGGTTTTGACTTCTTCCTCCTGATCTGGGCATGTGTCTCATCCCCAAGTCTAAGTAATATCTGAGAGAAATCTCTGCCTAAAACTCTGGTCCACTAGCCTCACAATCCCTTCTAAATTGATCCTGTAACTCCATAATCTACAGTTCATTAACTGCTTGAACTAGATCTCTAGGTGGAAAGGTGGGTAGAAGAGGTCTCAAGCTTACTATTTGAGCTGGGCGTGCAACATGTCTAAAGTTATCAGCCTCATTCCCATTATTTTCATGTCTATTATTATCATTAATGTTGCCTTGACCTCCATTATCATTGCCTCTATTATTGTTGTTTCCATTGTTGGCATCACCTAGATTAATATTGATGCCCATCTGTCTAGCCATAAGCTGCAACATCATATCCATTTGCCTATTTTTCTCTTGTTGCATACGCTGCCCCTCCTCTAATGTATCCAATAACCTGAACATTACATTTTCCTAATCTGGACTGGTATTCTTATCATCTCGGTCACCCATATTACTGTCTTGTTCAAAGAATATCTCCTTTATGTCTGTATGACTGGATTGTATGTCCCTCTACACAGATGAACTACCTTGTTCGTTCTGCAAGTTTGAACTCCTACTTTGTCTCGCTCTAGTATTGCAAAAATTATAAAGCCCTTATCACATGCTCAAACATAAATGCTTAAGATCTCCACATGATGGTAGGACTTATAGCTCTGATACCACTATAATGCGCACCCTGGAAATGCCCAAGAACCAAACCAATTTCTGAAAGCGGTTTTTATGTCTTTGCATAGGTTTCAATCCACATAACATGAGCAAGAAGGATTTATGCAAATTGAAGATTGAACCATTGCTGAAATATTATTAGTTCTCAAGATGATAAAATCAAATACAAAGTAATGTATTCCAAAGGCCAAATCCCAAGGGAATGATGTCTAGAATGTTACAAGAGAGGATGAACATCCTCTAATGCCAAGAAAAGATATGTGAGTCACACATCCAAGTTCTTATCAAATGTCATTCACAAAAATATCATGCTAAACAATGAGACTCTCCCCCCTATTTGTCCTTTTCCTTCACCCTTCTAGAAGGAACTAAAACATTAATTAATTGTATTTACTAGAGGCTTCCCCCTTCCAATAATTAATGCATTCTCTAGAAACGCCTCCCTGGCAATACAATAATTAATTGTGCTTCTAGAAAATTAAATTACTAGAGGCTTTCCCCTTTTCAATTCTTAATACACACTCTAGAAGCTTCTCCCTTGTAATACAATTTTTAATTAAATTAATTAAATATAAAGTCACCTTTTAATTTTTAATTTATTTAATGACTTTATAAGAAATTAATTTAATTTCCTCTTCTGCTCCAATTAGAATTTGGAGAATGTGAATGCTAAATGATGCAGTCATTACACAACTACCATCTGCTTTCCATACCTTCCAACCCTTTTATAAGCAGGTACTCCAGCTCTATCAGAACTCTTGTTTTCATAAAAAAATGAAAAGGAAAACATAATAGTCTCCCTATAGTGGTTGTTTCAACCAATTTGAATATTTTTAAGAACACTAACTAACAAACAATTAGGTCAGATACAATTCCCCACCTCAAAATTTTGCACAAATTGTATCATGTTTTAGATTACGGTAAAAGCAAGTTTTGAAGGGGCCCCGAAACCATTTTAACAAAAAAAAGAAGGATAGACAAATAAGACCACCAGGAATAGTCCTAAAACCTACTGAAAAGCAGAATGAAAATCAGGTTTTACAGGGACCTAAAACCACTAGCAAAGTTCAATAAAAGTATCCAGATTTTGCAAGGACCTAGAACCCGAAATAAAGCTTTACCAAAAAATAGAACCAAAACCAGAAACCAAAACCAAAAAAATAGACTAGAAAAAGGACCTATACATAAATGGAAACAACACAGAAGACCCAAAGCTTCTATTACAGATCCATAATCATCTTGACAGCCTCCTTCTCGATCGTAATAGTGTTCTGAATGGAGTTGGCAGCCTAAGTCGCAGCAGCTTGCAAGGCTTTCTTCCTTGAACTCTGCCTTGTCCTCTTACTCGGGCCCTCCAAAGAAATAGTATCTTCATTTACTCCTTTTCAAAGGCTAGCTACAGTGGCACAAATGTTTGATGTTATCTGCTCCATTTTTGTACCACTTTCCTCAATGAACATTCTAAGATTTAACTCATAATCTTTAAGTTTTTTAGGGATATCTCCCATTTGCACCTCCAAGTGATTAATTATGGCCTGATCAACATCTTGGTTGTGTTGCATTATTTCCACTTTCTTCTTCAACCCCATAATTTCATCATAGCACAAATTGTATCATGTTATCAACAATGCCTATGATAAAATGGGTAGAATTAATAGGAATTGTTTTTTAAGAAACCTACTAATAGATTTGTATTTTTAAATGATAGGGAACAAAACTAATGTCCCTACAGGTACTAGATCGATATGTTTTTAAAACATTGATACAATTCTCAATAATGACATAGGATAATTCCTTAGTAAAAGCTTGTGAAGAACAATTGAACAGTGCATAAGTCAAAATCCAAAACCCCAATCTCTTTACAGTAGTTGCTTCAATCTGTTCCTTGTAAGCATACACCAAGATTTCAAAGCTACTAGAATCATGAGTCCAGGATGATAAATGATAGACATTAGTAAACAAATTAGTTGTGAAAATTTGATTGAAATTGCAGATTTCAAAGACTGCAACAACGTAAATGTGTAATAAGAAGTCACATTTGCATTAAATCCTCATATTTTTTTGTTTTATGTTGTAATGTTAATATTTTAAATGCTTTGTAATTCTTAGATTCTTATTCCAATAAAATAAAATAAATCCTAACATTTCTCCCTATAGAGTTGGTCAACAACTTACAACTTCAATGCCTCTATGACTTATTAATAGTAGTGCGACTATGTGCATGAATGTAAACAACATGGAAAAATCTAGAATTTCTAGGAGCTTTAAGAAGAAGCTTTTAATTTTTTTAAATATTTTGAATTAAAAGAAACCAAAATAGGGGGGCTGGCCCATAAATAGTTAAATTGGTCAACTACTAGTAGATTACCAACAACCAAAATAACCCCCTGCCACTTAAAAAATAAATAGTTCAAAAATATAACTAAAAGAGTATCAACTGGCCTAACATTGCCTATATTAAGTCTAGAAAAGCTATGTAAATATATGAACAAAGGCATAATAGCTTTAAACCTATTCAATTTTAGGAACCAACAGATAAACAACATTAAAAAATAGAAGGAGGGAGCCATTAAGGCTTCTTGGCCTCTTTCCTCCCCAGGAGGACATTTGCCCAATCTTCTGCAAGGAAATCAAACAGTAATTTGGAATCCTCCTTTGACAAGTCTCCCTCCATATCTTCCAACAAGTGAAGAGTGGTTGTAGTAGCATGTGTTACTTTAAATATGAACTTCATCAGAAGATGCATCCTTTCTTCTAGTGCATGAATTCTCTGACACACCTCATCACTACTTGTCTTCTTAGTGTCTACGTTACCCTCTTGCATGTTGCTCAAATTGCCATCCACCTACACCAAAGTGACATCCTACACATTCAAGGGGTTAGCAATATCCTTGGGAGGAATCTTAATAGGGGAGGAAATTGTTCTGGGGGAGGGCACGCTATCCATTGCATCTAGGAATTGGTCCCAAGTTAAATCCACACACCCCAACCTAATGGTGGCTGAAACATGTGACACCTCATTCTTCTCCCTCATCCCACCTCCCAAAATAGACCAAGATGAATCTAAAACCTCCTCCTCCTCCTCCTCCATTCTCCCCTTCCCAAAATTCAATGTCTTCTCCTTCATCCTTCTTTTGGGATGGCCTATCTCCTTCAAATCTAAATCCTCCTCATTAGAGGCTCTCGCTTTAAGCTTCCTCTTAGCATTGGACTTTGCTAACCTCCCTGACCTCCTCCTTCCCCCTCTCCCTTCTTCCTCTAAATCCTCTAGTTCCTTCTCTCTCCCTTTATTTCTTGGGGGGTTGGGCTGAACTAGTTACTGTTGTCACTCGGTAGCTATACAGAAAAATGTTGTAATTAGGTAGATACAGTGTATGTTTCTTTAATAGAACTTAAACATTCATAGTGATTAACATGCAACCATAAAGAAAATAACATGAACACATGAGACACCAAATTTAACGTGGAAATCCAATATGGAAAAAACCACCAAGTAACTAGCTACTAATTTTCCCTCTTCTGAAGTAAGCCCTGTTAGGAGCCAACCCTATTAAAGGTTACAAAATACACTGTTAGGTGCGACCTTGTTAAAGGATTTAATCACCCTATTAGGAGTGGCCTTGCTAGAGGACGTTAGAACAATTCAATAGAACTATCACCTTGTTAGAGGATTTACAAAATGGCTATTAAACCAACTCTGTTGAGAGATTTAGAAATCATTGCTACAATGGTAAGAAAGTAACAATGAACTGACCTGAATGAGATGCAACTGAATTGCTGATACAGATCTTTGTTCTACTTTACTAGATCCTCTTCTAATTGAATACAACTTTGTTTCTCCTCAAGGATATCTAATCCTTCTTCAAAATTTTCTCACACTTTCCTCTTTACATAATCAACACACTTGCATGCTTGCTCATCACACTTTAGAATTCATAACTTGACCTTTTATTTATACCTTACAAATTGTCAAGTCAACTCATTTACAAGTTACAATTACCAATAATAATTACCTCGGATGGCTACAATCATTGCATAAAACAATTAAGCTTTATTTCCAAAAACAATGAAATTCATCATTGGCCGACCCTACTCGATAGACACTGCTCTAGAAATAATTTCCAGTGTTAACCAACAAAAGGTTGGTGAATATTGTGAACTTTGCAAAATCCTTTGGAGACCAAGTCAACTCGATAAACACTGACTTTCCTTTGTTAACCTTGTGAGTTCAATTACCACTAACTTCTGCTGCAAAATCCTCCAATGCCCGAGTGAGCTCAATAGACACTGTTTTCACAGAGTAATTTCTAGGAACGCTTAGTAAACTCTAGAATTTTCTTTGCTAACCAACTGAGCTCGGTAGACTCTGTTTGATAATTGATATGACATTTATGTAACATCAAAGACAACACACAATTGAACAATTGTATCCAACAATCTCCCTCTTTGGCATTGATGGCAACACAACATGTCATAGCACAATGAAATTTGAAAACAAGTCTTTTTCTGGCAGAACATTTCTCCCTCTTAGATATTATGCCACAAATGTCTTTAATGCAATAATCTCTCTGTGTGAAGGAATTGCATAGCTTCTTTTCAAACAACAAACTCTCCACAAACATATTCAAATTTCAGAAAGATATGATAGTAAACTCTCCCTCTTTGACAACACATGCCAAAGACAACACAAACCAAATGAGTAACAATGTACCTTAAGTACTAATTCATATGCAATGTTTCCATGACTATGTTGCATTAACTGAAAGATCTTCAACTTGGTTCCTGTTGATGCATCACTAAACTTCATTTTAGTGAGCTTCAGATAGGGGAATGACCCCTCGCTTACCTCTTAGATACAAGAATGCATCCTTAGGTAATGGCTTGGTGAATATTTCAGCAATCTGTTCCTTTGTATGGACATATTCCAATCTGATCTCCTTATCCTACACCAATTCTTTGATGAAGTAATACTTTATTGCAATGTGCTTGGTTTTAGAATGCATTACTAGATTCTTTGATATGTTGATTGCACTTGTATTATCACAAAACATAACAACTAGTTCTTTTATCTCAACCTTCATGCCTTCCAATAACTACTTAAACCAAACAATATTAGAACAATTTACTACTGCTACAACATACTCTGCCTTTGCTGTAGATTGGGATGTGCAATTTTGTTTTTTACTTGTCCAAGACACCAGCCTCTTTCCAAGAAAGAATGCTCCACCACTTGTACTGTTTCTGTCATCAATGTTTCCTGCCCAATCAGCATCAGTAAACACTTTTAGGTCTAGATTTCCTCCAAGTTTATACCATAAACCATAATCTTCAGTGCCTTTCAAGTATCTCAAGATCCTTTTGATTGCCATCATGTGATTCTCTCTAGGTTTTGTTGAAAATCTTGCCACTATACCAACTACAAGAGCAATATCAGGTCTTGTATGAACCACATACTGTAACTTTCCAATCATTGATCTATACAGGTCTGATCTACCTCTTTTGTTTCATCATCCATGTTAAGCTTTGATCCAGTACACATGGGTGTTCCAATTGGTTTACAATCTTCCATACCAAACTTCTTAAGTATCTCCTTGATGTATTTAGACTGAGTGATGTAGATACCATTATTGCTTTGTTGAATCTGAAGACCAAAAAAGAATTTAATCTCACCAAACATAGACATTTCAAATTCCTTGTTCATTTGCTCTGAAAATTCTTTGCATTGATCATCATTTCTTGTAAACAAAGTATCATCCACAAATATTTCTGCCAAAACAATCATGTTATCTGGTCCTTCCTTGATATACAAGCTACTAATATCATTAGTTCTCTGAAAACCAATCTCAATAAGATAGTTATGCAATCTTTCATACCATGCTCTAGGGGCTTGTTTTAGACCATGTCCTTCTTGTCTCGATCAACAAAACCTTCAGGTTGCTCAATGTAGACTTCTTTATCCAGAATACCACTGAGAAATGTTGATTTGACATCCATCTAATATACCTTAAATCCTTTGTGTGTGGCATATGCAAGTAAGGTCCTAACACCTTCCAATTTTGCAATAGGAGCAAAAGTCTCTCCATCATCAATTCCTTCTTCTTAGGAGTAGCCTTTACATACTAGTCTAGCTTTGTTCCTTGATACCTTACCATCTTTATTCAACTTATTTCCAAATACACACTTTGTTCCAATCACATTTTTATCTTTAGGCCTAGGTACAAGAGTCCATGTTTTGTTCTTCTCTATTTGCTCCATCTCTTCATTCATAGCCTCAATCCAACTTTCATTTTCCAATGCATCTTTGACATTTCTAGGTTCAAAATCAACAAGTAAACAAGTACCTTTTAGCTTACTTCTTGTTATAGTACCTTTAGACTTGTCTCCAATAATATGATCTGGTACATGATGTCTCCTGACATATTTGGCCAATATAGGTTCCTTACCTTTGAATGAATTACATTATCATCCTCTTGAACTTCAACTTCAAGTTTTGGCTATTATGGCTCAGTAGGAATTCCCCGATAGCATTTGAATGGGACTCACATTCCTGCAACTTGGTTTGAACTTCTTGCAACTCGGTGACTAAAGAAGACTCGGGAGTAGAAGTCACTTGATTGATAGATGTATCTGGCAATGTATTAGGTTCAATGAAAACAAATCTCCTGTACTCTTTTGGTTCCTTTTTGCTTTCTTCTTCAGTCCTTTCTACAAACTCATCAACTTTCACAAGTGCACTTTCTATGATTTTGTGAGTAGACAAATTCAAACATCTATATGTTTTACTCTTGCAAGAATATCCCAAAAAATATGCCTTCATCACCCTTCACATCAAATTTACCTTTTCTAGATTCTTTCAAAATATAACATTTTCTTCCAAATACTTTTAGGTAACTTACATTAGGTTTATAGCCATACCATAACTCATAGGGAGATTTGAATGAGTCCTTCTTCAACTGTACTTGGTTCAAGGTATGAACTGCAATGCTAATAGCTTCCTTCCAATATTTGATAGCAATGTTCTTTTCAATTATTAGAGTTCTTGCACAATCCATGATAGATCTATTCTTTTTTTTAGCTATTCCATTCTGCTCGGGAGCTCCAGGAGTAGATACTTGTCTTTTGATTCCTCTTTCAATGCAAAAGTTGTTGAATTCATGGGAGATGAATTCACCAACTCTATTTGATCTCAAACATTTCAGTCTTTTCCCTATTTCCTTTTCTACTCTAGCCAAATACCATTTGAACTTCTCAAATGCTTCTGATTTCTCTCTTAGATACATGACAATCATCATCCTAGAGTAGTCATCAACAAAAATAATGAAGAATTTTTCTCTATTATAGCTCTCAATTCCAATAGGTCCACACAAATCAGTATGCACAATTTCCAAAATTTCTTCAGACTTATAGTTTTTACTTTTAAAGTTAGTCTTTCCCAACTTACCAATCTGATAATTCTTGTATAGACCAACCTCAAGTTTTTTTATACTAGGAATACCTCTTACTTTCCTGAATTCACTTATTTTCACCAGGTTATCAAAATTCACATGACAACCTTCTATGCCATAACCAACTTTCTTCGACTTGAGCAATAAAACATGGACATTCACCAAGTTCAAGATAGAACAAGTTACCTTTTGTCTATATGCCTGATCCAATCAGCTTTCCTTTGTCATCCAATAGTCTTGCCTTTCCATGCATAAATTCCACCTTGAATCCAATATTGATTAGTTGTGCCACACTCAACAGATTATGTTTTAGTCCTTCAACGAAATAGGCATTATTACCAAATCTCACACTACCACCATCATAATCTTCAAATTGTTCAAACTTTGTTTTGTCACCAGTCATATGATGAGAACAACCACTGTCTATGATCCATGTATCATTTTTGCTTACATGAGAGATAAGTGCCATCTTATCTTCCTCATCATTATTAGATTCATCTTTCACAACAATGTAAACAATTTCATCTTCACTATTATCAGAATCCTTAGAATCCTTAGCCATGAAATATGTTTTATTACCTTTGTCCTTGAATGATTTGAATTCTTTCTTGCCATTACACTTGTGACCTTACTTCTCATCTTTTTTTCCTTGTTTGGGCACCTAGCAACAATATGACCAATTTCCTCACATGAAAAATAGATTAGAGGAACCTTATCTTTGTATTTTCCTTTGCCTCTAGAATATTTCCTTGCAAGTAGAGCTTCAACCACCTCAAGATCACTATTAGAACTTTCTTCTTATTCTTCTTCATTGTCTAACTGAGAATCTTGTATCTTCTTGCCTTTTTCTTTGAGTGAAAGCTTGGCTTCAAATGTTGATTCAATGTTCTTGGAAGCAGGAACATAGTTATCATAGTTATCTAGCTCAAATGCAGCAATCTTCATACTATGGCCTCTAAATTTATCTTATGATTTGGTTCACATCTTCTTTCTTGAATTGTAGAAACTCTAATTGCATAAATGGGAAGCAATGTTCTAAAAACTTTACTTACAACTGTTTCCTCTTTGATATCTCCTCTAGAAGCCTTGATTGCACTGACACTTGCTTTGACTCTTTCAACATATTTAGCAATGTTCTCATCCTCTCTCATCCTCATCTAATCAAATTGTCCTCTTAGACTTTCTTCTTTGGCTCATCTCATATTGTCATCACCTCCATAGATATCTTTCAGCTTGTTCCACATAGCAAAGGTAGTTTTGCAGTCCTTGATATTATCAAATTCCTCATAGCTTAGGGCTGATGCAATGTCTATCATCATGGTGTTATGAGTGTTCTTCTCAGCAATGTCATTGACAAATAATGTACCAGAAGGAGTTACATATTCTTCATCAAGATATTTCAATCTTGTATGTCCAATGGAAGCCAAATGGAGTCTCATGAGACCTTGCCATGCTGAAAAGTTATCCCTATTAAGCCTTGGAATTTCCCTCTTGTAAGACATCCTAATCTTTAGCTTAGATCCTTGAAATCCTTTCTGCAAGCACCAAAAGCTTTGATACCAATTTTTGGAAATATAGATGGAGTAACTGAGAGGGGGGTGAATCAGTTACCACAAAAATAAATCCACATATCCCTTAGATGTCTTATAAAACTATTTACTGTTATCACTTGGTAGCTATACAGAAAAATGTTGTAATTAGGTAGATACAGTGTATGCTATCTTTAACAGAACTTAAACATTCACAGTGATTAACATGAAACCATAAAGAAAATAACATGAACACATAAGACACCAAATTTAACGTGGAAACTCAATATGGGAAAAACCTCCAAGTAACTAGCTACTAATTTTCACTCTTCTAAAGTGATCCCTGTTAGGAGCTAATCCTATTAAAGGTTACAAAACACACTGTTAGGTGTGACCTTGTTAAAGGATTTAATCACTCTATTAGGAGTGGCCTTGATAGAGGACTTTAGAACAATTCAATAGAACTGTCACCTTGTTAAAGGATTTACAAAATGGTTGTTAAACCAACTCTGTTAAGAGATTTATAAATCATTGCTACAATGGTGAGAAAGTAACAATGAATTGACCTAAATGAGATGCAATTGAATTGTTGATACAGATCTCTATTCTGCTTTACTAGATCCTCTTCTGATCGAATACAACTTTTCTGCTCCTCAAGGATATCTAATCCTTCCTCAAAATTCCCTCACACTTTCCTCTTTACATAATCAAAAAACTTGCATGATCGCTCATCACACTTTAGAATTCACAACTTGACTTTTTGTTTATACCTTACAAATTTTCAAGTTGACTCATTTACAAGTTACAATTACCAATAATCATTACCTTAGTCGACTACAATCATTACATAAAACAATTCAGCTTTATTTCCCAAAAAAATGAAATTCTTCATTGGTCGACCTTGCTCGGTAGACACTGCTCTAGAAATGATTTCTAGTGTTAACCAACTGAGACTCGATGAATATTGTGAACTTTGCAAAATCTTTTGGAGACTGAGTGAACTCGGTAAACACTGACTTTCCTTTATTAACCTTGTGAGCTCAATTACCATTGACTTCTGCCGCAAAATCCTTCAACGCCCGAGTGAGCTCGAAAAATATTGTTTTCACAAAGTAATTTCTAGGAACACTCGATAGAATCTGGAATTTTTTTTGCTGATCAACTGAGCTCGATAGACTCTGTCTGATAATTGATATGACATTTGTGTAACATCAAAGAAAACACACAATTGAACAATTGTATTCAACACTTTATCAACGTCAAACAGACCTCATTACATGGCTTAGGGAGCTTCTCCCATATAAAACCACCTCTGTGCCAAATTGGTTCCTCACCCTCCAAAAAAAAGCACTAAAGACTCACTTTGTCAGCCATCCTAGTCACCTTTTGCCATTTTCTTCCCTTCATAGCCAAATCCATTGCCAGGGAAATGACTTCCTCAAAGATGTGGAAAGAGATACTATTAATTTTAACTCTATGCTCCTCATAGGAATTGACAAACTACAAAGAACAATTTTCATCATGTCCATTTAGCACCTCCATAAATGAAATGAAGCCACCCTCCTTTAGCATACACCACACTAATGGCTTCCTAGCACTCTCCTCTATCATGGATGGCTCAATTCACATCAGGTTGCCTCCCATCTTTGCAATTTTTCCTAAACCTCTCATCTCCTTCCAAACCCATAAATAATTGCAAAGAATGACTTCACACTTAGGAAGAAATCTAATATCCCTTAAGCAGACATTATGACCATTGTTGTTAGTAATTATAATAGCGCCCCTTGTAGAAATTAATGTCACGTGTCGACTACCTCTATCTTTCTCCCAATCTTTTCCATCATTCCCAATGCATACTAACCATTTAAAATTTGAATCTTTTATCAACCCAACATATGAGAGCACACTTAAGATAATAATTTAAAAACCTCTCGTATCAAACGTCAAAACTTCAGGCCATGTGTATTTATTATTACTAGGAAAAATTCCATCCCTCCTTGCCATCTGTCCTTTGTAACTTCATCCTATTTGCCAGCTCAGTAGTAGGTCACAAAAGTTTAAACTAACTCTCCACCTAGGATTCATCATACTTAATTTCTTGAGTTACTAAAATTACTTACCCAATTCGGCAAGGCATTTAAGTCCCTCCAACATCTTAGTCCTTTCACCTTTAGGCCTAACATCACCATCCCATCTGCCACATTGTTTCCCTCCTGAAAGATATGATTCAAATTGAACTTGTTCAAATTAGCTAATAAGTGTTTGATGTTTTTTATAACACGTTTAATAGTCCATGCTTCCCTCATGTTACCTTTAATAGTTTCTATAATGATTTTTGAATCGCCTTCAATCTCCACATTTCTCCATCCCACACTTATTACCAAATTTAAACCCCCAAAAAAGAGCCATCACTTCCACAATATTATTAGAAACTTTCCCTAGCTATCCAGAATACACCAAAAACATCCTTCCCTTACTATCTCTAACCATACCTCCTTTTTTCGAACCCTCCTTTCTGGCAGCACCATCAAATTTGAGCTTAACCCAATTTGTAGGCAGGGATTTCCATTGTGTCCTTTTCCTAGCCAACCCATTGGAATTATCACTTTCCATTATCCCCTCCTCCAAGTTCCAACTCTTAGCCACTTTGACATCCAGTACGGTAGGGGGAAATAATGGTTTTCTCCACTTGCTGGAACTCATAGTCTCAACCATTAGCTTGTAGATCCTCTCCACGACAACCTCATCACTTCTTTCTTCATTCCTAAACACTCTTTTATTTCTCTCTTTCTAGATACCCCAAAAGACACATCAGGAGATAACCTTCCACAAACTGACAAGGAGGGGGTGGGCAAAGGGGCCTTGCCAATTCTCCACTAATTGTACTAGATCCTGGTTAAACACCCAGTTCACCTCCAACTTCTGTAAAAGCCTCCCCCAAACACTAGAAGCATAACTACAATGAAGGAATAAGTGAGTAATATTCTCCTTCGCCTTCTTTCACAAATAACATCTATTAGATAATTGAAAACCCCATTTCATTAGGTTATCAATAGTGAGAATCTTCCCATGGATGGTGGTCCACAAAAATATATTAATCTTTGGGATTAAATGATTGAATTTGTAGGCTAATTTAACAGAGAACTCCCCCGTTGAAGTGGCCTTCCAAATGAACTCATCACTCAAAAGCATCTGTCAAATTTTGTACCTTTCAAGCAGAGCATTTAGCTCTTCCACCAGGTCCCCTCCAACTGGAGCATTCTGTTGCAACTAACTTTTTCCACTTCCTCCTTGGGCCAATAAAATCAACAACCATACCGCCATACCCCTGTAGGTGGTTCTAAAGGGACCCATACTTCATTGTTGCCAACGGTTTATAAGTCAGCCACGTGTCCTCCCAAAAGTTAATCTGATTACCATTACCCACAAGCCACCTAACACCTTCCTTCAAAAGAGCTCTATTTTTCACAATATTTCCCCATATTTTAGATCCCATAGGGAGATCATTCCTCCAGGTAACAAGATTTATATTTTTATAAAAGAAAACTGATTTTTTTCATCACTCAAACCAACAAAAAAACATAAAATTTATCTTTTTCAAATATTAAAAATAAATATTAATAGTTGACTATTGCTTTTTAATTTAATAGCTCATTTGGATTGGCTGATGACTTGGTCAAACAAAAAAATTAGATTAAACGAAAACATAAATGATCTAGCAAGGAGGTAGGAACTAAAAATATTTAAAATGAATATACACTAAAATATTTCACTCATTCATACTCTCAAATATATAATCTTATGAACGAACAAACACAAGTTTAAAAAAATTAGTCTAATTTTTAAATTAATCAATTGAGAACAATGAATCTTTCTCTGGAAGCTTCCAATACAGTCTACCTCCCCAACTTTTATATATATATATATGCCAAATAAATGGCATGTAAGCACTCTAGTCAAACCATCGCTTTAAGCAAGTGCCTCGATAACATCAACGATAGCAAACCTCCAGTTGGCAATGTTGATTTACTTACTGTGTTCATCACGCCAAATCTCTATCCTTGTTCCTTCTGGCGGTGGGCACTCTTATTTTTATAATGAACTATTATAATAGATGATTATTATTAGTGAATATTAAATTATTATGATTATTTATGATTCTATTTATTAACTTTTTAATGTGTTTGATTTAAATAAATTTTTAATAATAATTATTCATATATCTTATTAATAATACGTATCTAATTTAAATAACTTTTGTATTAGTTGTTGGAAGAAAATGTTGCATTAGAATTCTATGTTTATAAATATTAATATAGTATAGTGTATGAATGTATATAACATTATAGATATTTTGAGTTGTTTTAAGAAAGCCAATGTGTTTTTGGTTCAAACAAATCATGTTGTATTTCTAACATGTGTGAGAGATTATACTTTTAAATTATAGTTATAAAAATATAATCAAAGTGATCCACAATTATACATTAATCATCTAAATTAGTTATTTGTTCTTATTTATGTTATGAGAAGTTATAGGTTAATCATTTAAGTAGTCAAAATATTGTGTACTGAAACATTAAAATTTTAAAAATATTGAACAAATTCAGTTTGCAGGAAAGCTTGCCTCTAAGGCTACTCTTGAGCACCTACACCTACACCTGGCTTGTTCATTCAAAACAAACAAACAAATATAAATATTTTTCAATAGTAATTTTGGGGCATTTTTTTGGTTAATTAAAGTTTGGAATTTGTTTTTATCGATATTTTTAAATCTTAGTACTTGGTAACTCTAGAATGAGGAATTTTTTTGGTTAATTAAAGTTTGGAATTTTTTTTTTCATTGATGTTTTTTAAACTTAGTAGTTGGTAATTCTAGAATCATGTAATATAATGTAAAATTTTGATGATAAAAAATTACATTATTAAAATTAAGATTCATTAAATTGATTTGTTAATTAAATGTCTACTATTCTTGATAATATTGTACTAATATTAGTTATTATTTAAAAACAGTATTGTTGGCGATGACTATTTGTATTCCTAATAATATGAATGTATTTTTATTCACATATTTCTAACAAGAGACACAAAGCATCATAGTTCTTGCCCAATGTTTGGAAGAAAAAAAGTAAGTGTAGTAAGATGAAAGCATAGAGGAGAGAATTGTTAATTAATGTGATTTAGGTCTTGTAAATAGGTAGACAAGAATGATATGTGATGGTATTATAATGTTTGTAAGTAAAAAGTAATACATATATTTTGCAAACAAAAGTCACAACATAAATTAAAAGAATTGCACAATAATTAATTAATGCCTTTCTACATTTCAATTTTACACATACCAAAAATACTTACTTCTTTTTTCCTATTTTAAAAATTGGACTGGATTTTTTTTTAACTAATAAGATATCTTTAGAGATATGAATCAAAGTTGTGATTTGCTATCTGGATTTGATTGTGTGACCAATTTTTTACATCAATGTTTCCGATCACACTCTGTGATCCATCATCAGGATGCATACAATAGAAAGAGACACAGAGTGTGATCCAAAACATTGATGTAAAAATTGGTCACACAATCAAATCTAGATAGCAAATCACAACATTGATGGATTGTGGAAATCTGATAGCTCTTATTGATATGAATCAAAGTTTAAAATAATATTGTTGAAATTTTTTAATAGCATTAAAAAATTATATCTCAATATAGTAATTGGAAAATAGCATTACATCTAGATTCCATCATTTAGTTTCTCAAACTCTTTACAAACATTTAGATTTTAACGCCATCATTTAGTTTCTCCAACTTTTACAAACATTTATATTTTAATGTGTATATTATATGATAAAAGAACAATAAATCTATAGTTAGTTAAAATCTAAATTTAGAGTTAGTTCTCATGAATCTTTAGTGGGCTTCATTGCTTCATATATACAAGAAGCTATTTCAACCAAAGTTCTTTGAAAAAAGTATGAGACTTTGGAGGATAATAAAGGTTCCTCAATATTCTTTAACATGTTGGTCAACACATTATAGCTTTTTCAAAACGCACCATACTTGGACTAGACGTGAAAGTAGTGGGAGTCCTTGTTATTGCTCACCAAAATAGGTGCTTCCCATATATGAGCATCCGCTATGAGCTGGTTATTAGGCCACTCTGAAATTCTAAAGAATATATTAATTTTAAAATAGAAACATTTAACAATTTTAAAAAATAACAATTGTTTTAGTAAATGGTAAAAAATACATAATATTAATATAATTGAAATTTAACACTTGGAAATATAATAAAATTATAAATTAAACATTCTAATATAAGAAATAGAAAAATGAACAAATGACATTTATAAAATTATATTGTAAGACAATTATCTATTAATATTTGTATATTATAATTTACAACTGTTTATCTATTAAAAATTGTATATAATAATTAACAAAATAAATAAGAGAAAATGCATGTACTTAATACTAATTTTTTTCTACGCCTAGAACACCACACTAAATACAAAATTTGAAAGATGATTGTCTTGCATGTGGAGAATATGTGGAAGCACAAAATATGCACAATTGTCATATTTGAGTGAGGAACACGTAGTATATAGTTTACAAATGAAGACACTAAAACTAGGACAACATCCACGGAGCCAAATGAGGCTTTCTAAATTTAAAGTTTTTAAGGTATTTGACGTTCAAACTCTAAGTCTCTGTATTGTTTTCTTTTCTCGTTTTTTTGGTTGACTGCAACAACAAAGAATGGAAGAAATACAAGAAAACTTGGAATCATTGAACCAACGAAAGAAAAATTCCCTTTCACACTCTTCTTTTTGCAGACATGGACAAATTTTCTTTCTTTTCCAATTACTTGCATTCCATGGCTGTATTAGAAATTTAGTGGATTATTCATAGTTCTGTAATGGATTGATATTGGGTTTTCATAAATAATAAAAAAGAGTGTAACAATAAAGACATTATGAATTTATTTACCTTCTATTTTTGTTAACAAATGCTCCGATAAGAGGAAACGTGGATTCAATAGGTGACCAAAGATTAACTTTTTCTTTCAGCAGAGTACTCTGCTATGGGTCACCTGTGAAATACATGATTAAGTTGAAGGATAATTTCTAGGTACTATGCACCAGCGAGAAGGGCATGGTAAAAGTTTGATTTTTTTTTTGATGCAATAGATAGAGTTAGGGTTTTAATTTGTGTTTTGGTTTTTTTGAGAATCATAGAAGGGTTTTGACGAACAAAATTCAAAATCTTTCTTATTTACAGGCAAATCGTTCAAATCTCACATGTTTGCAAAGGAGGAAGGTAAAATTGTGGACACTGCAACATCTCTGCTTATTTGAGAGCATTGAATATGATTGTGATCATTGGCAGTGATCTGGAAAGGTTGGGGAAATTTATTGAGAGTGGCAAAGCGAAGGATGTGATCGATCTAAAGAACCCGTATTCATTTTCTGATATTGTGGAAGCGTTCAAATACCTACAGAGCAGAAGAGTGAGAGAAATGATTGTTTCTAGGGCTCCTATTTCCACTGCATCATCCCTGGCATTATGTGGCATGACTATCCTCCATTTTTTCATTTATGTGGTATGGCTATCCTCCCATTACGAGGATAATTTTCACCAATGCATTTTAGCAAGCAATTCGATGCCCTCCGTTATAATTCACTTTTTCCTAAGAAACTATTATTTATGACTTAAAACTCTACACCTAAGTATATTGATAGATGTTTGCATGATGCTCCAAATCTTCCATTTCAATCCATGCAGTATTTTTTTTAGATTAATGTCATTTGTTCTAAATGTTAACAACGACCCAATTATTTGAGATTTAGCTGCCAAAAAATGTCTCATTGTTATGTGTTGAGTTCATTATCTTATGATCGATTTGCAAGTTGAAACTGTAGAACCAGAATCAGTATGCAAAGAACATTAAAAAATGAAGTAAACATTCACAAACCAAAAACTAAATTCACATATATGCTTAGACTAAGAAAGAAAATAAGAAGTGCAAACCTCACAAGAGAAAACACTCCATGCTTTCTTGATTCTGTAGATGTGTCCTTTTGTTGTGGATGTATGCTCAAGATGCTCAAAAGCTGCTTCAATGGAGATGGGTAATGGCAAATTGGTAGCTTTGTGAGCTCTCAATTTGGCATTATAAGGGTATGGTTGATGGCTTTGGTTCTCAAAATAGCATGATAACTTTAGCTCAAAGATTGTTGATTAAATGGCTTGGGATGGGATTCAATTTATAGGCTAAGGGGTAGAGGGATGGAGGGCTTAGATGCAAGGATGGATGAAGGCTTAAGGAGGGCTAGGATGCATTCAAAGGAGAGCACATGGATTGTGCTTGTTTAGCACCAATGGGAAGGTGACACTTGTCACAAGGAGGATGAGTGTGAGAGGATAGGGTAAGGTGTTGGTTAAAGGCATGATGAGTGGGGTTGAGTATGTAAGAGGGATGTAAGAGGAATGAGTGTTGAAGAGGGAAGAGTGTGGAAGATGGGTGTAAGAGTCATGAGTGGGCTTGTAAGAGTCTTTATGTTTTGTAAGAGCACTCATGACTTAGTGGTTGGGTTTTTTGAGGGAAGACTTTGGTTTGGTTTAGGAAAGTCTTAAACTTGTTTAAGGAATGTGACAACATTAGGGGGTGGATTAGGCTTGGTTTTAGGATTAGATTAGGGATGTTAGAGATGTGCAAGTGGATGGCATTAATGAGGGTGGGTGAGTTAGTGGCTAAGCTTGGTTAGCATGGGTGGATGGGGTGGATTAGGCTAAATGGAGGATTAGAGATAGGTTAGGGGTTTTTGAATTTGAGGATTTCATTTATCAAATAGATTTATTTAATAAATGGGGATTTTTGGAATTAGATAGAAGAATAGGATTTAATTGATAATAATAGATTATTTGATTTATCAATTAGGACTATAGATGATTAATTAAATTAATCAACTAGGGGATGACAAAGGATTAATTAAATAAGAATTTAATTAATGATGCCTTTAGAGATGGCTAAATTAGATTACCAAAGTAGTGTAATCAAATTTAGGTGTCTACATTTTGCCCCTCTTTGACATAGTGTCGAGACAACACTATTTCAAAGAAGTTTGAATGAAGACAACATGAGGAAGATGTTTTAGCAACAATGTTGCCCCAGTCTTGGATAAGAAGAGGAGAGACTAGACTTAGATGATGCCCCCTCAAGAAGACGGCGGGGAGAGAAATGAGGCCTGAAGACTTCTTGAAAAGTACAAGAAATTGAGATGAGCTGAGACGCTGGTTGGCGAAGAGAAGGGGCTGAATTAGCTCAAACTCTCACTACGGGAGAATGATAAAGGGAAATCAGAGGCACAATAGTAAAGCAAGCTTAAGACTTTCCAAGATTGGGGGGGGGAGATGGAGGAGCGGAGCGCTATAAAAGGAATCCATTGAAGCTTTTTGAGCGGGGGGATACTTCAAAGAGAAGTACCACCATGTAGTTGAGCACTAGATTTGCTATAGGAATGTTGGTTAATTGCCAAGGTTACCAAGAACATCAAGGCCTTTTCACCAACCGTCCAGAGGACTGACGAACTGACTCAAAACAAACACACAAGGATTGCCCCAGTATCACACATGAATCCCAGAGGAGGCAGCGTGGAAATGACACTAGGTAACCCACAAGCAGAAAAAGAAAACAAGCAAAAGACCTGATCAAGACCTTACGCTCTAATTGCCCCATTCGCAGCATACTATGATATGGAAGATCATGGCAACCTCGAGGAGGGAACAAGGAGATTGCTTGGAAAAGATATTTCAAGACCCAAAAGGGAAGATCCCAAATCAAAAGAAAGTAAAAATCCAAAAGAGAACTATTTGCCAACGAGATGGGTAAGACGAGGTACTAATGGACCAAGATCAGACATGAGGAAAGCTATATCCTGAAAAAATCTATCAGAGAGCACCTAAGCTGATGGATCTGGATGAGTGATGCATCTGGCAAGCTGAACTAAGAAGGATAACACTTTGGTGATAGGAGATCTAGCTAAAGGATGCATTGGAGTATCTAACCAAGGTGTGCGATGTGTGCAAGATGTTGACCAAGGATGAACTAACATGAAAGCCGGATAGATACAATGATACTAAGCTAAAGAGGATGTATAAGCTGACAGACCAAGATATGTTACAAATGTACAAGTTTGTTCATGTTTTGGTTTTTTGTGAGATGGAAATTTTTGTGAAGGATGGGATGTCTATAATAGTTGATAGGTGGACAGGTAGATGGTTTGTGAAAAGCTTAAGGAAAATGGGATTCTGTGTGTGCATGTGATAGGATACGGGCTAGGGTACAAGATTATTTACAAGCTGGAATATGGTACAAGCTTTGGACAAGATTTGGATATATACAAGGTATGGTACAAGATTTACAAGGTGTACAGGAGGTATTGACAAGCTCCATCAGATTTTGGATATTTGATTGGAACACCAAGGGAACAAGTAGGTGTTTTATGGGATGGTGGGTGGATGGATGAGGGATAGGATAGTGATAGATAATGGATTAGTCTTTAGCACACAAGGTGCCTGAATTACCAGGTTTTTACCAAGGTACCTATCCAAGGCGCTTGAATTGCCAAGTTTTCACCATTGGACGCTTATTTCTCTTTACTATTTTTTTTTGTATTTTTTCAAAAGCTGGGTATACCAAGGATCTTCAAGCATAGAACTTCTTGAGGTGAATGATGTTAGTGGGATCATTCAAGAGTTCTCCTTCTGGTGTAGATAATTGATAGGCTCCAGAGCCAAAGGAGGCAGTAACCACATAGGGACCAAGCCATGTAGGTTCAAACTTGCCTTTCTTTTCTCGATCTGCTTGGACTTTCATATTTTCTTTGAGGACCATGTCACCTGGCTGAAAGTGTCGTGGGAGCACCTTCTTGTTGAAATTCCTTTTGAGACGAGTTTGATAGACTGTGAGATGGTCATAGGCTTGTTGTCTCTTCTCGTCTAAGAGATCTAGCTGGGTGAGTCGAGCTACTCTGTATTCTTCATCTGAGATTTGCCCTCGCAAAGATATGCGTAGTGAGGGAAGTTCAACTTCTATAGGTAATACCGCTTCGGCACCATAGACTAGGGAGTATGGAGTTGTACCTGTGGATGTACGGAAGGAAGTTTGATAGGCCCATAGAGCCGGATTTATTTGAAGGTGCCAATCACAGCCGGAATCATTGACAACTTTCTTTAGGATTTTGAGGAGGGTTTTATTAGTTGCCTCTGCCTGGCCGTTACCTTGTGGGAAATATGGGCTAGAAAAGCGGTGATGGATGCGGAGGGAAGTGCATAATTCTTCCATGTTGAGATTTTCAAAATTACCTCCATGGTCAGTGAAGATGGTGGATGGGATGCCGAAGCGGCAAACAATGTGGTACAAGATGAACTTGGAGACTTGAACTCCTGTAGCTGAGACTAGGGGGACTGCTTCCACCCACTTAGTGAAATAGTCTGTAGCTGTTATTATCCATTTATGTCCATCAGATGAGAGAGGGGTGATAGTTCCAACTAGATCAAGGCCCCAACAAGCGAAAGGCCAAGGTGGTGCAATAGGCTGTAGATCCTGTGCTGGAGCGTGCACAAGATTTGCATGCTGCTGACATGGGAGACACTTTCTGAAAAATTCACAAGAGTCTTCTTCAATGGTAGGCCAATAGTAGCCTACTCTAAGGATTTGTCGTGCTAGGACAATACCACTCGTGTGGGCACCGCAAAGTCCGGAATGTACTTCTTTTAATGCCATCGCGACCTCATTTTCATCTAAACATCGAGAGAGAGTATCGTGATAACCCCGACGATATAGGGTATTGGCTATGATAACATAGCGGGATGATTTTCGGATGAGGTTCTAGCGTTGGGTACGTGTGAGGTGAGGGGATATGATACCATCGTTAAGGTAAGCGTGAATTTCATGGTACCAAGGGGATTGGGAACCAACCAAGATACAAACACGGTTTGAATCCTCATTCGCATAGGCAGGTGTGAGGAGCTGCTCAACTAAAAACTCATACTGTGTAGCTTCTTGGGGAATTTCCAAGAGCAAGCCGATAGTGGCCATGGCATCTGCTGCCTTGTTCTGCATTCGAGGCACTTGTGTAAACTGAAGCTTTGTAAAATGATGGGTCAGCTGATCAACTAGCTCTTTGTAGGGTAATAGCTTTTCATCTTTGGTTTGATATTCATTTAAGACTTGTTTGATGATGAGTTGGGAATCACCAAAGACTTGTAACTCGGTGATATTCCATTCTGCAGCTATCTTTAATCCTGCTACAAGAGCTTCATATTCTGCTATATTGTTGGTGCTAGGGAATTGTAGCTTGAAGGCTTTTGGAATGTAATCTCCTTGAGGTGTAACTAATAATATTCCTGCCCCTGATCCATGAGAGGTGTATGAGCCATCAAAATAAAGCTTCCATGGGGCTTGTTCTTCAATTAGGCAAATATGCTCATCTGGAAATTCTGTGAGCAAAGGATATGCATCTACTAGAGGTGCATCAGCTAGGTGATCTGCTATAGCTTTCCCTTTGATTGCCTTTCTGTCCACATACTGGATGTCAAACTCACTTAGTAGCATAACCCATTTGGCCAAACGGCCTGTAAGTGCTGTTCTGGAGAGCATATACTTGAGAGGGTCAATCTTGGAGACTAGTTGGATGGTATGACTTAGCATGTAGTGGCGAAGCTTTTGAGTTGAGAAAACAACTGCCAAACAAGCTTTTTCCATAGGAGTGTAATTGATTTCATAACCAACTAGGGTTCTACTGATATAGTAGATGGCTCTCTCTCTGCTATAATCATCATGTTGTGCTAGAAATGCCCCTAGAGCAGTAGGTGTTGCTGATATATACAAGATCAAGGGACGACCAGGAACTGGTGGAACCAAGATAGGGGGATTGGTGAGATACTACTTGAGCTGATCGAAGCTGCGTTGACATAAAAGATCCCACTTGAAGTTCTCATTCTTCTTTAGCAAGTGTGAAAATGGTGTACACTTATATGCAAGTTGGGAGATGAAGCGCCAGACAGATTGAAGTTTTCCCTGAAGAGAGCGAAGCTGTCGCAGTGTCTGGGGAGGAGGCATGTTTAAGATAGCCTTGACCTTTTTGGGGTCGATCTCTATACCTCGTTTAGAAACTATGAAGCCTAGAAGCTTTCCAGATGTGACCCCAAAAACACACTTCTTGGGATTTAGCATGAGATGATATTGGACCAACCTATCAAAGACTTTCTCCAGGTCAGCAAGATGATCCATGAAGGTGTGAGATTTGACTAGGATATCGTCCACATAATCCTCCAAAATGCTATGGATAAGATCATGGAAAATGGCTGTCATAGCTCTTTGATAGGTAGCCCCAGCATTCTTTAGGCCAAAAGGCATCATGGTGTAGCAAAAGGTTCCCTAAGGGGTAGTGAATGCTATCTTATGCTAGTCCTCTTCTGCAATCTTGATCTGATTATACCCAGAAAATCCATCCATAAGGGACAGGATTTCATGTCCAGCTGTAAGATCTACAATCATATCTATGTTGGGCAAGGGAAAATCATCCTTTGGACAAGCTTTGTTAAGATCTCTAAAATCAGTACAGATTATGATGTCACCGGAAGGCTTAGTGACAGGGACCATGTTGGAGATCCATTCTGAGTAGTCGATAGGTCGGATAACCTTAGCAGCTAACATTCTTTCTAGTTCAGCTTTGACTAGTAATGCCACCTTGGGGTGCATTTTCCTAAGCTTTTGTCTGACGGGCTTGATCTTTGGATCGACTGCAAGATGATGAACTACAAGCTTTGGATCGAGTCCTGGCATGTCCTGATATGACCATGCAAATCGGCCAATGTTCTCTTGTAAAACCTCAAAGAGGAGGTCAGCTTGGTCTTGTGATAGGGATGCAGCAATGTGAACAATTCTAGGGATCTCTGAAGAACCAATGTTGACTTCTCTAGTATCCTCTATTAGAATAGAAGACACCTCTGGTCGATTATCTTGAGGAGGCAATACTAAATCCTCATGTTCTGCTTGTGGCTCTGGATTTTCTTGCTGAGGGGTTCTCTTTGCTGCCTTAGCTAGTCCCAGATTTACCTTAGTTCCAGTTTTGGGTGTATTGAAACTAGGTTGGGGATTTTCTCCAAAATACCCCTTGGGATCTAGCTTGTAGATGTAGGCAGAATCTGGCTTTGTCTTCTTATGAGGAGTTTCAGCTCCTATGAATCTTAGAAGCGCTTCCTCTGATGCGAACTCATCAATATGTATGACACTTGGTTGGTCCCAATCTATGAGTTGTGGATGAGCAAGTGGTAGGTCAATGAGATGGATGGATAGTTCTCGCAGAACAGAGTCTCCTAGGAAGATTTGGTCTGGGATATCGTCGTAGGCTCTCTTTTCAACTTCCGTACGAATGTCTTCGATTTTAACAAGGTCGCGGTGGATGTTCAAAAAAGCGTGACCATTCTCGTTGGTGCCCTCAGTTGTGGGTATGCCAAAGCCAAGACCTGACTTTATTTCCCAATCATGTGCTTCGATGGGACATTGCATGCCCCTTTCTTCTGGTCCTAGTCCACCTCCTTGATAGTTCCATTTTTCAGTGACGAGCTTATGTTGTTGGGGATACTTCTGGCTGAAGTGATCAAGGCGTGCTTGATTTCTTGGAGGTGCATCCTTATGTAGCCAATTGTTGATATCTGGAGTGAGCTCCTCATGAAGAGGGGTTTTTGAGGACACAAAGGTGGTTGGGCCAAAATGTTTGTATCGAGGAGGTGGAATCTCCTTAGCTTTGTGATATGTTGGCCGTCCATGGGTATGTGGATCAAGTGGGATTGCTCCGACAGCAAATGCATCTGATAGACTATATTCTCCACATCCTTTGTTGTTGATCTTTACAGTAGATAGGGTGGAGGCAAGGATGGTTTCTGCGTCATTACAAGTGTGGGATGAGCTGGCGATGGCTGTGCCGATGTCTATTCCAGGGCAATGGTTTGTATATGAAGCTTCAACCGCATTGCAGTAAGCAAAGGGTTCTGGATCGGCATGGATGGTTACCTCAGTGCCTTGATGCAGAAATTTGATGCACTGATGGTAGGTGGATGGAACGGCCTTCATAGCATGAATCCATGGGTGACCGAGGAGGATGTTAAATGGTAGGTTTAGATCAACAAAATGGCAAACTGTCTCTTGAATGACTGGCCCAACCTTGATTGGTAGCAAAATAGTCCCTTCTGTGGTCCTTTCCAAGTTGTCATAAGCTTTGATGGTGATAACCTCAGTGATCATATCTGCCTCAGTATACCCAGCTTGTTTTATGAATTTTAGGGTGCAAATGTTCAAGGCTGGTCCATTATCTATCATTACTCTTTTCACGGCAAAATTGGATACCATGATGGCTATGCGAAGCGGAAGGGTGTGATCTGGCTCAACCGCGGGTATGTCGGTGGGTTTGAAAGATAGGGCACATGAGGATGAAAGGTGTCCAACAAGATTACGAAAATTAGTAGCATTGATATCAAAAGGGACACGGGATTCTATGAGAGCACTGTCAAGGATGTCTTTGTACACAGGACTAGTGCGGAGAAGGTCTAAAATGGATATTTGGGCCGGCATGTTCCCAAGGTGTTCCAAGATATTGTACCGGCTTTTTGATGGAGCTGATGGTGTTGATGAAACTGGTGGGCCTACAATGTTAAATCATGCTCTTCGAGTGGTGACCGCACACTCATTGTCTGGTCCTCGGATATTGATAACATTGATAGAAGGCTCTTTCTCAGATATACAACCTATAAGGCTACCATAGTCTATATAGGATGAAGTGTGGTCATTGTTCTTCCCATGCTGTTGGTTTGGCTGGCGGTTGTTGGTGTGGTTTTGGATAGGTGCTTTTCCAGGATTTTGGTTGTTGTGTGGAGGAAAAGCATTTTGATAAATCTGTAAGCCTGCATTGGGAGAGGTTTGGGCACCAACAGTGATTTCCTTCTGATCAATGAGGTCTTGCACATAGTCTTTCAGTTTCATGCATCTGAGGGTGGTGTGACCGTTTACCCTATGGAACTTGCAATACTCATTGTCCTTGTACCATGCAGCTTTGGATTGGCTTGGATCAATTTGCTGGGTAGGAGGAAATTTGATGAGGTTTTCCTTAGCCAATTTCTCAAAAATAACATCCAATGGCTCACCAAGGGGTGTATAGTTTCTAGGTGCAGGTTGGAATCTGGGCTTTTGCCCTGCAGCTACATTGATGGCATTAGCTTGATTGTTAGACCCTTGAAAGTTGGGTCTTGTATTGTGGTTTTGATAGCTTTGGTTATTTCGTTGTTGGTAATTGGTAGCTTGTTGGTTGTTTGTTTGATATGGTGGGTTAGACTGGTTTTGAGAAGGACCAACGATATTCACATGTCTGGTGTCAGTAACCCCATCTGTTGCAACATGCTTGTTTTTGTTCCAATACCTAGACTTGTCATTGGAATCTGATTGATTTTGGTTGGCCTCTTTGTAAATCTTTACCACACCATCTTTGATGAGTCCTTGCTCAAGGATCATTCCTTTCTCTTTGATATCCTTATAGGTCTGCAAACAATTCATGGTCATGTGGTGAGCCAAGCTGGGATGTGCATTATCAATAAACATTTTCACCACATGGCGTTTTGGCAAGGTGCAGGATATGCGGGTGGTAAGGGTTTGCCATCTTTGCAGGTATTCGGCAAGGCTTTCTCCACCTTTTTGCTTGGTGTGGACAAGATCAACTATTGATAGCTCTGTTTCAACAAGATGGGCATATTGGGCTACAAATGCCTCAGATAATTCAGCAAAGTTCTTAATTGTGCCATAGGGGATTCTATAAAACCATTCAAGAGCTGGTCCAGCCAAGCTTTTGGGAAAAAGGCGCAAGAGGAAGACATCATTGTATGCCACGTCCTGGCAATGCATGTAAAATTCTTTGATATGTGTGACAGGGTCTCCTTTTCCTCTGAATTTGTCAAATTTAGGTACCTCAAAGTGTTTGGGAAATGGTGTTGTGGTAATGGCTCTGTCAAATGGGTAAGGACACACATTCTCAAACTTGAATGTCTTTGGATCATTCCCTTCTTGGATGGCTTTCAGGGCTGTCTTCATTTGCTCCCACTCTGAATTGATAGGTGATGGTTGGGGTGCCCCCAATGTAGGAGTGCCTTGAGGTAGGTATGTGTTGGATGGGGCCATTGAATATGGATGGTTATGAGGGATTTGCTGATAGGGATTGTACATTGTTTGGGTAGCTGCATGGTGGATGATGGGTTGTTGAGGGGGAGGTGGCGCATATTGCTGCATGTGCTACGAGGCTTGCTGTTGATATGGGATTTGAGGTTGGGATTGAGGAACATAAGCTGGCTGTGGGTTAAATGGATTGCTTTGTGGAGGTAAGGTATAAGATGGTTGTGAGGCTTGGGGAAAGGATCAGAGGGCTTGTGGGGTTTGACCAATATATGTGGGTTGTGCCCCCATTTGGGATGGCATCTGCAAATAATTGGTGGTTGGCTGGGGTGGTGGATTACCTCCTAGAAGTGGCATTGAAAAGTAGTTGGTAAGTGGAGGTAATGGATTAGTTGGTGGTGGAGGTGGTGGGAATTGAAAGCTTGGGAATGGAACTGATGGGGTTTGATAGCTTTGTGGCTGGATTTGGAAGCTTGGTAGAGTGGTGGTGGGAGCTAGGGTCACTTGGGAGCTTGGTAGAAGATTGGCAGTAGCTTGTGGGTTTTGATAGCTTTGTGGAGTGAAGGTAGTAGCTTGTGGATTTGTGGCTGGTGGTATTGAGCTCCCGAGACCTAATGGAAATGATGGGATTGTGCTTTGGGCTGTGGTGAACAAGCTGGGGGCGATAAAAGGTTGATTACTTGGCCCCATGGGTGGCATCCCTGTTGTATATTGTTGAGGTTGGCCAAAGATGCTAGCACTGATTTGGGAGATGGGTGGATTTGGAAGGCTAGGTGTGGGAGCAGTAGCAATAGTGAAGGGGGTGAACGGTGAGATGTTTTGGGTAAAGGGGGTTTGGAGTGGAGAGGTATGAACCAAGGATGGAGTGGTGGTGGCTGGGTTGGCTTGCGGCATGGAGATTTCAACTTGGGTGGATGATGGTATGTTTGGGTTTGTTGGGTCATATGGATTGGCTGGAGGCTCTTCTTTTGGAATATATTGAGGATAATTTGGATCATAAGAGCCTATGGGTGGTGGTAGCTGCCCAAACAATGGGTGAGATGGATCTGATAATGGAGGGGGTCTTCCAAAGTCAAAGGTTCCTACATTGTCCCTTCGAAAATTAGCCATGATTGTCTCTTTGTTTTTGTCTATAATGGCGTTTACCAATATTGCATTTCCTGGTTGGTTCATGAAAGCTTCAATGTCAGTAGGTGATGGCATAGCTGGCTCTGGGCTGAAGGATGGCTGAGTGCTCAAGGGGGGTGAGGCTTTTCGATCTAAATGATAGGGCTCCATTGTTTCTTTCTTCTTGGCTAAGCGAGTGACGGGTGGCATGAAAAAATGCTCCTAGGGATGAGATGCAATAATGCTGATGGATGCAAAAGGGGGAAGGCTTTTCTATGCAAATGATTTCCTAGGTTGAGGCAAAGCTATATGACAAAACCTAAGGAGGATTGGGTTGGGGATTCTAACTTCAAAGATATGTTGTCAAAGTACAAAAGGTCTGCTTTCCTATTTGGAAGCTTGGTGGTGATTGTGTCAACTTAAGGATAGACTGATGATCCTTTAGGAAGAACACGAGATTGACCACTTGTGAATCCCAACCTTTAGCTCAAGGTGATGAGGGATAACAAGTGACAAAGCTATATTACCCTAGACAAAGCTATGTCAAAGGGATAACCTTGGTGAGATTGGTGGATTTGGAAGATTTTAGGAATGGCAAACTTTTAGCAAGGTGACAACAATTTTGAAAGCTTAGATATGCAGAATTTCGATTACTGGCTAGATGGTATGATTCTAAATGAGATGGATGAGCTAATAATGCTTAAGGGGATAACCTAAGATGGCTGGCTTTTCTACAAAGATGACTCTAGAGTGAAGCTTATCCAAGAAGATGTGGAGAAACAAGGGTGTCTAATCATAGAAATCATGCCTAGTTGGTAAGGCATAAGCAGGATTAACTCCTGGATGTTGGCTAAATTTGATGGTGCGCTCTAACCAGGCCTCTTGAAGTGCTTCGTCGGTAGCTTTGTCCTCTGCTTTGTGGAGTTTGGAAATTCGTGGGCTTGGTGTTATTGCTTTTCTCTTGGCTGAAAGTTCTTGGTATGCTAGAGATGGCTTGAGTTTGACCTTGTGAAACTTCTGTTTGGGTTTGGGTTGTTCCGACATAAATTCCTGAATCTGCTTGGCTTTGGGAAAAATCTCAGTTGTTTTGCTTCAACTTGTTCAACTTCCAAAATAGGCAGTGACTACACTAAGTGTGCCCTAAGCTAGGATTGACCAAGTTTGGCAAACATTCATTCAACAAGTAAAATAAAAACAAGCAATAGATAGGAACACCCAGATAGAAGTTTGTGGTTCTCAGAATGTGGTACTTGTGCCAAGGAGTGTGTATGTTCTACAAATGTTTCGATCAGTCACTCCAAACACATTAACATCCTAGATGGTTTTCTGCAAGGCAGACAATTGGTTTAGCTAGGGAGTCCTCGATATACGCAAGGTACGTGAGGCCCAAATCCGTAGATGAGACCAAAAGGATGTCACACAGTCGAGAGGAGCGGTAACCCACTTTTCCTCTTTCACTTCTCAAGGGTATAAAGTTCCTTGAGGCTTAGCCCGAATGAAAAAATCTTGATCCCAAGAGAGGTGTCTTTCGATTCACCTCCCGATTCTTATACTCCGCCGGAACGCTGGAGTTGAGGTCGTCCAAGGGGTGATGAAATCCCCAAGCAGGCCTCCTAAAAAAGAAACAAGGTTTTGGATCCTAATCTTATGCACCCAAGATGGCCTCGAAAGACGACAAGGGGAGAGAAGACTCGGATGACCTTGGGCTAAAAAACACGCTTGTTCTTTTACCAACTGACTCTTATGTGTGCTAATCTAGACTTTGCAAGCACTCATGTTTAAGAGACAATGTTCAATTCCAACTTGAAGCGCCAACAAAAGTAAATCGATCGAAGAATGCACACAATAAGAAGAGTTAGGGTCAAAAAAAGAAAACTCGCGCGCCTGGAGGCCCTCCACGTCAAGTATCGATTAATTTTCTTTAAGGCATTCAAGATTGAGTGTGAGTTTTGTTTTAAGCCCAAAACAAAAGTGTGTGAGATTCGATTTCAAGCGCGCGCCCGGAGGCTCTCCACGTCAGTTGTTGTTCAATTTTAGTGCCCAAACTTGAAGTGTGATCGATTTAATCTAGAGTTTTGACCATTTAAGAATTTTGATAAAGTTAAAGCAAACGTTCAAAGACCAAGTGAGTGAGTTAGATTGTGGAACATTTAACACCTTTTTCAAGTAGACCCATCCCCATAAATGGCACTGAGATTGCAACCAATGGTTAATATTTGATGGGTGATTACAAAAGAGGTGAGTCCAAGGAACTACTCAAATTGATTTTTGTAAATTTGTATTTTAACTTAACAAAGTTTCTTAAATGTTCAAAAATCCAACTTTACCTAGATTGCATGTGAAAAAGAGATTTGTAATGGTTAATTGATCCTTGGCATTCAAGATTGAATTTTTTTGTTTTAAGCATGCATTCCAAAGAAAGTTGATTTTAATCCATGACATTCAAAAGTGTGTTTTTGAGCAACATTCATTCAATGAAAAATGTGTTTAACCATTCAATTTCATTTTTTTTTTTAGCAACATGCATTCAAAGACAAATGGTTAAACATTCAAGTTCATTTTTTTAGCAACATGAAAACCTGCAAGAAGCATAGTTAGTGGTTCCATATGTGCTCCAACCTGCAATGAGACAAAAAAAAGCAATTTAGTTAGTTAGCCAAAATCTTCAAAAATGAGAGCTTAACTATGGGAAATTTTTTTTAAACTTTTTTTGTTGTTTTTTCTACGCGTAAAAATGCTTAAAATGGTCTAAATCCTACGGTCTAAAGTGCAGAAATAGTAAAGCAGAAATGGAACATAAGCCAGCAGAGAACACAGTCTGCCAAAATACGAAGATGCTGAACTATAGAGGCACCAAAATATGAAGAGGACAAAATAGATTTGCAGCACAGAACCCAGGTGACAAGCAGCGATGTCGATTTTCACAGACGCAGATTTTTGCAGACCTCGATTTTCGCAGACGCGGATTTTCGCAGATGTTGATTTGCGCAGACGCAGATTTTCACAGAAGTCAATTTTCGCAGACAGAACAGGTTGCAGACGCCAAAACCGCACCAAAAAAAGCTGAAAAATGCGAATTTTTTAAATTTTTTTTTTTTAGATGGTATTTCTTCTTCCTAAGTGCGTTCTTTAACCTGCAAAAACAAGCAAAACACCCTCACAACACACTCAAACAACAACAAACATTAGATGGTTAGAAAAATGACATATAGATGAAAATAGATGATTAAATGACCCATAGTGGGGTCCCACCGAGCGTGCCAAAATGTAGAACCAGAATCAGTATGCAAAGAACATTAACAAATGAAGTAAACATTCACAAACCAAAAACTAAATTCACATATATGCTTAGACTAAGAAAGAAAATAAGAAGTGCAAACCTCACAAGAGAAAACACTCCATGCTTTCTTGATTCTGTAGATGTGTCCTTTTGTTGTGGATGTATGCTCAAGATGCTCAAAAGCTGCTTCAATGGAGATGGGTAATGGCAAATTGGTAGCTTTGTGAGCTCTCAATTTGGCATTATAAGGGTATGGTTGATGGCTTTGGTTCTCAAAATAGCATGGTAACTTTAGCTCAAAGATTGTTGATTAAATGGCTTGGGATGGGATTCAATTTATAGGCTAAGGGGTAGAGGGATGGAGGGCTTAGATGCAAGGATGGATGAAGGCTTAAGGAGGGCTAGGATGCACTCAAAGGAGAGCACATGGATTGTGCTTGTTTAGCACCAATGGGAAGGTGACACTTGTCACAAGGAGGATGAGTGTGAGAGGATAGGGTAAGGTGTTGGTTAAAGGCATGATGAGTGGGGTTGAGTATGTAAGAGGGATGTAAGAGGAATGAGTGTGGAAGAGGGAAGAGTGTGGAAGATGGGTGTAAGAGTCATGAGTGGGCTTGTAAGAGTCTTTATGTTTTGTAAGAGCACTCATGACTTAGTGGTTGGGTTTTTTGAGGGAAGACTTTGGTTTGGTTTAGGAAAGTCTTAAACTTGTTTAAGGAATGTGACAACATTAGGGGGTGGATTAGGCTTGGTTTTAGGATTAGATTAGAGATGTTAGAGATGTGCAAGTGGATGGCATTAATGAGGGTGGGTGAGTTAGTGGCTAAGCTTGGTTAGCATGGGTGGATGGGGTGGATTAGGCTAAATGGAGGATTAGAGATAGGTTAGGGGTTTTTGAATTTGAGGATTTCATTTATCAAATAGATTTATTTAATAAATGGGGATTTTTGGAATTAGATAGAAGAATAGGATTTAATTGATAAATAATAGATTATTTGATTTATCAATTAGGACTATAGATGATTAATTAAATTAATCAACTAGGGGATGACAAAGGATTAATTAAATAAGAATTTAATTAATGATGCCTTTAGAGATGGCTAAATTAGATTACCAAAGTAGTGTAATCAAATTTAGGTGTCTACAGAAACCCCCTGCATCAATTGCTGGAAAAAATTGGGTTGCTCCTCTATTAGGATTTCAACAGGAAAGAACTGGGTTGTTTCTGTTGGTCTAAATTTTTGCATAATCGAATTCCTTTGTCCAAGGTATAGAAGAATTCAGATTGGGATCCACTTGTGGTGAATAGGGTTTCTAGCCAAGTCATATTTTGTAGGTCTTTGAAGCAAATTTTTTTTGAAACCCTAGGTCTTGTTTTCTTTTAAATTTTTCGGCCACGAAACTAAAAAAATGCGAAGATTCCCATCCTTTTTAAACTTTTCGCACCCTGAGTCACATCTTTTCTTTTGTGTTTCTGACCGCTTGATCCCTAAAAGATTTACGACAATCGCTATCTCGCTATAAAAAGATACAAGTATTTTACCCTTAGCGACATAGCGACCATTGCTAAGTTGAAAAGAGATACCGTCAAGTGAAATACGATGATCAGAGATTGTATTGTTTCAAAGATATTTCATCACATTTATAACAGACATGTCAGAACCTGAAAAGGAATTATAACATTGAGGTACAAAAGGCGTCAAAGAAAATCTTAGCTTTTTTGATTAGTCACTTTGTCGCTATTAGAGAAATTGGGCACTTCGCCATTAGCGACATGATGCCTTAACCAAAAATAATGGCCAGCAGTCACTTTTAATTTTTTCGATGATTGTAAGTTTTTTCAGGTTGTGCGGTGCACGTTCTGTTTTATTATGTGTCAGATGCATTAACGAGGGTAGTTATGACTTCACTCGCCTTTATCTTTTCGACCCTGAATTTTGATGAGTCACCAAAAATCGCTATGTCACTATCAGAGAATTGGTGTCTCTCGCCGTTAGCGACATAGCGCCCATACGGAAAGTAGTACTACGGCAACTTTTCAGAGTAAGTGGGTCCTAAAAAGTACTCCATCATATATCAATTATAAAGCTTTGGAACACACTGGCATCTAATGGGCTACATGTATACGCCAGGAAAAGCAAAGACACCGAGATTCACTATGTTGCTATCAGGAACTTGTTCTTCTCACTGTTAGCGACATAGCGCTCGGTCGAGAAATAAACAAATGTGGGCCCCAAGCAGCATGGCAATATAGCCAAGTCTTTAAAATTTTGAATCCAAAGGCCAACGGGGTAAGATTTAATCATGTCATCAATGATTGGACCCACGCCCTAATTCATAAAACCTACGAAAGACTTTGATCGTTAGATCTATCTCAGATCCATGATCGTCGCTATCTCGCTATGGCGAGTTGCATGAAGGTTATGAATAGAGACATGGCAACAAGGAGCGCACCATATTTCTTTTGAGAAATGCATCAAATATCTCCCACACGATCAATGCAGAATCAATGATAGTCGTTATCTCGTTATGGCAAGGTGCTCACTGTATAGTGAGATAGCGACTCAACGACACGTGTCCTCAAAGTTCTGTGGGTCCAATTCAAAGGAACCAACAATGAAGGAAAGGTACACATGGAAATTTTTCATTGGGTTGACTGCCAACTTTTCAAGAGGAACATGAGTCATCTTTGCTTGCATCCTTGGATCGTAGGATTTTTCGTAAATCCACGGTGTAAATTTGAATATAGAAGGTGATGCCACCCTGTGCATTTATGAGAAATGAAAGCTTCATGTGTGAAGAAAAATAGAGTATAACACAGAAGATTTTCTTAATTCCACCTTACTCGAACAAAGATTCAGAGCATTTCTAAGCAGAAACTGTTGTTGAGAAGACCGTGCTAGATTCGGTAAGATTGTGAAGCAGTTTGTTCGCAGAAAGATTGCAGTAACACTGAGAAGAACTATAGCGAAATTCAAAGTAAATACTTGCATTATAATCCTTGCGTTGTTTCAATTCCTTCGAGAGTTAATTAAAATGGCTCCAAAATAGAAAGTGTTTTCTGGTCAAGAGAACTATTTGGATAGGAATGTCCACGATGATTTGCTTGAATTGCTCCCTTCTTCCACCGTTGAAACTATAGAAGTTAAGAGGCTAACTTCATTAAACCCTAGGTTGAAAATAGAAGATGGGCTATATGTCAAAGGAAATTGGGTTAGGGATGCAACAACTTCACAAACTGGTGTTGTTTTATTCAAAAAATGGTTTCCAGAGAGGAACCTTTTTGTCCCACATGCCAACATCTGGAATTTTGGTCTAAGGAAATTGGTGGTTCCTAGTGTTTTCATGGATTATGATCTTTTGGAAGCTGTAGCTAAGAATTATGACCAAGCCCTTAGGGTAGTGAGGAGAACTGATGGTGAAATCTTGATTACAATCAGTGTAGAGGAGATTAGGGAGGTTTTCAGTTTAGGGCCTGTCACTGATTATCATGTGCCCATTGATTTGAAAGTTTTAGAAAATGAGTATATGTCTAAGAGAGATGCAGTTAGGCAAGGAGCACTGAGGGCACACATAGGTAGAATTGGAACACTGCCAGCAATAACAACATCCTCCAGGGAGCCTTTCAAAAGGGCATACTTCAATTCTAGGGCTATGGAAATATATAGGTCCTTATGTGAAGTTTTGGGGACAGATGAAGAAGAGGTAATGCCTGTGGATTTTATGTATATGATTACTCATATTTCCTCTTTTGGTGTGGATATAATTTTTGATTTTGCTTCCTACTTAGCTGAGGAGATTCACATTGGACTAATTGGAATTGCTAAGGGTAAGGTGGAACAGACTTTTGGCCATTATTCTCTGTTAATGCACATGTTCTTATTCAAGGGAGTAACATATTTTAGTGAAGAAATGGAATTAGACAGAGAAGAGAGTGGGGAAGCACTACCAGTTCAATTGTGGAGTACAGATATGACTTGGGATGTAGAGAATGCCAGTTTTGTCAGGTTTGATAGGTATTTCGCTTCAAAGCTGAGATGCCTCCTATTAAGGGACAATCCCAAAATCCCCAAAGCATTAATGAAACTCATTAGGCCTATGGACAATCCAAGTGGTTTGAAAGTTTCACATAATTGGGGAGATAGCATTCCATATTCTATTTCTACTGTATTTAGAATATATGGTTTTAAAGGAAGCCCTCACGTACTACCCTACCAAGTGCCTTTGAAGGTAGGAGTTGCTGAGATATTGTGGCAGCAAGGAGGAGTGGAGGAAACCCTTCTATTGAAAAGATAAAAGGGGTCAATTTTTCCTATTTGCACAATGGCTCATCATTTTGTAATCACAAAAGGAGGTTGGCTTTTTTTGCACAGGATTTTGGATCCTTATAAGATGGCCACTTCCCATCCTCGTTTTTGTGATTTTGAAGCATTTTATCATTTGGCTCCGAGGCAAAGAATTAAGCTTGGTAAAATTGAGCAAAAATTTTAATTTCTTGAATACTTAATAAGGAATGAGTACTCCTTGCAAGAGCAAGAGACTAGGAAAGAAAAGTGGAGAGTTTTTTCTAAAATTTTGGATTTCATTCATTGTTTTGATCCAGATTATAGTCCTTTGGATGATGCAGTTACAAATGTAGATAAGATGAGAAAACTTATGAGTAATTTTCTTGAAATAATAGAGGCAATGAATGAGAAGAAGCAATTCTTTATTAGGTTCTACCCGGATAAGGCCAAGGAAGTAATGGGAAGATTGGGTTTTACTCCCACTATAAGGGCAAGTCAGTTAACTGTCCAGAAAAGGCTGGGATATACTATTGTTCAAAATAAAAGGAATACAATGGACAAAGGCAAACAAATAATTGAGTCCACTAGTAGGGTTTTGGAAGAGAGGCCTACTGAGCCCTCCCCTAAGAGGAGAAAAATAATAAGAGAGGAGGATCCTCATGTTGAGGAGTATTCACCTTCACAGACCCCTTTGAGAATCGGACAGGAGCAACTCACTATTGAGCAAATTGAACAAATTGGATCAGAAGGGAGATTTTTTGTTACTCAAGAAAAGATTGATGAAGGGAACCGCCAGGAACCTCCTGTGCCAAGCCTCGAGCTAACTGTAGCTGATTTTAAGGGAAGGGAATTGGACCTTATTTTGGAACAAGCCAGCCAGCAATTTTTGTCAGATGACAATTTTGTAAGGTCTAGGGCTTTCCATCAATTTGCTTGGAGGGAAAACATCCACAATTTTGAGAAAAGATGTAAGAACATGAAAACAGAGCATCCAGAAATGGATGAAGCCTCCATCCAAAACCAAATAAAGGAGCAAATGATGAAAGAATTCCAGAACATTACCCCTAAGGAGGGAAGGCAAATGGTAAAAACTTCTAACATACTATTGTTGCCTAATTGGGATATTGCAGATGCATTGATTTTCAACTCTATTTCTAATAGATTGGAGTTACAAGACCCAAATAAAAAGAATTTGTAGGGACTACTTTTAGTGATGACCAAGCTACTCTTGTTATGTAGTCATTAAGAAGAGGATCCAGGATTGTATCAGCACAGCCTAATGGTTTTGGACTAATAGGGAGTATTATTGTGAGGAGAGTTGCTGATACCTCACATGTACAGGCAACCCACATGAATGTGGATTATTCTCAGTTTTCCTTGGCTACTGTTAAAAGGAAGGAAAAGGAAATGTTTGAATTACAAAGTAAATATGAGGCAGTTGTGGATGCCTACAATAAAGAGGTAAAAAGGAGAGTTGAGCTTGAAAAAAAGTTATTGGGAAAATCCACCAGGCCTAAAATAATATACCCTCACCCCCCTGCTGAACCTTTCAAATCTACCCCCCTCATTGAAATACCAGACACACCCCAAGGGCCACAATATTACACTGCTGAGGATTTTGAAGAAGAAAAGAGTAAACTGTGGGCCTTACATGTATAGCTAGAATCTAAATATGAAGATAAACTAAGAACAACTCTTACATATCTAGGAGACAAGGTTGAATGACCACTAATCCATGATCAATTGGCTAGGGTGATTAACATCTGGGAGGAGTTAAAAGTAGATGATGAGGCTCTAAAGCCTATTGTAAACAAATGGGTGAGAAGGGAGAAAGAAATAACCTTCTTATGTCTATCTGTTATAAATAATTCTCATGATCAGATTGAAAAAACTTTTGACATTGTTTCTGATCTTGCCGATTTTGACAGTAAACAGATGCATTTATAGAAGATAATAATAGGCTACTTAGACAAATACAAGAGCCAAAAGTTCAGTCTATTTCCTCATGCCTTAGATAAGAAAAATATTTTGAAAAGAAAAGAGGAGTGGGCAAAGGAACTTGATGATTTATTCTTGTTGGTGTAAATAAGTATTCACTTATTACACTTACTTAAGTTTTACTTAGGTTAATGTATTATTTAATTATTTTGCATTATTTTATTATTATTTTAGGTGAGACACTTAGGAGTTTGAGAACTCTCATTGAGTTACGCAACTCTAATTATGCACATGGTGTCTACAACACAGGAGTATGCATCATTCATTGAGTTGTCCTGATGACAACATAGTTTTACGCACTCTTCATTTAGCACATGTTGTCTACACCACTAATTTGCATGCTACACCATTGTAGGCTTATCCTCACATCATGGCACTTAATCCCATGCTTAATGGAGGATAACCCATATCTGGTGGACATGTGCCTGGTTGTATGACATATCATGATGCTAACTTCTATGCATTCTAGAAGCTCTCCTGAGGCCTTTATATTCAGGCACTCCTAGTGTACTCTTGAATCCAGTTATTGAATGAATATCGTCATTCTGATCATACTCTATCTATTTTGGTCTACTGTGTGCTTGTGTTGAGTTCTTTAGTTCTTGGGTGAATTCTAACCTAAGCCAAATTCTTACATGGTATCAGAGCCAAGGAGGATTCTTATCATGCAGCCATTCAAGACCGTTCATGTTTCAACACCTCGACACGCATATGGAGGATTCGCAGAAAGTGGGAGTGTCTAGAGCTAGATCTGACCACACCGTTGCGTCTAGAGCCTCGATTCGGTGAAGATCGACTATAAATTTCCCTATATTGGGTGAAAGTTGATCGTGAGGCAAAAAATTTTTACAAACCGGCACCTGAAGGCCCTAATTTGCAATTCGAGTATGGTCATTTTCAGATCTATTTTATTGTATTTTTAGATCTGATTTTCATCTCTATGATTGGTTATTTTCAAAATTATTTTATGAAATTATTCTCAAGCAGAGAAATTTTTTTAGCTAAACCGGGCAGTGAAACTGCTGCTTGGCTCTATAATTTTGTCGGTGGAATTATGATTCGTGCAGGGGAAATTTTATTAAATTTGAGCCTCTATACTTCCTCCTATAATCTTTGCGCAAATCGTACTATGCAACATCCACAAGTTTTTCGTTAGGTTTGTTCCAACCGGTAGCAACTACCAAATCCGGCAGCCCATCAAGTTTCAACGAACTCTTATATCCCAGGAGACAACGGAACCTACGAGAAAGTCTTTGTTTTAAGTGTGGCCGAAGGCGATATTTAAATAGCGCTATAAGCACTTTTCCCACCAATGTGGGACTAAAACCCCACAATCTGGCATCGACATTCAAAGATTCCTCCACTGCAACACGTAAAAAAATTTAATCTGCCCACCCTGAAGACACTACACAGTCAGCCTCCACGTAGGCACCACATAGTCATCAAATCACCTGCCTGCGGCCCAGTCTGCGATTGCCATGTAGATCGCGCCTGCAAAGTAATCACAACTCGCAGCATATTGATATCCCAACATGTGGCCACTTTTCATTCGACGGTCCTGTAACAGTCAACACCTCCATACGCCCTGTCAACATTGGCATGCCACTATTGTCTGTACAGCCCGTACAGATCCGTGTAGTACGGTGCTGACACATTATCTGCTGATGTCATCCCTAGACAAGGGTTTGCTATCGTCATCAATTCAATGACCTTAAATTTGACACCCATTTGGACATCATTTCAAGGCAATATTGAACTGTTGTGATGGCTGTATGACCATCAAATTTAAACCCGTCTTTTGCTGGTGCAACCCCTCACCAAATCAATTTTAGTTTTTTTAGTCCAACTTTAAAAGGTCATAACTCGCACATCCGGACTCCAAACCAGGTGCAATTTTTTTTGAAATTGGGTAGAATTTTCTAAATTTTTTAGTGGTGCAACTATTTTCTAGTTTTGGTGCCGAGATTGTTTAGAATTTCCATTTTTTGGTGACTGTACCTGGATAATCCTGCATTTTCCAACTTCAAACACTCCGTACAGGCACATCTGGAGTCGAAAAAAGGTTCTTTTTTTTTTAAAGTGTGTTATTTTTCATCTACTTTCCAGATCTAGCATTAGATTGTAGTGTTGTGTGAACAAAATTGTCACTTTCAGCAATAGGGCCTTTCTTTTCTTTGTAATGCTTCAGTATTGTAGCACATTGTAAGTTTTTAGATTTTTACTCCATATAAAAGTTGTAACAAGAAAAATCAAAAGTCCACGAAGGCCAAAATTGGCAAGTGGCCCATTGTAATCGCACTACTGATAAAGTGCCCAAAGCATCTTTTTTTTTTTTGGGGGGGGGGGTTGTTTCTTGATTTAGTGAAAAGGGGGGGTGTTCTTGGTGTTGTGTTCTCTCTTTTTTGCACTTTTCTTTCATTTTCTACATCATGGGCAACTTTAAGTTTCCTAAATTAACTCCTCATAACTATGCTTTGTGGTCAATCAAAATGTTGTATCACTTAATGCATAATGGAGTTTCACCATATGTAGATGGTACTCTTCCTAAACTAGCAAGTGATAATGTTTTTGCAAGTGATATTTTGAATTGGGTAGCCATAGATAGGAAAGCCCTAGGTGATATATGTTTGGGGGTAGATGATAAGATCATGTATCAAATCAAGAAATGTACTACATCCAAGGAAGCTTGGGATACCCTCGAAATCCTTTATGGTAAAGTGTCTGAAGAGGATGTGTTCAAAATTGAAGATGAGCTTGTTTCCTTATATCCTAAGTCATATGACTTAATATAGGACTTCATCATCAAGGTGAATGAATTAAGGACAAAGCTTACTGATTGTGGGAATTCTATCAAAGATGACAGACTAATCTATCTCATCCATTACAAGCTGCCATCATAATATTCCACATTTGTATCTTCTTTTAACACCTCAAAGACTACCTTAGGGTTTGCCTACAAGAAAGTCACTTTTGATGAATATGAAAAATTGTTGGATGATGAAGAAAAGAAGTTGAGATCAATGGGGATTCTCAAATCACCTCAGTCCAAAGCATTGGTGGCCAATGAGGGTTCTCAACATTCAGTTGGACAAACTTCAAATAAAGGAAAGGGTAAGAAGAAATGGAAGAAGAATAAATTTGAGGATGTAGAAAAGACAACACCTCCATCCAATCAACAAGACAAGTCCTTGAATTCCAAAAAGAAAGGGGACAACAATAAGGAGAAGAAGAAGTGTGCTTATTGCAAGAAAACGGGTAATGAAGAGCATGAGTGTTGTCTTAAAAAGATTAATGAGTTGACTTACATCATGAACAAACATAATGTTTGATTGCCTAATGCTTACAAGGAGAAGGGATCCTCTTCAGATTCAAAGGGCAAAGGGCAAGCACTCATGGCAAATGTAAACTCTTCAAAGGAATGGATATTTGATTAAGGTGCCTCATATCATATGGGTTCTTCAAGAGAGGATTTTTCTTCATTGAATCACTCAAAGGTACTACACATCTTCATGGGGAATGATAGAAAAATAGAAGTTGAAGGAAAAGGAAACGTGGAAATGGAAAATGGAGAGTTTCAAGAGGTTCTCTATGTTCCAAACCTAAGTTCAAATCTCCTTTCAATCTAGCAAGTCACTCACTTTGGAGATGGGCATAGACTTGAGTTCCTTCTAGACTCAGTTCAAGTGCACAGTCTTAGAGATAATTCCTTGGTTGCAGTGGGGAAAGTGAATGATCACAAGAGGTTGTACTCTTTCTCTCATTTTGAACCCAAGTCTCCTTCAAAAGCCTTGTTATGACAATCAAATTCAAGCATGCAATTATGGCATGAGCGGTATGGACATCTTGACTACCACTATCTTCAGCAACTTTGTACATACCAAATGGTGAAAGGTCTACCTCAAATCAACTTTTCTAAGGGTGAATGTTCAATAGATTCAGTGGATATGCATCTAGAAGGGAAGTTACAAAGAGAGAAGTCTTCTAGAGCAATAGGTGCTCTTCAAATGGTTCACATGGTATTAGCATATCCTTTTGCATTCAGACAGGGTCGCTAAATACTTACCTTAGTTGATGACTTTTCAAGGTTCACTTGGGTCTATTTTTTGCATAACAAGAATGAAGTGTTGGACAAGTTTCTAGCCTTCAAGACTCATGTAGAACGGAAATCTAGAAAGGCTATCAAAGTAGTCCGCGTGGACAATGGAAAAATGGATGTGAACAAAAAACTTAAAGACTTTTGCAGACATGAGAGCATTGATCTTCAGACTCCTTCAGCATTTAGTCCGCATAAGACAAATGTTGCAGCACTGAGGATTAGAACTCTTAAGTCTATGGCAAGTTGCATGATTCATGCCAAGTCTCTAGAGCCATCATTAGAAGTCAAAGCAATCTTAAGTGCCACTCACATTCTTAATCATTCTCCTCATCCAGCCTTAGATGGCAAAACTCCTTTTGAGGCATGGTGCGGCAAAAAACCTATTGTGACACACTTCAGAGTCTTCGATTATCCTGCATGGGCAAAGAGATCTTCCAAGGGATGCAAGGCACCGTCACCTTGGCCTTGTACTTTCATTGGTTATGAAGATGGTGTAAAGGCATATAGACTTCTAGATCTAGAGACTCATCAGATATTTGTGGAGAAGGATGTATATTTTGAGGAAAGTTTACCCAGCTTGTCCTCTACTCCTCTTCGCACATCATACAGTGTGGAAATTGAAAGTGATTCCAACGATAGTGCTTCAATAGCTTCAGACATGTGGAGTTCTATCGACAGATATAGTGAGAGGTCACTTCATTAGTTTAGTCCACATGCATACATCGCCATAGTGATAGGTCCAGAACAAAAGGGTACATTTAGTCTTCTAGATACAAGTTTAGTGACAGATTTGGGGGATGGTATTGATGCTCTGCCTCTTCTTCTTGATGTAGAAGTACCTTCTTCAGTTGTCACAAGGGTTTCAGACTCTCTTGTTCATTCTCTACATGATCAATTGTCACAGGTTGAAGTGATTGTGGATACTTATGATCAACAGTTGCAGCAGGGTTTTTCATCAGTTACAGAGATAGACAATTCTTTGGAACAGGTTCTTCAACCAATTGAGCAGGTTTCACAGACATCACTCATCCATGGGATTCTTTACACATACAACAAAAGCATCTCATTGGTACCCTTGGCATTGTTTCTTCCTAAGGGGAGGAACACCATTCTGCAGTCTTGGATCAGCTTCTTCATTGGAGCAATCACTATTCAGCATTCTTCTTTGGGAGGGAAAGCCCATCCTATCTCTCTTCCTCTTCTCATCATTCTCTTATGTATATACTGGATATATGTCGTAATGGGGAGGTCTTGATTACTCTATCCATCCATGAATCCTCTTTCATCTCTCTTTTTGGGGGAGCCATGAGGTTTTCCCTATTTCCCCTCTTTATGGGAGATTGCATATCATTATGTACATGGGTACGTAACATGGCCTTGTAGCCAAGACCCATCCTGCATTTTATCCTAGATTTCATAAACTTAAGGGCATTCCCCTAAGTTGCACTTAAGGGGGGGTGTTGGCGTAAATAAGTATTCACTTATTACACTTACTTAAGTTTTACTTAGGTTAATGCATTATTTAATTATTTTGCATTATTTTATTATTATTTTAGGTGAGACACTTAGGAGTTTGTGAACTCTCATTGAGTTACACAACTCTAATTATGCACATGGTGTCTACAACATAGGAGTATGCATCATTCACTAAGTTGTCCTGATGACAACATAATTTTCTGCACTCATCATTTAGCAAATGTTGTCTACACCATTGATTTGCGTGCTACACCATTGTAGGCTTATCCTCACATAATCGCACTTAATCTTGTGCTTAATGGAGGATAACCCATATCTGGTGGACATGTACCTAGTTGTATGACATATCATGATGCTAACTTCTATGCATTCTAGAAGCTCTCCTAAGGCCTTTATATTCAAGCACTCCTAGTGTACTCTTGAATCCAGTTATTGAATGAATATCATCATTCTGATCATACTCTATCTATTTTAGTCTAATGTGTGCTTTTTTTGAGTTCTTCAGTTCTTGGGTGAATTCTGGCCTAAGCCAAATTCTTACAATTCTGTTTAAGAATGAATCAAGTTATGAATGAAACAGGGCATGCACAGTGGGCCACCACAACAAAAGAAATGATGAAAGCCCAAATATTCTTTAATTCTCTAAAATAGGAATTCATTGATATTAATAATGAGGCTGATTATATAATAAAAAAAACAAAAGGATATTTTGCAATTCAATTGTCTTGATGACACATTATTTGACAAGTGGATGGCAGAAGTGGCTCCTAATGATCAGTGTGATAAAGATGAAACTGATAGTGATGAGGTATAGGGTGAGGAAATTCAAATCATTAGCCCCGTCACTACTCAGAACCAACTGGAGGAAAAAGACAAGAATAATCTGTCATTTTCAATTGCAGGCCCGGGACTACAGGATGCTGATACAATTAAAGAAGGGGAAAAGATAGAAGTTATCCCTACCATGCAGAGTGAAGGCAGTGGAAGCCTATAGGTGGAGGTTAATGTGCCCTCGTTAGAACAAGCTTCATCATTGGCTAATTTAGTAGTTACATATGAAGATAAATTAGATCAATAGCCAACTCAGCAACATCAGAACATGTAACAGAACCTAACCCACCGAAAGGAATGATTTGATTTGGATATCTTCTGTTACCCACATTTTTTTCATTTTGTGATGTGTGTATGTAAATATTCTTTGTAAAAGACACCTGTCAGTTTCTCTTAGCCTAAAGCTTGTTTCATTTCACACTATATAAGTGAAATTCCAGGGCAAGAGAAAAGGTTTGAATTCTATTTTTCTAAGTGATATACTTAGTCTATTTTTGGTCCATTATTTTGAACGAATTAGTTGTGTATTTTCTTTGTCAGATCTTGAGAATACATGAATATAGAATGAGCTATGTTTCTTCTGAAGGTCATTTTGAGTCTATTGTAAATTGTATACAATTTTCAAGGAAAATAAATACAGATTATGAACTGTCCCCATATCAGTTCTTTTTGAACTTTGTCTCCTTTTGATTACTTGGTTATCTTGATGTTGTATATGTTGAGATAATGGGTGTTACACACATTGCATAATATTGCTATTTTTGTTATGTAATGTTGTGCCTAGATGGACGTGCAACATGTAAAGATTTCTATGGAATATTCTTGATGAGTTGTATTGTAACATTGTGAAAATATTTCATGTAATTATTTAATATTGGGGAAAATAATTAAGTGCCCAATATTAAATTTGGGGTCAGTGGGTTAGGAAGCACATGGTTTTAGCACATGGTTTATGTAATACCACTTGGTGGTTTTGTGGGACTTGCTACTATATAAGCAGCCACAAGGGTAGTTGTTGTAGATAGAGAGTAAGAGTGATAAGGAGAAGACAAAAGGCAAGAGTCAAGCGGGACAAGGCTTGATAGGTTATCCAAGGGAGCATTTGTGAAGGTTGGAAGCATGGCATGGGATGTGTGGATTCATGCTTGTTCACATAGTTTTCTCGATTGTGGCTATGGCCATGAAGGTTTCCATGGTTGTATGGCAATGGTATTTTTGCTGAATAATATATGGTGATGGATGCTTTTGGAGGCTGGGTTTTTTTTTTCCTCAATGAGGGTTTCCCAAGGTATATCTTGTGTCACAATTTTGTGGGTATGTTGTCTATTCTCTTGCATGTAGATTTTAATTCCGTGTTTATTTCAGATCTATTATGGGTTATGTGGAAAAGGTTATATTCTTTGTTGCCAAGTTTCCTTACAAGTGGTATCAGAGCTATGGTTTTATTATTGTAACCCTAGATTGAATCCATGGGAATGCATGAGAGGATAAAAGAAAGAGCAAGATATATGAATGTTTTATTGTAGATCTGAGGACTTTGGATTTGCTGTTATGATGGGATGTTAAAAGATTTGGGCATGTGAAATTGTTGGAGAAAAAGATTTTTTCGGATGTCTCATTTTAAATGAGGGTTTTGGGGGGTAGCTTGCATAAATGACCTCCTGGGTAAAAAAAGACCTTACCATTGGATCCGGGTCGACGTTCCCATAAATTTTGATATATAATATGCCCTAGTTTGGCCATGTTCAGAGGAAATGAAAGAGTTTTTTGGTTTCAGCCCATGATGGTCGTCAAATTGAAAAATCATACTGAAAATGGTAAAAAGACTGTCTTAGTAAAACGGCCATAACTTTCTCTCAGAATATCAAATTTTAGAGTTCTTATAGGCGTTGGAAAGCTAATTCAGAGCACTACAAGATGGTGTAGGTTTGGTTCTATGATATTGAAATTTTGTCAAGTTTTAAGAGCCCTAAAGTCAGATGTTGTTTATTTTGACCACGGATTAGGGCATAACTTGGGCATACAGAGTTAGATTTTGGACTTCGAGTAGTCAACAGAAAGCTCTTGGAGAGCTCTACACATTGGTTCAGATTTGGTGCAGCTTTGGCATGATTTATTTTTTGATATATTTATCTGAACAGTTTATGGTATATATTTTGACTATGGTAACTTGTGAGTTTATGGCATTGGAGATTTAAGTTTTGATGTCATTGTATACTCATTTCATATTCAGATTGGTCTCATGATGATATGGTTATCAATGTTTGAGTTTGGATATGCATGATGACTTGTTGGATCTACAAGTTGTGCAGTGTTGTAAGCGATCTATACTTACAAGTTGCATTTATAGCTTGGTATGGGTTGTCTTTGCCCATTGATCTTTCATTATTGATGCATATTCAGATTGGTGGCTTGGATTTGGGTTGTCTATGCCCTAAGTCACATGATTTTATGATTTTATCTTCATGTAGAAGGGATGAGATGTTGTTACCAGGTACATTCATGGTGGAAGATTGTGGTTGACTATTTTATGCTGACAGGTTGGACACTTTGAGAGCCAGATGCTCGATTCACAAATGTGATCATGGTGTCATAGATTTTGGCATGACATGATTGGTTATACAGGTACATCCTTGATGTTTATTAGCTTGGATTTTTTTATTCAGTTATGGTGATATATCTTCTTGGTTTGAGGATCATGGTTATTTTGTTTTCTTTTGAGGAGCTCATGATGTGCACTTTGATTTCTTTGATGGTTTGATGCTTTGGTTGATTCTCATGGTTAGAGGATGGTATTTCATCATTATGTCATGGATAGCTTGGATACATGGTTTAGTGGGAGCTTGTGATAGTGACGGGGTGACAGTGCAGGATTAGTTCCTAGTTTGATTTGGATCTTCATGTAGGAGATGGATTTTATGATGCCATAGGTGACTTGGTACCACGGTTGAGTGGGATTTGTTGGCATTGATATATTTATTGAGTATTTGTAGATGTTGGAGGTTTGTCTTAGATCATGTTGCTACAGAAGCGTCTTTGACATTTGCATGGTGCATTTGGTTATCTTCATGGTGTGTGAAGATGGTTAGATCTTGAGGACTCATGGAGTTCTTGGTTATCTTCATGGTATGTGGAGATGGTTCTTCTTGGTATGTGGAGATGGTTTTCTTCGTGGTGTGTGGAGATGGTTGCATCTTGAGGACTCGCAGGGTTCTTGGCAAAGGTGTGGTTTATATTTTTTATTTGGCATGTTATCCTTGGTATGAGGATGGTTTCATTATTATGTCATGGTATACTCTTAATAGACATTTGGAGTTGTGACATGTTATGGTGTGTTCATATGGAGCACGTTATCTCTTTAGTTGAGATGGTAAGATCATGTTGTCATGTTTATGTTCTTGAGGCCATGGTTGAAACTTTTGACATTGATCTTGGTTTAGTTTCTTATTATTGAGTACACTGATCATAAGCTGGATACTTCATGATATTGCTATGTTGCATTTGGAGTTGGCATAGATTGATTGGTTACAGGTGCTCATGGATACTTAGAGACGGTGGTGACGCTGATTTCTCTTGGATTAGAGAAGTATTTGTTGAGATAGTTGATGGTTTCAACAAGAAGTCCGAGTGGTAGTCATGTAATATGGACTTGAGAGGAGATTGTTCTTAGATGAGTCTTGGTTGGAGACTTGGGTATCTTGATGAGCATTCTCATTCCCTACTCTTGGTCTACTCGGCGGTTTGCTACTTGAGAGGTATAGTCCATTGTTTCTCTCAGTTACATTATATTTATGCTTGTCTTTCATGGATATGGATCTTGAGCTATGGTACATGAGTTAGCTCTAGAGGGTTCATTTGAGAGATGGTTTAGCATTGGTTATCTCCATGTGCATATGTTGTTATGCTAGTTGAGTTTGGGAGATGGTTTTATATTGGGCATATTCCTTGGATTAGGAATGGTTTTTTTGAGTTTGATCTTCTTGTGAGAGGCTTACATCCATGATGAGTTATATGGTATGGTTTGGGTGTTTTTGAGGCTTCTTGTTGGGGTTTTATAGACGAGATCATACATGCACAGTTTACATCTAGAGGTGTGTGTAGAAGGACATGATACAGGTTATGATTTGCATGGTTTCTCTGGTCTTGGTTATCTTCCTGGATGTTCGATTTTGCTTACATTGGATTTGAGATTGGTTAGAGATTGTGATCACTGGTTTTTACTCATGTATGTCATGTGAGAGATGACATGGTTATTTCTTTCTCTTTCCTCTGTTGGTTGTGGAGAACTTGGAGACTATTGGAGACTTGTTATGAGAATTTTTTCTTACAGCATATCAGTTTATGTATTGTGGATGTCCTTGATACTACATGGATTCACTTCTTTGAGATGTGTTGAGTGGATTGGTTATAGATTTGACATTATCTTTTGCAGTGGGAGCTTCTTGGTATATATGTGGCAGGTATTTCTCTTGAAGCTTGTGATTGCAAGTTGCAGATTGGACATGTCGGTGATATAAGATTCACTTGTTATACCTTTGAGGTATGGATAGTTGGATGGGTTTGGCACTTTGTTGTGGGTGCTATTTTAGCTATGGATATTTTGACAACTACGGATACATGTGGTTACCTTTGGATCAGATTTTTGTGCTTGGAATTTTGGTTGGGACATGATTTTATGATCTTCTAATGCGACAGGTTGGGTGGTTTTCTCTTTGGATGGCTTCTATGTATGTTCAGTGGCAGTGGCATAATAGGAGGTGAGATCATTCATGTTCAAGATGCTAGATACTTTGATTTTGTTGCGGGTACCAGGATGGAGCACTTGGTGTATTTTAATCCATGATGGTGGATGTGCTGAGAGGGATTGTTCCCTTGTTCATTTATGTGGCTACGGATTGACCCTATGCAATGTATACAACAAGTGGGAGATTATTGTTGAGATAATGGGTGTTGCACACATTGCATAATATTGTTATTTTTGTTATGTAATGTTGTGCCTAGATGGACATGCAACATGTAAAGATTCTCATGGAATATTTTTGATGAGTTGTATTGTAACATTGTGAAAATATTTCATGTAATTATTTAATATTGGGGAAAATAATTAAATGCCCAATATTAAATGTGGGGTCAGTGGGTTAGGTAGCACATGGTTTTAGCACATGGTTTATGTAATACCACTTGGTGGTTTTGTGGGACTTGCTACTATATAAGCAGCCACAAGGGTAGTTGTTGTAGATAGAGAGTAAGAGTGACAAGGAGAAGACAAAAGGCAAGAGTCAAGCGGGACAAGGCTTGACAGGTTAGCCAAGGGAGCATTTGTGAAGGTTGAAAGCATGGCTATGGCCATGCTTGTTCACATAGTTTTCTCGGTTGTGGCTATGGCCATGAAGGCTTCCATGGTTGTATGGCAATTGTATTTTTGCTGAATAATATATGGTGATGGATGCTTTTGGAGGCTGGGTTTTTTTTCCTCAATTAGGGTTTCCCAGGGTATATCTTGTGTCACAATTTTGTGGGTATGTTGTCTATTCTCTTTCATGTGGATTTTAATTCCATGTTTATTTCATATCTATTATGGGTTATGTGAAAATGGTTATATTCTTTGTTGCCAATTTTCCTCACAGTATAGATAAAGGCATGTGCAATTGAATGCAATCCAATTAGGTTGTATATCTGTTTATCAATGCTGTTAGTTCAATGGATTAAGTAAAAGCTCTGATGAATATGATAAGATTACTGTAGTAGGCGAAAAGATTTTGAATGATGAGTTCTGATAAGAATTGCTGATGAATTTTTTTTTAAGGCAACAAATTAGATCTAATAATTTGTTGTAGACTCTAAACCCCAATGGATTAGGCACCGATCAAAATTTGATCCAGCTCTAAGAGAAATGTGTCACAAATGGTTTTCAAAAAATGTAGAATTAAATCAATTTTAGTTTATTTCCTATAGATCTTAAAAGTTGGCCAGTACTTGTCTACATGGAATATTATAGCTTTAATTAGCCACTATTGTTGAGAACATCTGCAAATCTATAGAAGAGATTTTGGCCAAATCTATTAAATGGGATGTGTTTATAAGGTTATCAAGAATTGTGTATGTATTTGAGGATTTGAAATAAGAATCAAAATGAAACTAAAAATACTCCTCATATAGTTTTCACAATCTTAAATCATCCCTGGGTATACCCACCCTGGTTTTGCAGAGCCTGAAGAGTAGAAAACCACCCTTGGTTTTGTTGAAGTTGGTCCCAAATGCTTTGCACATGCAATTGTTAATAAGAATTGGCTAGTCTTTAGATTGTGTGAGTACTGTCATCTTGGTATTAAGCATTTTGTTGCTTAGTAGTTTTAAAACACCAACAAAATGGAGACTCTGCTAGGGAGTTGTCCAACATAGCTATGAAAAGTACTACAATTTCTTTGGTCCTGTTGTGTACATGTGTGTCAAGTTATCTAAGTGTTCCCCATGGGTATAAGGGAATATTTTAGTGACAAACCTTGAGAATTTAAAGAGGGTATCGCCCAAGTACCACAGCTATACATTGACGTATCCAACCTATCCAGGTGTCTTATCTAAAAAGCAGGAGTTACAATCTTATGATCTCAGTGATTGGTCTACCCGTGTCAAATATTTCTATTTCTACTTGTGTGTTGTTTTCTTTGAGTCAGCAATAAGTGTCATTATATATTTTCTCGAGAATAGGGTGGCGACTCAATCAAGGTTTTGATGCTAGTGCTCATTTTAACAAAAGGTGAATATGGCTGACAAGAGAAAGAACACAAGAGCTTACATGAGAGCCAATCCTGATGTACCAATGTATACTGATCTACCCCAAGGTGGTAGGAAGAACCAAAATAAGAAAAAGACAGATCCAAATTCCACCTGGAAACCCAGAGTTAATGCATCCATCAATTCCCAATATCAACTAGTATTAGGAAGAGAATCTTTTTCACTTAGTTCTGAATCTGAAACTACAAGACTCTTAGGAGACATTTTCAATACCCCATTACCCGATGAGAGAGTCTTTCAGGACAAAGATGTGTCCATGGTAGGAATTGCTTCATCAAGGCCAGATCTTGTAGCAGATATGAACTATAGGCTAGGATTTAGGAGTTCATTTGATAATCCTTTTAATCCCAGAGCAGCCCCATATGTGGAGCCAAATCTTATAGATCTGGACGGTCCTGCTGATTCAGAAGCTACTTCTATAGATCCTAAAGAGGTGCATTCTGAGATAGGAGTTTTGAAGAAATGGATTGTTGAGGAAGAAGCTAAACGCATTCATCTTGAAAAAGAAAAAGAGGAAGCCACCTTGGATGCCATAATAGAAAGGAATGCTCTGCTAAGAAGGATGGTTGCCTTGAAGGAGCATAATAAAAAGTTAGAAGAAAATACCACAACTCTCCATACTGATGTATTTGGAGATGTAGACAATTTGAGAGCTAAAGTTGAGGAACAAGAAAAATGCCTAAATCAAAGGCAAGAACCAATTATTGCTCAAGTCCAAGCCTATAAACCTATTCAAGTGGACCCCGTAGAGCCCACTACAAAAGCTCCAGATAAAGGGAAGTGCAAAGCTATAGGAATCAAAATAAATGAGCCTCAAGCTATACCAAGAAAACCCATACAACCCTCCATGTAAAAATTAGATCTAGATCTGGAGAAGGCTAGAAAAATCCAATTCATAAAATCCAATTTAGCATTGGCTTCATGGCCCAATTTGTCCATACCACCTACAACTCCTGCACCAATTAGTGGTCCAATAATCGTGACTCAGGGAATATCCCAATCTGCCCTTGCCTCATCATCCACTATTAGCACCCAAGTCCCCTTTGTTCAACCTCAACAATCCCAAGCTGCTCCTCTAAGCCAAGCTAACATAGCAACTACCTCAAATGTTCCTGGTTTCTAGAAGAAACTTGTGTACTTGAAAAAGTATAGACAAATATCATTTGGTGGTATTCCTGGTGCCCCACATCCCATATTGTTTGATTTAAGAGACAAAGTGGTTAAGTTCTCTGGGAATAATGTTGTTATTGGTGAAGAACATTTGAGAATTTTCATTGATATGTTGAATGATTATGAAGTTGAACATGAAGATATGGTAATGAAATTGTTTGTGCATTCACTAACTGAGGATGCAAGGGATTGGTTTAGGAGGTTTCCTGATGATAGTATCACCTTGTGGAGTGACTTGGAGAAATTATTCAAGGAGCAATATGGAGACAACACTAATGCAGGATTCATGTTAAATGAATTCAACAACATCAAGAAGAATCCCAATGAGTCCAGATTCGATTTCAATGTAAGATTCCAGAAGGGTATGTATAGACTATTTCAAGTTATGAGGTTAAATGAGGATGTCTGTCTTACAATGTATTTCAATTCTTTTGATAGCAAAATGGCTTATCAATTGAGGGATACGGATCCCAAGACTTTAAGGGATGCCTATAAAATTGTAGTAAATATAGAGAATAATAGGAAGGCATCTGACAAACTAGATAGGAGGGATGATCCAAAGCTTTTCAATCCTAAGAACAATAGTAAAAGGGAGGTTGATAAAACTCCTATAGGAAAGAAGCCAAAAGAACCCACTATAGGCCAGGTTTTGGAATTACTCAAGAAGATGAATCTCACTAATTTCAATAAGCCAAATGTTGCTAAGAGAACCCCTATGAATAACAACAATTTCAATAGGCAACCTAGAATGAAAAATTACCCATACACCACCCAGTGGAAAGATGGTAAGCTAGTCCCCAACTAGACACAAAATGTGATAGACAAGGGTACCCCAGATCCCCTGCAGAGGAACACTATAAATATGAATGATGATGTACCATGGTGCATTGTATGTCAATCACCTCATTCTACTGATTATTGTGCTGTTGCTCTGTCATTTACCCAAGATCAAGATGTACAGCCTAAAGAAGGAAGTCAAGAGAAAAGCCATGATGATATAAGTTGCAATATGGTGAGAATGTGTGATGACTCTATAGATTTTAATTCTGAGGAACTTGAAAATGATATTACCAGTCATAGAATTGCTTATCATTTACATCACCAGCAAGTGCTTTTAGATGATGAAGGTTATGATACAGATAAGGTATGTGTTACATCCTCTGATGTAGGTCACACAAGCTTAAGAATGCCTTCCAAAGAAGAGATCGACAGAATCACAGCAGAAATGATTTCTTAGGTCCATAGTAATTACAATTTGAGAAATAGAACAATAAATAATGATGCAAGAAAGCCATCCAGTCTATTCATCAAAGATATCACCCATAAGATGAGTGATCAAAATAAGAAATTCAATGTTGATGTGCCTAAGATCAATGACAACAAGGAAAAGAAGTGGGAACCAAAAAAGAAGGTTTAGTTTCAAATAAATGAAATGGCAAAAGCAGTTGTGCAACCAAAGAAATCAGAACTTGATACTATCAAGCAAACAATGATGCCTATTGTTCAAAGAACTTCAACTCCAGGTACTCTTGTAAAACCCACTATTGTTGAACCTATTGATATGATATCTATGTTGTCCCAAATAACTGTAAAAGTACCTTTGTCTAAACTTCTTAGAATTGAAGAACGTAAGAACAAGGCTTTATCATGGTTGGGATGGATAGGAAACAATAATACTATTGTAGATCAAACTATTGCCCAACAAACCCCATTAGTAGTAGAGGATCGTGGTATCATATCCCAGATTCCCCAAATGTTTTTAGATGATTCCTCAGTGGTGTTTATAGAAGATATTGACCCTTTTTTCCTCAGTCTGATCATAAAAGGGAAGACCCTAAAAAATTGTATGATAGACTCAGGGGCTTCTAACACCATAATTCCTTTCAAAGTAATGGAAGCCTTAGGGTTAAAGGTGGACACCAAGCAAGGCAGATGCAGAGGAATGGATGCTAGGGAAGTCCCAACCATAGGCACCATAAATGCTTTACCATTCAAATTAGCTGCATACCCTGAAGTAGAGTTATCCATGTCTGTCCTTGTAGTAGATATACCTCCTCACTATGGAATGTTACTCTCCAGAAAATGGAGTGTTGCCATGGGGGGAAGCCTGCAATGTGATCTGACTTATGCTACTTTCCACATAGGGGATAAAGTTGTCAGAGTAAATAGAGAGCCAAGGGTTAATCACATTTTAGGGGAAGAAATTGACAAAGATGCCACTTGCTTTTTAGACACTGGTGTGAATGCCTTCAGAGATGAATTGATTATTCAAGAAGTTGAGATTTTACCTGCTATAATTGAACATGAAGTTGAATGTTGCAAAAACTCACCAACATTATGGACAATGTTCTTTGATGGGGCTAGTTCTAAAGATGGTGCAGGGGCAGGTGTGGTTTTTGTTTCCCCTGAGAATAATACTTTTATATATTCATTCACTTTGAAGTTCTCTTGCATAAATAATATTGCAGAATATGAGGCATTGTTGCTAGGATTGAAAGTTTCCACACATCATGGGATCAATAAGTTACATGTCATAGGGGATTCTGAATTAGTCATCTCCCAGATAAAGGAAACTTATGCATCCAAAAAGAGGAGATTAAAGTAGTATAGAAATGCAGTTTGGGATCAGATAGAATCTTTTGATGCATTTGGTATCTCAAAATAAGATGGCTTATTTGTTAGAAAATGTGGCAATCAAGCCTAAGGAGATATCATTTGCAGGGATATCTCAAATTGAAGTACAAAATAGACCTTCCATACTTGATAACATTGAAAATTGGCAAGTCTTTAAAGATGACAAAGACATTATAAATTTTTTGTTAAATGAAGACAAGTACCATGGTCAAGAAATGGATTGTAGTGATTTAATTGAAACCATGGACGGTAAGGAAACCATTTTTGGCGAGGAGATTATGCAATTGAAAACCAATAAGGTGTCGAAGGGGTTAGTGGTTTTGGAAAGTGTTTTTGATAACAAGGATAGAGTAAAACCAGGAGTGAAGGACCCTAAGCCTTAGGAATTAGAAGAGATAAACCTTGGCACTGATGAAGCTCCCAAAAGGGTTTATATTGGCCAAAATCTACATGCTAAAATCAGAAAAACATTGATTGACTTGCTTAGAAAGTATAGACATGTTTTTGCATGGTCATATGATGACCTTAAGGGTTATAGGGAAGATTTTTTGTAGCGTGTCATACCATTAAAAGATAATTTAAAACCTTTTAGACAAAAACAAAGACCAGTAAACTCTACCCTAGCTCCCAAAATGCAAGAAGAGTTGATGAAACTAAGGGATGGGGGGATAATCAAACCAATTAGGCATTCCACTTGGGTTTCAAATTTGGTATCTGTTAGAAAGAAAAATGGAGATATAAGATTATGCGTGGATTTTAGGAACTTGAATATAGCATCCTTGAAGGACAATTATGGGTTAGCAAATATGGAAGCCATGTTGTAGCAAGTGGCTGGTTTTGAGCTAATGTCAACGATGGATGGTTTCTCTGGATATAATCAAGTTTTGGTAAAAGAAAGTGAACAATTCAAGATAGCCTTCACAACCCCATGGGGAACATATGTATATGTAAGAATGCCATTTGGCCTGATTAATGTAGAAGCTACTTTCCAAAGAGCCATGGATGTGGCATTTCATGATTATATTAACAAATTTATGGTTGTATACCAGGATGATCTTATAGCATATTCTAAGAAGGCTAAAGATCATTGCAGGCATTTGGAGAAAATCTTTATCAAAGCTTTGGAATATAGAGTATCCTTGAACCCAAAGAAATGCACATTCAGGGTCACAAAAGGAAAATTACTAGGACATATAGTGTCCAAGGATGGGGTGAAAATAGACCCTGAGAGAGTAGCAACTATTGATAAAGTTCCCAAGCCAAAGAATGTAAAAGGAATTCAATCCTTCTTTGGCCAAGTTAATTTTCTTAGAAGGTTTGTTACCAATTTTGCTAAAATCGGTAAATTAATCTCAAAGATGCTCAAGAAGGGAGCTACTATAGATTGTTTCATGTCCCCTTTTCAAATATTTAAAAATAATAATCTTTGCTAATGCAGGCAGGCCCAAAAAAAGGTGAAGTTTCGGCAAAAGGGGCTAATCTTTGGAAACCAATGGACTAATAAATAAAATTATTATTAAAATATGTTTTATTAACCCCTCTTGGACATGTGTTAGGGTTATGCCCTCTTTTAAAGTATTTGGAAGCATTTTGGGCTCATTCCAGAACTTGTTTTTCGCTTATTGCTTTGCTATTCTTCAGAGGTTGCCAAATCTGTGGAGAAGGAGACCCAAGGACGAGAGTTTGTAGGTTTCTAGGAAGGCTAAGGATGAGATTTTGAAGCCATTCCATGTGCAAGCTCATGCAGAGTTTTCCCTTGTGCTGAACAATGCAAATTTGTGGGTTTTCGAGTGTGTTTTTTGTAAGAGTTTGGTGTTTTCGGTAGAGTATTTCATATCAGTTTGGGTTGCTGCTGTATTTCATACTTTAAGATGTTAAAATAGAGCTGAATATATGTATTGGGACATGGTTAAACTTCTGAGATAGATTATTAGTGATTTTGTGGTGTTTTCAGGCATTTTTGTGTTAATTTCGGGAGCCCGATGAGCATAGTTTTTGCCCTACATTTGTGAGCTGTTGTGTAAATGCTATACAGATTTCAAAATGTCATTTTGTAGGCCGTTATGCTGCTAAAATTTCTGTAAAAATGTCCATTTTCAGGTTTATTAATAATTTGTGAAGTTGTGAAGTTTTTGGCACTATTTCGGACATACCCGATTTGGGGTTTATTGAGAAATTGGTGGATCTTTGTAATATAGGTTGTTTGATTTTGAAAATCTGATTAGAGGCTTGAAATATCATATAAATTCAGAAAAAGGGACATTTCAGTGGTATCAGAGCTATGATCTTGCCAGCCGGAGGGTTTGTAGAAATTTGCATGCAACCAAGTGAAAGAGAAAAGAGATATTTGCAGCGAGAAAAGAATAAAGAAATTTTGATCAAACCTCCAATTAAAAGTAAAAGTAAAAAATCAAAGGAAGGAAAAAGCATGGCTGATCAAGATGAGATGGCAAAGAAATTTTTTCAAGACATTCAAAATACTCAGAAGCAAATAGTGGATAGTTTGGCAGAAACTAGAGAGGCTTTGCGGATATTGACAGAAAAATTGCAAGGAGTTGCATCTATTAATGAGAAAGGGAGCACTTTAGAGGAGCTAAGAAATCTGAAACCCACACCCTCTAAATCAACAAAATCTATTTTCCTGCCTACAGATGAGCCACCAGTACCAAATCTAGCCCTTAATCCTATGGAAGAGGTTACAGGTAACTTGATTGCATTAAGAGCTACTTACAATGGCTTAGTGATGACTTCGCAGTTCGGTTCCTTTTAGAGAATATGTGGATATGATGAACACTTTGATGCCCAAGAAAGAGAACAGGAGGGAGCATGACATAAGTGGAAGAGAGCTAAAAAATAAAATAAGCAAGTTTATAGCACCTACTTTTGATGGAACAAATAAAATTTCAGCTAGAGCATGGCTACAAAAATTACACACTTTCTTCACACTTAACCCCATGAAGGAGAGTGATGCTATTCAATTTGCAAGTCTACACTTGGAAGATGCAGCCTATGATTGGTGGTATCATGGAATGACTACTCAAGGTCATGATCAGGTAACTACATTTGATGATTTCAGTCAAAGAGTGATAGATAGATTTGACCTCAAGGATGATGAAGAGTACTTTAAAGAATTGTCAAAGTTGAAGCAAACCAAATCAGTTAATGAGTATATAGAAGAGTTTCAAAAAGTGGCTATTATGGTACCTGATATGAGTGAAAAGAGGATTGTTTATCTTTTTCTTCATGGTTTAGAAGATTCTATTAAGGGTTTGGTTAAGGCTTTCTCACCCTCAACCTTATAGGAAGCTATCAAAAGAAGCTTGCAAGTTGAAACTTGCATGCCTATGAAACCAGTCACTAATCAAAAACCCCCAAATCTTTGGCAACATAAGGGGAATTTTTAGAAAAAGATTTTCCCAACACTACCACCAAAAGATGTGATAAATGTGGCAAAAAAGAAGGTAGATGAAGAGACTAGGAGTGAATTATGAAGGAAAAAGCTTTGTTTTACTTGTAGAGAACCATAGGTTCTAGGACATAGATGTTTGGGGAAAGGTCAAGTGCACTATATTTAAGTTGCTTCAGAATCTGATTCAGATGAGCATGAGGAATTTCATGATACTAATGAGGAGGTAGAAGAAGAGAAAGAAAAAGAAATCAGCAAGGATGGCACTTTAGCAGCATTATTAGGAGTCCCAAGATACCATCCCTTTTGAATTCGAGGGGTACTAGCAGGGCAAAGGTTGACAGTTCTTCTTGATAGTAGGGCAACTCACAATTTTATTGATGAGGGATTTGTCATGAAAAGAGGGCTTAAAGTAGAAGATTTTGAAGGATTCAGTGTTACTGTAGCTGATGGATTCACTATGCCTTTCACACGGGTGGTGAAACAACTCAAGATGACCTTACAAGATTATGAGTTATGTGATGACTTCTATGTTGTTGGCATTGGGGAGACAGATCTTGTATTGGGTGTTCAATGGTTGCACTCTATTGGAGGCTATTACATGAACCATCAAACTATAGAGTTTAAATTTCATTCCAATGGGAAAGAAGTCTTATTGAGAGGCTTATCAAATGGAGCACCTAAGGCGGTCTCTGCAAAGAGGATGGAGAGGACTTTTCGAAGAGGACAAGTAGCATGGGCAGCAGGAGTCATAATCCATCCAACAAGCTCTCCAAAGAATCAAGGTAATTTCCATTTTGAAATTCAAAATATTCTTGATAAGCATAGTATAGTTTTCAATGACTTGCCTCCAGGATTACCACCAGATAGAGATTTTGAGCATGTTATAGAGTTAGAACAGGGTGTAAAATCAATTATAACAACCCCATACCGCCATCCAAGAGGTTATAAGGAAGAAATTGAAAAAACTATTAAGGAACTCCTGGACATGAGATTCATAAGGCCTAGCTCCAGTCCATTTGCATCATCTGTGGTATTTGTCAAGAAAAAGGATGGTACAATGAGAATGTGTATAGACTACAGGGCTCTAAACAAGAAGACCATAAAAAATAGGTATCCCATACCACGCATAGATGAACTCGTTGATGAGTTACATGGTGTTGTATACTTCTCAAAAATTGACTTAAGATTAGGGTACCATCAAATCCAAATGAGGGGTGAAGATGTGGAAAAGACTGCTTTCAGATGTCACTATGGGCACTTTGAATTTCTTGTTATGCCATTTGGCCTCACTAATGCACCTGCAACATTCTAATCTTGTATGAATAAGGTATTCAGCCAGCATCTTCGAAAAAAAAATTTGGTATTTTTTGATGATATCTTGATTTATAGTAAAACATGGGAAGAGCATCTGAAGCACATAAACAATGTTTTAAGAATCTTGGAGCAACAATCTTTCTATGCTAAGCTATCTAAATGTGAGTTTGGTTTGATAGAGATCCTATATTTGGGACATATTATAAGTTCTAAAGGAGTACAGGTTGATCAACAAAAAATTCAGGCAATTTTGGATTGGTCTCCACCCACTAATCTTACACAATTGAGAGGTTTCTTTGGGTTGTGTAGCTACTATAGGAGATTTGACAAGGGATTTTCTCAGCTTGCTGGCCCCTTGTCTGATTTGACAAAGAAAGGAGCTTTTTTTTGGATAGAAGAGGCACAAAAAACATTTGATAAGCTTAAGAAGGTAATGAGTTCATGCCTTGTGCTTGCAATTCCAGATTTCTCTTTACCTTTTGTTGTTGAATGTGATGCTTCTAGAGAAGGTATAGGGGCTATCCTAACTCAAAGGGGACATACAATAGCATTTGAGAGTAGAAAACTAAATCAATTAGAGAAAGGTTACTCCAATCTATGATAATAAAATGTTGGCAATCATGCATGCACTTCATAAGTTTAGACAATATTTGGTATGTGGGAGATTCATTGTAAAGACAGACCATAATAGCCTTAGGTTCTTCTTGAACCAAAGGGATTTGAATGATCGTCAACAAAAATGGGTAAGCAAATTGCAAGCTTATGATTTTGATATTGAATACATAAAAGGAAAGAATAATGTGGTTGTTGATGCTCTCTCAAGAAAGCCCACTCTGTGTTCCTTAACATCTATCTCTACTGATTGGAAAGTCTCCATAATTTTAGAGTATGCTAAAGATTTCTTTGCCACCAAGATTTTGGATAAGTTAGTGGATGATAACAGGTACAAGATTGTTGATGAATTGATTTATTACAAGAACATGATCTTCTTAGTGCCAGGATCAAAAACTAAGGAGAGGATATTGAGGGCCTTTCATGACGCACCTTTGGCTGGTCACCAGGGATACTTCAAGACATATAGGCAAATTTGAGAGCGGTTTTCATGGAAGGGTATGAAGGAGGATGTCCTTAAACACATTAAGGAATGTATGGTATGCCAACAAAGCAAGAGTGAGCAAAATTTTCTTGCAGGGTTGTTGCAGCCACTTCCTATTCCTGAACAAAAATGGAAAACTATTTCCATGTACTTCATCACTGGGTTGCCCAAGGTTCAAGGTAAGGATTGCATATATGTGGTGGTAGATAGACTAACTAAGTATGCACATTTATTTCCTATCACATTTGATTTCAAGGCATCACAAGTGGCCGAATTGTTCTTCAAGGAGATTTTTAGATTACATGGCTTGCCTAGAAACATTGTTAGTAACTGGGACAGTCGATTCCTCAGCTCTTTTTGGAAAGAGCTCTTTCATTTGGCAGGAACTTAACTGACTCCAAATACTAGCTATCACCCTCAAACAGATGGACAAACAGAGATAGTTAATAAATGAATAGAGGGATATTTGAGGAACTATGTTTCAAATCAACAACATGCTTGGGTGAAATGGTTGCACCTAGGGGAGTATTGTTACAATACATCTCATCACATGTCTATTGGTATGCCTCCTTTTCATGCTCTTTAAGGTTATGATGCCCTTTCCTTTGTTGATTTAGTACTTTTAGATAGCAGAGTTCCTGCAGCAAGTGATTTCATCAAGCAAAGCCAAGACATAATAAGGTCCCTCAAGGATAATCTACAACATGTACAGAACCAACAAAAGTTGTATGCTGATAGGAAAAGGACTGAAAGATCTTTTGAGGTGGGAGATTTGGTATTTGTCAGGTTGCAGCCATATAAACAAAGCACCTTGAAGAGGAGTGGGGCAGAGAAACTCAAGCCAAGGTTCTATGGGCCTTATAAGATCACCAAGAAGGTAGGAGAGGTAGCTTATGAATTGGAGCTCCCACCAAACAGCAAAATACATAATGTTTTCCATGTATCTTGCCTGAAAAAGGTTCTAGGCCAGCAAACCATAGTATCTATAGAATTGCCACCTCTTGATGATGAAGGGAAATTAGTTTTGATACCATAAGAGATTTTGGATACAAGAGAGAAAAGATTGAGAAACAAGAGCATCGTAGAGCATTTGGTCAAATAGAAAGGATTACCACTGGAGGATGCAACTTGGGAAGGAGCACATATTCTTGAATATTCCAATATTCATTGCTTGAGGACAAGCAATATTTTAGAGGGGAGGACTTTTCATGTCCCCTTTTCAAATATTTAAAAATAATAATCTTTGCTAACACAGGCAGGCCCAAAAAAAGGTGAAGTTTCGGCAAAAGGGGCTAATCTTTGGAAACCAATGGACTAATAAATAAAATTATCATTAAAATATGTTTTATTAACCCCTCTTGGATGTGAGTTAGGGTTATGCACTCTTTTAAGGGATTTGGAGGCATTTTGGGCTCATTCCAGAACTTGATTTTCACTTATTGCTTTGTTGTTCTTCAGAGGCTGCCAAACCTATGGAGAAGGAGACCCAAGGACAGGAGTTTTCAATTTTTCAAGAAGGCTAAGGATGGGAGTTTGACGCCATTCCATGTGCAATCTCATGCAGAGTTTGCCCTTGTGCTAAACAGTGCAAAATTGTGGGTTTTCGGGTGTGTTTTTTGTAAGAGTTTGGTGTTTTCATTAGAGTATTTCATATCAGTTTGGGTTGCTGCTGTATTTCAAACTTTAAGATGTTAAAATAGAGCTGAATATATGTATTGGGATGTGGTTAAACTTCTGAGATAGATTATTAGTGATTTTGTGGTGTTTTCGGGCATTTTTGTGTTAATTTCGAGAGCTCGATGAGCATAGTTTTTGTCCTACGTTTGTGAGTTGTTGTGTAAATGCTATAAAGATTTGGAAATGTCATTTTTTAGGCCGTTATGTTGCTGAAATTTCTGTTAAAATGTCTATTTTTAGATTTATTAATAATTTGTGAAGTTGTGAAATTTTTGGCACTATTTCGGACATACCCGATTTGGGGTTTATTGAGAAATTGGTGGATCTTTGTAATATAGGTTGTTTGATTTTGAAAATCTGATTAGAGGCTTGAAATATTATATAAATTCAGAAAAAGGGACATTTCAGATTGGAATGGTGAGCTTTCACAAGCATTCCAGGATATTAAAACTGCAATAAAAAATGCTCCAGTACTGAGAACTCCATATTACACAAAGCCTATGCATATTTTTTCTTTTGCATCTTTCCACACTATAGCTACAGTCTTGTTGTAGAAAAATGAAGAAGGATATGAACAACCCATTACCTTTTTCAGTAAGTCACTACAGCCTGTTGAATTGAAATATGAGATAAATGAAAAACAGGCATATGCTTTAGTGAAGGTTGTAAAGGCTTTTAGATGCTACCTAGTAGGTGCTACTGTCATTGCCTTTGTTCCTAGTGCTGCAGTGAAAGATATATTTTCTCAACAGGAAGTATCAGGCAAAAGGTGTAGATGGATCAACAGGATCCAAGAATTTAATATTGAAATGTAGATAACTAAGTTGGTAAGAGGTCAAGGTTTGGCTAAACTCATGGCTGAATCTAATTTAGATGCCAATCAGATAAATGTGGTAGTTGATGACCTCAGACCTGACTTATGTGACATGGATCATTTTGATTGGTATACCAATGTCATATATTACTTACAACACCTAGAAGCTCCTCCCCATTTGCTTGAAAATGAAAAGAGGAGTACTAAATTACAAGCTATTAGATACATAATTGTCCAAGGCAGTTTGTGGTGGAGAAATTTTGAGGGAGTATTGCTGAAGTGTGTTGATCAAGAAAAGGAAAAAGAGGTCTTGAAGGAAATGCATGCTAGACTGTGTGGAGGACACTATATGGCCAAAACTACTACACATAAAGTAATGAGGGCTGGATTTTGGTGGCCCTCCCTTTTCAAGGATGTCCAAATTATGATTAGGAAATGTGACCCTTGTCAGAGATTTGCTGGAAAACTGAAGTTGTCAGGCCTAACTCCATTGAAGCCAGTGGAGGTTCAAGCACCCTTTCAACAGTGGGTTATGGATTTCATAGGAGAGATTTCCCCCAAGTCTAGCACTGGCTATTCTTGGATTTTAGTGGCTACCGACTACTTTACAAAGTGGGTAGAGGCTATCCCCACAAGAAATGCAACAAGTAAAGTTGTCAATAATTTCCTACTAAATAATATTATCTCTAGATTTGGTTGCCCTCAGAAGATTGTAACAGACAATGCAATGTGCTTCAGGTCTAAGGAATTCATTAAATTTTGTGATACATATGGAATAACAAGGTCATCATCTTCTCCTTATCATCCACAAGGGAACGAACAAGCTAAATCCACAAATAAGAGCCTGTTGAAGGTTATTAATAGAACCTTGGAAGATAACAAAAAGGCATGGGATTCCAAGTTACAGTTAGCAATATGGGCTGACAGGGTAACTATGAAGAAAGCCATTGGTATAGCTCCATTTGATATGGTGTATGGAATTCAAGCACAAATGCCTCAGAACAACTTGGTAGGACTTTACAATTACATTCAGTTGTATGATGAAGATACTACAGATGAAATGCAAGAAAGGATGGATGAACTGGTAAGACTGACAGAAAATAGAAGAGAAGCATCTCTTAAGAACGAAAAGTTGCAACTACAAGTTAAGACAATCTATGATAGAAGAACGGTAAGGAGAAAGTTTGAAGATGGAGATCTAGTCTTAATGTGGAATGTCAGAATTGAAGATAAAGGGAAACATGGCAAATTTGATCCTATCTAGTTAGGCCCTCATTTGATTGAAACTACTTGGGGTGAGGATTCTTATGTACTCAAAGATTTGTCAGACAATATTCTTGAACTGCCAGTTCATGGACAATTTTTGAAGAGGTATTTTTCTTGAAAAAATACTCATTATTTCCATGAGTAGTAGTTTAGGGATTTATTGTATATATTTTTAAATCCTTTTGTCTGTGTGTAGTCCTTGTGCATAGTTTTCCTGTGTGTGTTGTTCCCTTATGAAATGGTTGATCTATTAGGAGCTTGTGTGTGGTCTGCTTCTCCCAGAAATTTTGAGCCCTCACTTGAATCCAGAGCATTCAATGTCCCCAGATAGAGCCACTGTTGGTCTAAATTTTTGCATAATCGAATTCCTTTGTCCAAGGTATAGAAGAATTCAGATTGGGATCCACCTATGGTGAATAGGGTTTCTAGCCAAGTCATATTTTGTAGGTCATTGAAGCAAATTTTTTTCGAAACCCTAGGTCTTGTTTTCTTTTAAATTTTTCAGGCATGAAACTAAAAATATACGAAGATTCCCATCCTTTTCAAACTTTTCGCGCCTTGAGTCACATATTTTCTTTTGTGTTTCTAACCGCCTGATCCCTAAAAGATCTACGGCAATCGTTATCTCGCTATGAAAAGATACAAGTATTTTACCCTTAGCGACATAGCGACCACCGCTAAGTTGAAAAGCGATACCATCAAGTGGAAATACGGTGACCAAAGATTGTATTATTTCAAAGATATTTCATCACGTTTATAACAGACATGTCAGAACCTGAAAAGGAATTACAACATTGAGGTACAAAAGGCGTCAATAGAAATCTCATCTTTTTCGTTTAGTCACTTTGTCGCTATCGGAGAAATTGGGTACTTTTTCGTTAGTGACATGACGTCTTCACCAAAAATAATGGCCGACAGTCACTTTTAATTTTTTCGATGATCGTAAGTTTTTTCAGGTTGTGTGGTGCACGTGTTGTTTTATTATGTGTTAGATGCATTAATGAGGGTAGTTATGACTTCACTCGCCTTTATCTTTCCAACCCTGAATTTTGATGAGTCACCAAAAATTGCTATGTCGCTATCGAAGAATTGGTGTCTCTCGCCATTAGTGACATAGCGCCCAGACGAAAAGTAGTACTGCAGCAACTTTTCAGAGTAAGTGGGTCCCAGAAAGTACTCCATCAGATATCAATTATAAAGCTTTGGAACACGCTGACATCTAATTGGCTACACGTATATACCAGGAAAAGCAAAGACACTGAGATTCGCTATGTCGCTATCGAGAACATGTTCTTCTCACTGTTAGCGACATAGCGCCCGGCTGAGAAATAAAAAATGTGGGCCCCAAGCAGCATGGTAATATAGCTATGTCTTTAAAATTTTGAATCCAAATGCCATCGGGGCAGGATTTCATCACATCATCAATTTTTGGACCCATGCCCTAATTCATAAAACCTACGAAAGACTCTGATCGTCAGATCTATCTCAGATCCATGATCGTTGCTATCTTGCTATGGCGAGTTGCATGAAGGTTACGAATAGCAACATGGAAACAAGGGGCCCACCATATTTATTTTGAGAAATGCATCAAATATCTCCCACACAATCAATGCAGAATCAATGACGATTGTTATCTCGCTATGGCAAGGTGCTCACTTTTTATGTATAGCGAGATAGTGACTTAGTGACACATGTCCTTAGAGTTCTGTGGATCCAGTTCAAAGGCGCCAACAATGAAGGAAAGGTACACATGGAAAATTTTCATTGGGTTGACTGCCAGCTTGTCAAGAGGAACATGAGTCATCTTTGCTTGCATCCCTGGATCATAGGATTTTTCGTAAATCCAAGGTGTAAATTTGAATATAGAAGATGATGCCACCCTGTGCATTTATGAGAAATGAAAGCTTCGCGTGTGAAGAAAAATAGAGTATAACACAAAAGATTTTCTTAATTCCACCTTACTCGAACAAAGATTGAGAGCATTTCTAAGCAAAAACAGTTGTTGAGAAGACTGTGCTAGATTCGATAAGATTGTGAAGCAATTTGTTCACAAAAAGATTGCAGTAACACTGAGAAGAACTAGAGCGAAATTCAAAGTAAGTACTTGCATTATAATCCTTGCACTGTTTCAATTCCTTTGAGAGTTAATTGAAATGGCTCCAGAATAGAAAGTGTTTTCTGGTCAAGAGAACTATTTGGATTGGAATGTCCACGATGATTTGCTTGAACTACTCCCTTCTTCCACCGTTGAAACTGTAGAAGTTAAGAGGCTGACTTCAGTAAACCCTAGGCTAAAAATAGCAGATGGGTTGTATGACAAAGGAAACTAGTTTAGGGATGCAACAACTTCACAGACTGGTCTTGGTTTATTCAAAAAAATGGTTTTCAGAGAGGAACATTTTTGCCCCACATGCCAACATATGGAATTTCAGTCTAGGGAAATTAGTGGTTCCTAGTGTTTTCATGGATTATGATCTTTTGGAAGTTGTAGCTAAGAATTACGACCAAGCCCTTAGGGTAGTGATGAGAAGTGATGGTGAAATCTTGATTACAATCAGTGTAGAGGAGATTAGGGAAGTTTTCAGTTTAGGGCCGGTCACTGATTGTCATGTGCCCATTGATTTGAAAGGGTTAGAAAATGAGTATATGTCTAAGAGAGATGCAGTTAGGCAAGGAGCACTGAGGGCACACATAGGTAGAATTGGAACACTGCTAGCAATAACAGCATCCTCCAGGGAGCCTTTCAAAAGGGCATACTTCAATTCTAGGGCTATAGAAATATATAGGTCCTTATGTAAAATTTTGGGGAGAGATGAAGAAGAGTTCATGCTTGTGGATTTTATGTATATGATTACTCAGATTTCCTCTTTTGGTGTGGATATAATTTTTGATTTTGCTTCCTACTTAGCTGAGGAGATTCACATTAGACTAATTGGAATTGCTAAGGGTAAGGTGGAACAGACTTTTGGCCATTATTCTCTGTTAATGCACATGTTCTTATTCAAGGGAGTAACATATTTTAGTGAAGAAATGGAATTAGACAGAGAAGAGAGTGGGGAAGCACTACCAGTTCAATTGTGGAGTACAGATATGACTTGGGATGTAGAGAATGCTAGTTTTGTCAGGTTTGATAGGTATTTCGCTTCAAAGCTGAGATGCCTCCTATTAAGGGACAATCCCAAAATCCCCAAAGCATTAATGAAACTCATTAGGCCTGTGGACAATCCAAGTGGCTTGAAAGTTTCACATAATTGGGGAGATAGCATTCCATATTCTGTTTCTACTGTATTTAGAATATATGGTTTTAAAGGAAGCCCTCACGTACTACCCTACCAAGTGCCTTTGAAGGTAGGAGTTGCTAAGATATTGTGGGAGCTGGGAGGAGTGGAGGAAACCCTTCTATTGAAAAGACAAAAGGGGTCAATTTTTCCTACTTGCACAGTGGCTCATCATTTTGTAATCACAAAAGGAGGTTGGCTTTTTTTGCACAAGATTTTGGATCCTTATAAGATGGCCACTTCCCATCCTCGTTTTTGTGATTCTGAAGCATTTTATCATTTGGCTCTGAGGCAAAGAATTAAGCTTGGTAAAATTGAGAATGAATTTTAATTTCTTGAAGACTTAATAAGGAATGAGTACTCCTTGCAGGAGTAAGAGACTAGGAAAGAAAAGTGGAGAGTTTTTTTCTAAAATTTTGGATTTCGTTCATTGTTTTGATCCAGATTATAGTCCTTTGGACGATGCAGTTACAAATGTAGATAAGATGAGAAAACTTATGAGTAATTTTCTTGAAATAATAGAGGCAATGAATGAGAAGAATCAATTCTTTATTAGGTTCTACTCGGATAAGGCCAGGGAAGTAATGGGAAGATTGGGTTTTACTCCCACTATAAGGGCAGGTCAGTTAACTGTCCAGAAAAGGCTAGGATATACTATTGTTCAAAATAAAAGGAATACAATGGACAAAGGCAAACAAATAATTCAGTCCACTAGTAGGGTTTTGGAAGAGAGGCCTACTGAGCCCTTCCCTAAGAGGAGAAAAATAATAAGAGAGGAGGATCCTCATGTTGAGGAGTATTCACCTTCACAGACCCCTTTGAGAACTGGGGAGGAGCAGCTCACTATTGAGCAAATTGAACAAATTGGATCACAAGGGGAGTTTTTGTTACTCAAGCAAAGATTGATGAAGGGAACCCCCAAGAACCTCATGTGCCAAGCCTCGAGCTAACTGTAGCTGATTTTAAGGGAACGAAATTGGACCCTATTTTGGAGCAAGCCAACCAGCAATTCTTGTTAGATGACAATTTTGTAAGGTCTAAGGCTCTCCATCAATTTGCTTGGAGGGAAAACATCCACAATTTTGAAAAAAGATGTAAGAACATGAAAACAAAGCATCCAGAAATGGATGAAGCCTCCATCCAAAACCAAATAAAGGAGCAAATGATTCAAGAATTTCATAACATTACCCCTAAGGAGGGAAGGCAAATGGTAAAAACTTCTAACATACTATTGTTGCCTAATTGGGATATTGCATATGCATTGATTTTCAACTTTGTTTCTAATAGATTGGAGTTACAAGACCCAAATAAAAAGGAATTTGCAGGGACTGCTTTTAGTGATGACCAAGCTGCTCTTGTTATGTGGTCATTAAGAAGAGGATCCAAGATTGTATTAGCACAGCCTGATGGTTCAGGACTGATAGGGAGTATTATTGTGAAGAGAGTTGTTGATACCTCACACGTACAGGCAGCCCACATGAATGTGGATTATTCTCAGTTTGCCTTGGCTACTACTAAAAGGGAGGAAAAGGAAATATTTGAATTACAAAGTAAATATTAGGCAGTTGTGGATGCCTACAATAAAGAGGTAAAAAGGAGAGTTGAGCTTGAAAACAAGTTATTGGGAAAATCCACCAAGCCTAAAATAACATACCCTCACCCCCCTACTGAACCTTTCAAATCTAAACCCCTCATTGAAATACTAGACACACCCCAAGGGCCACAGTATTGCACTACTGAGGATTTTGAAGAAGAAAAGAGTAAATTGTGTGCCTTACATGTAGAGCTGGAATCTAAATATGAAGATAAACTAAGAACAACTCTTACATATCTAGGAGACAAGGTTGAATGGCCACTAATCCATGATCAATTGGCCAGGGTGATTAACATCTGGGAGGAGTTAAAAGCAGATGATGAGGCTCTAAAGCCTATTGTGAACAAATGGATGAGAAGGGAGAAAGCAATAACCTTCTTGTGTCTATCTGTTATAAATAATTCTCATGATTAGATTGAAAAAACTTTTGACATTGTTTCTGATCTTGTTGATTTTGACAATAAACAGATACATTTACAGAAGATAATAATAGGCTACTTAGACAAATACAAGAGCCAAAAGTTCAGTCTATTTCCTCGTGCCTTAGATAAGAAAAATATTTTGAAAAGCAAAGAGGAGTGGGCAAAGGAACTTGATGATTTATTCCGTTTAAGAATGAATCAAGTTATGAATGAAACAGGGCATGCACGGTGGGCCACCACAACAGAAGAAATGGTGAAAGCCCAAATATTCTTTAATTCTTTAAAATAAGAATTCATTGATATTAATAATGAGGCTCATTATATAATAAGAAAACAAAAGGATATTTTGCAATTCAATTGGTCAGATGACACATTATTTGACAAGTGGATGGCAGAAGTGGCTCCTGATGATCAGTGTGATAAAGATGAAACTAATAGTGATGAGGTACAGGGTGAGGAAATTCAAATAATTAGCCCCATCACTACTCAGACCCAACTGGAGGAAAAAGACAAGAATAATCTGACATTTTCAGTTGCAGGCTCGGGACTACAGGATGTCAGTACAATTAAAGAAGGGGAAAAGGTAGAAGTTGTCCCTACCATGCAGAGTGAAGGCAGTGGAAGCCTATAGGTGGAGTTTAATGTGCCCTCGTCAGAACAAGCTTCATCGTTGGCTAATTTAGCAGTTACATATGAAGATAAATCAGATCAATAGCCAACACAGCAACATCAGAACATGTAACAGAAGCTGACCCACGAAAAGGAATGATTTGATTTGGATATCTTTTGTTACCCACATTTTTGTCATTTTGTGATGTGTGTATGTAAATATTCTTTGTAAAAGACACCTGTCAGTTTCTCTTAGCCTGAAGCTTGTTGCATTTCACAGTATATAAGTGAAATTCGAGGGCAAGAGAAAAGGTCTGAATTCTATTTTTCTAAGTGATATACATAGTCTGTTTTTGGTCCATTGTTTTGAATGAATTGGTGATGTACTTTCTCTGTCAGATCTTGAGAATACATGAATATAGAATGAGTTGTGTTTCTTCTGAAGGTCATTCTGAGTCTATTGTAAATTGTATACAATTTTCAAGGAAAATAAATACAAATTATGAACTGTCCCCATATCAGTTCTTTCTGAACTTTGTCTCCTTTTGATTACTTGGTTATCTTGATGTTGTATAGATGAATGCAATCCAGTTAGGTTGTATATCTGTTTATCACTGTTGTTAATTCAATGGATTAAGTAAAAGCTCTGATGAATATGATAAGATTACTGTAGTAGGGGAAAGGATTTTGAATGATGAGTTCTGATAAGAATTGCTGATAAAATTTGTTGTAAGGCAACAAATTAGATCTAAGAATTTGCTGTTGACTCTGAACCCCAATGGATTAGGTACTGATCAAAATTTGATCCAGCTGTAGGAGAAATGTGTCACAAATGGTTTTCAAAAAATGCAGAATTAAATCAATTTTACTTTATTTCCTATAGATCTTAAAAGTTGGCCAATACTTGTCTGCATGGAATATTTTAGCTTCAGTTAGCCACTATTGTTGAGAACATCTGCAGATCTACAGAAGAGATTTTGGCCAAATCTGTTAAATGGGATGTGTTTATCAAGTTATCAAGAATTGTGTATGTATTTGAGGATTTGAAATGAGAATCAGAATGAAACTAAAAATAATCCTCATACAGTTTTCACAATCTTAAATCATCCCTGGGTATACCAACCCTAGTTTTGTAGAGCCTGAAGAGTAGAAGACCACCCTTGGTTTTGTTGAAGTTGGGCCCAAATGCTTTGCACATGCAATTGTTAATAAGAATTGGCTAGTCTTTAGATTGTGTGATTACTGTCATCTTGGTATTAAGCATTTTGTTTCTTAGTAGTTTTAAAACGCCAACAGTTTCTATGCTTGGCTCCAGTACAAAAGCACGATTTTTTTTAATTGATTGCTAAAACTTTCCTTTTCTTAGAACATGTTTTCTTTTCTAGTTTGTAAAAATGGTCTTTTGAATTCATTGTATTGTGCATTTTTGAATTTTTTTTTTGAGATAATTTGCAATTGCTCACTAAGGTTGCCTTAGAGTCTTTGTTAATTAGGACATGCTTCACACTCATAAGAAAGAGAAAACAAAGACCTACATGCTGCCACATACTCGTTATTCTATTGGGAAGTCCAGGATAATGACAGGTGAATGACCCCATAATGTTTTATTTATTGTAGATATTTGATATGAAATGATGAAATGAAATAAGTAATAGGGAGATCATGGAAGCTAACACAAAATTTACAAATTAGGTGTAACCCTTCAACCTTGGAGAGTCTGACTTCTGATTCTAGTAGTCTTTAGAGTGTGAGGAGCTCTAAATCCTTGCCAAAATTTGAGGGATGGTTCTTATTATTTCCATAGACTTGCTAAAGCTTGAAACATCAACCTAAATCTCTATTTCCTTACCAGTTGAGAACGAAAACCAACAACAATGTGATGATAAGAAATTCTTCATCGCTCCTGCTAGCCCTAAATGCATACTATCTCTACATAAATTTTCTTTCAAGCCCGGATGAGAATGGGGTGATTTCCTGAAGGGAAGGAATATTTGGGTATGGACCGCATGACTTTCATTGTGATGATGAAAAAGGCGAGGAGAAGAAGATGATGAAATAACAAAGCAGGACCATGACCTTCTTCTGAGAAAGCAGGATTGTTATTGTTTGATGCAGGAAATCTCTGTCCACAAGGCCTGCATGACTGCACACAATGAGCATACCAATTTAGGTGATCTCATTTGGCTTGATTGTTGCTTGTAGCATTTGTTCAAACAGTTGCAGGGCTTGTTTACCCTATCCATGATGAGCAATATGTGCTAGCTTCATGAGTTCAAAGCTTTATACCTTCATTTCTTATCGTGTGAAAGAGTTCCTAAGAATAGACATATGGTGGTGGATATGACTTGAACAAAAGATATCATAAATCCTTAAATGATTGAATGTGGCTGTGGAGAAAATTGAAAGATGACTCAAACAAAAGGACAAGTGTTTATTAATGCACATTTAATGCAGCGAGCTGAGAATTTATTTTTAATTTTTGTCTCAAAAATTTATTTTCCACCTTGCCTTTTTTGACAGGAGCCAATGGAAGCTCAAATAAATAGCTTTATACTAATTTTAAAAATATATAAAAAGACTAAATTAAAGTAACAAACTTTAGAGATTGATTAATTTTGAATTTTGATTGGTTAGAATAATTGATTTTAATGCACCTAACGAATGCATAAGTATTCCTGCCGTAGGCAGCAACTAAAAATACTTGTTAATGTCACATTATACTTGATACACTCTTGAAATCTTAGTTATAAGAATACCACTTGTCAAATAAGCTAGTTTTAAAAAGTGAGTGATTTGAAATTTCTTCTTGGTGCAAAATTAATCAAAATCAATAAAAGGAACCCAAAAGGAGAGAGGATGGAGATGAAAAAACCAAAGATTAACAACACATCGACCCAATAATGGAAAAAATAGGATTTAAAAAAAAATAAAGATCTTATTAAAAATAAATTAAAAAAAATAAAGAACAAACTAGACATAACAAAAAATACAAATATGTAAATAAAAGAATAAACAAATAGATACAATACCAACAATGAATATGAAAATAGATCAAAAAATGAAAATAACAAACTTTGGTATGTCTAAATTTGTCCATTTTTTTTTGGTGAACCTTCCTAGATGAAGAGCTTAAAGTTAACCTTTACAACTTTCTATTTAGGGTCCGGGAATAAGAATATGAGAATAGGAATATGTATTCTAGAATAAGAAATAAGAATATGTATTCCTATTTTTGTTTGGTTTAGTCAAAATTTGATGGGGAATTTACAGACCCAAAATTTTATGTTTTCTAAAATAAATAAAATTAGAATAAAAATACATATTCTAATTCTACTTACTATTTAGGTGGGATTGCAAAGCCTATTTTTACACTAAAATTAGAATACCTATTCCTATTCACAATTTTCATATAACTAATCTATTTGAAATTTTAAGAATTTACAATAGAATAATTTTTTAAGAAGTTATTAGGGTGGCAGCACTGTACTGCTGCCGCCGAGGCAGTTTTGTGCAGCCATTAATGAAGTGTCCAAGAGACTTCCACCATCCATCAGACTGACGGGACGCGAGGCAAAAAAAGCCATCAAATTAGCTTTAAAAAATTAGTTCTAATACTTTCTGAGTACACATCACGTGAACACGATTTTTAAATGCTGCCGTAAACAGTTTTACAGTCGTCCTTGAATTGAACTGGATGATGTGTGGGATGTATAAAAGATTATCAGTCCGCGTATTTATATCTTCCATAAAAAGACACGTAAAATAAAACAAAATTTCCATCTACAATTTTGTGAGCCCCATAAACTTTCCAATTCAAAACCTTCCCAACTGTGAAGGTTCCAAAATCTTTCTCAGGAAAAGGTAGAGACAGATTGTTAAAAATCGAATCTCGTAACACTCCTTTTCTTTGCCTTGACGCTGTTAAACTGAAGATTTGTTCCCTCTAAAACCGCGCTGATACTGTTAAACTTTACCTTGAGGAATCTCCCGAGAAAACTCTTCTTTTTTTCTTTGCCTCGAAGATTTGTTGCCTTGACACTGTTAAACTTGAACCTCGAAAGCTGCAAATAAAGCCGAATCCCACAAATGTCTTTATCGATACTGAAGCCGCCGACAAACTTTGTGCCGCACAGATTTGTCTCTCTGGTAAAGAAAATCGAGCCGCTTGTTCCCAGTTGCGCTCCTATTTATGCTCTGGCTCTGTTCGATGGGTAGTTATACAACATTAATGGGCATTGCTTAGGGTGTGGGCTGAACCCTGAAAAGGACATGACGATTGGTAATAATGTGGGTATTATTTATTGGTTTCGTCAGCGAGTTTGGGAGTTCAGTTCAAAAGCACGCCGACAGACAAATAAAAGTCTCGCCGCCGCCTCTTTTACAATCTTTAATGTCAATTATTAATTGATGATTGACAGGCTGCTCAGCTTTTTTATTCAAAAATAGGTTTTAAAAAGTAATATGGATTAATTTAAGAAAATGTATGGTTTGTTGCGATAAGAGTTGAATATAGAGATGGGGAACATGATGTTAGTGGAGCTGTTGGATAAATTCTAAACTATAACGTCATGTATATAGAAGAAGTTTGAGAAAAAAGCCGAGTGTCCTCCTTGATAGGGTTTACACAGTTCTAGTTGATTGAAATTCAAGATGACTAACATGTGTATTTTATAGTTAAGCTAAATAAAATATTAGGTTTGTTTCATAGTAGGTTCTGATGTAAAGTTTAAGTGGGCTCCACACTACAAATAGGCAACTTGGTTGTCTCCAAAAACAAAAGGAATTGAATTTTGCGACGGGGCATCCGAGCACTCAGACAAACTCTCTGGATAGTCGTTGCCCTAATGTCAAGCTTGTATTATTCATTGCCTTCGTTAGTGTGACTTTGATCAAATCAATGATTTGATCGATGATTGAGATGCTTTACAGTCTTACTTTGGACTGTGATGTCTATGCAGCCTTTTGAATTCGGCTGATTCAAAAATATCTCGTATATATTAATTAATTTGAAAACCAGAAAATAAGGGATATATGGGTCATCGAGTTTGACTCAAAATCACACAGTTAAATCCTGATATTCACATCACAATTTGACTAGCTGTGGAAATCATCTCCTACTTACTAAGGGATATATGCTAGCAAAACAATGGACAAGGGACAAATCTGTCATGTTGTTCGCAGGCAGCATAAGTCGAGCAGGCCTGGAAATCGTGAACAAATTAGATGAGGTGAGTTATAAATAAGATTTGCAGGAAATGTACAAATCTGTGTAGAAGAAAGGTAGTAATAAATAATAAACAAGGGGCGCATGCACCAAAGTTCTTGTCTTCATTTTTTAAGGTTGACTGAAATAGTATTGCATGAAGGATAAATTAAATTAGTTACAATTTTTAACAAAAGCTTGGCAATGATAAATTTTTTCAGCTACTTCGAGCCTAAAGCACAGAGTTGTCTAACAAACACTTCAATCATATAATTGAAAAAGAAGGAAAATATAGATTTATAAATAGAAAGGAAGTATATGACGAGAGAGCAAAAAGAGAGAATGATATGTTATTATAAGGACAAGTAAACGTAGAATAATAGAGAGAATTGAAAGGAATTTGAAAAATATTAATAATTTTATTATTATAAGAAATATATAAATAACAATAAAAATATATATTATATGAACTATTCATTTCTACCAATTCAATTATAAGTTGAAATATTTAATTTAAAAAAAAATTGTTGATTACTTAAATAAAAGTACCAAAATATGTAGTAAGTTTGAGGGGTAGTATTAATGGTATGAAAAAAAATTGAACAAATTTGTAAAATTGTAGTTAGTAAAACAATGTAAACTTTTAAAAAATAACATTTTACAATTGTCAAAAATAAACATCAATGTAAAAACTAATAAGAAATATATATATAATAAAAAATAAAAAATATTTAACTCTATATTTGAACTTGGTAAGTTAGCGAGTAAAATATAGTGTAAACTTTAAGAAATAACATTTTACAAATTACAAAAATAAACATCAATATAAAACTAATAATAAATATATTTAAAATATAAAATATAAAATATTTAAAGATTAAAATATCTAAATTATACAACCTAAAAAAATATTTAACTCTATAAATTCATGACTTCTTTTTCATAAACAATTTTAAATAATAAATGTATTTAAAATAAGAAATATAAAACATTTAACTCTATATTTGATTTTTATATTTATATTTGAACTTCGTAAAACAAATAGACACTGATAATTAATATTGATTAACATTCATTTGTGAGGTGGAAGATAAAAATAATTGTTTTTAAAAAGTTAATCCACTTGTCACAAACATGGAAAAGATAAAATAGCAATTAATGTATTCATTAATGATAGATAGAAAATATTTGTATTTTGGTTGAAGAAAATTAAATTTTTTCATTGTAAAAAATAGAATAGTCCAATAGAATGAATGAAAAATGTGATTTATAAAATAATAAAAAATTAGAAAAAAGAGATAAACATTTGAATTTTCTTTTAATCTTTTGCATACTATGAATTGATTGGTCAGTTAAATTGAAAAATTGAATTCAATGAAAATCAATAGTTCGAAGTACCGATCTCAAACAATTGTTTTGGCCAAAGTCTTTATATGCCATTTATTTCTATGGCTTGGCAAAGAATATTTAAGTCTCAATGTAGAAGGATGCGTCGGACGGCCTTATTGGTCGGAGTTACTATATCCCCTTCTATATACGAACCTCTTTGAAATTAGTTCGTAAAATTCAATGATCTAACGACAATATTTTAACTGCTTTAGGGTCCGTTTGGTTGCTAGAATACAACCGGGATAGGAATAGGAAATTAGAATATGATTTGTATTCTTTGTTTGGTGCGTGGAATAAGAATAGGGAATAGGAATACATATTCTCATTTTAGCCCCAAAATGAGCTTTTGTCCATTCTAAAAAATACCTGTAATTGAAATTTGCTATTCTTGCATTCATTTTCACTTTCTCAAATTTGATTAAATTTTCAAATCCGCTTTGACCTGGGGTGAGCGCGGGAACTTTGTTTTCAATATTTTCAAATATTTCAGCGATTTTCCAATGGCGCCGATTGCAAGTTAACCCTATTCCAATTTAAGCTTGCATAACCAAACAAGGGATAAACAAGATTGAATTGCATTTTTCCATTCCTATTCTTCATTTTCCATTCTCATTCAAATTTTCTATTCTAATTCTCAATTCCTACACTTGCAACCAAACAAGCCCTTAACTTTTTTCTTGTGTATGTATGTGCAAGATGCATATAAAGCTATTCGATGCTCCAACAAAAATCAATAAAATGATTTCTATTCACAAGTAAATGAAGGTATATAAAAATTAAAACTCCATTTAGTCATTTAACATGGATTGATTTTGATAGGTTACGTAAAGACGCAGATTTAACTCATAAATTATTAATTATTTTAGTTTACTTGACCTTTTTATGACGGGTCTTTGAATGTCGCAATTAAAAAAAAATACACGAATTAGAGAAAACTAATCAGAAAAGAAGAGCCTGGCATTAAAAGCCCATCAGATGGATACGAACACAATGTAAAGGTGCCAAAATCAATGACATGGACATTGCAGACCATCTTTCTCCGTCGGAAAACATTACGCAAAAACAACACTCGCAGACCAAAGTTTATGTTTGTAATAGCTCAACCGATAAAACTTTAAAAAAGAGAATCCATTATCTAATATCTACTGAAAAAGCAGAATGGGCGAAAAAAGCGTTTTCATCTGTACATTCTGATAACAGAAAAAGCTGGTTTCATGGAGTCTTGGCAAACGGTGATCACTCTGCAAGCCTCCAAATCAGCGAGGCTCGCATACTGCTGTTTGGCACTACACCAGGCAGCAAAAGCATCTGTGTGAAACCAAATGTAGGGTTCGCAGGTTTCATCGTAATAAAACGTGTCGTGGTCTCTTGGAGAATATTTGCTGCATATGTTGCTACAACTCAGAGTTTTGGTGCAGCCAGGATCGAGTCTGTAGAGCTTCCGCAGAATGACACCCACGCGAATTTGGAGATACAGGGGCTCCTCTGTCAGGTTTCGAACCTTAGTCTTTCGGCCACCAAATCCATCGAAACCCAACAAAGAAGACAATAAAAGACACATGATTCTGTAGGCTGCAAAACGTTTTACAAGTTAGGAAGTTGCAATAGCAGAAGAGAGAAGAGAGTAAATAAATAAGAGGGAATGCATGGACAAAGAAACAAAGCTCTGTGTTGTGAGTGGTGGAGCAGCTGAAAAACGTGAACGAATTGAATGAAGTGAGTGAGTTATAATAAATAAGGAAGGTACAAATGTGGGAGACAAATCCGTCCCGATGAAGGGAAGTACATGGGCGAATTGATTAAAAGGGAAGCCACACACTGCCTGTTGGTTTGAGCTTTGGCGGTGTCTGCTATTATCGAGGTACTGGTTTAAAGCAATGTTTATGTCCAAAGTCTTTAAATGCCATTTATTTCAACGGCTTCGCGGGGAAGATTTAAATCTCGCTGAGGAAGACTGAGGAAGGAGATTCACTGTTACAGAATTGCTTTCTGTAGTCTGGTAAGAAAGGGGTATCAGTAAATGTACAAGCATTTTAAAATGGTATTGTAAGTACAGATAATTTATGTCTTAATAGATGAACATCGTACATAGATGCCATCGAATAAGTACAACTATTTAATGTCGTATGAAGTGACCAACGTACATAACTATTTTTACCCCACTACCTAAAAAAATTGTTTTCTTTATAGGGAAAGAAACCTAGAGCAGTCATGGGTCAATTATTTCTTCGTTTTAAAAAGTATATATATTTCTTAGTTTTTAAAAAGTTTAAAACTAGCAGGTGTGCATTCATGTATATGCAACATGCAGCGATTAGTCGAAAGGAGTGAGTGATTTATCTTGGATCGTGAGAAAAATACTGTGTTATATTTGCTAGAGAAACATAAAAGATCAGTCCAAATAACATGACCAAAATAGTAGAAATGGTTTATTTGATCTACAAAAGAATGTTCAAAGAAGACAAGGGGGAGATAAAACACTATCATTTCCAAAAAAAAGTTTAAAATTTGTATAATAAGTGTTTAGAACACAATAACTTTTAGCTATATAGAGAAGGAAAGCTTGATGTCGGCTTGCATATATATCTTTTTTTAAAAAATATATAAAGAATTATTTGCATATTCCATCTCCATTCTCCTCTTTTCCCTTTGAGTCTATGATCCTTGTACCAATTAACAAATCCCACTTTTAGTCCATAGCAAGTTATTATTGGACCTTTGAGGTTAACTAATCTTTTTAAAGTTTTCATGACTTTTCTTTCTTTCTTTCTGAAGATTTTAAATCAGTTACAAGATTTTATTTGGTATTCGATATTAGAGCATGATCTTTAGTGTGAAACCTCTTCTACTAAGAATGAATGACTAAAAGACATCCATTCTATCAAAATTGTCTAATATACAATTCAAGCATCATCCTTTATAATATCATAACAAATAAATACACTCTGAAGGACGTCATCTCTAAGCTCATTATTACAATGTGTCATCCACCTTAAATAGGTTCCATCATATATTGGACATGTATGAGAAAAAAGTTGCAACCCTGTCTGTTAGGTTTAGTTTGTTGTTATTAGTTTCCTAGTTTTTTGTTGAAAAACTCCACTTAACTATAAATTGTTGAACTATTATGTACATGTATATACATATGTAACTGTGTTTGATGAGTTATATAGATGGTGTATACAATACATTTTTTTTCTTAGTTGTTATGTTTTCTTTTTGACTTTCTATTCATGTTTTTAGTTCTTGATTGCTCATTGTACTTAAAATTTTGATAGAACACTTGATCATTTTCAAAAATTTCATATAGGAATCATTGTGTTGAATTCTATTGATGTTGTTCTTAAAAGAACATACTCTTATTAACATTCTTAGAGATACATTTGTTGGAAACTACAATTGGAGCAATTATTATGTTGTCGTTGATGTCAAACCTATTGGTATGATAGAGTCTCAAACCTATTGGAGAGACATTTACTAACAATGTGGAGTGTCATATCATTTTATTGATGAAGGAGATTTGAAAACAAGAGATCATGAAATGACCCAGTGAAAGGCTGAGTTGAGATGTGTTAAGTATCATGGAAACACAATGAGCACTTGATAAGTTAGTCCTTGACAAGATAATGTGTTGTTCAATTAATTCATGAAGTGAAGAAGATAATTGGATTAGTGTTGCACGGTCAAGGTAGGAGCTAAAGTAGAAGGTTAAGGAACTTAAGTAGTAGTTGAACATAACAGTTCAAGTCGAGTGTGTGTTAGTGCTGAGAAAATGTATGAAGGAATGTAGTAATGATCGAGCATAGTAACAGTCGAGCGAGCCTGTTGATGTCGAGTGAGAAAGTATAGTGATTATTGAGATACACAATGATGACCAAGTTGAAGAACACAATGATTGTTGAGTGACACCAAAAGTTACAGTTTGAGAAAGATTACATTTTGAGGGCAACACAGATGGAATTTTGAATTAGTCAAAGCCCATAGAAGATATAAATTGATAAAATGACATATTTAATGCACAAGGAGAGTTTGTTACACAATCAAATGCAAGGGTTTTCTTAGAAGTTTCTAGAAGAAGAAGAACAAAAGGATGGAAGGATTCGATGAATCTGACCTAAACCTAAGATCAATGGTGATGTTTAAGCAAAAAAAGATCAAAATTACGTATTTAAGGAGGCATAAGGAATGAATTTCAAGGTTGGTTCGTTATTGATTGTCGATCTTCAGGAGAAGTTGTGAAGAGGAGAATAACAAAGGTGAAGTGTGAAGAATTTATGAAGAGTGGTTGCTTGAGGAGATGCCGAGCATATCAGTAATGGAGATGTCAATGGAGGCCAAGCAATGAACCAATAGATGAGCGAATGGAGATCTATATTTTTAAAGTGAGTTTTACTTTACAAATCTAGCCTATTGTTACATTCTAACCACTGTATCAGTCCAAAATTCTTTAATCAAGATTGACCTAAAAGACATTTTGTAAATCCTTTAATCAAGTTGGCATTCTAATGGAATGATGCAAAGTCTTCTAACAAAGCCACTCCTAATAGGTTGATTAAATCCTTTAACAGGGTCACATTTCACAGTGTGTTGTATAACTTTCAACAGAGTTGGCTTTTAACCAAGTTCTCTTTAGAAGAGTGAAAATTTGGTAGCATACTACTTGGTGGTTTTCCCCTAATTGGCTTTCCACGTTAAATCCTAGTGTCAAATTATTATTTGAATCATGTGTGGATGTTATTGTTTTGCATGCTATATTTTATAGTACTTTGTCTACCAGCAATCGACCCATATAGAAAAATATAAGACCAAGACAACTTGAACCTTCAAACTTTGAGCCTTGAACCAATTCATTCAAAGTTCAAGCTCAAAGTTCATACTGAAGAGGGGGCAGTAATAAAAGATAAAAACAAGTATAAAGTTTTTAAGGCTAAAAAGACAGTAATAGGTTCTATAAGACTATTGGTTGTATCAGGCATTGATAAGTTTTTTTTTTGGTGCAACAACAACCTTGATCATTCTAACATCAACATGTCTATTATTATGGGGGTTGATTATCTTTGCATGCCCCTCTTCCTTTGCCATGTCCTATATGTGTTATTATTCACAAGTTTTCTGCAATTGAAACTCTTCTCTTTTTTTCCTCTTTCCCACAACAAAATCTCCTAAAGAAAGTTGTATCTCTGTATGCCTTCAATTCTCAAACCTATGCTAGTATCACTTGAAGAAACCCAACTTAGAAAAGCCCAAACACAAAACAAATGATCCCCATGATCAAAAATTAATTTCATAGCAATAAGGAAAATGGAATTATTTATTTAGATTATTGAGTTCAAATAATAATTGGTTGACTGATGGATTTAGGAAATCCCCTTATTCCTTGACTTTAGGTTACAATTTCAATGAAGCTTATAATTTACTCTCCACTGAAACAATCACTTTAACATTCTCCTCTCATTCCTAGAGTTACTACTTTGTTCATCATGTGTTGCACAATTCTTTCTCTAATGGAAACTTGACTACTTCAAACTATTCATTTTTGAATTTTATAGGTCAAGGAGGGTAGTTTAGCTACAAACCCTTATGAAAGAAGTTCAATGGTCAGATAAACTTTCTAAAAAAAATTATTGATAATTGAGAATAGACCTTTTAAGTCTCACTAGTCTTTGATTAAGATGTATCAATGAGACTAACCTTAATTGGGAAAGGATCACAAAGTCTCGTCAATCTAACGACTGATAGCATATTGGTGTGACATGACTCCATCAGTGAAAGCCCCATCATATCCCATCACTCCATGAATATGTATTCAGTAACCTCTTCCAAACCTAACAAGACCTAATTTTAACATGCACCTGAGGCTTTGAGAATTGCTTTAAAAATATTTTAAAAATATGAAACACACATAGACACGAGACTTATTTGAACCAAAATTGCAACAAAACTTGAAAGGAATGTTTTTTCAAGTGATGAGGATTAATCAATTCTTGGAGGTGCTTCATCGGCTTTCATATTGAAAAGAAAGAAACAATGGTGAAAAAACCAATCAATGCTAAAACTTTGTATATTTTTAATTATTTAGTTTTTAACTTTCAAATTAAAAGTGACAATTATACAAACAATACAAAATATTTGTTATATAGCCAATTTCATTATTTAGACATTCTTCTTATTGTTATCTCATTTATTGTTATTAAAAGTACCTAAAATATTTATTATCATCTCTCCTCTTAATTTCATTAATTGATATATATTTTTGTGTGCCAACTTCTTAGATAACCCTTGAATTTCCTAGAAATAGTGAGTCCTAATTTATATTTGCTATTTTCAACTATTATCTATTATCAATATTCAACTATTTTTCAATTAAGAGTAATTTTTCTATTAATTATCAAAACAAAACACATTTTTTCTTAAACTACCATAAATCGCTCTTAAAAACATCTTCAATCCAATACTGAGCATCCTCTCAATCATCAATCAAATCATTGACATTGTCAACACATAAAAGGGGCGACGGCAAGACCTTTACTATTTTTCTGTCCATGGTTTCGAACTTTGGTCTTTGGGCTCCCACACCCATTGACGAAGGAAGTAAATAATACACGTACAATTACCAATCCTCTTTGTACTTTTAGTGTTCAGTCCATCTTTAAAGCAATGCCCATTAATGTTGTGTAACTACTTATCTAACACAGCCAGAGCATAAAAAGAGTACAGCAAGGGAAAAATTAATGTGTTAGCATTTTAGATGAGTGTAAATATGTTACTAACAGTAAATAAATAAACAATTAAAAAAATACGAAACACCATACATGGACAAACCTGTGCGGCAAAAGGATTATTAGCGGCTTCGCCATCAATAAAAAGAAAAGAAAAGAAAAGAAAAGATTTCTCGAGAAGACTCCTCAAGGAAAAGTTTAACAGCATCAACACACTTGTGAAGGATCAAATCTTCATGTTTAACAACGTTGAGGCAAGGAAAACGAGTGTTACAAGATTGATTTTTAACAATTTTGTCTCTTCATGGGAAAGATTTAGAATTGGAACCTTGAAATTCGTAAGGTTTTGATTTGGAAATTGCAAATGGAATTTTTGTTTTGTGTGTCTTTCGGTGGAAAATTTCATAATAGAAAGCTTCAAATTAAAAGAAAAATATATAGTTGAGAATTTTAATTAGAAATCCCACAAAGCATTCACCCCGATTAAAGGACGCCTAAAAAGCTGTTAAGGTGAGTTGGACACAAATAGCTTAATGTATTTAGAATTGATATTATTAGTACTTGCCGGTAGGCTAAGTACTATTGTGGCATATTTTGTATTTTCTACATTAACACATTATTAAACTAACTTCGATATACCAATCTCAATTAATTTTTTGTTGTTTTTTTATATAAATATTAATTTTTTTATAAAAGTAGATGATAATTTTTTAACTTTATAATTTTTTAAAATTATTTTTTTACGTTTCTATTGGTTGGCTCAATTAGACTCTTATATATGGGTTATATTCGAATTTATGGATTATACTACGAAAATGTGTTGGCATTCTAATTGTCATGTTTAATATTTAGCCCTAATCAATGCTTTTCTTCGCTCCATAATTTTCATCTTACGAAGTTTTATACATTTTAGGTCTACCGAAATAGATTAATTTTTAAAACGTTATAAAACAATATTCATTCAAAGATACTGATAATTTTGTTTTCCACTTTTTATTTAGGGGTCGTGTAGCTAAGCTTTGAGATCACAATTTATTAGTTTATACATGTACAAAATATTTTTTTGATAATTTTGTTTTCAAGTTTTTATTTAAGGGTTATGTAGCTGAGCTTTGAAATTACAATTTACCAATTTTTACATGTAGAAAATATTAGTTTAGGGCATTGCAAAAGATTAAATTATTAGCATTCCTATAAATAGAATATGAATGTTAGAAGAATTATATTATTTTAATAAAAAGGAAAAATAAATAATTTATTTTATTATAAGCAACCTATTTTTCATATTCAATTAGAACTACTTAGAAAGTACTGAAAAAGTTTAGAAAGGATGTGGAAGAATATTTATATTTGATTTATTTTCATTTTTTTTTTTTGAATTCATATTGATATATTCTTTGTATAAAGTATTTTAAACTTTGAACAATACATTTTTATTAATAAAGTATATTTAATTATATTAATAGCACATGCTTTCAATTTAATAAATAAATACTACCAAACATGAAAAAGAAAAACATGATTATTAATTGGGTTGATATTACTAAATAGTTCTATTTTTAGCAGTTTAAAAAGCATTTACAGTTTCTTATTTTATAGATTATGGCCAAATATTTCTCTATAAGCCAACATTATAATGTACCACATAGATCATCTTACAATTTGTAGATCCTTCATGGTTCTAGAATTATATTTTATATGTTATTTTAAGACGAAAAGAACAAGTTACAATAGTTGTGAGCACTTGTTAATCTTATCTCATCATACTCCATCATTGTCGCCATGTTCCACTTTCTGGTGTTCGTTATTTCAACCACTTTTTTTCACTATACATGAAACTCTTTTATTTAGTTCATATTCTCTATTCTCTACTTTCAACAAAGCATTGGACATCCATAGACCTATTTTGAAAGATTGAGGTTTATCTTTTTTTATCATTTTTAATGTTTTGTTTAATTTCTTTTACTGTTAACATTATTATTTCATCACCTATTTCAGATTTTTTAAATAAAATTTGAAATTATCAGTTGACAGTAATCTCGATTCATTTAATAAATGTGATTACTATGTTTTTCTAGGTTATACAACACAGATAATAGTAAACAAGGAAAGGACAAGATCATATATAGGTGAACTCACAATAATGGGTTCCACTTTAGTGGGACGAACAAAAATGAGAAATTGAGTTTACCATATGTTCGCGTGAACACACTTATTGTGTTCGCGTGAACATATTTCATATGTTCGCGCGAACATATGTGATATATATGTTCACACAAAAATGATTTGCATGTTCACACGAACATAGGTTCCCGCGAACATAAGTTCACGCGAACATGGTAAACGTGTTCGCGCGAACATGCAAAATCACAAAAATTTTAACCTTTTTTTCTTTTTTTCTTTTTTTTGCTCTTTTGACTGCCATAATTGTAGGAGAATGATCTCCTACTGTAAAATTAAAAATGTCAAAATGTGCTTCTCAGAGCAAGCTTTCCAACGACTATAATTTTATTACATAATTTAATCATTAAGACTTTCAAATACGAGTTTAACTCATTATAGGTTCATTACCGATTGAACATCAACCGACTTTGACACCTCAGGAAAATTAGTAAATTAGGTCAAATTTTTTTTGAAAAATATGGAGGCACTGGCTTATTGAGATACCTTTCTATTCAAAAAAAAAAAATGGTTTATGATAAATTGACTTCAAATTATCTGTGTCAAACGGAACGTATGTCTGAATTACGGTTCATGTCACTTCAAAACTTCATAAAATATACAATATTCAACAAAAATAAATCAAACCAAATGCAGACACTGGATATTGATGCTACAAATCCAACGCAGAAAGAATTACTTCATTATCATTTCTAGAAAAAAAGTTATGCGTGTCAAACGGACTGTCACTTTTTAAAATATTGAATTTTATTATGTACCACTTTTTGGAGGAGATAAAAAAATTGACATAAATAATTTATTTTTTTAGATTAAAAAATATGGTTACAAAGTAGGAACAAAGTACTCAAAATCACTAGTTTATGTCATCTTGAAATTATTTATAGTTTTGGAGATATAGTCACTTGAACGTGACATTTGTTGCAAAAATATTGATTTCAGAGTCAAAATTGGTCAAAAAGTGGAACCCATTATTGTGGGATCACCCATATAAGAGTATGTCTCACTTCCTAAATCAACTGTTATACTATTTGTTCCTTTTCAGAATGGTTGCAATTTGGGTTTTAGATAGAAAATGGTGCCCAAATGTAACTGTTAACGTGATACACATCATCACAATTGATAGTATTGGAGGAAAAATTTAATGACAATATTTGTTGTAACTTATACAATCAACATAGTGCTTGAGGAAAGTGAAGTTACGATAGGATTTTGACATACACAATGCATTACCAATACAAAAATTCTTCGTACATAGTAGTTTGCTCAATTATCTTCAAAAGTTTAAAAGCCGATTCACATTTCCTTCTTATATAGGTTCTGATAATATGTCTTGATAAGGGTTTTCACAAGCTTTGTCTTCTTAGCAAATAAACTCTTGATGTATGTATGCAACATCAAATCTTTTTTCTACAGTATTATCTTCAGGTCAACATTCTCTCCATTTACACTTTATTCTGATATGTTCCTTTTCAGAATCCCATTAACCATGCACACACTTGGTTTTTTTTGTTCTTCCCTATGTTTTTCTTGAACATTTGGCCATTTTTTATCTCTTTCATAAATACCATGTGAGAAAAATAGATCTCTTCTATTGATATCTCATACACTTATGTCATTATATATTATCTTTAAGTAGTCAAATAGTGAAAGATTAACTTTCGAATGACTATGGTGAGATAATTCATCATAAATCATGGCAATACTTGGTAAGTATTAATTTTTGAATCCCTAAGTTGTCTCTCAGAGAATTCTTCATAAATCATGACAATATTTGGTAGAGAATTTATGGTCAAGCTTAAGTTTCTCACTTTATCGTTACAAATCATCATAGAATCAGGTAAAGAATTCAAAGTCAACCTTAAAGCTCATCCATTTGGAGCTCATTTTGCCAATCTCATACATGCCCTCCCTTACTCTACTATTTCTTTTTGATATTCTCTTACAGTCACTATCTAAAAATCTCCAAATTTTCTTAAAACCCTAAACATGAAAAACTTGCGGCCATGTGAACTCTACAATCGTCATTATTTTCTTGCAATCAATAAATAAAAAATTGGAAGAAGGAAATAAAATGAAAGGCTTTAAACTCTCCTACACAAATAAAGCATGGATTTTTCCTTGTGCTTACAAAGAGAATTGGTGATGTGACGAGCAAAGTACAAATTTGTTTACTATTGCGTGGATTCGTTTTCAGCTGAATTTAGAATTAGTCACAATTATGATTTGTTGAAGTTCATTCTCGTAAGAAGTAATTTGTCCTTTCAAGGATGCCCAATAAAGCAACAATACTAGAAAGAATGTCAAATTGAGTGCACTAGTTGTTATAAAACATCAAAGAGTAAACCTATCATTGTTTACAGTGATGATATTATTTAGGTGATATTTTATATTATAAAAATATTATACAAGTACAATATAATAAATTAGGAGTTTTTTTTGCATTTGTCAACCCGTGACATATTATTATTTCAATATGTTATCTTTTGTATGTCATATTTCACTACTAAACTAATATATTTTGTTGACTTGAAACAATTTAACAATACAACTAAAGGCATATACATTACAAATTATTTAGTTAATGCTCATAGTCCAAGTAAGTACACTTCATTTTTTTGTTGCTACAATTGTTGAATATAGAAAAATAATGACTCATACTATAGATGTAGAAACTTATACAAATAGTAAAAAAGAAAACACATTTGATATCAATACTATTTTAGCCAATGAAAATATGTTTAGACTACAACCATTCCATTATATTGTTGGAGATTTTTTGTTTGATAGTATTGAAGTTTTGCTTCATTTTCGTTATACATCCACTAAAGTCCAAAATGGTTTTATTGATAATTTCATGACCTTAGTCTCCAATAATGATATAGATGCATTGCAAGCATTTCAATGAGTTAAAAATCCAAGTGTATTACAAGATTTGCATGGCATAGACAATGCATCAAATTATCTTTCTAAAATGTTATTGTCTACATCATCATCTCTACCAAACCCTAAACGGGGATTGTGGGGAGATACATTTTGTATATGTTGGATATGTGCATGGTTGAACATATCAATCGCACTATGGTCAAACACTAGGAAAAACAAATATTTGCACTTCAACAAATCAAATGCACAAACATATTCTATTTTGTTTCATGACAAGAATCCTCTTTGTGGTCACTATGAACCATTGATTTGCAAAAAATAAACATATGCGATAACATTATAGTACAAAAGCAAATTTCTACATTTTGTGCAATATCCAAACCAATTTCACCACATATTTAACAACAAATAATGATTCATGGTCTACAAAGGAAACACACATCAATAGTAGATTGTGGTGAAAGTTTATTTCATGCAATATGTGACTTGTTGACTGCATAATTTGATAGTCAATATTTAAGATTGTACATTGCTTACAAATCTACAATTACAGTAACACAACACTATATAGATACTTACACAACACAAAACTTACTCCGAACAGACACACCAACTATGAATTGGAAAGATTATATTATTTGTTTAGCAATTCCTTATGAACAAGGGAAAATAGAAGGAGACACTTTTTGTTTGCAATGGCTAGCAAATATTTTCAATACAAAGATAATCTTGTGGTGCTCAAATACTAGACAAATCAAACAAGTTTTAGGATTAGAAAATGAGAACAACAAATCATTTAATATCATATCATTTCAAACAAAAACTACACATATGCACTATGAAGCACTTATTCCTATATGTAGTACAATGCCACTTTTCAAAATGAAACTTGACACATTTCTCCCACATATTAGTCATTTGTTCAATAAATAAAATAAAAACAAAACAAAGAAAAATTCACTACATGAATTGAAAAAACAAATACGAAATAATGGAAAAAAGAGAATAAGTAATACATGTGTATTTCTCCCACATATTAAGCATTTTTCAATGAAGAAAATAAAAATAGAACAAAAAAAATTCACTACATGAACTGAAAAAACAAATATGAAATAATAGAAAAAATATAGAGTAAATAATACACTCGTACATTACCAGTTAGTAATACCAATAGAGAAAATAGATGTACATAATATGAAACAAAAAGGAAAGAATATACTACAACTTCAACAAGTAAAACAACTAATATGTATGAAAAATGAAAACGAATGAAAAGTTCATCCTAAAAACAAATAAAAATACAAATACAAATCCAACAACAAAATATTTAGAAGCTACTAAAGATACACATTATCAAAAATTTGTGAAGGATTAGAATTCTCTCATAAATTAACAAAACTTAATGAAAAAGGGGTAAAAGCACAAACCTGTGTCACCTTTTATAAAGGAAAGTCATATCAGAATTTAAACTCTTCAACTTTAACAACATAAAAGTGGCATTTGTGTTTAGAATTTGAAGATGATGTAAACAAATGAAATGTGTAAAATTGGATGAAGTTTATGTCTGTAATTTTAAAATAAAAAAAAAATTGGGCAAAAATTTTATTTATTTTTGAATTTTTAAAGTCTATTTTTTAATTTTTTAAAAATGCTAAAAATATAGAGTTTTTTCCCCCTCAAAAAAAAAAATGCAAATGATCATATTTTGGTCTGATTATGGAATATGTTAAAGTTGACATGTATACCTAGTGCACCAAAAAAGAAAAATTGAAATTCGGCTAATATTTTTCAAGTTATAATTGGTCAAAGCCAAAGTTATCAGAAATTGACAATTTTTTTCTCCTGTCAAACTTTTTCCATCAAATCTACATATTTTTTAAAACAAATTACATATTCTTGAAGAAGACTCTCTCCTCTAGTGTAGCATTAAAAAATAATAATTTTTGAACATGATTTACTAGTTTTTCTATTTTTTAATAAACATCTTCCTGAATCTTAAAATACCTACTTGTAATATTTTCAAATTATAATATATTATCCATAGTAAAAATTATATGATCATATTCTTGATTCCGAAACCTATAGAAGTATATTTTTAGTTTTTTAAAAAAAATTCATTTTAGTAAGTCAAATTGGCCTTCAAAGTGAGATGTTTATAGAAGTTCTTATGTTTGCTTGTGTGGTTGCCACTTAGGATGCCACATAGAGAGTTACGGTCGAAATTGTTTCGGTCGTAACCCTTTCAATCAAAAGGGTTTTGATCGTAACCCCCGTCAACTTATCAAACTACCAACGGTTAATTTGGCAGTTTCATTAAAATAAACCTTTTTTTTTTCATTTTTTTCAATAAATATAGAAAACAATGAAAAATAAAAGAGCATTTTCGAAAGACAACGATTTTTGAAGCTATTTTTAGCAACTATTTCGCAGATTTAATCAGAACTACAAAGGATCAAATATTTTTAAGGTGTTTTTTGCCATCTACTTATTTTTATGTATTCTATATTGAAGCATTAGCTAGTATTTAGTGAAATCTAAATTAAATTTTTTATTTCTATAGATTAAAGTATTCAATGGGCAGTAAAAGGAAAAGGTTAAGGAAATATGATAGAATAAGACATGACAAAATGAAAGGTCATACAAAATGTAACCAAAACCAACCTATTGAAATTCTTGAAGAGGATCGGATTCATGAAGAGAATGAAAGTAATGAAAAGGAAGAAATTGGCACTTCTAATGATAGAAAAAAATTAGAAGGCATAGCAAATTTGATGGATTTGGACGAGGAACTACTTTTAAACCAAATTCTATCTAAAGATATGATAAATGATAACACTACGAAAAAGTATTGTCAAAATATGTGGGATGAATATTTCAAAGATAAAAGTATATTTGGATAGACACAATTATTTGTCAAGTTATTTAGGAGAACAGATATGAAGTCTGTTTTGGAGTTGTTGGGTGTTGATAACAGGAAAAACCATGTGCATAATATTAATAAAATAATAGTTGAAAACTTGCAAAATGCTTATAACAAAATTGACAACACAACTTAAGCAGGTGATTTGAGTAATGCTACTATATCTAGTAGAAAATTGACACATAGAAAACAAGTACGTGCAATTTCTGATGTACTACATATATCTAGAAGAATTGTTTAGAGATACATCAGGGGAAGAAATATGCTAGATGATAACATTGAGAATAACTGGGTGAATATTTGTAGAATTCCTCGAGAAGACAAAATTTTTGAAGATATAAAAGACAAGTTATTGAATTTTGGACCACACATTCTCATGTTTCTTCCAACAAACGTGATACTATACAAATTAAAGATCAAGAGACATGCGCCAAAATTGAACATCCAAAACATTTCATAGATATAACTCAAAGTGAATTATTTCAAACATTTAAGCAAGAATTTTCAAATGTCAAAATATGTCAAAGAATGTTTGAGAGTTTGTGTCCTTCCTTTGTATGCATAAGTAAGATGCGTGAAACTTTTTGTTGTCGAAATCATGTTGAATTTGGTCTACACTTGCTATCATATAAAAAAGTAATGGCAATTGATACTTGATCCTAATTTGGTCATGCTTAGCTATATAACACAATTTGTGAAGTCCATATTATGTGATAAATTAGAAGATTCAGATGAGTTCAAAGTGCAATGCATAAAAAATAAGTGTAAAGATTGTGGAGATTTACGCAAATTTTCAATGCAAATTGAGAATATTAATGAATCGACACCAGTTTCATGGATGAGATATGAATATGAGACATACCAAAATAAGACAGGAGATGAATCCAAAAAAATGTACTAAAGGAGAGGGAACTGTGTTATGATGAGTTTATGACCAAGTTTTGTCCATTGATATATCCACATATCCAACATTGTCATGGTGCACGATGGCAAGCTAAATAGTTTCGTGATTCAAAAAATTGTTTTCCACTTGGTTGTATATTTTTAGTTGTAGATTTTGTTGAGAATTATACATTTGCACCTCAAACAGAGCTTCAAGGGCAATATTATCATTCTGAACACGTTGCAATATTTGTGCAAGTGACCTATAGACATGCACAATTTGAGGTGGATGAGATAGAAAGGTTGGATGAAAATGAACGCATCATCATCAAAGAGGTTCATTTCTATATTAGTGATGATAGAGTTCATGATAGGAGTTATGTGGCTCATTTTTTTGCAATGTTCTCTGAAGATCTTAGAAATCATGGAATAAATGTTTTAGAGCATTGGATTTGGTCTGATGGATGTGTAGGTTAGTATACGTGAACTTACACATTTATTTAACTTCATTTTAACTTATATTTATTTGTACATGCCTATTTCAATTGGATACATGTACACAGATAATTGTTTCTACTTATCATTTCATGTTCATAGGACAATTCAAATCTGCAAAAGTATTTAATTGGTTAGCAATGCAACATGCTAGAACCAATGTTAGGTTTTATAGAATTTCTTTGAAAGTGGACATGGAAAAGGGAAGCATGATGGAGCAGGAGCATGTATAAAGCATGTGCTTCGACAACATGAACTTGCAGGTAAATATGCATTTAATGTGCACGTTTAATACTAGTAGCATATATTTTAAATTATATATATGCATGTTGTATGTACATACAGGGAATAGGATAGAGAGTGCAAATCAAATTGTTGAATGGTGCAAAGATCATTTTGCTAGTTGAGATACTGAATACAATAAGCGTTACTTTTGGGAAGTGAAAGGTGAACTTTATGTTTATTTTTAATGTATTTTTCAAATTCTTGAATTTTTTATTAAATATTTATTTTGAAATATAACAATTACTTTTCGTATTTGTAACAGATATAGATCGATCTAATCCTTAAAATTGTCAAACCATTTTTGGTATTAGAAGTTTACATCAAGTGATGACTACAGGAAACCATAAACCTCCAGTAATTAAAGTAAGAGAGAAAACATGTTTTTGTGATGACTGCATTAAGGATAATCTAGTGAGTGTATGTGAAAATATTGTGAATGGATATGTTTCACATTGGGATTTGAAGGAGATAGTTAGAAAGCTTCCTTTTGAAAATGCTAACATTGACATTGACATTCATGATCCTATATATTTAGCTGATTATAAGTGCATTTATGATTTAGTTATGGTAGGTTTGTGTGCATATACATATATATAAATTAATATACATGTATATTCATTTTAAAATTAATTTATATTTATCTATTTTTATATACATGCAAGAGATATTTTTGCAGTTCAAGCCTTACCAGATAATGCAAAAAAATATGGACTATTATCTTTTAAGATGCACAAAATAAAAACACAAGTTGCTACAAGGAACTATAGATGCTGATGAACAATCATATCCAATTGGATTAGTTGTTATTGAAGGAACATATTATCAACAAACAAGGGTAACTAATAGTGGTATTGAATTTATTGAATATAAGCCTGGAGGAAAAGTTTTATATTACAGTAACCATGTTACAGTAACAAAGTTGCAATTTGAAGCAATACAAAGAAGAGGACGTCATGGAAATCAAAAGTGGAAATTATCTTTTGAAGAACATGAAAAACTTCTAGAGACAATAAAAGCTAGAGAGGATCCTAACAATACAATATTTATGGAGCTCTAGTTTACATATGTACTTATTGTGGAGCTCTAGTTCAGCTATGTCTATATAGCTCTTATACTTTCACATTTAATGTTGACAGGATATTTGTTTTATAAATTTGTATACATTGGATCATTTATCTTGGATATGTGAAATTAGACATGTTTCAAGTTATTTTTATTTAAATTAGACATGGATATCTCATTTAAGACATAGATATCTCATTTAAGACAACCTCTTAGGACCTCCTCTTAGGACTACCTATTACCTAACCTCCCCTTAAGACTGCCTATTAGGACATCCCCTTAGTACCACCTTTTAGGACCTCTCCTTAAGACAACCCCTTTAGTATTTGTATGTATTTATATACATTGTTTATGTTTTCTTATGATTGTCAATGCTCTTATATATTTATGTATATAATCTTTATGTTCTTATATGATACATTCTTTATGTTTGTATATAATCTTTATGTTCTTATATGTATTAACTTTTATTAATTAAATGTTGTAACATGCATTCTTTAGGTCATACTCTTTATATGTTCTTATGTTCTTATCAATAACATGTACATAAACATTAATAAAAATATGAATATTGAAAATATGTATTACATTCTTTATATGTTCGTATGTATTCTTTGTGTTCTTATATGTATTAAATTTAGTGATTAAATTTTGTATTTCACATCATGTATTCTTTACTAGTACTCTTTATGTTCTTAAATATGTATTATATAATAGCACATATTAGATTCTTTATGTTCGTATGTATTCTTTGTGTTCTTATATGTATTAAATTTAGTGATTAAATGTTGTAGTTCACATCATGTATTCTTTAGCACTAGTACTCTTTATGTTCTAATTTAAGACAACCTCTTAGGACCTCCCCTTAAGACAACCTCTTAGGACCTCCCCTTAGGACTACCTATTACCTAACCTCTCCTTAAGACCACCTATTAGGACATTCCCTTAGTACCATCTTTTAGAACCCCTCCTTAAGACAACCCCTTTAGTATTTGTATGTATTTATATACATTTTTTATGTTTTCTTATGATTGTTAATGCTCTTATGTATTTATGTATATAATCTTTATGTTCTTATATGATACATTCTTTATGATTGTATATAATCTTTATGTTCTTATATGTGTTAACTTTTATTAATTAAATGTTGTAACATGCATTCTTTAGGTCATACTCTTTATATGTTCTTATGTACATGTATATGTTATATTCTTACCTATGCATTAATCTACATTCTTATATACGTATAATTTAGAATATCCCCTTAAGACGTGTCATTAAATGTAGTTAATTATACTTAGATTAAGGCATTAAAAACAATAACATATACATAAACATGAACATTGAAAACATACATGTCTACTTTTAACATGAACATATATACATACATCTATGAAATAAAAAATACATTTTAATCTACATTCTTATGTATAATCTAGGATCTCCCCTTAAGACATGTCATTAAATATAGTTAATTACACTTAGATTAAGGCATTAAGATGAATACCATATACATAAACATGAATAACACATACATAAACATAAAAGGTTAAGACATTAAAAGATCAATTTAACATGTACATAAGACATTAACTAGTACTCTTTATGTTCTTAAATATGTATTAAATTTATTGATTGAATATTGTAACGCGTACATTACACAATAACACATGATCTATGAAATAAAAATATGAATATTGAAAACATACATACATTCAACATGAACATAAGACATGAACATAATATGTACATCTATGTAAAATAACACATCTATGAAATAGTGTATGTACCCATGTAAAATGTATCCAAAATACCATATAAAATGTCTCTAAAATACCACATCAAATGCCTCTAAAATACCACGTGTATCAAATGTATCTGAAATAACATGTACACCCGTATAAAAGTTATATAAAATAAGACATGTATCTAAAATAGCATACATATCCATATAAAAGTATCTGAAATAACACATGTATTTGAAATAACATACATCTCCATATCAAACTATCTGAAATGGCATGTATATATATAAAATATCCCAACATCAATGAAATAGACGTGTAAACTAAGATCAACCACATCCCCCTCCTAATCCCTGACCCCAAAAGGCTCCACGATCTAGATCTGAACCCTGTGTCAAATGAAAGAAATTTGTAAAATTATAAAATTATGCATGTATATGTGCATGTATTATATCATATGTACAATATATATCTATCAAATATATAATAAAAAATACATAACATGCCTGTGACTCATGTCATGCAGGATCTGTCGGGGTTTGAAGATCTCCAAAACACAACATACTATCACTAAGACCCTATAGAACATCTACACAATTTAAATTGAATCACTCAAGAATATGTCTGTATAGACCTAAGTACATACATATAAAAGATCTTGAGTACGCTAAACAAACTGTATACATGTGTAAATTATAGTAACAAATAAATATAAACATATATAAATTCACAATATTTACCATAGCATCATGTAATGCTCTACCAATTTGATTGATATCTTAATCATGTAGTGATAGAGTAATATCTGAATCATGGAATGCAAGTGCTCTAAGGCCAGGCTATGCAGGAGCAGGTGCTACAGGATCCTAAGTAGGTGTGGGGATAGGTGCTATATGGCCCTCTGCAGGAGCAAGTGCTACAAGATCTTGAGTAGGTTCGGGGATAGGTGTTGTATGGCCCTCTGTAGGAGTAGGTGTTGTAGAATGTGCAGGTATATCCTCCTGTCTCTATGAGGGTTGTGATCCTGTTGTGCGTGACAAAAGATGGCTGATGTGTCCACCAATGTCACAAAGAGGAATCCCCATGACTGTTGACAAGGCCTGATATGAACCAAGAAGATTAGATGCTAAATAAGATGCCATACGACTCAATGCATCTACATCTGATATAGCCGAAACCTCTAGTGGCAATGGTATATATGCTATCTCATACAAATCATCAGCTCATGTGCTAGAGGATACACCTGTTGAAATGGGACCACGAGATCGTAACATATATCTACCACATCTATCTAAAGATATCTCATGTAAGTGTGTGGCAATTGTGGCAATGCTAGAAAATATCTGACTCTTGATTGTATCATCAGGAACAATCGAACCCACAGCAGTCATCTGTGGACCTCTCGACATGACCAAAAGGTTTGGACCCACCATTGCCTATTTATTAATAGGCCCAAGGGTGTTTGCAGGTCTAAATCTCTTTGACAATTGGTTGAGGCCTTGTCCAACATGACTTAGAAAATCTGTATAATCAACATCATGATGTAAATGAAATTCTACAAATAATTGTTTGCAAAAATAAAGAGGAAACTCATCTTTCTGTGGCCACCTGTGATGCGCAGCTAACCACTGAGGATATATAAATGGAGCAATGAGATGATTTGTACACTTCTTCGTTGAATAACCTCTAACCCTAGCCCTATCTGTATAAAAGAGAAACATAGTCTTCACCATAGCGATCGAGACCTCACCATCAATCTGTGTATACTTCACAGTGGTAGTGACACTGTAAGAAAGGGAAGAGTAAAATGCCTCAATACTAATATCATCAAATAGTTTGTACGTAGAGATCATCTCGATCATCTGGCACAACTCATCTCTAATAGAAATAATCTTCTCCCTATTAGGAAGAGTGGTAGAAGCCAACAATGTAGAATCAAGATAGTCGAGAGCATGAGATAACCTAGCAATAGTATCTGCAAACAAATGTTGCCTCTCCTCAAAGGATCATGTCAGTCTATGTGTTGTGCCTAACTTAGCAGTACGACCCCCTCCCTAAACACTAGCCTCCGCTGAGGACATAGGTGCTCCACCAATACCAGATGCCATAATGATATATGCAAAGATTTCTATCTATAAATGCAGAGTTAAGATATACATACATAAGTATATATAAAACTAAAAGTTAAAATTAATTTAAAACATGTATGTATATAAATATGTACAAAGTTGAATGTAACTAAAAATATGCACATGTTATTTAGTACATCTAGCTCATGTATGTGAAAAAAAAATATGCATGTATGTTATTTAGTACATATAGGTTTACTATGTTAATATTTTCTAAAATGTAACTAATTTTTATTTATCATAAGGTCTTGACAATTTTTCAAAGTTTCATGTACATGTTATTATAGTTTTCAAGTTTTCTAAGTTTGAAGTTGGTTAAATTTTAAGTTTTCAAGTTTGAACAACTAGAACTTATTATAGTTTAGTTCTACCTAATGTTTCAAGTTACATGTTAGTTATCTATATAAGTTTGTACTATGTTAATGTTTTATCAAGTGTAATTACTTTAGTTATCTAAGTCTCAACTTGAATTTTCTATGTTTGATCATGTAAAATCTACATTTATGATTAAATGTACATATTTAATTAAAAAACACTATATACTTTTGTAATCTAAATAACATATCAAGATCTAACTATATAAAGAAAATTAACTAGTCTAAATAATCAACTACTAAAAAAAAAACTTAAAATATATTTAATTTAATTACTAAAATGCTTAAAAATAATTAATTTAATTAATGTTAACATGTAATAACTAAAAAACATTTTTAAAAAAAAAATAAATAAATAAAAATGCACTTACCTGTTACAGCCAAAACACTCTAACCACTTGAAAATTGCAACAGTGAAATGACCGCTGACAAGCAATTTTTTGCTTCTATAAATCCATCGGGGTTATGGCCGAAACCCTTTTAGCTGAAAGGGTTTCAATCGTAACACCCCTACCATGTCGGTGCGAAAAAGTGCCACATCTGGGTGGTCGTGCACGTTTTGATCGAAACTGTTACGATCAAAACCCTTTCAGTCGTAACCTTGTCGAATATCACAAATGGCGACACAGGTTTGTGCTTTCACCCAAAGAAGAACATATATACCTACGATTAACAAATACAAAAAATATAGACTACATTTATAAGTAGTTGTAATTATTGCAAATCAATGTTGAAGAATGAAAAATTTCTATTCTATACTACACCAACATTTATCTGAAGAAATAATCAATTTCCTATCATATCATCTTTATCTGAACTAGAAGAAAGGCTAACATCACCACGACTAGCCTTTGCACAGATAAGACAATGGGGACATAAATGATCACAATTTGGTTTAACAGGATCAATTATTAATGTTCCTACAGATACAAGTATAATACAGAAATTGCTAGCTCGACCATTAAATGACACAACAACATTGTTGTTTCTCAAAAATGAAAACTAGAATACAAGACACCATATCAAGTAGGCATTGTTCATCCACAACTAATAACGAAAGCATTACAGATCTTATGTGAGCAGAAATTGTATAGAGAAGAAAATATTATAATAGATAAAACTTGGCAAAGAAAATTAGAAGAAGCCAAAACCATTTTCCAAAAAATGAAATATATAGTGAAGCTTATTTAAGTAGTGCAAATATTGAATTTACGAGTACTGATATTGAAATTGAAACTGATACTCTTATACATAGATTTACAAAAACTCGATCTATTTATGATATGAATGATAAAATTATTAAAATAGCCCCTTTACAAGGAAATAAACTACTAGGTATTTTCAAGGATAGATATGCAGAGGAGATGAGCTTTCCTACTCTATTGTATGGAAACCCACGAGATGAGGACATGAGAAAAAAAAATTGTATCAAAAAATTGCACAATGGGAGGTCTTACATTGTAGCACGGTCAATTCACATCACATACCACTAATCTTTTTTCAAAGCAGTTCGTATTATCATTAACAAGATTATGTCAAGCATATCTATCAGAATTCGAAAAGATCAGCTAAAAGGATGTACTCTCCTTGCAAAAGATGTTAAAGATAAGCCAAATTTAGACAAAATATTAAAATCAAACATTGGTTACATGGACTTCAAACATATTCACATATCACCAGATTATCTACATCAAATTTTAAAAAAATTATTTGCAATGATAAGACAACTTGGACCTCCAACATTTTTCCTGATATTTTCAAGTGCAAAGCACATGTGGAAACCATTAAAATCAACAATTACTACATTATACATAAACAACCCAAACACTAAACAAGTTGAAGAAGCTAAACATGACATTGACTACCTTATTCAAAAAAATCTGTTACTTGTACTCAGTATTATAGACATAGAATAAATTGTTTAAAAAAATTGCTAAACAAAGATGATACAATTTTAGGCCATGTAAAAGACTTCTTCTTTGTTACAAAGTTTCAAAATAGGGGAAATAAACATGACCATGCTTTGATATGGATTGTTGATGCTCCAATATATGGGGTATCAGAAAAATTAGAAATTCAATAATTTGTAGACAAGTATATTACATGTGGCACAAGCATACTAAATCCAACACTTGCTAAACTACATTGACACTATCATACAAGAAGTTGTAAGGAAAAAAACACACATTGCCGATATAATTTCCCTCTCCCTCCAATGTGAAGCACAACAATACTTGAGCCACTCGAATCTAATGGCATAGAAACCATAAATAATGCAATTACATTATTCAAAACTATAGAAAACAAAAATTATGATGAATCAATTACTTTTGAAAAATTTCTTATTGGAATAAATGTATCTATAAATGACTACATAAAAGCAATCCAATCAACATTGAAAAAACCAACAATATTTCTAAAAGAAAATCCATCAAATATTTGGAATAATATTTTTGCAAAAAAAATACCACCATTATGGCAAGCAAATATTGATGCACAATTTGTGCTAAATGCATATGCAACAACAATTTAGTGCTCCTCATATATGACAAAAGTAGATAAATCAATGACCACAACATTTAGGAAAATTTGAAAAGAATATGAAATAACAAAACTTGATGCCATACAAATGATTTGTCGACTTGGAAATACTTTGTTAAACCTTCAACAAATGTCTGCTCGACTTGCAATACACAGTATTCTATCGCTACCCCTAAATTCAAGTTCCTGCCCATGTATATTTATAAACACATCCCTAAATCAGGAACATACATTTATTTTAAAATCAAAATCATTACTAAGCATTGAACCAGACGAGTCAACTAATATAATGTGTAAATCACTTATACAACATTACATAGCCAGACCAAAACAATTGAAACACATTTGTCTAGCTCATTTTGTATCACACTATTAAACATAGAATAGTCAATCAAAATAAAATTGCTATCATTAGATTTATTAAATATAGTAAACATCTTGATTATGAAAACTACTATAGAGAAAAATTAGTGTTGTATGTTCCTTTCCAAAATGATGAAAATATGATAACAAGTGGTTTTCAAACATTTAAAGAAGCATTTAATCATTACGAAAACCAAATTAAAGAGAATGAAACTATTTATATATACAACTTCAATTCAATATCATGGGGAGATATAGAAACTACAATTAAACAATTTGAAATCGTTCAGAGCATGCAAACAATAATGAATTCAATAAACAAGCAAAACATAACAATGATAAAGAAACATATGACTTAAGTTTAGAATTATCATTCTTAGAGAAAAAATGCCATGTTAATAGATTTGATATAGGCTTCCAATTGGTACAAAATCCAAACCTTATTGACAATAATGAATATTACAAACTAAGACAAATGTTAAACAGAGAACAACAAGCAATTATAAAAGACATTTCAATTAAGAAAAAAAATTATATAAATAAGCCTTTATACCTTTTCCTCAGAGGTGGTGCAGGAATAGGAAAAACTTTCACAACAAAACTAATTTTTCAAAATGCTACTATGAATTTACAATTTGACTCCATTTTCCAATCCACTAAAACAAAAAGGTCTTATCATGGCTTATATGGGAAAAGCAACATTTAATGCAAGAGGGACAACAATTCACTCTGCATTGCTAATGTCGTTTAACAAATCAACCTTTACTCCTCTTAGCAATGAAACAATAGACACTTTGCAAAAACACTATGAAGAACTACAAGTACTACTTATAGATGAAGCCTCCTTAATAGGTAGTTGTTTTCTATATTCTATTGACAAAAGAATGAGAGAAATAAAACATTGCCCAACAAAATTCTTTGGTGGCGTTGATTTGATATTTTGTGGATTTTTTTGCAAGCTCAACCAATACAAGATAGCTACATGTTTGAATCTCATGTTGTTAACAAAGAAGTATTGTCCTACAACTTTTAGAAAGATATGATATCTTGCTATGAATTACAAACAACAATGCGACAAAATAACTAAAAGTTCATCACATTTTTAAATAAAATATGAACCAATTCATAGAATGATGATGATATAGAATACATAAATAACGCTTGCTATCACACTCCACCTATCGATCCAATATGGATTCAATTCAATGACAAAATTTTTGAAAAAATTCAATCAACTAAATTAGCACACTTGTTCACCAAAACCATTTCAAAACAATGGGTGCCAGTATTATGAATTACAAAGCCCCTTTCCATTACAAAAAAATATCTAAAATTAAAATTAGAAAACAATTTCTCATACAATTAGCATGTGCACGAACAATACACAGATTGTAATGTCCCCATCTTTTAGCAACTAAGTGGAGTTCTTAGCCTTTACGTTCTCCAAAGGCTAAGTGGAGCATAAGAGGAAATTAAATTAATTTCTTATAAAGTCATTAAATTAATTAAAACTAAAAGGTGACTTTATATTTAATTAATTAAATTAATTATTGTATTACGAGGGAGAAGCTTCTAGAGTGTGTATTAATTATTGGAAAGGTGGAAGCCTCTAGTAATTTAATTTTCTAGAAGCACAATTAATTATTGTATTACAAGGGAGGAGTTTCTAGAGAGTGCATTAATTATTGGAAGGGGGAAGCTTCTAGTACTTGCAATTAATTAATATTTTAGTTCCTTCTAGAAGGGTGAAGGAAAAGGATAAATAGGGGTGAGAGTCTCATTGTTTAGGATGGGGTTTTTGTGAATGACAGTTGATAAGAACTTAGATGTGTGACTCACATATCTTTTCTTGGCATTAGAGGATGTTTATCCTCTCTTGTAACATTCTAGATGTCACTCCCTTGGGGTTTGGCCTTTGGAATACATTGCTATGTACTTGCTTTTATCATTTTGAAAACTAATATAATTTCAGAATTGGTTCAATCTTCAATTTGCATAAAAAATCTATTTCAATAGTTGGTTCAGTTTTTGGGCATTTCCAGGGTGTCCATTACAGTGGTATCAAAGCTTGCTTGCAAAGTGTTTCACCAAGTTATAACTGGTAGGTGCCCATTACATTACAGTGGAATCTCTTTCAATAGTTGGTTCAGTTCTTGCGCATTTCTAGGGTGCCCATTACAGTGGTATTAGAGTGTAAAATCCTACCATCATATGGAGGTCTTATAGGGAATTTGGAATAGTCAGATAGAGGGAAGTGTTTGACAAAATGCTCAGACGATTACTGGGTACATTAGAGGCAGGGCAACATTTGCAACATGAGGAGAATAGGCAAATATATATGATGTTGTAGCTTATGGCTAGATAGATAGGCATCAATATTAAAGATTTGTATGTTGCTCCAGTGTAGGAGGTAGTTGATTCCTCTAATGGGATCGAGACACCACCTGGCTATGTTGTTGGTGATAGTCAGGAGTCTACATATAAGGCTTTGTCAGGGGATGGTGATGCAACAATAGTGGAATTAGGAGAATGCCAGGGAACTGTCATATTAGTAACCACTTTTATGTCAGTTGAACCATCCAATGAGGATTTTAGCAGTATGCATGCCATTGTAGATGTGTGCTCTGATGATAGTACACTTGTTATTGCTAATGAGGTGAACGATATAGTGACAAAGTCATATTATACTATCGATCAACAAAGTGTTGATGTTCACTTCTGGGATAGTACTATGTTCAACATGGATGCAACATTGTCTTATGACAATCTGATGTTTGAGGTTGATGTTGATCACTCACCTAAGTGGAGTTGGGCTCAATTTTCACCATCTACAAAGATTTATTTTTTTGTTGCAGTAATTAGGAAGAAGAGTTTTCATATATCTTCTACGGAGTTGCCTTTTGGTTACATCCTGACTCTTACATTATCAGCACAAGTTTTGGGTGCTAGGCTACAACACATATGGTTGGTCCTGATGATGCTGGTTTGCAGTTGGTTTAATGTCCACAAGGATGTCACATAATACTTCAATTGGGATCTAGGTGGAAGTTGGAGTTCATTGTGTTGCTGGATTGTTTGAGGACAAGCAATTTCAAGGAGGGCGGACTGTAATGTCCCCATCTTTTAGCAACTAAGTGGAGTTCTTAGCCTTCACGTTCTCCAAAGGCTAAGTGGAGCATAAGAGGAAATTAAATTAATTTCTTATAGTCATTAAATTAATTAAAATTAAAAGGTGACTTTATATTTAATTAATTAAATTAAATATTGTATTACAAGGGAGAAGCTTCTAGAGTGTATATTAATTATTGGAAAGGTGGAAGCCTCTAATAATTTAATTTTCTAGAAGCACAATTAATTATTGTATTGCAAGGGAGGAGTTTCTAGAGAGTGCATTAATTATTGGAATGGGGAAGCTTCTAGCACTTGCAATTAATTAATGTTTTAGTTCCTTCTAGAAGGGTGAAGGAAAAGGATAAATAGGGGTGAGAGTCTCATTGTTTAGGATGGGATTTTTGTAAATGACATTTGATAAGAACTTGGATGTGCGACTCACATATCTTTTCTTGGCATTAGAGGACGTTCATCCTCTCTTGTAACATTCTAGACGTCATTCCCTTGGGGTTTGGCCTTTGGAATACATTGCTATGTACTTGCTTTTATCATTTTGAGAACTAATATAATTTCAGCATTGGTCCAATCTTTAGTTTGCATAAAAAATCTATTTTAGTAGTTGGTTCAGTTTTTGGGCATTTCCAGGGTGCCCATTACAGTGGTATCAGAGCTTGCTTGCAAAGTGTTTCACCAAGTTATAACTGGTAGGTGCCCATTACAATGGTATCAGAGCCCATTACATTACACTGGAATATCTTTCAGTAGTTGATTTAGTTCTTGGGCATTTCCAGGGTGCCCATTACATAGATCACAAGGACTTACATTACAAAAACTACTATTTGATCCTTTCAATGTCAATGGTCATGGACTTTTATACATAGCATTATCACGTGTACGAGACATACAATCACTATATTTAATTTCTCCACTAACAAAAACAAATTTAAAGTACACACCAAAATTACAAATGAAATGCATTGACTAAACATGGAAGAAAAATGGAATTTTACATTCACAAAAAATATTAATTACACAAATTTAACTACTATTATCTCCCTAAATACAAGATCATTAAATTCACACATCGATGGCATTACCAATGACTATGATTTCATAGATGCTGAGATAATGTCTACAAGAGACACAAAATCCACAAAAACCTATTCTAGAAAAACTAAATGAATTTCAAACAATTACAATGTACCAAACTCATGGCGTCCTAACTTCAACAAAAAAACATGTAAAAATTACACATTCAAAACAACACTATCTAAATAGAATAGAAATTCTACAAATAGAAATACTATTGTTTAACATTCCAATTTCATTATTCAACTTATACTCCTCACCAAATACACAACTCTCATCAATTATAAGAATCATACAAACTGCACTACAAAATACCAAACCAAAGTCAAATATAATAATCCAAGGTGACTTCAACATCAATATGCATGACAACAATAACAAAACAACTAAACTACAATTTTTTTTCAATACAATGAATGTAAACTTTTGCCTAGACAAAATTTTTTTTTTTTACAAGAATCGCTAATTGACCATGCTTGGTCAAATATTAACAAAACATTTTACCAAATCCACAAAATAGATGCATATTGGACTAATCATAATTGTATTTGTTTAATCATTGACTTACTTCAACAAAATAAAATGCAAGTGCCTTTTCTTTTTCTTGACACTTACTAAAATAATAATTAGTAGTTTCTTTTATTTTTCTAAATATTTAATAATAACTAATTACTGTTACAATTTTGCAGGAATGAAGGCCCACAAAAGAATTGAAGACACTACAAAACAAATTCAAGAACAACAAATCAAGATGTAAGTATTATGAAATTAGCTTCCTTAACATTAACAATACTTCATTATTAAATCATAAAAATTACAATTGTCATTGCATTCAACATTATTTTTTTAATGCATTCATCATTGTTTTTATTTACTTACTTCAAGTGTGTAAGAATCTGGCACTATGTTTTAATTGCAAGTACACAAAAGTTCTAACTAAAGGATTGCATTTCTATTGCAGGCCTAAAAGAGAGATCACAACTATAGTTTCAATAGAAGATCTTAACTCAAACAAAACTGGTGAAATATTTGAATGTGATATAATTGTCACCTATAGGACTCATCTTGATAAGACAAAGAATGCAGTAGAGGTCTTACAGGCTGACCTCATTGATAGCATAGGAGAAATGACAGTCACACTAAATCTTACAGAGAATTTAATTCAAATATTTGAGCATAAAATATATGTTGGAGGAAGCATTCGAATAAACAACTTCCAGAGCTCTCCAAAAACAAGTTTTGACCATGGAGATTGTGACTACATTTCGGTGCTAACCCAAAAGAGTACAATTAAAAATATATCCCAAGTTTGTTAACAATATTTGTTCATTCCAAACACCACAGTTCACCTTCTCCTTGAAAGCACAGATGCCTACACTGTAGGATCCTTGGATGCCATTGTTGTGGGTGCAAATAGAAAACCATACCAAAATACAGTGGATATAAAAGATGAAGACACAGAGTTCGACCATGCACAAGTAAATTATTCTTATCACCCATTTGCATTACATTATATATATTTTAATCCAAAACCTTAAACATGCATAATAAATCATTCATTTTTTAGGTATCTTTCCATCCTAAAATGCTACATCCATATGTACACATTGAGCACCTTGTCCAAACAAAAAAAATCCTATTCTGTTGTTCAAAAATATTGCTCGAAGAAACACTACAAAGGAGGCATTATTTTACACTAGCCAGTCTACTTATATTGGAGAACTTAAGCATTCAGAAACAAAAGACAACCTTCTCAATCAACTCAACACAATGTATGAGGTAAAATTCAAAAAAACCTTCCACTTTCTTACCTAATAATGGGAATGAAAAAAATTAAATTCATTTCAAAACAAAATATCACTACCAAATACATTTGCATACTTATTTGTCACTTTAAATTTATTTTTAATAAGCTCTTTACATGTTTTGTATAGGTCCATGAACTACTTCGAGTTGCAAATGCATACTTTGTACCATTTCAACGAGCATGCTCTAAGTGCAATTATAATACGATAATCTTTGGCCCTAAAAAAAAAAATATTGTGCATTGCATCAATTGCAACGAGTAAGTAGAGTACACTTACATTGCTTGCATTGCATTCTTACTACCCAGAGTAAAAATCAAATACAATGTAATTTGGAAAAAGAAATGTTTGTTCATATTTTTCCAAACCTTCAAGATACTACCTACAAACAATATGTAAAGTACAAGACCAAAATTATATTTGTTGTTCGTGGTTTGCAAAAAGAAGAAAAATATACACTCGATCAAAACAACATCATCATTGAGATTGAAGACAATACCATACCACACATTCAAGCACCAAATCAAGTATGAAAATGCTTACCTTTTATTAAATTTGAACACTTCAAATTTTAATTTTCTACAAAATAATACTAATTTGATTTACCCTTAATTTTGCAAATGACTCAAACCTGAATCAAAATGCAACAACAAATTGCCTTGCAAAGGATATATCTTGCTGAAATTTATTCAGTTCTCTTCTTTACTTTAAAATTTACAATAACAGTTTACAACTTCTTCTACTAGTCACCTAAATGGCCACCTTTTTTAATAAAAAATATCAAATTTTGTCATGGATTTAAAACATTATTCATAAACCAATCAAAATTTTGTACTGCATTTAAAAATAATAATTATTCAATACTATTGTAACCCCTAAAATAGATTTTTCCATTTGCATAATATATATGTGTGTGTCGTCATTTTAAATTTTAATTCTCCAAAAAAAAAAGTTACATTAAAATATATGTTAATAAAATAAAAAACATATTATTAAATATCTTCTACTCTTTTCTATAAATAATCCAACATAATACTTATTGGATGTAAACTATTTACTTTATATACTCTTTACTATTTTAAATTGCATACTACTAGTTACAAATAAGTAAAAATGTAAATATATAAACTACATTCAAATTTTAAAAAGTAAAAATCTAATATCTGTGCTTATTTAAAAACAAGAGGCAAGTACTTAGCCACGTAGTGGCACTTGTTCTAAGTTGTTGCCAATAGCTTAATGCATTTTGAATTGAGATTAAGAATAGTAATTTAGTTGACTAATAATATTTATATAAGTAAAAGCTTTTTAAATTTATCTGAATTGAAGAAGTCATATATATATATATATATATATATATATATATATATATATATATATATATATATATTACACACACATTTGTTGTATTTAAATTGTCATAGTCATTGAATGCTATGAAGGTGTATAATATAAACATTTTTGTTGTGGAAGTTAGCGATTTTGGAATGGTTTTATTTAGTTGTATTTAAGGATTAAGTCCAAGATTTAGATCTTTAAATGAATTAACAAGACCTGCATAAATACAAAGGTAGCAATAACCATTTGGTCATTAATGTCGAGGTTGGAAGAATGTGGCACATATAGTTTGAAGAGAATATTGATTATAACTACGAAGTACAAATAAATTATGTTTAATAATAGATGTTAAAATTTTATATGTATATTATATAGATCTCTAAATTATATCTATATAGATTAATATAAATTCTACTTATTGCTATTTATTTCATAAAATAAATTATTATTTGTCATACAAATTATTTATTTAATTTTTTGGTATTATATATATTTATATATATATAATTATAATTATAATGAAAAATAATAATTATAGTGAAAATGTTGTGTCCATTTTCTTTTTGAATGCCATGGATTTGTTACAATTGGTCCCTCTGCTAGAAATTTTGGCAAAAAAGGTTGTTTTTTTCCTTAGTTTTGGAATGAAAACAAACTTACAATGGCTATGCAACAGTACGAATTATGGTTTGCATTAGTTGGTGGTTTGTTTCAAAGGTCTTAGTTATTATGGAGGCATGAGTTCATGGTCATGTATGAAGCTCTCTAGGAAGCTTTTGAAAGATAGAACCAACGCCTTATGAAATTTGCTCTTCAAACTACTACAAGGGCTCTACGGTATCAGTTAGAGAAAAGAGTGAAGTGTATTGGCTATGTCATTTTGGATATGTTGAGCTTGTCTAATAAAGACTATGTTTCACAAAGCCACGAAGGGCTTTCTTCAAGGGTCTCTATTTGGGAGCACTCTCGGTTACATGAGATGTGGCATGGTTCGCATGATGATAATGTTGTTGCTAATCGAGAGCACACGTATGGAGTCACGAATTTGACAAGGGAGGCGGCCACGGGAAGAGATAGCAAGTCAGGGTGGGAGAAAGCCCCTCTCATTCCTCATTCTTCTGATTGGGGATGTACGTCAATTGATCTAGGGGCTACACATGGGGAGGTATGCACAGATATGGAGGAGTAAAAATGGAAACACAAAGTTTTGTCATTTTTGAAACTTGATTAAACAATGTAAAATTTTTATGACTTGGTATTTTAGTTGCTCAAATTTTGTAAATATGGGAGGAAGGATAATCTCCGTTTGTAATGTTTGAGAAATTAATCATCGATATAAATAGTTGTAAATATCGATGATCCTTATATTTTGTGCGATGATGCCGAGTTTTCTTACTGATTCTTTCCTGATTGAGCCTTTTTGAATCAATTTTTTTGTAAAATTAATAAATATATATTCAATGGCTCGTCCACTTTTGCCAAAAAAAATAAAATTGTAATGAAAGTAATTAATGTAATGATGTAAGTAGGAAACAAAAATATCATATCATAATGTTTATAATTTAAATATATTTATTTTTAAACTACATTATTTTAATATCTTTAAAATAATTTTTTATTTTTTATTTCATTTTTTTAGAAATAAAGATATATGCTAAAACTAAAATTTTAAAAATAAATTTAATGAAAGATTATAACAACTTTTTGACATTTACTAAGTGAAAATATTAAATTTTAAGCAATGCGGACATTTTGAATGGACATTTTAAGATTATTATAAATTTATAAACAAAGTATTTGGAGAAGATTTAAGGATTGACACTACGAAAAAAAGAGAGAAAGTAGTGAGCATGATAATATAGTATCTATCACCAGAGTCGGTGGCTGCAAAAACGAGGCATGATATTTTAATAATTATTATAATCAAATACCATTTGTACCATGGTGACATGTATTTGGTGTTTTAAAAAGAAATAAATTATTTTTTCATTGCTTTTTTTAGTATTATCCGATACTAAGACAAACAAGGGGCACAAGCGCCAAAGTTCCTGCTTTTATTATGGGTGGGTGTTGGAGTAAGAATTGAGTTAATTAGCTAAAACTAAGCACAACATCATCAAATTTACTTATGAGTTTAGATGTTTGCTTGATTTGAGATCTTTTAACATATTGGAAGGTGTCACTAGACATGTAAATAATTCTACTCGTAATCAATGTGATTCGTGTGCCATAAACTCTCGATAATGTGGGCTCCATGTTTTGTTTAAGGAATGGTTGGAATGACAAGCTCTAATGATTTTACATTGTGCATCTAGTTTCTAGGATTTCAGATTGGATCAAGTTTTCAACTAGGTATTAATTTTGTATCATAGATAACTTGGTAAGTTTTTTATATTAATATAAATAAAAAGTTTATATGAAAAACATTAATATCTTCTTTTACATTGTGTATTGTAATAGATAATCTATTATCTAATAATTATAAATGTCATAATGAAATTAGGCTGATTCTATTGTTTGCCTCATCAATCTTATTACTATCTCTGATTCCATCCATTACACAAATATTTAGCTTATGTAACTCTATCATTTAATTATTTGTAAAATAATTAAATAATCATCTAAAATATTGAATCCATTTATTCGAATAGTGATTATAATGGGGCACGCTTATTTATTCATTTCAAAATATCATTTTCATTTAAGATGTTTAAGACATATATAACAATACTATTAAATAATTTATTATCTAATATAAATATTTTGAAATTAATTTTTTTATCAAGATTTATATTTTGAGGATATTATTTATTTTTTTAACAAATAAATGTAAAATATATGATAATCACCTATTAGCTAAATTTACTTGTCTTTGTCCGCAATAGATGCATCTGTAATTTCTTTTTCAGCCCACTTCAGAATAATCGCTTATGTTGCCCATTTGTTACAAACAAACAATGGATTAGTATGCTTTTGAAATTCAAAAGCTTGGCAATAAATTTCATGCCTTTAATTAAAGAATGTTGGGCTAAAAACTAAATCGAATAATTTTTATTTGTTGAAGCTCAATCCTCCAACGTTCAACAAATCCTATGCCTGAAAAAATATAACATGCGCTAGCTTTCTAGGAAGCTTCTAGAATTAGGCTAATGAGATTTTAAGTTGTTTTAATTATTCACTTATGTTACAAATTGTCTATTTTTCTTATAAGAAATTATTTTTCCGATTGCTTCAACCAATTAAAATTCAGAAAATCAATATTTTAAAATTATTAAAAATAAGTATTAATAACCAACTATTACATGCCCAATAAAAGGTATTTAATGGTTTGTTTCTATTATGTCCAATAAAAGGTATTTAATTGTTTGTTTCTATTAGATACAAACTAAGTCAAATGAAAAATTATGCACTAAATCCTGCTCCATTTAATATAACCATAATAAACTTTATTTGAAAGTTTTAATACTATAAAAGGATTGGCTAAATTAATTAAAATATAAAAATTAAAGATTCCAATAGTATGGCACTAAAAATCGTGTTCACGTGATGAGTTTCCAAAAAGTAAATAGAAGTAAGTTTTAAAAGCTTTGGAGGCTTTTACTTTTGGCCAAGACTGCATTAATCACCGCATGAAATTGCCTTGGCGACAACAGTACAACGTTGCTGACCTTAATAATATTTTTTGTTTTGTAGTTATCTATCTCTGAGTGTGGTCTACATGTTGGTATAAAAATTACCAATCATACCTTTGTGTCCAATAAGTACCCAAAAAGAAATGGAAAGAAAAGTGTTAATCTGAATTTTGGAATGAAATGTTTAGGAGTAGCATTTCAAATTATCTTTAGTAAGATATAATATTTTTAGCATGTTAAGAAATGATGTGAATAATGAAAAGTGATGTAATTGAAAAGTGCCTACTACATTTTGTAGTTTCTTAATTAGTAATTATGATACATTGTAACTATGTTGAAGGAAGATGAAGATGGAGATAGAGGAGAAGGATATGCAGAAAAAAATTCAGTTCTTCTTTGTTTTTGGTTACAATAATAGAAAGATACGTTGATATGTTAAAATTTAGTTCCCTTTTATTTTTAGAGACAACCAATTTGTCTATTTGTAATGTGGAGCCCACTTAAACTTTGCATTAGAACCCGCTAGTATGAAACAAACCTAATAGTTTATTTAGCTTAATTATAAAATACACATTTTGTCAAATTATTATACTTTTAAATGATTCTTACACAATTATGTGTGAATTTCTATCAACTGAAAGTGTGTAAACCCTAAAACTAAAACGACATACCTTACCTTATCAAGGAGGACACTAAGCTTTTTTTCAGACTATTTCTATATATTTGACATTATAGTTTAGAATTTATCCAACAGCCTATCAGCTCCACTGACATCATGTTCCCCATTTGCTACATTCAACTCTTATCGCAACAAACCATACATTTTCTTAAATTAATCCATATTACTTTTTAAAACCTATTTTTAAATAACAAAGCTGAGCAGCCTGTCAATCATCAATTAAAGATTGACATTAAAGATTGTAAAAGAGGCGGCGGCGAGACTTTTATTTGTCTGTCGGCGTGCTTTTGAACTGAACTCCCAAACTCGCCGACGAAACCAATAAATAATACCCGCAATATTACCAGTCGTCATATACTTTTTAGGGTTCAGCCAATACTCTAAGCAATGCCCATTAATGTTGTATAACTCCCCATCGAACACAGCCAGAGCATAAATAGGAGCGCAGCTGGAAACAAGCGGCTCGATTTTGTTGACCAGAGAGACAAATCTGTGCGGCACAAAGTTTGTCGGCGGCTTCAGTATCGATAAAGACATTTGTGGGATTCGGCTCTATACTATTTGCATGTTTCGAGGTTCAAGATTAACAGTGTTAAGGCAACAAATCTTCAAGGCAAGGAAAAAAAGAAAAGTTTCTCGGGAGATTCCTGAAGGCAAAAGTTTAACAGCATCAGCGCGCTTTTAGAGGGAACAAATCTTCAAGTTTAACAGCGTCAAGGCGAAGAAAAGGAGTGTTACGAGATTCGATTTTTAACAGTTTTTCTTCTTCCTGAGAAAGATTTTGGAACCTTCCCAGTTGCTAAAGTTTTGAATTGAGAAGTTTATAGGGCTTGCAAAATTGTAGATGGAAATTTGTTTTATTTTACGTGTCTTTCTATGGAAGATATAAATACGCGGACTGAGAATTTTATTATTTAGACATCCCACACATCATCCATTTCAATTCAAGGACGACTGAAAAACTGTTTACGGCGGCATTTAAAAAATCGTGTTCACGTGATGTGTACTCAAAAAGTAATAGGACTAAGTTTTTAAAGCTAATTTGGCGGCTTTTTTATCCTCGCGTCCCGTCAGTCCGATGGATGGTGGACAAGTCCTCGGCACCGGCTACGGTGCAACATATTTGCACCGAGCCGCTGCCCTTTTGCCCTGCCCGTCCCTCGACTGACTGCACTGTCCTTCGCTGACATGAAATAAGTTCTGTGTCCGTTCTGTAGCATGCTCGTACTCCGTGCGCTTTGTCCCTCTTTTCTTCTGTGCATTTAACAATATTAACGTGCTTTGATTTATGAATACATGTGCATGCAGTGCAACATTATAATTTATCTGGTAAATGGAAGCTAATATAAATATAAGTTATCTGGCAAATGGAAGCTAATACAAATTGACCATCTGTAAGTAACATTATAATTTATCTGGTAAATGGAAGCTAATATAAATATAAGTTATCTTGCAAATGGAAGCTAATACAAATTGACGATCTGTAAGTCCCAACCATACCATTATGGAAGCTAATCAAAATTGTTTATTTTTTATGTGTTTTAGGGATTTTATTAGTTTTATTTTAAGATTTACTTTCATGTTTAAAATTATAAATAATATTTTTAAATTTGAATATTAAAAAAAAATCTTAAATAACTTTAAAATAAAGAATACTAAAATAAATTTTAAAGAATTATAAAATATTAGAAACTTCATTAAATTAGAAAAAATTTATATCTATAATAATATTTTGAATTATAATTTAATCAAAATCTTGTACTAATTTGATTTATTATTTTTATTACAATTATATAGATTGATTTAAATTATTAAAAATTATATTATATAAATAATAAATTAATATATAGCAACTATATTATTTATTTCATTCAATATTCTAATGTTATTAATTTTAATAATTTTATATATATATATATATATATATAGCTTGAATTTTATGATGATGTTGATATTGGAAATTTTAATAGTCCCTCTATTTCCAAATAAGAAATAACATTAAAAATAACACTTAAAATAAAATAATAATATCATTTATAATGAAAAAGTATTATCTCCTTTATGTTTCTTATTTCTTCTTAATAAAATTTTACCCTTTTTTAATTTTATAATCTTTACCTTATACAAATGTGTATCTACAAAGGAGATATAGATTATCATTGATTTAATTTTTATTATGAGATATAAGAATTATTTAAATATTTAGCATAAACACATTTTATAATTTCCCAAGTCTATATATCCAAGACTAGCTCATAATTCCCTATTCATGTTGTGTTGTAGACTCTTTGCCTATCATTTAATACTTATTATAAAATAATAATAATTATTATTATTTTTTTTTTATAAAAAAAATAGAAATGTAAGTTTGTTTTATATTACATTCACTCTGCAATTTTTTTCCAACAAAGTTAATCTTTCATTGTCAAATAGAATTTATAGCATTATAGCATTATAACTAATATTAGTCTATAAACTTAGATTTAAAAAATATATTAATTATTTTTAATATTATAAAGGAATAAAATAATAAAGCTAACTAATATCAACCTATAATTTTATTGTGACTATGCATCCATCTAAATCTTATAAAAGAAAATTGTTTTGAAATAAATTAGTGTTCTAAGTGGTTGGGTGCAAATATGTTGCACATCATCTACGGTGCAACATATTTGCACTCAATCGTTGCCCGTCTCTATGCCCGTGTCCAGACTATACTATCCTTCGCTAAGGGGGGGGGGGGGGAGAGGAAATAAGTTTCTATTCTGTGCAAGATAATTTTGTTCATTTCCAATTACGATGGTCAATAACTCATCAAAGTGAGTACTTTATTCTTTTCAAACGCTTTCTATATATTTTAATAGCACTATTACTTAATTCTTTTTAACACTAAACCTTTTTTATATATTATATGTTAGGGTTTAGTTTAATTCTAAAATGATATCTAATTTTTTTTACGTGAATATTTAAAATGATATGTACAAAAACATTTTCTTTTAATCTTAAATAATTACAATATAAATAATATTAAAATAATCAATATATTAGAAAAAAAAAGTTTTGAGATTATATACACTAAATTATAATTATAATTTGATGATAATTTTAAATTTTATTTATGCTTTTATATATTCAAATAATTATATTAGAGATATTTATTATAACAAGTAATACACCTAAAATTTGGAATGATAAATTTGAGAAATGATTTCTAATTGATTATTAAAAATCATGAAATATTTCTGATACTTTTTATTTTGATATGCATAATAATACTTACAATTTAAGTTATGAAATATGTAAACTTAAATTTATAAAAATATATATATTTTTAATAATATTATATAGTAAATCATTTAAGTAAGCTAAGAACTTACTATTAAATAAATTGGTCAAAAGTAAATAGAATATATTGTTACTTTATATTGAAAAAACTATTATTTTTAATTATAATTTAAGCCAAAATTTCTATATTATTTTGTAATAAAATTTACTATAAATTTATTAAATGTTAAATACATAATATTATATAGTAATAAATTTAAGTAAATTAAGGACTTATTATTTTATAAATTATTTACAATTAAATAAAATTTATTTCTACTATCAAATTTAAATATTCAAAAAAATTTATTATATAATTTTTATGTAGATAATTTAGAATGATGTTTAAAAAATTATTAATATCAATATTTGTATAGTTTTTAATTTTTTAATTAAATAAAATAATTTTAAATTATTAAAAATAAATATTGAATTAATATAAATTATAATTATATCTATGTACAAATATTAAATATTATAAATTAATATTTATGTACAAAAGTAAATAGTGGCAGGTAAGGACATTGTAGTGTTAGACTCCAACGCGAGTACGAGGCGATATTTGGGTAGAAAAAATTAGGCATGACTTACCACGATGCAACTTATTTGCAATGAGCCACTCCCCCAATACCAACAGGGAACCATTAGTATCAATTTTAATTTATTTAATAGTAAGTTCTTAACTTATTAGGATTCTTTTAATGTGGATTCTACTGCAGTCCTTTGTAGTTATCATTAAATCTATGGAAATGTCCTTTTCTTTCATTTCAAAAAAAATAATCTGCAAATAAACTAGAGTTCTTGATTCTACATGTCTTTATTGGCATTTCTATTAGGTTGATTACATTAATTAGGTTAGTTTTTGTGTTTAGATTAGATAAATGAAATTAGTTCAATATATAGTTGCTAGGAAGTTATTCCCGTAAGTAGTTGTTGTAAGGGAAAATAATACTATATAAAGATGCTTAGACATCAATGTAAATATTATTCAATATCAATTCATATCATTCCATATCATTTTCAGTATCATTTCAATATCATTTTCAGTATCAATTCTATATGTTTCCAAATGTATCCTGAAAATTTGAATCAATAGTTTGAGCATTTTATATTTTTTTCTCTTTCATTTTATATTTTTAGTTTCACATTCTTCGAGCCTATTACAGTGTTATCAAAGCGATGGAGAAGATTTCTTTTAATAGAATTTGGATGACCAGATCCTAATTTTTGTGAATAAAGTAGGAGGCTGGAGGCAATGGAGGTTGGAGGATTTTTATCATCTAAAGCTAGCTTCTCGATTAGAGATGATTACTACATGAGAAGCACCTATTTGTGTCCTTGTAAAGTTGGGGCTTGGTAAAATCATCCCTAAAGATAAAAGGGGACTTGATGGATTTGTGTCCTTGAAGAAAAGAGGGGTCTTGGCTACGTGATTGTCCTTCTATTGAGTGAGGCGGGCAGGATTTCAAAAATGGCATTAGAGACACTCGGAGGAGATGTCAACTTTCAGAGGAAAGATGTCCATATGTTAGTGGTGATTATTTCTACGATACTTGAGGAGGCGTTAGACACATTGGGAGGAGATGTGGACTTTCAGAGGAAAGGCGTCTCATGTGCAACACCAAAGGAGGCATCAGGCACACTCCATGAAGATGTGAAATTTTGGAGGAACTATGTCTCATTGTGTAAGGGGGATGGAAACAATGTTAGTATGAGGTCAACTTCAAGATTTATAGTCTAAAGTTGGGATATAAGGGCAACTTCGGGATTATGATTTTAAATCTAAAGTTGCAGACTACTGTCAAAGATTGGTGAAGGAGCTTAAATTCAGGATTAGGATTTGCAATCTGAAGTTGCAGACTAGTTTTGAAGATTGGTGAAGGAGCTTCATCAAAGTTTCCATAGGAATAATATTGGTGAAGGCTTTTCAATTTTATTGAATTAATGTAATAAGGGGGGAATGTTAGGTTTATTACATTAATTAGGTTATTTTTTGTGTTCATATTAGATAAATGAAATTAGTTCAATATATAGTTGTTGGGAAGTTATTCCCATAAGTAGTTGTAAGGGAAAATAATACTATACAAAGATGCTTAGAAATCAATGTAAATATTATTCAATATCAATTCATATCACTCCATATCATTTTTAGTATCATTTCAATATCATTTTTATATCAATTCTGTATGTTTCCAAATGTATCCTGAAAATCTGAATCAATAGTTTCAGCATTTTATATTTTTTACTCTTTCATTTTATATTTTCAGTTTCACATTATTTGGGCCTATTACAATTTATTTGCTACTCTATACATCTGTCTAGAGGCACGTTGAAATAATTTGATGTGGGTTTTGCACTAAAAATAGTTGTTCCTGAAAGATCTTTCTCTATTTTTGTGGGTATTCAAGCTAGCAGGGAGGTGCTGACATGGGAACCCATGAAGGTTGATTGACCCATAGATATGTGATTGTTGTGCATGTCAATACTTCTTCACCCAATGATTTAGGTGATGATGCTTCATACTTGGGCCTCATTTATTAGGATGGGGGAACAAACAAACTTTTTTGCACTTTGATCCTTCAAACTTTTGATTTAATCGATGCTTTCCTTTCTTAATTTTCGTATCATTGTTTTGAGAATAACTATGCTATGATAAATCCCATTTCAATTCATTTCCTATTGTTCCATTACGAGATCTGGTCAATCTTCATACCATGAAAATGGTTATAAGATCTATTTCTTCTTTATTTAATCATAATGCTAGCCAAGGGGTGTTATCATGCCCTATTTGATCATATATGCCTTATGTACTTGGCTATTGGCATTGCATTCCCATGATAGCTCTTGGGGATTATTATATAATGTTGATTTTTTCATAAGACTATATACTATTTACATCATCTACAACTATAAAAGTATTTGTTATGCTACAACATACTATGTTCTTCTAAGGTTTTAACAAAGCTGACAGCTTTCTAATTTTACTTTGTTATATGTATTTTTAATGTTTATATACAGCTAAGAAGGTGTGCTTTCCAATCATATCTAAATTTGCAATATGAGATTGTATGTAGCTTGAAAGAAGTAAGTAATCTTGTCTGATTTTCTAGTCTATATTGTTGATTTACAATTTGTTTGAATGCATTTAGATTCACCTGACACTTTAGTTTTTCGTTGATGAAACTCAAAATTTCATTCACTTTCATAGCTACAATTCTAATCCGTGTGCCAATACTTTACATCATAGCTAATAGCATTGCTAGAGCCTTTTGGCTTGGTGTTTGTAGTTTTGTAGATCATAGGCTCCTCCATGTCACTCTATTAGAAAGATTTCAATAACTCAGTGGCACTCTCCCTCACCTCTACCTGGAAGTGTTTCCTCTAAGTAGCCTTTGGATGGAATGGGATCATCAGCTAATGGTAGTAATGGATGACCATTTAAGAGAAATACCATTTGTTCAACCATTTTTCATATATGTTAAATTTTATTATATTTCAAACACATTTTTGTTTAAAACAAAATTTGTCCACTAGGGGAGAGGACCTAGTACTTGAACACCCTAACTTCGTGCTTATCAAAATCCTACACGTGAAAATCTCAAATTACTCCCAATTTTCTACAACAACTTATTTGGCGAGTCATCTACTTATATCTAAGGTTTCAAATCCACATCATCAATTATGATGCCACATCAGCATGTTTTTTACCAAGTTGTCCAAAATAGCCCAAATAAAAACTGAGACCATTTATTGTGCAAAAAGGGTACCCAAACTTGTATAACTAATGTAGCATCACATCATTGGTTACGTTTTAGAACAAAAGGTACATTTTTATTCAAATTTGGATAATCATCATTGTACTAACAACTTTAAAGTCACAAGTATTGGTGCAATGTTGTCAAATAAAATTGGGCATTAAGTCAGTAAGTGTAGGTATCAAGTAAACAATTCCTATCACAACCATTAGAACCTATTCAAGTACTGGATCCTCTACCCTACCTCTTGATGACACCGGCTACGGTGCAACTTATTTGCACCGTCCGGCTGCCCAACTTTTGTCGCTGCCCGCCTAACTTCTACACTGGTTAACTTCCGTCTAATATATAAATCGATGGGAAAGATATATTTCTGTCCAATATATAAATCTTCTTCCTATGATTTCAATTGTTTCTATCAAGAGGAAGACCTGTCTTATTAAATTCAGATCAATTTATCGACTATTTTTTTGAAAAAAAGGACAATCACAACTTTGTTAAATTTTGTTAAATTTTATTTTAATTTTATAGTTGAATTTAATGAAATTCTAGATATGATATAGAAAGTTTTGGGTTTAGATTAATATAAGTATGGATTGAATTCAAAATTTTCAAAAAAATTGTATTACTTATTTAAATTAAGATTTTATCATAGATTCATTTTTAAAAATTAAAAATTACTATTATCGATCTTATGATTTATTTTTTCCCTATTTTATATTTAGTAAATAGAGGTTTCATACATATAATGACATTAAGTGTTATTACAATGCCAAATCTATAACCCAATCACTGTAATACAATATAGGTCTCTATTTGTATCCATGTCTTTTGGAGACAACTTGTGTAGCTTCAGGTGCTATTGCTAATAATAGCAAATAAAATTCAATTTTATCGTTAATGTCTAATCTGATAGGTAGTTTCTACTTCTAGTAATTAGTTACAAGAATTTTTTTTGAGAAGCCTCTACTATCGACTCATCCTTTCATAATAGAAGGTAGAAGATTCCCACTTTGCACCATTTTGAATAGTTCCATTATCATCAAGAATCAATAATGATATTATTATTATTTTTACTTCTTTTTTTCAATTTTTATCAACGAGAGGGATTCGTATGGATATAGTCAGTATCACTTGGGCTGCTCTAATGGTAGTTTTTACTTTTTCTCTTTCACTCGTAGTATGGGGTAGAAGTGGAATTTAATAGAAATTGAATAGTCCTTTTATTTTTAATTGTTCTGTTAAAAACAAATAAACAATGATTAAATCATTACTATCATTAATTATTTGATCTATTGTTAAATTATCAACAAGATGATTAATAATATCAAATTGATCATGTTATATAATAAAATTCATACTTCATATTTATAAAATATGAAGTAGAATTTTATATAGCGAACCATACTATTTTTCACTATACATCTGTTAATTAACTATACATCTGTTAAAGCATATGGAGCATTATTGCTCTATCTTCTCCATATCAATTTTTTGCCTTTACAATTGACAATTTTGTATATTACTATGGAATAGTAAACAATGCGTATTCGTATTATAATTTTTTTTTGAGATATTAATAAAATATTTATAACACCTATGTTTTTATTTACAATCAATTTTTTATAAATCAATTTTTCCAGAGATATGGAAGAAATTATGTCTAGTTCCCATGATACAAATTATAATTTAGATCTACTCATCCAAAATCTGTATATAAGTGGTACAAACAACAATTTCTTTTTTCTTTTGTAATTACTTCTTCTCAAAAAAGAAAATACTAACTACTATTACTTTTTTATAGTTACAATTTAGACTAATTCTAGATTCTAAGTAATCACTCTAGTTCACTTTGAGGCTTTGTTTGTGTGTAAATGATGATTAGAAAAGAAGTGGGCACTATGAATAAGAGAATAGCAATAAATGCATGGTTATTTACTTCCATGATTCATAAACACATATTACATTCTGATTTTTTTGATTTAGAATTGTATGTGTAGCTATTGTCGTCTTACCAGTCTGTCTATCCCCAATAATCAATTCTTACTGATCGCGTCCTATAGGGATCATAGAATCAATAGCAATAAGACCCGTTTGAAGAGGTTCATATATAGAACATCTTGAAATAATACCTGGAGTGGGAGATTTGATCAATCAAGATTGCGAAGATGAGATCTCCCCCTTACCATCAATAGGTCAAACTAGTGCATTTACAACTCGACCTAAATAAGCATCACTTACTGGTATCTGAGCAATTTTCCCCGTTGCTCTCATGGAACTACCCTCTTGAATCATCAAACCATCACCCTTTAATACAGCTCCAACATTATCTGATTTTAGATTTAGGGCAATACCTACTATACCATCTATAAATTCTACTAATTCCCCTACCATTACTTTATCAAGACCATGAATATGAGCAATGCCATCTCCTACTTGAAGTACAGTGCCCTTTAAGGTTCTGGGGCCAGATATATATATAATAATAATGCTAAAACATATATATATAATAATGCTAATCAGTTATGTTTTTCATGGCTAGGAGCAAGTCGATATTATGTTCGATCGTACATAAATGTAATTCTCTATTCAAATGATTATTCAAAGTTCCTAGAGCTCTTTGGACAACTTGGTGAGAAATTTTTTGTCGAACTTTTTCAATTACTCTTTGTTTTTCCAAGTGAACGATTTCATTCTTTGAATTTTCTAACTGTTTCAAATTAACAGAAGCAATATTGATAAGCTTTTTTTTTCTTATTCTATTTTAGAGTATCCATTTTCCCGAATTTCATGCGCTTGCATTTCTACTTCGCGTAAGCGAGCCCGGGCTTGCTCAAGCTGATTAGTAGCTCCTTTACATAATGCTTCAAAACTTTGAATAGTACTCACTATTTTGTATTAATGGTTATCTAATAAATTACTTAATAAAAGTATAGTATCTATTCATAAGTTGAACAAATAATCTCTTCCCAAACCAAACATGAATCTTTCAATTCATTCGGCTTTCTTGCTCGATTTTTTACCAAGCCTACCCTTTTTGTTCATATTATGTAAATAAAAAAAAATCAATCTATCAAAGACCAAAATCTACAAAGGGCTCTTTTGCCAAAAGGGATTTTTTATTATCAACTGAGTTGTTGTTTTTTCTTTTCGTATTTTTTCTTGAATAAATTTTCTTTTGTGTAGGTCATTAGTTCTGCATTTAAACCCCAAAAATTGGATTGGATGGGAGATTAGGACTACTTTTCAGTAGATAGATTGAATAATTCCATTCATATGAATGTTATATATCGAATTAACCTCCAACTATGCCTTTGAACCCATCTCATATTAGCACAGTGGTTGAAAGAGTACCAGTTTTTCTTGGACTTCAAGTAGTTTAGCTTTAACCATTCTAAAGATTTTCCCATGTTGGTTGGGATTGGTCAAAAATTTCCCAATCAATTACAAAATGCTATAGTTCTTCCATATTGATTTTTTTAGAAGCAATTCATTGAGATCATGCATTTTTCTATCTACAAAATGTAGTTGGTTGGATCCAGCTAGATTATTCAAATATAGAACTCGCATAGACTCCCTTTCCAAAATAGGTCAGTACACCAAGCACCACTTTGAGACTTATTATATTTGTTTCTAAAATATTGGTATTTAACCTGGAACCCTTAGCAGAGGATTAAAAAATTAGGGAAATGAAAGAATCAGTTACATTTTTCATACGCTCTCCCCTCATGGATAAGGATACTTTCACAAAGTTTTTTCTCCAACTCGATTCATTCTGGATGAATAGATTTCAAGTACTTAGTAAGTCCCAAGTCCCGCATAATGATAAATAAGGATATTATATTCTTTTTAAGATGAAATATCCTATCTCTAAAGAATTAGAGATAGAATATATAAACAAACTATGTACATAAAACTTCAAATATACAACTCACACACACTCCCTTTCCGAAATAGGTCAGTACACCAAGCACCACACTGAGATTTATTATATTTGTTTCTAAAATATTGGTATTTAACCTAAAACCCTCAACAAAGGATTAAAAAATTAGGGAAATGAAAGAATCAGTTACATTTTTCATACGCTCTCCCCTCATAGATAAGGATACTTTCACAAAGTTTTTTCTCCAATTCGATTCATTCTAGATAAACAGATTTTGAGTACTTAGTAAGTCCCAAGTCCTGCACAACGATAAATAAGGATATTATATTCTTTTTTAGATGAAATATCCTATCTCTAAAGAATTAGAGATAGAATATATAAAAAAACTATGTACATAAAACTTCAAATATACAACTCACACACACTCCCTTTCTGAAATAGGTCAGTACACCAAGCACCACACTGAGATTTATTATATTTGTTTCTAAAATATTGGTATTTAACCTAAAATCCTCAGTGGAGGATAAAAAAATTAGGGAAATGAAAGAATCAGTTACATTTTTCATACGCTCTCCTCTCATAGATAAGGATACTTTCACAAAGTTTTTTCTCCAATTTGATTCATTCTGGATAAATAGATTTTGAGTACTTAGTATGTCCCAAGTCCCGCACAACGATAAATAAGGATATTATATAATTTTTTAGATGAAATATCGTATCTCTAAAGAATTAGAGATAGAATATATAAACAAACTATGTACATAAAACTTGAAATATACAACTCACACGCACTCCCTTTTCGAAATAGGTCAGTACACCAAGCACCACACTGAGATTTATTATATTTGTTTCTAAAATATTGGTATTTAACTTGAAATCCTTAGTGGAGGATAAAAAAATTGGGGAAATGAAAGAATCAATTACATTTTTCATACACTCTCCTCTCATAGATAAGGATACTTTCACAAAGTTTTTTCTCCAACTCGATTCATTCTAGATAAACAGATTTCGAGTACATAGTAAGTCCCAAGTCCCGCATAATGATAAATAAGCATATTATATTCTTTTTTAGATGAAATATCCTATCTCTAAAGAATTAGAGATAGAATATATAAACAAACTATGTACATAAAACTTGAAATATACAACTCACACACACTCCCTTTCCGAAATAGGTCAGTACACCAAGCACCACACTAAGATTTATTATATTTGGTTCTAAAATATTGGTATTTAACCTGAAATCCTTAGTGGAGGATAAAAAAATTAGGGAAATGGAAGAATCAGTTACATTTTTCATACACTCTCCTCTCATAGATAAGGATACTTTCACAAAGTTTTTTCCCCAACTCGATTCATTTTGGATAAACAGATTTCGAGTACTTAGTAAGTCCCAAGTCCCACATAACGATAAATAAAGATATTATATTATTTTTTAGATGAAATATCCTATCTCTAAAGAATTAGAGATAGAATATATAAACAAACTATGTACATAAAATGTATGTATCCCTTCGAGTATCTCTATATTGTATTACAGTTATTGGTTTATGGATTTGGCACTGTAATTACACTTATGTCATTATCCGTATGAAACCTCTATTTTCTAAATATAAAGTGGGAAAAAAATAAATCATAAGATAGATAATAGTAATTTTTAATTTTAAAAAATAAATCTATGATAAAATCTTAATTTAAATAAGTATTACAATTTTTTTGAAAACTTTGAATTCAATCCATACTTTATTAATTTAAACCCAAAATTTTCTATATCATATCTAAAATTTCATTAAATTCAACTATAAAATTAAAATAAAAATTTAAGAAAAATTGATAAAGTTGCGATTGTCCTTTGTTTCAATAAAAAGTTGGCAGATTGTTTTGAATTTATTAAGACGGGTCTTCCTTTCGATTGAAACAATTGAACTCATGGGAAGAAGATTTATATATTGGACAGAAATATATCTTCCCATCAATTAACTTACGATCCTGCAATTAAATTATTCTGTCAAATCGCACGGCAGCCGGTGCAGAAGTTAGGCGGGCAGGGGCAGAAGTTGGGCAGCCGGACGGTGCAAATAAGTTGCACCGTAGCCGGTGCCCAAGTCCTCCAGTCTCTTCGACACTGCATTAATGGCTACACAAAATTGCCTTGGCGGCAGCAGTACAGTGGTGCCACCTTAATAACTTTCTAAAAAATTATTTCATTATAAATTTTTAAAATTTCAAATGGACTAGGGGAGAGGAACCAGTAGTCATGATAGCTAACTTCGTCAATATGTAGCCACTACATGGGATGTTGTAAGACCTCTTTTAAAAAAAAAATGTAAAATGGACATTGAACTACCTACAACTAAGGTTTGAAAGTGTGACTCATCACGCAACTCGTTAAAATAAAATAATGCACTCAGTGAAATGTGTTTAAAAAATGACTTTTTAAACATTCGATCAAAGCTTAATCTAAAAATCTCTACTGATTGAATTTAAAATTATCACTTGTTGTTATAACATATATGCAACTTAAATGGACCAAATAGTTACTATTAATCATAAATATTTGTTATATATAACTTTTATAAATAATACAAAAAGACACATACTTTAACACAAAAAAATTATTTGTTGTCATAAAAATAACACATTATTATATAAAATACAACATATATCCAACACAAAGAGACCATTAGTTGAACACTAATTTTTCTTCACAATTTCACACATTTCATAAGAAAATACAAGGCATTTATTGGTATTCACCTTTTATATTTGTGATGATACATATTATTGATATGGTTTACTTTATGCATATACATTGCTAGCTCAATAGTTGTACACAAGAATAGTATGTCTACACTAAGCTATCGATGTTTATGTAAGTGAGCATATTATGTTTTAAGTGACACACACATATTAGATAGCTATGATATTTTGTTTGAAACAAAAAGTTATTTATTTCACTCATTAATGAATTCATTTATTTATTTTTTCTATAACATTTATAAGTTTTCATGTGTTCAAATATTGATATATTTTTTATCAACATTTAGAACTTTTTATATTTACAAATAGATCAATTAATTACAATATATAGTAAAAATATGTTGGAAGATTAGACTCTATGTTCACAATAGGGTGATCGACTATTGAACTCCGCTCAACTATTGGGTCCTCTCCCCTATAGGGAAATTGTAAATAGGAATAGTTATTCTAATTTTGGTCCAAAACTAAGCATTTGCAATTCTACCTAAAGAGGTAGAATTAGAATACCTATTCCTATTCCAATTTTATTTATTTTAGAAAATGTAAAATTTTGAGTCCGTGAATTTCCCATCAAATTCGGGATTGAACTAAATAAGAATAGGAATACATATTTTATTTTTTATTTTAGAATATGTTCATATTCTTATTCCCTCAGCCAAATGAACCCTAAATACTAGAAAGTTGTAATGTTAATTTAAGCTCTTCACCTAGAAAGGCTCACCCAAAAATGAGCAAATTTAGACATACCAAAGTTTGTTATTTTCATTTTTTTAATCTATTTTCATATTCATTGTTGGGATTGTGTCTATCTATTTATTCTTTTATTTACATATTTGTATTTTCTATTCTTTTTAGTCTGTTCTTTAATTTTTTTAAATTTTATTTTATAAGATCTTTACTTTTTTTAAATCCTAATTTTTCTATTATTGGATCAATGTGTTGTTAATCTTTGTTTTGTCTCCATCCTTTTTCTTCTCCTCTCTCCCTTTTGGGTTCCTTTTATTGATTTTGATTAATTAGGAAATTTCAAATCACTCCCACTTTTTAAAATAGCTTATTTGACAAGTCCTATTCTAATAACTAAGTTTTCAAGAGTGTATCAAATATAATGTGACATCAACAAGTATTTTAGAAATATGTAAATAAAAATAGTCATATTTTATTAGGAATACAAATAGTCATCACCAACAATACTATTTTTAAATAATAACTATTAGTACAATATTATCAAGAATAATAGACATTTAATTAACAAATCAATTTAATGAATCTAAATTTTAATAATAGAATTTTTAGTCCCACCTTTATAGGCGGAGACTTATGTTTTCACCTCATTTTGTACTATTAGTTTGCCTCTATTGTAAATTACATTTGTAATGTTTTACATTTCTTGTATTTTAATTTTTAATTTTTTAAAAGCTATTCCTTTTTTCTCATTGGTTCCTCCTATTTTTACTAGTGATTTTTTAATTTTTCTTTTCAAAAATTCAAAAGATTTCTCTCTACTATTGATTTGCCTCCATTTAAGAAATGTTAATTACATTTGTAATGTTTCGCAATTATCTTATTTTTATTTTTATTTTTTAAGATCTATTTCTTTTTCCTAATTAGTTTCTCATTTTTTTGGTTAGTATTTTTTTATTTCTCTTTTTAAAAAATCAAAATGTTTCTTATGCCACCAATAAAAAATAAGGAAATGAAATATTTTTTACATTTCTTTAAAAAAAATTCAAAATAAATATTTCTACATTTCTAAAAAAAAAGTATTATACATATTTTAGTTTTTTAACATTAATATAACTCCATAAACCTAGAAACACTAGTACATTGTTTGTATCTAAAGTCAATAAAAAATGAATTTTTTTTTCTTATATACTTAAAAAAAATTTAATATTGTATGGCTGCCCTTAAAAAACTATTGATAAACCAAGTTATATGATTATTGTATATCTATTAAATTATTGGTAAAATTTGTATACACTACATATTTTCTTAAAGTTATACCACAATTTCTTAAAGTTATAAAGCACATTTCATTTTTCTCTTTTTACTTACATTAGGCGGGACTCAAGTTGTATCACAACTCTTGTTTATCATCATCATTTCATATTATATTACATGATTCAAGAGTTACCAACTACTAAAATTAAAAAACATCAATGTAAAAAAATTCCAAACTTTAATTAACCAAAAAACATGCCTCAAAATATTCTAGAGTTTCAAACTACTAAGCTTTAAAATTATTGATGAAAAAAAATTCCGAACTTCAATTAACGAAACAATGCCTCAAATTTTATTTGTTTGTTTTGGATGAACAAGCCAGCTGCACGTGCTCAAGAGTAGCCTTAGGGGCAAGCTTTCCTGCAAACCGAAGCTGTTCAATATTTTAAATTTTTTAATGATTCAGAACACAATATTTTGACTACTTAAAACTCTTTTGGTTAGCCTTATATAGAATGCATAGCAAAGATTTATCGTATAAACGAAAAAGTCATTATTTTGCTAAATCGATTTTCAGATGACTTCTGAGATTATCTTGGCTGGACCATTTTAAAGTTATCCTTTGAAGAGAAGTGCTAACTGCAAATCTGACCAACCTTTTATGCCAAACTAAGCAGCACCGCCTTTCAGGCACCAGCTACGGCGCAACATATTTGCACTTAGCCGCTGCCCTGGCTTGCCCGTCCTGGTGACATCACTGTACTGTCCTTCTGTCCTGTGTTGACAGAAATATATTTATACTGTCGTGCAAGAAAATTGATTTTTGAAATGAATCTTTTATAATTACATATGATATATTACATGGGATCTAAACCAAACTTTGTTTTTTTAATATATTATATGGTTTGGTTTAGTAGGATGCATAGTGCATAGTGGAACTTAAATTGTTTATCATCATCATTTCATATTATATTACATGATTCAAGAGTTACCAACTACTAAAATTTAAAAACATCAATGTAAAAAAATTCCAAACTTTAATTAACCAAAAAAAATGCCTCAAAATATTCTAGAGTTTCAAACTACTAAGATTTAAAATTATTGATGAAAAAAAATTTCGAACTTCAATTAACGAAACAATGCCTCAAATTTTATTTGTTTGTTTTGGATGAACAAGCCAGCTGCACGTGCTCAAGAGTAGCCTTAGGGGCAAGCTTTCCTGCAAACCGAAGCTGTTCAATATTTTAAATTTTTTAATGATTCAGAACACAATATTTTGACTACTTAAAACTCTTTTGGTTAGCCTTATATAGAATGCATAGCAAAGATTTATCGTATAAACGAAAAAGTCATTATTTTGCTAAATCGATTTTCAGATGACTTCTGAGATTATCTTGGCTAGACCATTTTAAAGTTATCCTTTGAAGAGAAGTGCTAACTACAAATCTGACCAACCTTTTATGCCAAACTAAGCAGCACCGCCTTTCAGGCACCAGCTACGGCGCAACATATTTGCACTTAGCCGCTGCCCTGGCTTGCCCGTCCTGGTGACATCACTGTACTGTCCTTCTGTCCTGTGTTGACAGAAATATATTTATACTGTCGTGCAAGAAAATTGATTTTTGAAATGAATCTTTTATAATTACATATGATATATTACATGGGATCTAAACCAAACTTTGTTTTTTTAATATATTATATGGTTTGGTTTAGTAGGATGCATAGTGCATAGTGGAACTTAAATTGTTTATCATCATCATTTCATATTATATTACATGATTCAAGAGTTACCAACTACTAAAATTTAAAAACATCAATGTAAAAAAATTCCAAACTTTAATTAACCAAAAAAAATGCCTCAAAATATTCTAGAGTTTCAAACTACTAAGATTTAAAATTATTGATGAAAAAAAATTCCGAACTTCAATTAACGAAACAATGCCTCAAATTTTATTTGTTTGTTTTGGATGAACAAGCCAGCTGCACGTGCTCAAGAGTAGCCTTAGGGGCAAGCTTTCCTGCAAATCGAAGCTGTTCAATATTTTAAATTTTTTAATGATTCAGAACACAATATTTCGACTACTTAAAACTCTTTTGGTTAGCCTTATATAGAATGCATAGCAAAGATTTATCGTATAAACGAAAAAGTCATTATTTTGCTAAATCGATTTTCAGATGACTTCTGAGATTATCTTGGCTGGACCATTTTAAAGTTATCCTTTGAAGAGAAGTGCTAACTACAAATCTGACCAACCTTTTATGCCAAACTAAGCAGCACCGCCTTTCAGGCACCAGCTACGGCGCAACATATTTGCACTTAGCCGCTGCCCTGGCTTGCCCGTCCTGGTGACATCACTGTACTGTCCTTCTGTCCTGTGTTGACAGAAATATATTTATACTGTTGTGCAAGAAAATTGATTTTTGAAATGAATCTTTTATAATTACATATGATATATTACATGGGATCTAAACCAAACTTTGTTTTTTTAATATATTATATGGTTTGGTTTAGTAGGATGCATAGTGCATAGTGGAACTTAAATTGTTTATCATCATCATTTCATATTATATTACATGATTCAAGAGTTACCAACTACTAAAATTTAAAAACATCAATGTAAAAAAATTCCAAACTTTAATTAACCAAAAAAAATGCCTCAAAATATTCTAGAGTTTCAAACTACTAAGATTTAAAATTATTGATGAAAAAAAATTCCGAACTTCAATTAACGAAACAATGCCTCAAATTTTATTTGTTTGTTTTGGATGAACAAGCCAGCTGCACGTGCTCAAGAGTAGCCTTAGGGGCAAGCTTTCCTGCAAACCGAAGCTGTTCAATATTTTAAATTTTTTAATGATTCAGAACACAATATTTTGACTACTTAAAACTCTTTTGGTTAGCCTTATATAGAATGCATAGCAAAGATTTATCGTATAAACGAAAAAGTCATTATTTTGCTAAATCGATTTTCAGATGACTTCTGAGATTATCTTGGCTGGACCATTTTAAAGTTATCCTTTGAAGAGAAGTGCTAACTACAAATCTGACCAACCTTTTATGCCAAACTAAGCAGCACCGCCTTTCAGGCACCAGCTACGGCGCAACATATTTGCACTTAGCCGCTGCCCTGGCTTGCCCGTCCTGGTGACATCACTGTACTGTCCTTCTGTCCTGTGTTGACAGAAATATATTTATACTGTCGTGCAAGAAAATTGATTTTTGAAATGAATCTTTTATAATTACATATGATATATTACATGGGATCTAAACCAAACTTTGTTTTTTTAATATATTATATGGTTTGGTTTAGTAGGATGCATAGTGCATAGTGGAACTTAAATTATAAGTTAATAATTTTTATTTGAATACATGGAATGATAAATTTAAATAATTCTTTTATATGTTTTTAAAAATATTTTTAACTTAAAATTATAATTATAGATTTAATTTTCATTTGAATATTTTAAATTATAGATAACAATACATTTAATTTACTTTTAAATAATTTATTTAATATTAAGTTTTTTTATCTTATTTATATTTATTATTATATAATATTAAAATAATAATAGTTTTTTAAGAAAAAGTTAAATTTATATATGTAATAAGTCAGTTTTAAGTATAATTATGTATCATATATAATATTTTATTAATCGATTGAACACATTTCTTAAACTTTTCATTTTAACTAAAAAAATGTAATATATTGTAATGTCAATATATATGCAAACATAATATGTCATGTCCCCAAATTTTTGGTGACAGTTCTATTTAATTAATTTAATTAATACTGGTTGTCCAAGGACGACTAATTAATTATTTTAATTAAATACATAATATTAAAAGATAACCTTGTATTTAATAAAGTGACTTGGAAAATATTTAATAAAGTCACTTGAGGGATAAGATCAAAATTGTTCTAGAAGTCTCTGGAGAGGATGGAGGAAAAAGAATAAATAGGCACCCCGGGGCTCCATTCGAATCAGGCAGTTGATTATCCCTCTTTGTGTTTCAGATTGTGATTCAATCACGGGTGCATTGTGGAACCTAGGGTTTCTACAATAGTCACAGTTGGCCATTGAGAACGAAAACTCTCAATTGGTACGCAATTTTGAGGGTGTGAAATATCATCCGAATTATTGCAGATTGGAGGTGACGTTGCAGTCATTTCATCACGGCAGAATTTGTGGCCTGAGGCCATTTTGGAGGATCATTCTGAGAAAACAAGTTAAGGATTTGTAAAATTGGAGTTTCCTATTCAGGAATAAGACGACTCCATAGGAAGTTGCAGTGTGAGCGGATTGAAGGCCAAAAATGAGTTTCCAAGACTTTCCTTTCAGCCAGCCCTTTCCGAATACTATTAAGAACGAAGTCTGAACCAAGGGCGATTACAGAGATCAGGTTACAAGTAACGTCATTGAAGTCGGGATTAGGAGCGGGACCAAGCCGAATCATTTTAGGAATTGTGGAAGTCGAAATAGTTGCACAAAGCCTAGCGGAATTGGGAAAACTGCAAGCCAGGCGTTTGTTGATCAAAGGTCAGAGAGTTCGAGGGATTAATTTAAAAGGTGACTGCAAACAATGAATTAATTCCTGAAGAATCAAATCTGCGGCGCCTCTCTTCTCATGCCAGTCATTATTCGAAGATCATTCCTATTGCCGGAATTGGGAACTCTCACATGTCAATCATGTATTTGGATATTCAAGTAGTCGCAGGATTGAAGATTTGTGGGCATTTGAAGACGAGTTCCAGTCATTACATCAGGGCATAGATTTGGGCCTAAGGCCAGATCACTAGACGGAGACTGCCGCATTTGAAGTGGATACAATTGTCGATCCACATTAAATTGTTGAAGACGCATCATCTCTGGAGCAAGACCGAAGGAGCTAACGGAATCAACGTCAGAATATTCGCAAGCTTGTCTCCCGATATTGAAACCAATTTTACAGAAGGCGGAGGTATATGAGATCTTTCATATCGGCTTCCATCTCTTGCGATCCACAGACCTTCTGACATCCAGCGGATTTAATGACTAACAGTTTGGGCACCCTTCAGCAAGTCACGATTATTGAAACAATCAAATACAGCAGTCAGGAATCAGATCGATTCTGACTTGAAGGTTTTAATTGCAAGGAGGTAGTGATCCCAGGACAGTTGGAGTAGAGACCCGTGCAGCAGGTTGAAATGCATTCCCAGAAAGTGAAGGACTGATACGAAATCTGTCGGAATCCATGAAAGCAATAAATCTCAAGTTTTTTTTGATGTTGTTTCTATCATTTGAAAACTAGGTACATTATTTAAATTTGAAAGACCAATAACGGAAATAAGAAAATACCGTTGGTATTACTACTGCAATTGTTATAGCCATCACATTCAGTAAATTAACTGAGATATCTTTCCATTTAATGGTATGGCACATTTATAGTACAGTTTCAGTTTAAACATTGTTTCTTAGATAGGATCATTACAGTGGCTTGTTTGCAAAGTGTTTGACGAAACGTCAAACCACTGAACTATTAAGTTTTTTTTGGGAGTTGGAAGGTGCTATAACCTGTTAGGGTTATTTCAGTGGTATCAGAGCGGTTTTCTTGCCATCCTGTGGGGTGAGAACCGACTTACATGAGTGATCAGCACTCTACTTCAACCAAGATGTACAGGTACAGCACAAAGTCTCCAAGGACACAATCTCGGACAAGTAATAGACACAGTATGCAGAGTCGGAAGTGTGGAAAGGAGGACTATTCAGGTATTCAGGATGAGCTTAGAAAGATCAAACATAACATGTCTGAACTGTTGGTTAAACACCACCGTATGCTTGACAGGCTGTCCGTCCCAGCTATGGTGAGTAAATCAACTGGATTTCATTTTGGCAAATCTTCTCACGAAGCGTTGACAGATACAATGAGAGATGTCACGAGGAACCTTAATGAGGAGTTCGAGAAACAGGTGTGCAATCAGCTAGAGGTTTCAGTTCAGCCACAGGAAGAAGCAGTGAAGGACATTACGCTGATGGATAGTAACTGTCAACTTGACACTCAAGTTGAGACAGTTGAATACGAGCTTTCCGAAGGTGATGTCTCATGTACTCAAGGTAGTTTGGTTCCGACAAGCAATGATTTCAGTGAAGTGAGTTTAGATGATGATGAAGATGTCATTGTGCATGGTGATGAGATACCTGGTGAAAATGAGCAGACATCGAGCATTTATGATTTTGCTGACAGAGAGTACCAGGCTCAGTTAGAAGCTTCGTCACATGAGGATGTAATTGGCGGTACTTCACATGATTTGTCCAGCCAGCTGAAGGTAAGCAAAGATAGTATTGTGGCTTCTTTATCTCATCATGACAGGATGCGGGAGATGTTAGAAGAGCACATCCAGATGATTCAGTTACAAGGAAGACATAAGGGAGTTCAGGCAAATTCTTCTTGCTGTGACTTACATGCAATCGGTGAAGGAATGGGAAAGACGAAGTTGAGCTATTTACATCTTCTATCAGACCGTGACCATCTTCTTAGCCTTACCAAAGATTATTTAGATGCCTTGAGGAGGAAGGAGGAGGAAGTTGTCAAGCTTTCTTGCGAGCTTGAGGACACTCGAGCAACTTTGGCATTACAGGGCTGGGAGAGACATGAGAATGAGCATGGCATGGAGCTAAGTTTAATTTCATCTAGTACGTCTAACACTCAGCTTTCTACATTTGACGGATCATATATGGTAGCTGATAATGTTACGAGTTCATCTTGCATTCACATCCAGGATACAAGGACAATGGCAGACAGGTATGTGAAGTTAGTTGGTATTGGTCACATTACTCAGGTAAGGAGTTTGCTTGAGTTACCAGCTGTTTCTTGTTTACGGATATGGACTCAAGAATGTTTTAGCAACATTTGGGATTCAATTAACTGGAGATGTTTTAATGGTAGCAATGATTGCTTGGATGCTATCATGGATTTGATTAGCAGAATACACGGTGTTGTCTTTCCTTGTGCCAGCAGAACATCCGATGTTGGTATTAGTTTTTATGCACCGTTGTTGGGTTTGGTTCATATTTCCAGTCGACCATCCTTGCTGAAAGGTGTTGAAAGTTTTTCATATTTGGAAGCATGTATAGATGAGTCTCAGGATTGTTTTGACCTTGACGACATCCGGGAGAATGAAGTGAACAGTTTTGAAGATTCAGCTTCCTTGACAGTTTCTCTAGGTACAGAAGAGCTTGATAGCAGTACTACAACTTTTGACAATTTGGATATTGATATGGACCTTGGAGATGATTCACGAGATATGGATATTAATATTAAGGATACTCCTTTAAGAGCTCCAGAAGAAGATTGTTGGAGACAGTTCAGCCAGAGCCATCATGTGATTAGCCAATTGAAAGTTAGTGAGCGAGACATTGCTATCGCTTGTGAGCATTTTGATACTGCTCGTCAGTTGTTGGCGGTTACTGGTTGGGGTTCTTCTATGACAGATGAGTCCAGCGGTGGTTACTTTTCTTTGGCTGAGATTCATGCCTTGCGTGAAGCTGTTCGGATTTTAAAGCAGGATTATTTACGATTGGTAGCCGACCGTAATCACTTGGTTGAGTGGGGGAGTACAGCATATGAGGCCCTCTTGGATCGTGAAGAGGAGGTGAGTGAGCTTTCCCAAGGGCTCATAGCGACTACTGAGGCATTAGAGGACACACAGCGGGATCTACAGAAGTCGCAATTTCAGTTGAAGGAGGTGACCGTGGAGTTGGAACATTTGCGGTCAAAACCAGCCCCAGACCCAGTTCATTGGTCTAATGAGGTAGATGACGGTAAGTACACTCCTACAGTAGCTTTTGAGGAGCTTAGTGTTGAGACTGACATACATGTTCAGGGTTTGGAAGAAGTTGGTCTTAATGAGTTCGGGATACCGGTAGAGTCAAGTTTCCAGATTGATTCTTCTCAGTTAGTTGATAGTGTGGTACAGTGGGGTATGCCACCTTCACAGGAGGATCAGTTGTGGTGTGCAGGGAAGTATATTGATGCTTCCTCGTATAATTTTTACTACACTAAATCGTTCATGGAGTATTTGTTGGATAGTGCATGTGTTCATTTGGACCCGTATAAAGTGACAGAAGGTGTTCTCATCCGTGATACTAGTGTTATTTGCAGATTGGTTGAGAAGATCCTTTCTACTATGCTACCTCACAGGGATCTCGAGGAAGGGTTTGTTGAGCAGAATGCACGAGATCCTATCCAGCCTACAGTCACTCAGAGTCCGAGATTGGAGCCATATATTGATTACCATTTTAGTGATGATGAGCTAGCAGCAGAATTTGGAGGTTCTTACCGGCATTATACGGTAGGGTACGCTCATCATTTCTCTTTTGACACAGAGGTAAAAGATTTTATTTCACACAGATGTAGATTGGCTCCAGTTTCTTATCATCCATTAGGAGATAGATTGGCACCATCTTTTGAAAATAAAACTGGTAGTAGCAAGTTACTCGGCCTGCAGCATCGACACGCCCGGAGCAGTTTTTCAGAGATTGGATTTGATGGCAGTGATTCAGGTACCTATGGCTGTTGTCATATCTACAATGCAATTGGGTGCAGGTGTCTTTTTGACAGGGGCTTGAATTCCGATAGAGTTGATGTTTCAGTTGGGTTGAGATCTACAGAAAGGTTTCTTCTATCATCATCTACAGTTGGTTTTCAGATGATTTCATCAGAAGTGTCAGTTGTTTGGATGTTGAGTACAGTTTCTCAGTTACTGGTATTGATGATTTCTCCACGAGAGTATGGTGAGGATTGGGATGATACACAGATTTACATTTGGGATCCAGGAAGACTGTTTGGTTCATGGTTCAGCCATTGCTTGGGGACAAGCAATTTCAGGAAGGGCGGACTGTCATGTCCCCAAATTTTTGGTGACAGTTCTATTTAATTAATTTAATTAATACTGGTTGTCCAAGGACGACTAATTAATTATTTTAATTAAATACATAATATTAAAAGATAACCTTGTATTTAATAAAGTGACTTGGAAAATATTTAATAAAGTCACTTGAGGGATAAGATCAAAATTGTTCTAGAAGTCTCTGGAGAGGATGGAGGAAAAAGAATAAATAGGCACCCCGGGGCTCCATTCGAATCAGGCAGTTGATTATCCCTCTTTGTGTTTCAGATTGTGATTCAATCACGGGTGCATTGTGGAACCTAGGGTTTCTACAATAGTCACAGTTGGCCATTGAGAACGAAAACTCTCAATTGGTACGCAATTTTGAGGGTGTGAAATATCATCCGAATTATTGCAGATTGGAGGTGACGTTGCAGTCATTTCATCACGGCAGAATTTGTGGCCTGAGGCCATTTTGGAGGATCATTCTGAGAAAACAAGTTAAGGATTTGTAAAATTGGAGTTTCCTATTCAGGAATAAGACGACTCCATAGGAAGTTGCAGTGTGAGCGGATTGAAGGCCAAAAATGAGTTTCCAAGACTTTCCTTTCAGCCAGCCCTTTCCGAATACTGTTAAGAACGAAGTCTGAACCAAGGGCGATTACAGAGATCAGGTTACAAGTAACGTCATTGAAGTCGAGATTAGGAGCGGGACCAAGCCGAATCATTTTAGGAATTGTGGAAGTCGAAATAGTTGCACAAAGCCTAGCGGAATTGGGAAAACTGCAAGCCAGGCGTTTGTTGATCAAAGGTCAGAGAGTTCGAGGGATTAATTTAAAAGGTGACTGCAAACAATGAATTAATTCCTGAAGAATCAAATCTGCGGCGCCTCTCTTCTCATGCCAGTCATTATTCGAAGATCATTCCTATTGCCGGAATTGGGAACTCTCGCATGTCAATCATGTATTTGGATATTCAAGTAGTCGCAAGATTGAAGATTTGTGGGCATTTGAAGACGAGTTCCAGTCATTACATCGGGGCATAGATTTGGGCCTAAGGCCAGATCACTAGACGGAGATTGCCGCATTTGAAGTGGATACAATTGTCGATCCACATTAAATTGTTGAAGACGCATCATCTCTGGAGCAAGACCGAAGGAGCTAACGGAATCAACGTCAGAATATTCGCAAGCTTGTCTCCCGATATTGAAACCAATTTTACAGAAGGCGGAGGTATATGAGATCTTTCATATCGGCTTCCATCTCTTGCGATCCACAGACCTTCTGACATCCAGCGGATTTAATGACTAACAGTTTGGGCACCCTTTAGCAAGTCACGATTATTGAAACAATCAAATACAGCAGTCAGGAATCAGATCGATTCTGACTTGAAGGTTTTAATTGCAAGGAGGTAGTGATCCCAGGACAGTTGGAGTAGAGACCCGTGCAGCAGGTTGAAATGCATTCCCAGAAAGTGAAGGATTGATACGAAATCTGTCGGAATCCATGAAAGCAATAAATCTCAAGTTTTTTTTAATGTTGTTTCTATCATTTGAAAACTAGGTACATTATTTAAATTTGTAAGACCAATAACAGAAATAAGAAAATACCGTTGGTATTACTACTGCAATTGTTATAGCCATCACATTCAGTAAATTAACTGAGATATCTTTCCATTTAATGGTATGGCACATTTATAGTACAGTTTCAGTTTAAACATTGTTTCTTAGATAGGATCATTACAGTGGCTTGTTTGCAAAGTGTTTGACGAAACGTCAAACCACTGAACTATTAAGTTTTTTTTGGGAGTTGGAAGGTGCTATAACCTGTTAGGGTTATTTCATAATACAATTTAAATCATTAGATTTCAATTGTAATATATTGACATTACAAGATTAGATTTTAAAAATCTAATCTTATGGTGTGCCAAACAATGTCAAAAAAATATTGAATAGAAAAACCTACAACACTTAATGGATGTGACCTGGTATATCACTTTTAATCAAAATGGTGTTGAAGATTATGTTAGCTTGTATGCATTTAATTTTCATTGATAGATGAGTAAGTTAAAATAATACATTCTAAATGGTAATTTCTGTACGTATGCTTATTTATTTTAGATAAACTATTTGAAGTCAAAGTTTTTATTTTATTGTTTAAATTAAAATATTTGTAGATATTTTATTGTTAAAAATTATTTATTTAAGTTTTTTCAAAATAATATATATTTTCCTTTTAATAGCTTCTAAAGATCATATTATTTCTAAAGAAATCACACAAGAATGTAAGTTTTTACAATATCCTCTTTTGATAATTCTACTTCTCTTTCCCAATTTAAGATAGAGAGCCCTTGTTTCTTTAATCAAACTTTTCATATAATTATAGATGATATTTTTATATATATATTTAGAATGACAAGTTAAAAAAAATTTGTTCTAATTTTAAATAATTTTAAAATTATGATTATCTCTTTAAAAATAATTAATTTTTATTGATATAGAATAATAATTATTTCATAATTATTTAGTTAATTGAAATGGATAATTTATAATTAATATTTGAATAAGGATAATTCTAAATTTTCTATACTAGTATTTACATTACAAGGTATTACATTTTTTAGTGAGAAAGAAAAAAATTAAGAAATGTGTTCATAGTTATAAAAACTGACTTATTACATATATAAATTTAATTTTAAAAAAATTATCATTATTATTTTAATATTATATAATTAAAAAAAAAAAAAAGATCTTAAACTTATTGTTAAATACATTATTTAAAACTAAATAAAATGTATTCTTATCTATAATTTTAAATATTCAAATAAAAATTAAATCTATAATTTTTAGTTAAAATATTTTTTAAAACATATTAAAAAACTATTTAAATTTATTATTCCATATATTCAAATAAAAATTATTAATTTATAATTTAACTTCCACTATGCATCCTACTAAACCATATAATATATTTAAAAAGTTTAGTTTAAAACCAAATATCATCTATACTTTTAAAAGGTTTGATTTTTTAATTTAAAAGTATCTTTAATTCAATCCAAAAATTAATTTTTTTGGAGGGCAACATAAATATATTTTCGTCAACGAAGGACATAAGGATAGTACATTGAGATCGTCAAACGGGCAGGCAAGGGTAGCGGTTAGGTGCAAATATGTTGCACCGTAGTGGTGCCTAACTTATATTACAGGGAACAGATTGAAGCAGCCGCTGTAAGGAGACTGGGGTTTTGGTTTTTGGCTTATGCATTGTTCAATAGTGCTTCACAAGCTTTTACTAAGGAATTATCCTATGTCATTATTGAGAACTGTATCAGTGTTTTAAAAACAAATCGATGTAGTACCTATAGGGACATTAGTTTTGTTCCCTATCATTTAAAAATACAAATCTGTTAGGAGGTTACATTAGTTTTGTTCCCTATTCATTTATTCTCATGAGAGATGGATTCATGTTGAATCACTACTCATGAAATATGGGTCAATGAGTTTGACTCAAAAATCACACAGTTAAATCCTGCTAGCAATATCACAATTTGACTAGCTGTGGAAATTATCTCCTACTTATCAAGCAATTCCTTATTCTACCCATTTTCTCATGGACATTGTTGATAGCATGATACAATTTGTGCAAAATTGTGAGGTGAGTGTTATTTTGGAGAATTGTACCTGACCTGATTGTTTGTTAGTTAGTGTTCTTAAAAATATTCAAATTAGTTGAAGCGTTCTGACAGAGCTGGATTCCCTGGTTATAAAAGGGTTGGAAGGTATGGAAAGCAGATTGTCATCATACAAATTTATTCAAAAGTAAAAATAATTGAGAGATAATGATCAATAGATGTGATGATTGATATAGAACATCAAATGTTGCATTATATAGAAAGATAAAGTAAAATTTAATTATATTTTTTGTCATGAAATTAAATGAAAGATATTAAATCAAACAAATTAAAACAATAAATATAATAGGAAAAAATGAGGGTTAGTAAGAATTGCTGAAAAAACATATAACAAATTACACAATTAGATATATATAAATTAAATTTTATATATATATATATATATATATATATATATATATATATATATATATATATATATATATATATATATATATATATATATATTGAATTAAATCAAATAATATTTCAGATTTAAGAGCATAAGTCATGATCAAACTTATTTAAAATAAATGTTTTAAATTATTTTCTATAACAAAATTGTTTATATGAACATTTCAAACTACATTTTTGCATCAAATTCAAACTAAACTGACACAAAATTCTTTAAGAAATTTATATACAATTTTGAGCTTTTATTTTCTTCAAATTATTTTTACATATTTTTCCATTAAAAATAGATAAGCAACTTATAATTTATTCATTCCAATTATAATTCAAATTCCCCCAATTTAGAGAATGGAAATGATTTTTAAACTCTTTACTTCACTTCTAATTAGATTACTCTCATTCTAGATTACATATATATTTTTAAAAATCTATCTAATACTAGACTTAGATATCTAATTAAATTTATGATTATATTATCTAATTTAGAAAGGTAGGGGAAACAACCCAGTAGTCACACATGCTAACTTCATTTACCTACAATTCCTAAACTGTATGTTGAAATTTATCAATTTTTTCGGTAAAGCTTCGTAGGTGAGTGAAGAGCTTAAAGCTAACCTTTCAGCTATCCTGCATTCACGAAACTCTCTCTAGAATTTGTAGAGTGTGAAGTGGTCTAAAAGTGGCAAAAAAAAGCATTCGCTCAGAACCCGCAACCAAAACCCCCAATAACCTTTCCCTTTTGACTAAAAAATTCACATATTGATCCAATAAGCAACTGCTTTTGTATCAATCAATGTTCATTTTATAATGTGAACCCACCCACTTTATAGAAAAGTGGTGCAGGGCACCTCCCTTTTTTAGATGCTTTTGTGTGTTTTAGGGTTGGTTTAGATGTTTTTGTGTGGGTTTGAATAAAATCCAATAGGTTGGCTATGATGTTGGACAACTACATGTTTTTAAGAGCCTATAGTGCTCATTAGGTGAAAAGTTGTTATTTTGGCTTAGAATAGTGAAATGTTGCTATTTTGGGGTAGGATGGGTTTGAGGAGTATTTAAAGGACACTATATACCTTATCTAGGGTCAATGTGGTCAAACTCACCCATCAAGTTGCCAAAATGAGCCAAAATGCTCATTATGCAAAAAGTTGCTAGCAATTTTGAAAAGTTGCTCAAGCAACTTTGACAACTTTTGCAAGAATGGAGCAAGATTTGGTTAGATCAATTATAACCACCCATGCTTGGGATATAAACATGGATTCGATGTTTGGAGAAAGTTAATGGAAATTTGGATTGCAACTATTGTTTTTTATACCCCTAGATACTGAATGTCTGTGTTAGTATTTTGCTAGAACTATACTATTTTTCTTGTTGTTGTTTAGTTCGTATGGATTGGTAGAGAAGATCAGGTTCCATGGAAATGTACATGATTCAATTGGCTTTCATCATATTAGGTAGTTTATTTTCAAGTTGTTGGTGTACAGAGTTAGGGCATTTTGAAGGTCACTAGTTTGCAGTCTCCTTAATAGTGTTGTTTGGCAAGAAATGACTCTAACTTAAGAGCCCACTAGTGGAATTGACTAAAACCATGGGGCAAGTAGGGTTAGAGCTTGTAAATAATGTTTTATTATTTTATTTTATTTTTTTGCAATGGTTTTCCTAGACCAAGTTGGAAGCCTTATGGCTGATTGTTGAAAATAGGTGAGCAAGGACAGGGATAACAGTACTTTGGCACGTGCACCCATAGCCTTGTGGAAAAATACTAATAGTGTTTTTGGATACCCTAGATAATCCCCTAACAAGATTCAGAGGTGGAAGAAGTTGAAATAAGGGTTGGAGACCTTTTTGACAATTGTTTATGTGTACTAGTCTAGAGGCCTAATTAATAGGTTTAAAACTAGGGTATGGCAGAAACTAGGGTTATGGGTGAAACCAGAAGCTAATATTTTGGATTTTGAATGTACTCACATGTACCTTGAAGATTTTGAAGGACTTGTGTGAGATCATTTGAAGGTTTTGGGAGTTATAGCTCAAAACAATGGAACTAGGCCTAATAGGGGCAAGGAAACTAGGTCTCCTAGTGGATTGAAGATCAATTGGATTGGTGAAGGGTCCAAAAGTGTGAGAAAGGGTTTAGAGTAACTCTATATGGGCCAAGAAGACTAATAAGTGTGTAAGGGAATGTGTGGAAAGATCCTAGGCAGAGGTTTGGGGTTCTATGAGGGAAAACTAGCAAAGAGGGCTGGTAATTTTGAACTAGTTGGACTAGTTCAACATTGTGACCTTGGAATCTTCTCAAGATCAACTATACCTTGGAGGAGAAGTTGATACCAAGAATCTTGGAGATCCTAATTACAAGAAGACCCTAACAAGGTTAACCATTGGATCTTTGGAGTAAACAAAGGAGCATTTGGAGTGATGAAAACCTAGGATACCAAAGTCCTCTTCATCAGAGTGGTATCAGAGCCAACTTTTAGGATGGTACATGTCTAACGAAGAAGGAAGTTAAGGAAGTCAAGAAGTTGAAAATATACCACCCAAGGCAATGAGAAAGGGTGCCATAGTGGACTTGGTCAGGGACCTATTGGTCAAGGCCAACCAAGTAGAGATAGAGAGTAATAAACATATCAGAAAATGGGGAGATGAAAGTGACGAGGAAGAGGAAGGCCTCATAGGGGAGACAACATAAAGTAAGGAGGAGGTGGACCTGAATAAGAAGGTATTCTTGGAAGTATTTAAGTATATCAACAAGGACATTATGGAACACATCCCTTACTACAGTGGTAGCCTAAATGGGGATGAATTGCTAGATTGGCTAGAAGCCATAGATAACTAGTTTGGTTGTAAGGAGGTGCAAGAAGAAAAAAGAGTTAGTTATGTTAAGGCTAGGATCAAGGGATCACCACTATTATGGTGGAACATGATGAAAGATGATAGGGTAGTAGCAGGGAAGAAGAAGATAGTAGCATGGGAGAGAATGAAGATTAGAATCAAGGCTTAGTTCTTGCCCACTGATTATGAGATCCAGATGTATCAAAAGTTGCATAACCTAAGGAAGAGGGACATGATAGTAAGTGCTTACACTAGAGAGTTTAATAGGTTGAATCTCAAAGCTAGAAGACAAGAAGAGGAGGTGGAAAACGTAGCAAGGTACCTTAAAGGCTTAAGGCAAGGGATCCAAGATGAGATCACTATGATGACCCTTGATAGCATGCATAAATGCTTCCAAATGGCATAAAGAGAAGGGGATAAAGCTAGAAGGAGGAATGAGTCTTATCAAAGGGGAAGAGGTAATAAAAATAGGGGATTTAGAGGTAGAGGCAACTTTGAAAGGGGGCAAGGTCCTAAAAAATTTGATGAAGGTCAGTATGCTGATAACAATGGTAGTAACTAGTATATGAGATCCTTTCAAAGGGGAGGATATAAAGGAAGAGGACCTCCTAGGGGCAGGTTAAAGTCACAAGGGATGACTAATTCAGTCTTTATTGGTAGGTGCTATATTTGCAACCAAGTAGGTCATATAATGAGCAAATGTCCTGAAAGGGCTACATCATCTCCCATGGGGGAAAGAAGAAATTACTTAGTGTAGGAGGATGACACACAAAGTGTTACTTCTCCTATTTCCAAGGCAAGACTAGTAGTGGATGGAGAGAACCTAATGTTAATAAGAACCTTGTTGAAGGTGCCAAGTGTTACAAAGCTCCCACAAAGGAAGAATTTGTTTAAGACAACTTGTAGGTCTTATGGGAAAATCTGCAAGGTGGTAGTGGATTTTGAATCCACTGAGAATATTGTGTCTACAAAGATGGTGGATAAACTGAAGTTAAGGAGGATACCTCATACCACTTCCTATAAGGTTTCATGGTTGAACAAGGGGCAACAAATTTGCATGGTGGATGAGCAAAGTATGATTGAATTTGAGATTAGTGAGTATAAGGACAAGGTCCTATGTGACATCATGTCCATGGATGCATGCCACCTACTCTTAGGATGTCCATGGTAGTATGGTGTCAAAGCTATTCATGATGGTGAGAAGAATACCTATGTCATGATCACTAAACAAGGCAAGAAATTTCAAATGTTTTGGCAAACAGATTTGTCACTTAGAAAATACACAATTTAGCCCAATGGAGTGTGTGGCAAATTGATTTCTCCAATAGTTGGATAGGCCCTTGATATCAAGCCTTCCTCTGCATTTAGAGGGGCAGCTCCCTCATATGATGTAATTTTAAAAAAAATTAAATAAAGAATCTAAAATTTTAAATATCAATAGAAAGCCATTCATAACGAATGCACCACACGACTTCAAAGCTTTCTTGAGTCAACAGAAAATGATAATAAAGACAATCAAGAACTACGCTTGAAAATTATCATTATTACCATGTCGATTCATGATTCATAAACATTCACACAATACCATGAAAAAATTCACTACAAAGAGCATAAATAGCTTTATGTTGAGATAATCTAGATTTTAGAACAAGAAATCAAACACATGTCCCATTTTATTTTCTTGCACCAAGAACATAATAGAGATTTTCAATTTCAAAGAAAAAAGTTGTACATACTTTCCAAAATTTGTCTTCTGATCAAAATTTTAGCATAATGTTCCCTTATTCTAAAGTCATGAAAATTCCCTTATTACATTGAGGTTCATAAATTTATAGCTATTCTAGAATAACTAACCTTTTGGGTTCGTAACCACTCAAAAAGTTAGAGTTTGGACTACTCCGAAGATAGTTCGTAACCAACTCTAACTTTCAATGATGAACTACAGTTAGAAAAAATTAGGACATTGACCAAAACCAAAATTGATTCTATAGTTGACCTCTTTACAAAATGTATAAACAAAAACCTGAGACAACTTTAGGCATATCTACTGCTAACTTTGAACTATGATCACTGATATTTCCTAAGCTTGCTCTTTGATCTGTAGGTGTTGTGAGTAGGTAAGTCAAGTTTGCCTTGTATGCTCTAAATGATTTGATGACCTATGCCAAAGCCTTGTTTTTTATGATAATTAACACTGTATTTTCAGCTTGCATAAATCGTGTTTCTTTCTAACTTCATCCAACTCTAGGATGTAACTCGGTAAGTTTTGAATACAAGAGTCCAATGCTGCCGAGGGACTGCTCAATCTCATCATAGTGCTAGCATCTGAACTTTTTTTACTACCAAGTTTGATGCTGATTTTTACCTCTATGCATTCCAAAATGTAAGATATGTCTAGATCTTGAGTGTGTTCACTAATAGGAATACCTTCTACAATCGTCAGTATATTCCCCAAGGCCTTCTTTTTCAGTAACTTGCAGGAGTTAAGAATTGCTCTCCTTCATTCAATTATTGATTCATGCTATCATTCTTCCATCTGATGTTTTCCATCCATATGTCAATTTTCTCTTCTTCGCCACTGGTGGTTAACTTCAACGATTTGACTATATCACTATCCATTCCTTTAATCTCTACTAAATTAGCATCAATTTCTCTCCAGAATATTTTTTGTTCCTTGAGAGTTGTTAACTCTTTTTGAATGTTTTGTTGCATATGATCCACTTTAGCATATGTAACCGTAACCTCTTGAAATAGGCTTGATGCTCATTCTTTCATGCATTTTATCCATGCTTTCACCATCTTACCATAAGTTTGGCATTCTCCTATGTCTTGAATGGTTTCTTCATCAAACATTTTCTTGGGATCTCCTATGATTTTTGTAGATGAGCTAGGATCCAGAAAGGAATCACTAACCATCAATCGGATGCATGAAGAAAGGGCTCGAACTTGACACTTAAGTTGATTCTTAGCTTTTTTATCTCTCCTTGACTGTCCATCAGGATAGCAACCAACACTTGAAAATTGTGCTCTCTTCCCTCATGGGTGGTCCAGCCTAGATCCACTTTAGTTATGCTAAAATCAGCTTCGCTTGCCTCGTTTATTTCTTTCTATGCGACTAGTTTTGCGATCTCAAAAAATAAGCTTCCTGAGGTAGGATTCACTACCAATTTGGAATCTATTCTAATTTTTTTTAATCTTTGCACCTCTATGCACTAAATCAGCTATGACATCCAGATTTGGTGCTTCCAATTGGATCATCCTTTTCTTCTTCCTCTCCAAACTTTGTTGTAACCAAGATGTTGAGGTATTGGTAGATGAGCTGATTATTGAAGGAACCTATAGGATTGTAGATGATAAATCCAAGCTATGCACATTTTCTACAACTAACACTTCTTGAGTTGCTTATGCACTTTCAGGAGACAATGAGTGTGCAGGAGATGTTATGGATTGAATCATCTCATCTAAAAATGATGATGGTAAAGTGTTTATCTCGGGAGCTTCATCTATCATCTTTTGAATTGGTTTTAAAGTCCTTTCCTTGGGGTTTTGATCTCTTCTTCATGGTGACCACGTTGAGTTCACATGCTGAAACTAGATCAACTCCTTTATCTAGATCTTCACCATCATTTCCACCTTATGTGCTATGTAAAAAACTAGAAGAAGTAGGGATAGAAGATGGAATGGCTGAAACTGATGTACCTTCCTATGAATTTTTTATTTTTTTTCATTCTTCTTATTCATTTAGTAGTCATGGCTTCTTTAACTTTTTTCTTTAACCAATTTTTAGTTCATTGAATCACAAAGGAGGTCCTTTCCTTGAGGTCTTTCAAGACCAGCAGAGACCAATTAATATACGACAATTTTAACAAGTGTATCTTCTCAAAGAAGAAAGGATCAATCAAGTCCGACCCATCCTCTTTTATGCCTATCACATCCCATCCCATTTTTTAATCAATGATTTGTGCTATGAATCTCATCCAATCCCTTCTCCTCGCTTCGAAATCATTTTCACAATTCGTCAATAATCTTTCATTGTAGGAAAATGGAGATAGCCCAGTCCAAGTGCCAAGTTATTTTTAACATACCCACTGCCATCAAATGGGAAGCAACTGTGAAAAAGAGTGCAAAGTTATGTTCACCATGGATCTCTTGATATTTTGAGCATCTAAAGAAGAAAGACAATTGTAGTGCCCAATACCAAGTGGGAATAGAATTGATCTTTTGTTCCTACACTTTTTGTTTACCTGACCAATTTGCCTACAAACTTCTAAAAGCACCAACCTGTCATCTATGAAACGAGGCAACATGAGAGGACAATCTTGAAAACCTCCAATGTAGATGTAAGTGATCTAGGGGTACTGTATGAAGAAGCTAGCATAAGTACTAACGAGACTAGCTACTTTAGGAGAAATTCAGAGTCCTATAGCTCCCTAGTTGTAAGCATAGAAAAAGCATTGTTCACCCTACAGAAGTGTGCATTGCTTTTTTTTAATTGTAAATGGGGATAATAATTATAAATTTGTGTGGTTAAGTTATACTCCCCATACTTGGATTAAGACCAGGCCATGACTTCATACTAGCAATTGTGTACATTAGGTACAAGGACATGTAGAACCCCTGACTAACATTGAATCCAGTTAACTGTTGATGAAGGGCATTACTAATTATTTCTCCCCATTTTGTAAATTGTTTTCCAATGGTGATGGTATTAATGTACAAAAAACATCCAATCCTGAAAATCTTCAATCATCTGATTTCCCACCAATCTATTAAGAAGAATTATCATATCAGAAATATCTTCATTAAAGATATTTTTGCGTAACAATCTTGGTAATTGTGACTGTCCTTGTTTAGGTTGATCCATCCAACTTCTAGCAATGGAATTTAGACATGTTTTCTTATTCTGATGGAAGTATCCTTGGGCACCTTCTTTAGATGTTTCTATGAATTCTTCTTTTACTGGTAATCTGAAAGTGATGGAGATAAACACTAGATCTGGCCTTGCCACGATATTACCTCCTGAGGTCTTGATGTCTCTGAAATTTTGATCATATGCCTTGATACATTCCAAATTAGTTTTGCACATTGAATTGCAAGTGGGAGTCCTCTTGCATGGGCTAGACCACTTTGCACTAGGGGTGATTTATCTTCTCTGCTCATCATTTTCCAAAAGCTTGCAATTTCCATATGTCCCATCTTTGTATTTGATATGGAAGCATGCTTGTTAATATCACAGGAGGCTCTTTGACTTGGAATTTGTACCTCATAGTATTTGTTACCAAATTTTTTGATAGATGTTCCTCTGACTGCGTATTTTTAGACTATTGGCTTCGAAGCACGTCAATTCCTTTTTACAGTGACAATACTTGAAGCATTTTACCAAACAGCTCTTAGAAATTGTCAATGCTTTGTCATTGTTCAAAGCAATTATCATACGCCTGGAATGCTGAGCTCAAAGTAGCTATAGAAAGATTCATAGTTTCATGAATTTATTGAAGATCCAATTCGTGCAAAGGTATTAGAAAAAGAAAACCATACATTGTCATTTCTTTATTCTTATTGAGTGAGCAAAATAAGCAACCCTTTACCACTTGGCTATTGTAGGAAAATGCTATATCACATATTGGATGGTGTAAACAGGACGAATCATGCATACTACGTCTGATCTTCTTGACACATGTTCATACTATGAAGCGGTGTAATCATTCCATTGAGCTCTGCTTTACAATGATACCCATTTCATTTTAAGTCAATAGTGCTTGAATATCTTTGATCTTCCTGACTTCGTTGGATGTTCAATGAGTGCATATTCAAAATCCACCATACTCATTTTGTCAAACATATAAGGTTGCAGGTTTAGCTGAGTCCATTTACCATAGATTAATGGTAGGAATATGACATTTTATTGAATGGTTGAGTTCGCATAAGGGTTTCATGTTCAGTGTGCATGTCTATACAGGAATGAGCTCCATGAGATGACAGATGATGGTAATAAATCATGCCCATTCCTTAATGATTTCATTCAGCATCGTTAGTGATAATGTTGTATCAAAGATCTCCATTTATTTTGTTTTACATTGCATATTTTCTATACGCATTCATTTGGAAATGTGGTCAGTTCCGTAATGAAATTGACTCCAAGTCAATTGTTTTATGGAAGTGGCATGACACTGAGCCACTTCATCGGTCACTTCCTTTTGGTATTTAGCGCAACTCTTCCTTATGTAGAACCTCCCACCATTCTGTAATATGAGATGCCATCAAATGGGATGCCATGTAAAATAGTTAAGCTTCAATCCTTAGGATTCTCACGGGTACATTGAGGCCCTTTTCAAACGGTTCTCATGTCTTGTTCAACTTGCATAAGATGCCACGACTGGAGAGTGAAAATAATTTGGTCAAACATGTCATGCACCCTGTTTATGGTCTAGCTATGGATGTAAAACTTGGATTAAATAGCTCCCGTGCCTGGTTAATTGAGCTCAAAGTTTTACATTGCCCAAGGCTTCCTGGTATTCTTGTGGGTCAAGATCAGTCGCGACAAGCTCTGGCATCACACAATTTCTTGAGGAATGTTTCCTTCCAATTGATTATTTCCCACTAGTAGCAACTCCAATTGCCTTGAACAGCAGACATCCGAAGGTATTGTCCCTATAATTTAGATTGCTACATTTACCAAACTCCCACGGTATTTCTCCACTGAATTGATTGTCTGACAATTCAATTTCAATAATTTATTAAATGTGCAGTTGCCAAGTGATTTTGGAATGTTGCCTCTAAGATTATTGAAAGTAACATATAGATATGGTAACTTTGAAAGCCGACCCAAAGATTGAGGCAACTCTCCAACTAGCTGATTCTTTTCCACATAAAACTCTACTAGGTTCCTACAATTTGAAATGGATTCTAGTTAGGATTAGGTTAAAAAGTTGGAGTACATAAAGAGAGAGTATGCTTAGTATGTGGAGAGAGAAAATTTTGTGAGGGAGAAGGCAATCCAAACCTGTACTTCTCTCTAGAAGTTAAAGTATGTAGAGAGAGGTAGTATGGGGAGAGAGAATATGTTTGAGGGAGAGAAAGCAATCCAAACTCAAACTCAAACTTCTCTCTAGATGTTAATGTATAGGGAGAGAGAAAGTTTGAATAGTGGAAAATAATCTCTCTCTCTCTCTCTCTCTCTCTCTCTCTCTCTCTCTCTCTCTCTCTGAAATTAACTTAATTAACTCTCTCATAAAAATTATCTGAGTAACAGCTGGCTCTATCTGGGGACAAGAACTGTGCAGAACACTGAATGAACCTAGAGTCAAGAAATAATAGTGTTTTATCACAAGGGCTATAGAGTTACCCAAAAAGGAGATAAATCTAGGAAAAAGGGCCTAAGCACAACAAAATTGGGAACATGACCAATCAGAAAAGAAAGGAAGGCACAACAAAAACTCCTAAGATATGTACAAAGTTGCAGATTGCATGCCTTACTAATGATAATGCTTCAAATGTTGCCCATTGTAAGGCAAGGGCAACTGAGTACCACTGAGATATGATAAGATGAAGGAATTTTGTCCACATACCTCTTTAATCTAGAATGGGCCTCTCCATAAGGAGTCAAACTTCCCATGTAAACCCTTTGGCTCTCTACGCTTGTCCCAAAGTAAGACAAGATCACCTTCCTAGAAGACCCTCTATTTAGCTTTCTTATCAAACAACTTTTTAACTTGGGACTGATGTTCCTATATCCGATCTACAACCACTTATCTTTCCTCTTCCAGTTTGGTTAAATATAATATTATCTTTTCAAGGGCATCTTTAAATTCGTAGTTTTCAATAGCATCTTGTAACTTCAAAGCAAATAATTCCAAAGGAATGGGGAAAACTAGTTTTGTACCATATAGGATCTCAAAGGGAGATAGCCCTGTTGCTCTCTTCTTAGTAGTACGATTTGCCCATAATGCATCATACAAGTGTTTGTGCCAAGACCTCTTATTAACATCTATCAATTTCCGCACAATGGATATAATATTTTTATTGCTTGATTTCGCTTGACCATTTCCTTGTGCAAAATAATCTGAGGAATGAGAGAGCATGATTCCATATTGATAACAAGAGGTTGATATTTCTTGGAAAGAGAAATTTGTAGCATTGTCAGCAACAATCTTGTTAGGAACTCCAAACCTAACCAAAATATTTTGCTTGATGAAATTGTACACCACTTCTGAAGTTGTTTGCTTGACTGGAATGGTTTCTACCCACTTGGTAAAATAGTTAGTTGACATAAAAATGTGAGTATGTCCAACAGTGGATGGAGGATGGATAGGACCAATGAAGTCCAAACCCTATTGTCAAAAGGGTTCTTCGATCACTACTGGTTTCAAGGGTAGTCTTACTAAATGGACTCTTCCTTTGAAATGTTGACATGATTCACACTTCTTCACCCATTCTTCTGCATCTTTGAACATTTTGGGCCAGTAAAAATAGTTTCTCAGAATTTTATAGGCTGTTACCGATGTTGAGTAATGACCTCCACATGCTTCATTATGAAACAATTGAAGCAACTCCTTCCTTTTCTCAGAATCTACACATCTCAGGAAGGTACCATCTATTCCTTTCTTGTACAAAGTATCACCCCAGATAATGTACTTCATAGATTTTAGTTTTAGGATCCTCTTCTCTGTGGGTGACAGATGAACTGGGCATTCTCCATACGTCAGAAAATAGGCAATATTGGAAAACCAATCATCAACATTACCAATGAATAAACTAATGGTATTTCTTTCTCTGTTTCTTCTTCACCTCTAGAAGATCCTTCTGCGATAGCTTTACACAAACCTTTTCCTTGGACAAGCTTCGTAGGTTTGATATCGAGATCATATTCTTGTACTTTAGCTATCCAGGAAGCTATTTTGTTCACACAGATCTCCTGTTGTGTTAGAAGAGTTTTCACTGCCGAATCAAGAACAAATACTTTGGAGTGAGAGTTTAGGATGTAAAACCTAAATTATTTCACTACTCTGACTAGAGCATATGCATTCTTCTCAATCAAAGAATATTTCAATTCATATTTCTTAAGAGGGACACTCATGAATGCTATCAAGGCCTCAGTATTGTCTTTTTCAAGTTGGGTAAGTAAAGCAAATAAAGTGTTGTTAGATGCATAGCAATACAAATGAATTTTTTTTAAAAAGTCTTAAAAAGAAAGGGTAGAGGCATTAGCAATCTCAACCTTGATTTTTTCAAACGAAGCCTTACCTTCCTTTGTCCATTTAAAATTTGTATTCCCTTTCATCATATCCACAATTGACTTTGTAATCTTAGAGAAGTCTTGTACAAACCTCCTTATGAAGTTTATCTGCCCAAAGAAAGACTTGACCCCTAGTTTACTCATGGGAAGTGGTAACTATTGGATAGATTTCACCCTTTTAGGGTCTATCCAAATACCCTCTTTGGAGACAATATGTTTGAGTAGTTTTCCTTTTGTTACTCAAAATATAGACTTCTTAGGATTCAGTGAGATGTCGTGGGTTCAACATCGATGCAAGAAAGATTCCAGATGATGCACATGATCTCTTCTATGTTTAGAAAATATTGTAAGATCATCAACGTACATGAAAATGATCTTATTCTTGAGATCTGCAAATGAATTATCCATTTCCCATTGAAAGGTGGCTCCAGCGTTTATCAAACCAAAAGGCATACGATTGTAGGAAAACATACCCCATGGAGTGGTTAAACTTATTTTATGTTGATCTTTTGGTGCAACACTGATTTGATTATAACCAGAGAAACCATCTAACATTGACATGAGCTTAGAACCAGATACCAACTACAAGATATGATCCATGATAGGGAGCTTGTAATTATCCTTAAGTGACGCCTAATTCAAATTTTGGAAGTTGACACGTTCTTATCTCACCATTCTTTTTCCTGACTGGAATGATATTGGCTACCCATGTTGAATGGTGGATAGGGTACATAATTTTTTCTTTAAGCATTTTATCAAATTCATTGAATATAGCATCAGCAACCTTCAGATTGAATTGCCTTTGCTTTTGCTTCAAGGGAGTTGAACCAGGTTTCAAAGGAATCTGATGTTTAATTTTTCCATTCATGAATTCCTTCAAATCTTCATAACCCCAAGCAAAAACATCTTGGTAAGCCTTCAACAAATTTATGAATTCTTCTTTCTCTTCTGATGACAAATCTTTCCCTATTAGGACTATCTTTGGAATTTCATCAGAACCAATATTTACCTTCTCATAACCCAAAGAATTAGAAGATTTAGTATCTTTGACTTTCTCTTTCCTTTTATCTTCTTTATCAAAAAGACTTTTAAGGGTGACTAACCCTCTTGGAATAACAATACCTTGCAGTTGAATAATCTCAGGATTATCTCTTTTGTGTTCCATCACGATTCTTCATCTCGACATTATGCGATCCTTCAAATTTTAGGTCTGAAAATGGAGGTCTTCCCTTAAGAAATGCAATGATTTTCCCATCATCATCAAAAACTTTCCAGTGTCGATCATTATCCAGTACACTGGGTCTATGAATCATCTCTACTGTGTAGATATCTCTGTTGAACTCGGGATGAGGAATAAGGAGAGAGGTAGAGAATACAAGACAATCTACTTTTGAATTCTATTCACGAGGAATAGAAAATAAAGAAAATGCATCGAAATGCTCAATCTCATCCCACACTCTATTTCTATGTGCCTTCAGTCATTCTTTTTTTGATATTGCCTCTGCACCTAGTTGAAAACCAATTTTACATCTCTTGATGCTTTAAGTTTTTTGATCCCTTTTTCTCTTGCATATTCGAGGCCGAGTAGAAGAGCTTCATATTTTTTGGTATTACTAGTGGTTTCAAAAACCAATTTATAAGCTTTCGAGAACTTTTCTCCTTTCGGTGATATCAAAACTATCCCGACACCTAAACCAAATGAAGATGAACTTCCATCAAACTCCATTGACCATAATTCATTGGTTATATCATGCATAAGAGGCTCAGATACATCTTCTTCAATGTATTTCATCATATTTGTTCTATGTCCAGTATCAACATACAATATTTTGGCCCTTGGATCATCCGATTTCAAGACTGTATATTTAGCCTTAGGTTCAAGATTAAGTTTAACCTTTTCATCTCCAATCAGGATGAGGGCATGATACATGTCCATCTTGATTTCACCAACAAGATCTTCGCAAAAACTTCTACTCAATAGCATCCCATAACTGGCTGGGATATCGGCGACCAAGATATTCAGTTTTAACTTCTTTTCTAGATGTTTCGAGCTACTTGAGCATCTTTTAACTGACCAAATAGAGGAACTTGTTTCACTCCATAGAATACACATTTTTGGATGGTTTATTTAGAGAGAGACCTAAGGAATGGGCCACCTTTGAAGGCATATCATTATTGGATGCACCAGAATGAATGATACAATTACTTACTTGCATCTAGCTATATAGAGAGAAACATAGAATGGATTAGGTTTATTTGATAGAGAAGTTGCAACAAATGATTGTTTTGCCTCCATAGAATACACTTTTTTGGATGGTTTATTTAGAGAGAGACCTAAGGCATGGGCCACCTTTGAAGGCATATCATTATTGGATGCACCAAAATGAATGATACAATTACTTACTTGCATCTAGCTATATAGAGAGAAACATAGAATGGATTAGGTTTATCTGATAGAGAAGTCACAACAAATGATTCTTTCTCAGTCATTGATCCCTTCTAGATTTTCTTCCTCTAGAGAAATCCCTGACTCGTGGTTGATAGTGATCTTGACGAACCTTTTCCTTTACCAATGCATTGAATCAACCTTTCTAATTGATGTGGGTTAGCTTTTAGGTAGTCTAACTGAGAAATTTGCACTTTGGTCTTCTTACAATGATCAATAAAATCAAAAGAGTCTTCAACAATGGGAGAAGATTCAACTTTATTTGCTTCCTTTTCTTGTGAAGGCTCTTCTGAAGTATGCTTACGAGATAGAATTCACTTAGCAGCCTCATCATAGGCTTTATCCTTTGCTTCTTTACCCCACTTCTCTTCTAATCTCTGTCTCCAATTTGATATAGACGCATTTCAAGAATGATTGTTAATATCTTCAGCTTTCTCACCATTAGATTCATACTCTAGAAAGTTTATGGAAGAGGTCCCAATAGTAGGTTTTGTTACATCTTCAGGGGCCACATATTCTTCTATTTTCTCTATCGTCAAATGCATTTGCATTAATTTTTTCATCTCAAGACAACTTGCACCATTATGATTTGTTGTTAGGTGAAAATCACACATAGTAGCTTGATTACTAGATGATGCAGGATGCTCAATGGCTAATCTTGGTGTTGGCTAGGTTAGCCATTTAGATTGTTTGTTTTGCTAATATAGTACATAATTCCTCCTTAGAATATCTTGATACAAAGGTGAAGGATTGTGGGGGAACTGCTTCTTAATTTGTAACACATCATTAGCTAATTTTTTATATGAAGGGTCAGTGGTAGTGATAGGATTTTTCTAAACTTTTCCTTTTTTTAGATCACAACTCCATTTACTCAAACTAAGCAGGTCATCCTCCACTTCGATGGCTAAAGTTTGCATAGCTGCTAGATTAGGAGCTCTTACCCTTTGTATTTGAAAGATTACATTAAAAGGTTGAGCATTGATGAAGAAAGTCATTTGATTTTCTTCAGTGGGTCTTTTGTTGATGGGAATTTGGTTCATTGTCTAGTCAAAATGAGCAATGAATTCTTGCATTGGGTCATGAATTTTCTTCTTCATTTGAGTTAATTGGGACAAAAGAAAATGTTCATCTTCTATAGTTTTAAATCTCCTCTCGAAAGCTTGAATCAAGGTTACCCATGAAGTCACTGATCCAGCTGGTAGCTAACCAAACCATTTAGACACAACTTTTGTGAGTGTTTCAATAAAAAGATGAATAGAAACATCTTTGTGTTGAATTGCAAGAACCCCACTTGTCATAAAAAAATGCATTAATGTGTTGATTAGTAGTGACTTTTTCGTCACCAAAAAACTTAGGAAGAATTTTTTAGGAGCCAACGGGCATGTCATGTAATTGGTTTTCTAAAGCTAAAGGACTAATAATGGCTCCCAATGGGACTGGAGGTTGCAGTGCTTGTTGTGCCATGGCTGGGAGAATGGTGTTCAAAGGCTGCAAATTTATAGCTAGAGGTACAATGGTACCTGGTAGGATCAAAGCTTGAAAGGCTATAGGAGAAACAATAGCCTTGGGTGGTGAAGATGGCCTGCTAATAGATAACCTTCTTCTTCTTCTTAGGAGTCCCCTTTGTCTATCTACTCGGGTGTATGGTTTATCAGCCAACTTATTCGTTATTATTTACTTGCCCTTGGATTTGACCAAGATTCTACCTATTTCTTCTTCAGATAACTATTATTCTTTCAATGACTACAACATTCTGACCAATAGGAGCTCTTCGCAGGATTTCCCAAAATTATTTTTCTTCTTCAAGAACTTGATTTACTTGATGATATTGTTAAGCACTTCATCTAAATCTCTAGGCTAGAGTGTTCAAGTTTGAAATACTATCTTCTTAGGTGTCCTGGAAGCCAAGATTTGGTTGGAGAATAGGAAAAATGTTCTCATGTGGTAGCACCATTGTGATTCATCATAAGCAGTTGTCAATCTTTTCTCATATAGTCTTCCCAATGGAGTCACCAAAAATATATTGGCAAATAGATTTTTCACTTAGAAAATACACAATTTAGCCCAATGGAGTGTGTGGCATATTGATTTTTCCAACAATTGGATAGGCCCTTGATATCTGGCCTTCCTCTATTTTTAGAGGGGTAGCTCCCTCATATGATGTAATTTTAAAGATTTTCAAATAGAGAATCTAAAACTTTAAATATCAATAGAAAGCCATTCATGATGAATGCACCACATGACTTCATAGCTTTCTTGAGTCAACATAAAAAGATAATAAAGACAATCAAGAATTATGCTTGAAAATGATCATTATTACCATGCTCATTCATGATTCATAAACATTCACACAATACCATGAAAACATTCACTACAAAAAAGAATCAATAGCTTTATGCTGTGACAATTTAGATTTTAGAACAAGAAATCAAACACGTCTCATTTTATTTTCTTGCACCAAGAACATAATAGAGAATTTCCATTTCAAACACAAAAGTTGTACGTACTTTCCAAAATTTGTCTCTTGATCAAAATTTTAGCGTAATTTTCCCTTATTCTAAAGTCCCAAAAAGTCCCTTATTATATTGAGGTTCATAAATTTATAGCTATTCTAGAATAACTAATCTTTTGGGTTCGTAAACACTCAAAAAGTTAGAGTTTGGACTACTTCGAAGATAGTTCGTAACCAACTCTAACTTTCAATCCTCAACTATAGTTAGAAAAAGTTAGGACATTGACCAAAACCAAAATTGATTCTAAACTTGACCTCTTTACAAAATGTATAAACAAAAACTTGAGACAACTTTAGACATATATACTTCTAACTTTTAACTATGATCATTGATATTTCTAGAGCTTGCTCTTTGATCTATAGGTGCTATGAGTAGCTGAGTCAAGTTTTCCTTGTATGCTCTAAATGATTTGATGACTTGTGCCAAAGCCTTGTTTTTGATGATGATTAAAATCTATATTTTTAGGTTGCATAGATTATGTTTCTTTCTAACTTCATCCAATGCTAGGATGTAACCTGATAAGTTTTGAATATAGAAGTCCAACACCACTGAGAGACTACTCAATCTCCTCATAATGCTAGCATCTGAAATTTGTTTACTGCCAAGTTCGGTGCTAATTTTTACATCTATGCATTCCAAAATGGAAGATATCTTTGGATTTTGAGTGTGTTTTCTAATAGGAATACCTTCTACAATCATTGGTATATTCCCCAAGGCCTTCTTTTTCAGTAACTTGTAGGAGTTTAAGAATTTCTCTCCTTCATCCAATTGTTGATTCATGCTATCATTCTTCCATCTGATGTTTTCCAACCATTTATCAATTTTCTCTTCTTCTCCACTGGTGATCAACTTCAACAATTTGACTATATCACTATCCATTCCTTTAATCTCTACTAAATTAGCATCAATTTCTCTCCAGAATGTTTGTTGTTCATTAAGAGTTGTTAACTCTTTTTGAATGTTTTGTTGTATATGATCAACTTTAGCATATGTAACCTTAACCTCCTAAAATAGGCTTGATGCTCGTTCTTTCATGCATTTTATCCATGCTTTCACCATCTTACCATAAGTTGGGCATTCTCCTATGTCTTGAATGGTTTCTTCATCAAACATTTTCTTGGGATCTCTTGTGATTTCCATAGATGAGCTAGGATCTAGAAAGGAATCACCAACCATCAATCAGATACATAAAGAAAGGGCTCGAACTTGATACTTGAGTTAATTCTTATCTTGTTTATCTCTCCTTAACTATTCCATCAGGACAATAACCGACACTTGAAAATTGTGCTCTCTTCCCTCACGGGTGGTCCGACCTAGATCCACTTTAGTTATGCTGAAATCAACTTCACTTACCTCATTTATGTCTTTCTCTACAACTGGTTGTGTGATCTCAAAAAATACGTATTCATTTCTAGTCTAGAATTTATTTTATTTTTCTTTATCTTTGCACCTTTATGCACTAAATCAACTATGACATCCAGATTTGATGCTTCTAATTGGATCATCCTTTTCTTCTTCCTCTCCAAACTTTGTTGTAACCAAGATGTTGAGGTATTGGTAGATGATTTGATTATTAAAGGAACCTGTAGGACTGTAGATAATAAATCCAAGTTATGCACATTTTCTACAACTGGCACTTCTTGAGTTGCTTCCACACTTTTAGGAGACAATGAGTGTGCAAGAGTTGTTATGGATTGAATCATCTCATCTAAAAATGATGATGGTAAAGCATTCATCTCGGGAGCTTCATCTATCATCTTTTGAATTGGTTTTAAAGTCCTTTCCTTGGGTTTTGATCTCTTTTACCTGGTGACCACGTTGAGTTCACATGCTAAAACTAGATCAACTCCTTTATCCGGATCTTCACCATCATCTCCACCTTGTGTGTTATGTAAAGAACCAGAAGAAGTAGGGATAGAAGATGGAATGGTTGAAACTGATGTAGCTTCCTGGGAATTATTATTTTTCTTTTCATTGCCTCTTCCTATTGATCTAGTAGTTGTGGCTTCTTTAACTTTTTTCTTCAACCAATTTTCAGTTTGTTGAATCACAAGGAAGGTCCTTTCCTTGAGGTCTTTCAATTATAGCAGAGACCAATTAATATATAGCAATTCTAACAAGTGTATCTACTCAAAGAAGAAAGGATCAATTAAGTTTGACCCATCCTCTTTTATATTTGTCACATCCCATCCCATTTTGTAGTCAATGATTTGTTGTATTGTGAATTTCATCCAATCCCTTCACCCCACTTTGAAATCATTTTCACAATTCACCCAATAATCTTCCATTGTAGGGAAATAGAGATAGCCTGGTCCAAGTGCCAAGTTATTTTTAACATACCCACTGCCATCAAATGGGAAGCGACTGTGAAAAGAGTGCAAAGTTATGTTCACCATGGATCTCTCAATATTTTGAGCATCTAAAGAAGAAAGACAACTATAATTCCCAATATTGATTGGGAAAGGAATTAATCTTTTTTTCCTGCACTTTTGTTTACTTGACCGATTTTCCTACAAACTTCTAAAAGCACCAACCTGTCATCTACGAAACGAGGCAACATGAGAGGACAATCTTGAAAACCTCCAATGCGAATATAAGTGAACCGAGGGTATTGTATGAAGAAGCTACCATAAGTACTGATGAGACTGGCTACTTCAAGAGAAATTTAGAGTCTTATATCTCCTTGTAGCTCCCTGTCTATGAGCATAGAAAAAACATCATTCTCCTTGGAGAAGTGTGCATTTCTTTGGTTTAATAGAAAAACATCCAATCCTAAAATCTTTAGCTGTCTGATTTCGCACTACTTTATGAAGAAGAATTATCATATCAAAAATATCTTCAATAAAGATTTTTTTTTTCATTACACTCTTGGTAACTATGACTGTCCTCGTCTAGGTTGATCCAGCCAACTCCTAGCAATGACATTCAAACATGTTTTCTCATTCTGATGGAAGTATCCTTCGACACCTTCTTTAGATATTTCTATCAATTCCTCTTTTATTGGCAATCTAAATGTGATGGAAATAGACACTAGATCTAGCCTCACCACGATATTACCTCCTGAGGTCTTGATGTCTCTAGAATTCCAATCATGCACCTTGATACATTGCAAAACTAGTTTAGCAAATTGAACTGCAAGTGGGAGTCCTCTTGCATGGGCTAGACCACTTTCTAATGTTCATTGTGCCAGGGGTGATTTTTCCTCTCTACTCATCATTTTCCAAAAGTCTACAATTTCCATATGTCCCATCTTTGTATTTGATATGTCGGGAAGCATACTTGTCAATATCACAGTAGGTTCTTTGCCTTGGAATTTGTACCTCATAGTATTGTTTACCAAATTCCTTAATAAATGTTCCTCTGACTATATATTTTTAGACTATTGGCTTTGAAGCACATCAATTCCTTTTTATAGTGACAATCCTTGAGGCATTTTGTCAAACATCTGTTAGAAATTGCCAATGCTTTGTCACTGTTCAAAGAAATTATCATATGCCCAGAATGCTGAGCTCAAAGTAGCTATGGAAAGATTCATAGTTTCATGATTTTATTGAAGACCTAATTCATGCAAAGGCATCCAAAAAAGAAAGCCATACATTTTCATTTCTTTATTCTTATTGAGTGAGCAAAAAAAGCATCCCTTTACCACTTAGCAGTTGTAGGAAAATGGTATATCTCATATTGGATGGTGTGAACAATATGAATCATGCATACTACATCTAATCTTCTTGACTATGTTCATACTATGAAGCGGTGTAATCATTCCATCAAGCTAAGCTTTACAATGATACTCATTTCATTTTAAGTCAATATTGCTTGAATATCTTTGATCTTCTTGACTTCATTGGATGTTCAATGAGTGCATATTCAAAATCCACCATACTCATTTTGTCAAACATATAACTACAGGTGTAGCCAATTCCATTCACTATAGATTAATGGTAGGAATATGACATTTTTTTGAATAGTTGAGTTCGCATAAGGGTTTCATGTTTGGTATGCACATCTATACATGTCTATATAGGAATGAGCTTCATGAGATGATAGATGATGGTAATAAATCATGCCTGTTCCTTAAAGATTTCATTTGGCACCATTAGTGATGATGTCACATCAAAGATCTCCATTTATTTTGTTTTACATTGCATATTTGCTATACACATTCACTTGGAAATATGGTTGGTTCCGTAATGAAATTGATTGAAAGTCAATTATTTTATGGAAGTGGCATGACACTGAATCGCTTCACCAGTCACTTCCTTTTGGTATTTAACGCAACTCTTCCTTATGTAGAACCTCCCACCATTCCACAATATGAGATGCCATCAAATGGGATGCCATGTAAAATAGTTAAGCTTCAGTCCCCATGCTTCAAGATGCTCATGTGTACATTAAGGCCCTTTTCAAATGGTTCTCATGTCTTGTTCAGCTTGCATAAGATGTCATGGCTAGAGAGTGAAAAAAATTTGGTCAAGCATGTCATGCACACTATTTATGGTTGAACTGAGGATGTAAAACTTGGATTAAACAACTCCTATGCCTAGTTATTCAAGCTCATATTTTTACAGTGCCCAAGGCTTCCTGGTATTCTTGTGGGTCAAGATTAGTCATGACAAGCTCTGGCATTGACCAATTTCTCGAGGAATGTTTCCTTCCAATTGATTATTTCCCACTAGTAACAACTCTAATTTCCCTAAAGAGCAGAGATCCGAAGGTATTGTCTATGTAGGCTAGTTCTGAGTGGCATAAGTCATGGTTAGACTATTGCATTTACCAAACTCTCATGGTGTTTCTCTACTGAATTGATTGTCTGACAATTTGATTTCAATAAGATTTGTGCAGTTGCCAAGTGATTTTGGAATGTTGCCTCCAAGATTATTGAAAGTAACATACAAATATGGTAACTTTGAAAGTTTGCCCAAAGATTGAGGCAACTCCCCAACTAGTTGCTTCATTTCCACACAAAACTCTACTAGGTTACTACAATTTGTAATGGATTCGGGTTAGGATTAGGTTAAAAAGTTGGAGTACATAGAGAGAGAGAGAGAGAGAGTATTCTTAGTACGTGGAGAGAGAAAATTATGTGAGGGAGTAGGCAATCCAAACCCATACTTCTCTCTAGAAGTTAAAGTACGTAGAGAGAGATAGTATGGGGAGAGAGAATATGTTTGAGGGAGAGAAACCAATCCAAACTCAAATTGAAACTTCTCTCTAGAAGTTAAAGTATAGGGAGAGAGAAAGTTTGAATAGTGGAAAATAATCTCTCTCTCTCCAACTTTCTGAAATTAACTTAATTAACTCTCTCATAAAAATTATTTGGGTAGCAAAATGGATCCATTGCAAGAACCTAGTAAGGAGAAGCATGTGGAAAGTAGTGTGATTTTATTGAGTGGGAAAGAGTTTCTCAACGCTATCAAGAATGAGAAGGGGGTTTGTTGTGTAGTGACAGTGAAAATAAAGGAGACCAAGGAGAAAGCCAATATACCATGAGAGGTACAAGCATTGTTGGAAAGATACCATGACATAGTGGATGATGGTTTTCCAAGTGCATTGCCACCGATGAGAGATGTGAGTAATCAGATAGAACTTATACTTGGAGAAAATTTTCCAAACAAAGCAACCTATAAGATGACACCAAGTCAAAATGCAAATATAGCAAGGCAAATTCAAGATTTGTTGGATAAAGACTTGATAAGGAAGAGGTTAAGCCCATGTGTTGTACCCATAGTACTTGCACCTAAAAGGGATGTGAAATAGAGGATGTGTATGAACTCTAGGGCTATAAATAGTATCACAATCAGATATAGGTTCCCAATGCCTCAAATAGAGGATTTAATGGACAATTTGGGAGGTTCTTGTTACTTTTCCAAGGTGGATTTGAAGTCAAGGTATCATCAAATAAGAGTAAGGTTAGGTGATGAGTGGAAAATAGCCTTAAAGACAAATGAAGGGTTGTATGAGTGGCTTGTTATGCCCTTTGGCTTAACAAATTCACCTAGCACATTCATGAGGTTGATGAATGAATTGCTAGTTGATTTCACTGGTAAGTTTGTAATTGTTTACCTTGATGATATTTTGATATTTAGCAGGTCCAAGGAGGAGCACAAAAATCATTTGGAAATGGTCTTGAGGAGGCTACATCAAGAGAAGCTAATGATCAATCAAGAAAAGTGTGAGTTTATGAAAATTGAACTAGTTTGTCTTGGTTTTGTGGTTGCTAATGGATGCATAAAGATGGACCTTGATAAAGTTACGTCAATCTTGGAATGACCTACACCTAGGTCCATAGGAGATGTTAGGAGTTTCCATGGTTTGGCCTCCTACTATAGGAAGTTTGTAAGGAACTATAGTCATGCATGTTCCCCTATCCTGAACACCATAAAAGGTGGGATCAAATGTTAGTTTAAATGGATAGTAGAAATAGACCAAGGATTTGAAATGTTGAAGAAAAGGATTGTAGAGCTACCTACCCTTAGGTTCCCTAATTTCAACTAATTGTTTGTGGTGGAGTGTGATGCTAGTAAGTTGGCCATTAGAGTAGTATTAAGCCAAGAGGGAGAGAAGTTGAATGAGGCTAAGCAAAGGTACTCTACCTATGACTTGGAGTTATATGCTATGGTACAAGCTCTTAAAAAATGGAGATAGTACCTCTTACCTAGATAATTTATGGTCTACACTGACAATAATTCTCTAAGTTTGTTGAATGGGCAAGGAAAATTGAATCAAAGGCACTTAAAGTGGGTAGAGTCTTTGCAAGCCTATACATTTGTCATAAAGCATGAGAAATGAGTTTATAACAAGGTAGTAGATGCTCTTAGCAAAAGAGTCTTAATCATACAAGAAATCCAACTACAAAGCATAGGGATGGATGATTTGAAGGACCTCTACAAAGAGGACAAAGATTTTAGAGAAGCCTATAAGGTATATGTGCAATTCCAACAAATATTTAAGGTAGATTTCAGTGAGTTTGTGCTTCAAGAAGGTTTGTTGTTAAAGGAACACCTTAAGTGCATACCCCAATGCTCAATGAGGGAGAATATTGTGAAGGAAAAACATCAAGGTAGTTTGGAAGGTCACTTTGGAGTGGATAAAACTCTAGAACAAGTCAATAGGCATTACTATTGGCCTAAGATGCAATCTGATATAAGGAAGTTTGTGAAACAATGCCAAATCTATTAGAGAGCAAAAGGACAAAGCAACAACAGTGGGTTGTATCAACCACTTGAAATACCCCAAAGGCCTTAGGAGTGCCTTAGTAAGGATTTTTATGTTGGGGTTGCCAAAGACAAGGGTTAATGATAGTGTCTTTATGGTAGTGGACCGTTTCAACAAAATGAAACACTTTATTCCATGTAAAAAAACCAATGATGTTTCTCAAATTGCAGGTCTATTCTTTAGGGACATTGTGAGGATTCATGGGCTGCCTCTGAATATAGTAAGTGATAGGGAATTTAGAGGATTCAATTAGATTTCATTGTATTAGGTAGTTTATTTTCAAGTTGTTAGTGTACAGAGTTAGGGCATTTGAATGTCACTTGTCTGCAGTCTCCTTGATAGTGTTATTTGGCAAGAAATGGCTCTAACCTAAGAGCCTACTGGTGGAATTGAATGAAACTAGGGGGGAGTAGGATTAGAGCTTGTAAATAATGTTTTTTTTTTTTTTTTTTGTTGCAATAGTTTTCCTAGACCAAGTTGGAAGCCCAATGGCTGAATGTAAAATAAGTGAGCTAGGACAGGGATAACAGTGGTTTGGCATGTGCACCCATAGCCTTATGGAAAAGAATTAATGGTGTTTCTAGATACCCTAGATAATCTATTGAAAAAATTTAGAGGTGCAAGGAGTTGAAACAAGGGTTGGAGACTGTTGGTGTAAAGAAGTATTTACTTATTACACTTTACTTAGTTTTACTTAGGTTAATGCATTATTTTATTATTTCTTAGGTAAGACACTTAGGAGTTTGTGTACTCTTATGAGTTGTCATGTTGACAACACTGGAGTAAGCAACTCTAATTTAGCACATGGTGTCTACAACACTGGAGTTTGCATCATTAACTAAGTTGTCATGTTGACAACATAGTTATTCACACTCCTAATTTAGCACATGGTGTCTACAACATTATTTTGCATGCTACACCTATGTAGGCTTATCCTCTCATCATCACACTTACTCCTGTGCTTAATGGAGGATAACCCATATCTAGTGGACATGTGTCTGGTTGTATGAATTATCATGTTGCTGACTCCTAGGCATTCTAGAAGCTTTCTAGAGGCCTTTATATACAGGTACTCCTAGTGTACTCTCAGATATATTGAATGAATATTATATCATCATCTTGATCATACTCTTTTGGTCTACTATTGTGCTTGTGCTTGAGTTCCTTAGTCTTGGGTGATTTTTCCCTAAGGAAAATTCTTACATGGTATCAGAGCTCGAGGAGATTCTCTTCACATAGCCATTCAAGACCATTGTTGCTTCAACACCTTGACCCAGATTAGGAGAATCCAAAAAAATTGGGTGTGTCTAGAGTCTAAATGGACCTTGCCATTACATCCAGAATGTCAATTTGATGAAAATCAGCTATAAATTCACCTATGCTAGGCCAAAGTTAATTTTGAGGCAAATTTTTTTTGCAAACCGAAACCTGAAGGCCTGATTGCAAAATTTTATTTTCAAATCTAATTTTAATTATTCTCTGCAATTATTTTTTGAAGTATTTTGTGGAAAAAAAGATTTGCGTAGTCAGGCATGCAGAGAATTTCTTTTTGCAAGAATCGGACAGTGACACCCCAACCCTTGCAGAGAATATTCATAGAATATTCTTTAATCATTCAACAGACATTGCTCACATTTTTGGGTGGTTTATCACAAATTGTAGTGGTCTCATCACTAGCTAATGGACATTCCACCAGATCCTATTACTCGGCGACCACATAATGTAGGACAAGCAACATATTAATGGTAGGCTCGTTTGGTTATTAAACCAACAAAAAAAAAATTTAACCAATCTACAACCCATTTTCCCACCAATGTGGGATATTTGAAATACCACGAGTCCCCACTTTTTTCAATCATCATCAATGATTCCAATTTTTAGCCTCGTGAAATTTCCTCCCGTTGATATAACTTTTTCAATTACCGCAGCAAATTCGGCCTCAAAATATACTCTGTCTAGTGCTACCATTAATTTCCACATTTGATGCACCATTAGCTGCAACATGGACATGCAATATTTGAAGACCACACCACATCAGTGAACCATGGACAAATCCTCACCTGACACGTGGCAAACCTGCCAAATCACAACACAGTCAATAGTCCAACTCAATGACAATGAGTAGCAATGACACATCAAAATCTATATGATAGACACATGTTTCATCCATACAATGCATACAATATGTACAAGGTGATGTCATCATCCGTATAGGACACATCATCACTAATGTCATCCTAGGCCCTGAGCACGCTGATGTCTATAGTCCACTATCCTAAATTTCATAGACGTTTGACCATCATTAGGAGGCAAAATAGAACTACTATGACAACCATTTGATCATCAAACTTAACTACATCTTTTGTTGATCCTACCCCTCTCCAGATTCATTTTTTATTTGACAGTCTGACTTTGGGAGGCCATATCTCAGTCATCCGAAATCCAAATCAAGTGCAATATTTTTTTGATTTTCGCTAAAATTTTCTAAACTTTTTAGTGTGTAGTTATTTTCTAGTTTTGGTGCACTGATTTGTCAGAAATTGCATCTTTTGGCGACTATACCTGTCTAATCCTACATTTTGCAACTTCAAATGCTTCGTATGGGCTCATCTAGACTTGAAAATAAGTTTTTCTTTTTTTTTCTTTTTTGAAAGTGTTCTATTTTTCGTCCACTTTCCAAATCTACAATCATATTAAAGGGTTGTGTGGACAAAAGTCTCACTTTTAGAAATAGGTCCCTTTTTGCATTGTAATACTTTGATATAACTTCAAAATTGTTGTATATCTGAGATACATTGTAATGTTCTAGTTTTGAACTCCATCAGGAGGTTGTAAAAAGGCAAAATTATAAGTCCACTAAGGCAAAATTGGCAAGTGGCCATTGTAACCGCACTATATATAAAGTGCCCACAGCATCTTTTTTGGGGGGTTTCTTGATTAAGTGAAAAGTGGGGGTGTTCTTGGTGTTGTGTTCGTCTTTTCCTACTATTTTCTTTCATTTCTTACATCATGGGAAATTTCAAGTCTCAAAAATTAACACCACATAACTATGCTACATGGTCAATTAAAATGTGGTTTCATTTAATGCATAATGGAGTTTCTCAATATGTAGATGGTACTCGTCCTAAACCAATAGGTGATCAAATATCCACAAGTGACATCTCTACTTAGGAAATAATGGATAGGAAAGCCCTAGGTGATATTTGTTTGGGGGTTGAAGACAAGATCATCTATTAGCTCCAGAAGTCTCGCACATCAAAGAAAGCTTGGGATGCCCTCAAAAACCTATATGGTAAAGTGTCTGAGGAAGATGTTTACAAAATTGAAGATGAACTTGTCTCCTTAGATCCAAAGACATTTGATTCTATACATGACTTTATCATAAAGGTCAATGAATTAAGAACGAATCTTGATGATTGTGGGAGTCCTATTAAAGATGATAGGTTAATCTATCTCATTCATAATAAGTTGCCATCTGAGTACTCCACATTTGTTTCTTCTTATAACTCCTCAAAGACTACATTAGGGTCTACCTATCAGAAAGTCTCTTTTGATTGCTATGCCATACTATTGGATGAAGAAGAAAAGAGATTGTAATCAATGAGGATTCTCAAGTCATCCAAGTTTAAGGCGTTGGTGGCCAATAATGAGGGTTCTCAAACTTCAATTAAAGGAAAGGGCAAGAAGAAGAAGTGAAAAAATAACACACAAGAGGATGCAACAAAGAAAACACCACCATCAAATCAACAAGGAAAGTCTTCCTCAAATTCAAAGAAGAAGGGGGACACTAAAAAGGACAAGAAAGAGTGTGCTTATTGCAAGAAGTTGGGTCATGATGAACATGAGTGTTGTCATAAAAAGATTGATGAGTTAACAAACATCATAAAGAAACATAATGTTCCATTTCCTAATGCTTATAAGGAGAAAGGATCCTCATCTTCATATTCAAAGGGCAAAGGACAAGCACTCATGGTAAACTCAAATTCTTCATCAAAATGGATTCTTGACTCAGGTGCCTCATATTACATGGGTTCTTCAAAAGGAAACTTTTCTTCATTGAAGAAGTCCAAGGTACCAAACATCTTTTTAGGAGATAATACAAAAATGGAAGTTGAAGTGAAAGAACAAGTGGAGATGGAAAATGGGGAATTCGAAGATGGTTCTCTATGTTCCTAACCTAAGCTCTAATCTCCTCTCAATTTACCAAATCACTCACCTTGGAGATGGAAATAAAGTTGAGTTCCTTCTAGATTCAGTAATGGTGTGCACACTCAAAGATGATTCATTGGTTGCAGTGGTTAATCATGACACAAGGTTGTATTCTTTCTCCCACTTTGTGCCCAAGTCTCCTTCATAAGCCTTGTTGACTCAATCTAATCCACAAATCAAACTATGGCATGAGCAGTATGGTCATCTAGCCTTCCACTATATTCAGCAACTTTTCTCAAAAATATGGTCAAAGGTCTACCTACAATCAACTTTTCCAAAGGTGAATGTTCAACATATTTAGTGGATATGCATCTAGAGGAGAAGTTTAATAAAGGGAAGTCTTCAAGAGCTCCAATTGTTCTTCAGTTGGTTCACATGGTACTAGTAGGTCCTTTTACAGTGACATCAATTAGCCAGGGTCACTATATACTTTCATTGATAACTTTTCACACTGCACATGGATCTACTTTCTTCATCACAAGAATGAAGTGTTGGACAAGTTTCTAGCCTTCAAGTGTCATGTCGAACATCAATCAAGGAAAGCCATCAAAGTTCTAAGGATGGATAATGAAAGCAAATGGGTAAAAGCACAGATCTGTGTCACCGTTTGTGATACCAAAACCTATTTTGGTCAAATCTCATTTCTCTATCAAAACTCTATTTTTTCAAAAACTAAAAACACCCTTTTATAGATCTCAGATTCAATATCATCATTATATAAATTTTTGAGTGTTTTGATTAGTTATAATATATGTATATGCTACTTTAGTATGTTAGGAACACTAAATTAAAACAATCAAAAGCATTTGCATACTAATTTAACATAACTTCATGAGAGAGAAAGTGAAGTCCTCAAATGAGAATATGAGTCATGGATAGGCTCTCTCAATGAGGATGATCACTTGATGTAGAGGTGTGTCTAATAGCTAAGATGGCTTGATTATGTATGTATGCTCAAATGCTCAAATGGGCTTCAATGGAAGATTTTTGATAGATTTTGGTGAATGGATTTGATGTAAAAATGGCTTCTCAAAATGGCATTATGGCTTTACTTTCTAGATTTTGTTAAAATGGCTTGGGAGAGGATTTCTTAAATAGGCAAAGGGCTTGAGGGATCAAGGGCTAGGATACAAGGATGGGAGAAAGCTTATGGAAGGTTTAGATTGAATGAGAGGAGAGCACATGGATTGTGCTACCTTATAGCCAATCAGGGAGTTACACATGTCACAGGGTCATTGGTTAGAGCAAGAGGGGTTGAGGGGTCAACAAAGGAGGCTCAAAGCTCATAAAGACCCTCATAATGGCTTGTAAGAGGAATAAATGGGCTTGTAAGAGTCATTTATGGCTTTGTGGGCTTCATAAAGTTTTATCATGGTTGGGATATTTGTGAGAGAGTTGAGATATTTGACTTGGGTTGGATTAAGAAAGTCTTAAGCTTGACTTAGGAATGTGCAAATGATTAAGGCTTGGATTAGGCTTGGGTTAAGATTAGATTAGGCTTGTAAGAGATGGGCAAGTGGATGGCATTTAATGAGGGTGGGTAAAGGAGGAGATATTTGTTAGCTTTGGCTTGGGTTAGCAAGTCTTAACCCATGTTTAGGGAATGTGACAAGGTTAGGAGGGGATTAGGATTAGGATTAAAGATAAGGATTGACATCTTCTAGAAGAGTCTAGGCTTTGGATGAGGATGAAGACTTTCTAGAAGAGTCTAGAACTTCCTAGGATGAGGATAAAAAGGGTTTTTTAGAAAATAAATAAAGTTTTGTTTATTTCAAGGGTTTGGGTTGAGGAGATATTTATTAAAACATTTTTTATAAACATAAGGATTAATATTTAATCTTAATTAAATATTTTGAGTTGGGATTAAGGGTAGGAAATGATGGGATTAGCCTTTAATCGAAATTAAAGAAGGATTAGAAGATTTTGGAAGAGGTTAGTGATCTTAAGGAAATTGGCCAAGTTTTGGGCAAAAAATAAATAAATTATTTATTTTGGGATTTTTGGTCAATTTATTAATTAAAAAATTAATAAATAAGGAAATAATGTTTAAATAAGATTTAAACATTTTTGGGAGGGATTCCTTAATTAAATATTTTTAATTAAGATAAAGGGATTTAATGGCATAAAAATAAATAAATTAATTAAATAATTAATTAATTAATAAATGATGATGTCATTAGGGATTTTTCAGAAAATAAAAATACTTTATTTTCTAAAGGATTTTAGGTGTCTACAATATATTATAATCTCAAAGTATTATAAGTCGATATTTCAACATTTCAGAAGATGCTCTCTCAAAAAAGGAAAAAAAATAGTAAATCATATCAAAAAATTTAAAAATTATATTTATCTCTAGAGGAGAGAATCCTCTTCATGAATATGTATTTTTTTCAAGAAGGTATAGATTTGATAGGAAATTTTTGACGGGAGAAAAAAACTATTGGATTCTGATAAGGTCGACCTTGAGTACTTATAATAAAGAAAATATACATCAAAAATAATTATTGCTTTTTTTGTGCACTAGCTATACATGTCATATATAAGATATTTTCAAATTAGAACAGAAAAAGATGATTTGCATATACTTGTTTGACGGGAACTACACCCTATATTTTTTACATTTAAAAAAGGGACTTCAAAATAAAATAAAATGAATAAATTCCTACTCAAAAAAATTATAAAAATTATAGGCATAAAAGTCATCCAATTCTACACATTTCATCAATTTACATCATCTTCATATTTTAAACACAAATACCATTTTTCTTGTCACTAATGTTGAACTGTCACATTTTGATATCATGTTTCTTTATAAAAGGTGACACGGGTTTGTGCTTTTACCCCGATATGTGAACACAAGACTTAAAGACTTTTGAAAACTTAAGGATATTGATCTTCAGAATCCACCAACACTCATTCTGCACAAGACATATGTTGCAGTACTGAGGTTATGAACTCTTAATTCAGTTGCAAGTTGCATGATAAAGTCAAGTCTCTCGATCCATCACTTGAAGTCAAAGCTATAAGCAATGCCACTCACATACTTAATAGGTCTCCTCATCCTACCTTAGATGGAAAGACTCCTTTTAAGGCATGGTGCAATAGAAAACCAGTTGTGAAACACTTCAGAGTCTTTAGTTGTCCAGCATGGGCAAACATATCTTCTAGGGGATGCAAGGCACCGCCACCTCAGCCTTGTACTTTTGTTAGATATGAAGACTGTGTTAAGGCATACAAACTTATGGATCCTAAGACACATGAGATTTTTATATAGAGGAATGTTCACTTTGGAGAAAGCTCACCCAGTTTATCCTCTAATCCTCTCTGCACTTCATACATTGTGGAAATTGATAGTGACACCAGCGATAGTGATTCAACATATTTAGATATGTGTGATCCTATTGATAGATGTAGAGAGGGGTCACGACATCAGCCATTCCACATTCATATATTTCCACAGTGATAGGTCTAGCACAGTAGGTTACACCTAGTCTTCCCGCTCCAACATCAGAGGATGACTACATAGCAGATATTTTAGGTTTGTTTGTGGAGCCATACATAGCAAATTTGGGGGACATCATTGATGATATACATCTTCTCTTTGATGGAGAAGATCCTTCTTCAGTTGTTGCGAGGGCTCACTTTGACCCTCATGTCCATTCTCTACATGATTGATCTTCACAGGTTGATATGATTTTGGATCCTTATGTACAATAGTTGCAAGAGGTCTCTTTATCAGTTGAGGAGATAGAAAATTCTTTGGGATAGGTTCTACATACATCCTCACTAGATATGACATTGTTCTTTTCAACAACTTTGGAGGATGATGATTGGGTGAAAGATTTGCTACTCCAACACCATTGAAATTTGATAGTATACTAGATTCTAAAGTACTCAGAAAGATAAAGAAGGGTAACTAAAAGGAGTACCTCATCAAGTGGAAAATACTACCTAATAGTGAAGCTACTTGGATGATAGAGCTAGGCATTTTGAAGCATGGGGTCACCATTGAAGACCTCCTAAGTTAAGGGACTTGAGTTATTTGTCCTAGGGGACTATGGTTCAAGGCACCTCCCTTTTTAGATGCTTTTGTGTGTTTTAGGGTTGGTTTAGATGTTTTTTTGTGGGTTTGAATAAAATCCAATAGGTTGGATGTGATGTTGGAAAACTACATGTTTGTAAGAGCCTATAGTGCTCACTATGTGAAAAGTTGCTATTTTGGCTTAAAATAGTGAAACATTACTATTTTGAGGTAGGATGGGTTTGAGGAGTGTTTTAGGACCCCATATACCCTATATAGGGTCAACGTGATCAAAATCACCCATCAAGTTGTCAAAATGGGCCAAAATGCTTATTATGCAAAAAGTTGCTAGCAATTTTGAAAAGTTGTTCAAGCAACTTTCACAAATTTTGCAAGAATGGAGCAAGATTTGGTTAGATCAGCTATAACCACTCATGCTTGGGATATAAGAATGGATTCGATGTTGGAGAAAGTTAATAGAAATTTGGATTGCAATTATTATTTTTTATACCCCTATATGGATGTGTGTGTTAGTATTTTACTAGAATTGTATTGTTTTCTTATTGTTGTACAGTCTGTATGGATTGGTAGAGAAGATTAGGTTCCAAGGGAATGTAGAGGATTCGATTAGATTTCATTGTATTAGGTACTTTATTTTCAAGATGTTAGTGTATAGAGTTAGGGCATTTGAATGTCACTGGTCTGTAGTCTACTTGATAGTGTTGTTTGGCAAGAAATGGCTCTAACCCAAGAGCCCGTTGGTGGAATTGAATGAAACCATGGGGGAAGTAGGGTTAGAACTTGTAAATAATGTTTTTTTTTTTTTTTTTTGTTGCAATAGTTTTCCTAGACCAAGTTGGAAGCCCAATGGCTGAATGTTGAAAATAAGTGAGCCAAAACAGGAATAATAGTGCTTTAGCATGTGCACGCATAGCCTTGTGGAAAATAATTAATGGTGTTTCTAGATACCATAGATAATCTCTTGATAGGATTTAGAGGTGTAAGGAGTTGAAACAAGGGTTGGAGACTATTGGTGTAAATAAGTATTTACTTATTACACTTTACTTAAGTTTACTTAGGTTAATGCATTATTTTATTATTTCTTAGGTGAGACACTTAGGATTTTGCGTACTCTTATGAGTTGTCATGTTGAAAATGCTAGAGTAAGCACTCTAATTTAGCACATGCTATCTACAACATTGGAGTTTGCATCATCAACTGAGTTGTCATGTAGACAACACAATTATTCACACTCCTAATTTAGCACATGGTGTCTATAACATTATTTTGCGTGCTACACCTTTGTAGGCTTATCCTCTCATCATCACACTTACTCCTGTGCTTAATGGAGGATAATCCATATCTAGTGGACATGTGCTTGGTTGTATGACTTTTCATGTTGCTGACTCCTAGGCATTCTAGAAGCATTCTAGAGGCCTTTATATACAAGCGCTCCTAGTGTACTCTAGGATATATTGAATGAATATTATATCATCATTCTAATCATACTCATTTGGTCTACTATTGTGTGTATGTTTGAGTTCCTTGGTCTTGGGTGATTTTTCCCTAAGGAAAATTCTTACATGGTATCAGAGCTCAAGGAGATTCTCTTCACATAGCCATTTGAGATCATTGTTGCTTCAGCACCTCAACCCAAATCCGAAGAATCTACAAAAATTAGGAGTGTCTAGAGCCAAAATGAACCTCACCATTACATCCAGAACGTTGATTCGATAAAAATTGGCTATAAATTAGCCTATGCTAGGCCAAAGTCGATTTTGAGGCAAATTTTTTTTGCAAATTAGCACCTGAAGGCCTAATTTGTAAAATGGGTATGGTCATTTATTTGATCTACAAATTTTATTTTCAAATTTTATTTTAATTATTCTTTGCAATTATTTTTTGGAGTGTTTTTCAAAAAAAAATTCGCCCAGTCGAGCCTATAGAGAATTGTTGTTTGCAGGAACTGGGCAGTGACACCCTGACCCTTGCAGAGAATATTTGTGAAATATTCTTTAGTCATCCAGTGAACATTGCTCACATTTCTGGGCAGTTTATCACAAATTATAGTGGCCTCATCATTGGCCAACAGACATTCCACCAGATCCCATTACTCGATGACTGCGTACCATAGCCAGGCAACATATTAACAACGAGCTCATTTGGTTATTCAACCAGCGACATTATTTTTTAACCAATCTACAACTTGTTTCACCACCAATGTGGGATATTTGAAATACCATCGGTTCCCACCTGTTCCAATTACCGACAATGATTCCAATTTCTAGCCATGTGAAAATTTCTCCCATCAATATAACTTTTTTGGTTATTGTAGTGAATTTGGCACCAGAATATACTCTATTCAGTGTTGTCGTTAACATCCACTTCCACTGTACTGTTAGTTGCAACATGAACATGTAGCATTTGAAGACCACACCACATTAGTGAACCATGGACAAATCATCGCTTGATAGATGGCAAACCTTCCACATCAGAGCATAGTCAGCAATCTAACTCAACGATAGCAAGCAAGAATGACACATCAACATCAATACGATAGACACGTGTTTTGTCTGTACAATATATATAATATGTACAAGGTGATGTCATCATCTATATAAGACATATCATCACTGATGTCATCATGGGCCACGAGTACGCTGACGTCAACAGTCCACTATCCTAAATTTGTGGTCGCTGACAATCATTAGGAGACAAAATAGAACTGTTGTGATGGTCATTTGACCATCAAATTTAACCTCATCTTTTGTCGATCCAACCCCTCTCCAGCTTTATTTTTTATTTGATAGTCCAACTTTGGGAGGCCATATCCCAGTCATCCGAACTCAAAATCAAGTGCGATTTTTGTTATTTTGGCTAAAATTTCCTAAACTTTTTAGTGGTGTAGTTCTTTTTTGGTTTTGGTGCACGAATTTGTCAAAAATTGCATTTTTTGGTGACTATACCTATATAATCCTACATTTTATAGCTTCAAATGCTTTGTATAGGCTCATCTGGACTCAAAAATAGGTTCTTTTTTTTTGAAAGTGTGTTATTTTTTGTCTACTTCCTAGATCTATAATCAGATTAAAGGGTTGTGTGGACAAAAGTCTCACTTTCAGAAATAAGTCTTTTTCTACATTGTAATACTTTGATATAACTTCAGAATTGTTGTATATCTGAGATACATTGTAATGTTCCAATTTTGAACTCCATAAGGAGGTTTTAAAAAGGAAAAATTATAAGTCCACTAAGGCCAAATTGGCAAGTGGCCATTGTAAATGCACTACATATAAGGTGCCAAAAGCATCTTTTTTGGGGGGGTTTCTTGATTGAGTGAAAAGTGGGGGTGTTCTTGGTGTTGTGTTCCTCTTTTCCTACTATTTTCTTTCATTTCTTACATCATGGGAAATTTCAAGTCTCCAAAATTAACACCACATAACTATGCTACATGGTCAATTAAAATATGGTGTCATTTAATGCATAATGGAGTTTCTCAATATGTAGATGGTACCCTTCCTAAACCAACAAGTGATCAAGTATCTACAAGTGACATCTTTTCTTGGGAAACAATGGATAGGAAAGCCCTAGATAATATTTGTTTGGGGGTTGAAGACAAGGTCATCTATCAGCTCCAGAAGTCTCATACATCAAAGAAAGCTTGGGATACCCTCAAAAACCTATATGGTAAAGTGTCTAAGGAAGATGTTTACAAAATTCATGATGAACTTGTCTCCTTAGATCCAAAGACATTTGATTCTATATAGGACTTTATCATAAAGGTCAATGAATTAAGAACAAAGCTTGATGAATGTGGGAGTCCTATTAAAGATGATAGGTTAATCTATCTCATTCATAATAAGTTGTCATTTGAGTACTGCACATTTGTTTCTTCTTATAACTCCTCAAAGACTACATTAGGGTCTACCTATCAGAAAGTCTCTTTTGATCACTATGTTATACTATTGGATGGAGAAGAAAAGAAGTTGTAATCAATGGGGATCCTCAAGTCATCCAAGTCTAAGGCATTGGTGGCCAATAATGAGGGTTCTCAAACTTCAAATAAAGGAAAGGGCAAGAAGAAGAAGTGGAAAAATAACACACAAGAGGATGCAACAAATACAACACCACCATCAAATCAACAAGGCAAGTCTTCCTCAAATTCAAACAAGAAGGGGGACACTAATAAGGACAAGAAAAAGTTTGCTTATTGCAAGAAGTTGGGTCATGATGAATATGAGTGTTATCATAAAAAGATTGATGAGTTAATGAAAATCATAAAGAAACATAATGTTCCATTGCCTAATGCTTATAAGGAGAAAGGATCCTCATCTTTAGATTCAAAGGGCAAAAGACAAGCACTCATGGCAAACTCAAGTTCTTCATCAAAATGGATTCTTGACTCAGGTGCCTCATATCATATGGGTTCTTCAAAAGGATAATTTTGTTCATTGAAGAAGTCCAAGGTACCACACATCTTTGTAGGAGATAATACAAAAATGAAAGTTTAAGGGAAAGGACAAGTGGAGGTGGATAATGGGGAATTCAAAGACGGTTCTCTATGTTCCTAACCTAAGCTCTAATCTCCTCTGAATTTAAAAAATCACTAACCTTGGAGATGGAAATAAAGTTGAGTTCCTTCTAGATTCAGTAATGGTGAACACACTCAAAGATGATTCATTGGTTGCAGTGGGGAAAGTTAATCATGACACAAGGTTGTATTCTTTCTCCCACTTTGTGCCCAAGTATCCTTCATAAGCCTTGTTGACTCAATCTAATCCACAAATAAAATTATGGCATGAGTGGTATGGTCATCTCTAGCCTTCTGCTATCTTCAGCAACTTTGCTTAAATAATATGGTCAAAGAGCTACCTATAATCAACTTTTCTAAAGGTGAATGTTCATCATGTTCACTGGATATGCATCTAGAGGAGAATTTTAATAAAGGGAAGTTTTCAAGAGCACCAATTGTTCTTCAATTGGTTCACATGGTACTTGCAGGTCTTTTTGCAGTGACATCAATTAGCCTGGGTCACTATATACTCACTTTCATTGATGACTTTTCACACTACACATGGATCTACTTTCTTCATTACAAGAATGAAGTGTTGGACAAGTTTCTAGCCTTCAAGAGTCATTTTGAACATCAATCAAGGAAAGCCATCAAAGTTCTAAGGATGGACAATGAAAGCATATATGTGAACACAAGACTTAAACACTTTTGCAAACTTGAGGGTATTGATCTTCAAAAACCACCAACATTCAATCTGCAAAAGACAAATGTTGCAATACTAAGGTTACAAACTCTTAAGTCTATGGCAAGTTGCATGATACAAGCCAAGTCTCTTGATCCATCACTTGAAGTTGAAGCTATAAGCAGTACCACTCACATACTTAATAGGTCTCCTCATCCTATCTTAGATGGCAAGACTTCTTTTGAGGCATGGTGCACTAGAAAACTAGTTGTGAAACACTTAAGAGTCTTTGATTGTCCAACATGGGCAAACATATCTTCCAGGGGATGCAAGGCACGACCACCTCAGGCTTGTACTTTTGTTAGATATGAAGATAGTGTTAAGGCATATAAACTTATGGATCCTGAGACACATGAGATTTTTATATAGAGGAATGTTCACTTTGGGGAAAGCTCACCCAACTTATCCTCTAATCCTCTCTACACTTCATACATTATGGAAACTGATAGTGACACTAAAAATAGTGGTTTAATAGATTCAAATATGTGGAATCCTATTGACAGATGTAGAGAAAGGTCATGACATCAGCACATTCCACATGCACATATTGCTACAATGATAGGTCTAGAATAGTAAGGTTCACCTAGTCTTCCCACTTTAGCATCAAAGGATGACTACATAGCAGATATTTCATGTTTGTTTGTGGAGTCATCCATAGCGGATTTGAGGGACACCATTGATGATATACATCTTCTCTTTGATGGAGAAGATCATTCTTTAGTTGTTGCAAGGGCTCACTCTGACCCTCATGTCCATTCTCTACATGATCGATCTTCACAGGTTGATATGATTGTGGATCCTTATGTACAATAGTTGTAGGGGTCCTCTTTATCAGCTGAGGAGATAGAAGATTCTTTGGGATAAGTTCTACATACATACTTGCTAGAGACCTTTCTTATTTTGTCATTCTTTTTTTGGCCATCTTAAATATATTTATTTTCATACATTTATTTGACTACACTTCCTCAATCAAGTAACTACATGCATTGTTTGGTTGTCATCAATCTATGCATTGTTCAGTTGACATTGACAATGTGCATTGTTAAGTTCAAATTGACTATTTGAATTCTTAAGCTCGTATTGATTGTATGCCATGTAAATTTTAATCTCAGATTGGTTTTTAGAAGTGAGTATCAACACACTTAAGCCATTTACTCAGTTCATGCTAGACTAGTAATACATGTTGAGCACATGTAAATATTAGACCATGCCGAGTTTGCAATGAGTATCGAGACCCATGTGCTAAGTCACTCAGGTGCCAAGTAAATAGACCATGTTGAGTGATTCAAGTGCCTTGTAAACACTAGATGCTAAGTAATGCAGGTGCTAAGTCAGAAGCAAAAATATAGTGCATGCCAAGCATTAGTGACTTCATATGTCGAGTAACATACTTTTGACATATTTGTTTGTCATTGCATAAACAACTATGTAAATTGTTTCTATGCTGACTTAAGGATGTATTACAATCTTTTGGAGATAAGGACAAATCTATATTTGGATTCCCTATGTAAATGCATGCAAGAAAAATCAGAAAATAGGAAGGTTTAAGCAGCAATATGGATGAATCTCAACTATAGATTCATACCTAACCCTAAGCCACCTAAGTCTTCTTAAGGAGGATGAAGCCCTAAACTTTTGACAGTGTAACAAGGGGTGAATGATAGAATTAGAGGAGTGAATAGGATAGTTTGCAGAGCTTTCAAGGTGACTTTGTAAGAGTGTATTGTAGAATCAATTGGAGAAGAATAGAGGATAGAGAAGGATACAACATTGATACCTCAGATCGTGAAGGATCAATTATAGATTGTGTAGGGATGATCTATTATCAAGAAAGCAAGTGTCAATCATAGGATCTATGCTAAGACATTTTGAGAGGTGATTTTAGTTAAATCTCTTAAGCAGAGTAGTCCTGACAAGCTGTATGAAATCCTTTAATAGGGTGCTTACTTAATTGTAAGTTAAAGTCCTCTAACTAGGCACACTTCTAATAGGGTTTTGAAATCCTCTAACAAGGTGGGATTTAACAATCTTTGTAAGCCTTTAACAGGGTAGGTCATCCATAGGGTAGACCATGCTTCATGTTCAAACCATTGTAACCTTAATTGGATACACTTTATTGCTGTAGTGGTGAAGATTTGTGGGTGTCATCCCCACCCTAGTTTTACCTTCTCACTTGAAGAGTTTTTGGGTAATCATATATGGTGTTATGTGTGTGTTTGATTGCATGTTTACATAATTGATGCATATGCTTTATAAGTTATTTTAGTATGTTAATGCATGTGATGTGTGAATGGTGAAATTTTTATGGGTTCAAGTTTAAAACTCTTGATTCACCAACCCCCCCCCCCCCCCCCCCCCCCCAGAAGTTTACTATCTTCCCACTTGTAATTCCATTAGTAAAGTTGACATGACTTGTATGATCTTTGGAGTTAACATTGACTGCATGTATTCCTTGAGGTACCATTCCCATATGTATATTTCTGATTAAATCCAGTGTATGCATATGTGTAAGGATTTATCCATTCTTCAACTCACATGCATGTGTAGAAGACTGTGTCCATTATTCAACTCACAAGCATTCTATGTACTGCTATGGTTTTCAATCAACTACTTTCCATTCTTGAGCTAACATTGTTTCCATAAGAACTGTAGGTTGTGTTGGCATGCCCCTAAATCTATGAGCACAATCAACCATTGTTCAAAGATAATTGTTGGGGTTGAATATCATTTGTTGTTAGAATTGCTTTTTTTGTTAGGTAATGTTGTAAGACTTACCAATTGAATTAAATTAAATAGATGGAAGCACAACAAAACAAATGAAATTAATTAAATAGATGAATGCATAAAAAATAAGGCACAAATGATTTAACTTTGAATCCAGGAAGCCATTGCATGAGGCAAATATTAAATGAAATTCATTGTATGAAGTGACCAATCACTTGCCACTACAATTCATAATTCAAATTGACAAACCATTACTTCTATGACAAAATTCCTATAAGAATGATACAATGCCATGTTAATATCTTTGAAAATTCCTTGTCTGAATACTAGACCGATTTATTCTTTGTAGTTCGCAAATTCTCCACACTTGTTCAAGTTGGTAACATATTATTCATTTCATGTTTGTTTCCATTTTTAGTGGTTTGAATGCACTCTAATTACCAGTTGTGTTTCCTATTTGAGTGTTTCGAATGCACATGGTTTTCCAAGTTTCATTTCCTATTATACTAATTTGAATGCACATTCTTTTCCAATTCTTAGTGCTTGTTCAATTCACGTTACTTTACCTCAAGCTATCTAAGTTGTCTAATTCAATTGAAAATAATAAGAATGGTTTATGTACATTTCTTTCTTATAGCTGTTATATGTGGACAAAACTTTTGGTATTCATGTCAAGTCTCTTGTTAGGAGTCATTGGAAGACCAATACTCCCAATTATTTATTGTGCCAAATGAAGACATGCATAATACTATTGTTTATCTTGTGCGACATAATGCAAGTGACCCCCATCTGCATGATGGGATCATCTATGAGCTTGTCTTTTATGCCCTTCTTGATGGTACAGGTAGAATTGAATGGATGTTGGACTTATTTTGTGAGGCCCCTCCTTGACCCATCATAGCATAGCATAGTAGTTTATTTGCATTTTAGACACTTTATATTTTGATACCTTGTTATGTGTTGGACTGTTTTGGACTGTTACTCAAACTATTTGATACTATGGGACACTTTATTTTATGGTGATTATTTATTATGTTAGAATTTATTTATGATGCTTGATGATTATTTACATTCATGTACTTGGTTGGTTATTTTATTAATGAGTAGGAAAAAAATTTTGAATACAAAATTTAGATGGATTATATATATTTGGAAATCGTGAAATGTTGTAAAAGGGTCATATCATGTTTACTTCGATAATGGTAGTATTATATATGGACAATGGTTTAGAAATGGAAAAATGTTATTTGAAATTCAATTGAGAAATGCCTTATGTTTTGATTCAATTATGAATATAGAATTGATTAAGGATTTATATATGCATATGATTTATTTATCTTCAACTATTGATATGTGGTTTGAGTGTGCAGGAAATAACCATGGTAAAATAGAGAACCAAGACTATACCTATGTATTAATTAAGAATGCCAAGGTTAGATCTAATGAAGAGATCTTAACCTTGTTGTTAAGTACTTTACTTTGTGAACGTAATATGAATGAGTGTTTTACATTAGATTCTTTTTGTGAAAATTGATTTGCCACTCATAATGTTAAATGTATATTTTACAGTGTCACTTAACACTTGTGTTGTTATGTGTTTAAATGGCAAGTCAGGTTGAGATATTGTCAAAAGACACCCAACCTTATTCCTAACCAGTTAGAAATGTTTAATTTTTTATCCCCTTTCATAAAAATATCTTTTGAAGGTTTTAATTAAATTAAATTCTGGATTTCAAGTTTAGGGTGACGTTAGAGGGCTTTATTTGAATCTTGGGGTGTTCTTTTAGTGAAATTAAGTTACCTACATGTTAGTACTATATGTTAGGGCTTTAATTTTGACTTTTTTTGAGTTAAAATATCTTTTCTAACACTTTAAAAATCTCATTTTTCAAGTATTGTGAAAATGGAAGAAGACTTACCCAAATTCCCACCTTATCTTTTAGTGAGTTGATAATTCCAACCAAATAGGGAAACTTAGGTTGAGTTGAGGTGTTTGTTCTTTTTCATGATGGAGAAAAATTATGAGTGTTTTTCTTTTAGAGGGGAATTGGAAAATAGAGTTGTCATTCACCCACTCCCTAGTTTTAGAAATTTTTGCTTTTGGAGATTGGATTAAGGAAGGATAGAGGGCTCTTCTCAAATCGGTTCATTTACCATAGCTTAGAGAAATGTTGGAGATTTTGCCATGTTTTGAAACTATGTATTGTATTATTTTTCTGCTACAAATGCATGTGTGTGTTGTTCATTGTCCCTATTGTATTGTTGGGTGTGGATGAATTTCTATTGCCTTATTTGCATTTTGATTTTGAGAGCATGATGTTATGGGTGTGGAAGGACATCACTCACCCTTGGGAGGGAAGAAGTGGCCTTCGGGTGAAGGGGTTAGTTGGGCCTATCCCTTGAGTGCAAAGTCTCTTCCCTAAAAGGAAGAGGGATAACCATGTAGTGTGGGCCGCATGTTCCAATACATTATTATGCACCTTGGGGGTGATAAGGGGAAAATTTTTGTGAGAGTTTGTATTTATTTTGTATGCCTTGTGAAGGTAGATTTGGTTTTTTGTATTTGGCTTCTCCTCGAGGTTTTTAGGCACACCTTCACCCATTCTATTGGTTGCTCCAATAACCTACTATGTAAGCTCAAAAAGGGTGTTAAATGTTGTATCATGTATTATTGATTTATGTGTTTTTACTTGATTATTACCTGGTTGGTCTTGGTTCTCGAAGCTCAGTGGGTGGTCTCATAGAGACTTAGGTTGGGAGGTGAGCTCTCCATGGTTTTCAGGGTTGTTTTGTATAGGTTTTCTAAATGGATATGTGTTGAAGAAAATCTTGGAAGATTTTCATTTTTTTTTGGAGATTTGAAAATGATTTATTATGAATATGTGTAAAAGTTATGTGTTATAAAAGATCATAAGTAGATCTTCATGTAATTTTTGAATTGTTGTAAGGATCCAATTATGATTGTAATATTTGAAAAGACTTTTCAATACTATGAATTTTTTTTAGTTTGAATATTATGTGAAAATGAGTAGAGTAGTTGAAAAATTGTAGCAAAATAATCTATTAATAATTTGATATGATTTCTGAAATTGTTTTCACGAATTAAAAAATTGAATAATATGTATGTGTATATGTGTGTGTCTTGTTCAATTTTGGACATGACATATTCAACCAAGTTGTGGTTTCAAAAAATTGGACAAACATTTTTATAGGGATAAATAATATTGATCCTCATGATAACATTGGAAAACTTGTACATATATGTTAGATTGGGGTCATTGGTGCACCAAAAGGCTGACCTATCAATGCTCAATACAACTACTCAACTTATAGAACACAAGAGATAATTAAGCCTTTATCACAAATATTGAGGGTAGCATTGAGCATTTTTCCAACAATCTCCCCCTCAACATTGCTCGAGGGTCTAAGGATTCAAACCTATGACCAAGCTTTGATACCACTTGATATAGTGGGGTTGTCATTGGACCAAAATACTGATCTATCAATGCTCGATATAGCTACTCAAATTATAGAACACAGAGGCAGTTAAGCCCTTGTCACAGATTTGGAGGGGAGTGTTGAACAATTTTCTACCAATATTTGATTTTTAAATAGATGGCTCTCAATATCTTATAATAGAATCTTAGGATATGTTCAAAATGTCATGTTCTACAGATGACTATAGTTACTTTTCAATGTTCATTGCAAGAAATGAGAATTTCTTCACCCTCTATGAGAAATTTGTTATTGTAGACTACTCCAATAGAATAGGCATCTTTGTGAAACATTATGTAGATGTACATACATCATTGTGTGCACCACATCCAACTAAATAACTATTCTATTACATTCGATAAATCTATCTTTTTGTAAGGTTTATCTAATTAAATTGTGCACATGATTCAATGTTGATCAACCTCACATTTCTCATTTACTCATTTAATATGCTGGAACATTGACAACATTGTGAATTATATTGGTTTGTACTACATGAAATTATTTAGATGTTGGTGAAGATTCACAATGGTAAGTATGTTTTGTAATGTATTTGCTTAATACATGACAAAACTAAGACAATGTTGTGCAGCCTTAGATTTATAATGTAATATACGAATACCTTGCAAAAAGTAGATTTTCACACTTTTGCCTTTGTTTTGTAATGTATACAAAGAAGATGTTCCTTGAATAAATTTTTTACATGTATACACATATACATTTGAAGGGAATTAGGCCAAATTGTATCATAGGTATCCAATTTATTCATTGTAACTAAATGATGGATAGTAAAAAAATTGAATATGTCCAATTAGTATTTGCTTTTATGTCTATGAATGTTAACTTTGTAATGCGAGTTTGCATAGTGCAAACAACTCTGCATAGTGTAGATTAAGTAATCCCATTTCATGAATGAAATACTATCATCAAAAATTTGTAGTTTGTGATTACAAATTGCTCTCTTTCTTTTGTCATGTTCTCAATGAATATCCAACAAATCCCTCTTCATTTTTATATTGTTGTCAATGAATACATTAGATATCTATCATACCATTTTTCTTGACTAAATTTCTAATAGTGTAGACATATACATTATAAGAGTATATTGTCATATGTTATAAAGTGAACCAGGCCACTAGGTAGAAAAGGTGGTGATGGGGTCATTTTAATTAGAACACACTATTTCTAGCAGAAATTAAATCCCCATGTTACTACGCGCCACCATGACCCTAACTTAACCATGGTTGGCCCTATAACCTAGTATGGTGAGATGTATTATCATTCATGAATTTCCATGTTACCACAAGTAGTTAACCCATTTACTAAGGAAAATTTATCCTGGACTATTTTATTTTGTATTTCTACCCTAAACTTGTTCATATTTGTGTTGGAAATATAAGAGGAGTAACTAAGAGATGAGGAGTGAATTAGTTACTAAAAAAAATAAATCCTAGATGCCTTAGATGTTAGTACAAAACAATTCTATAAAAGCTTAATTCTGCTGATGCTTAGCAAACAAAGAAATGTTGTAACTTGGTAAATACTGAAAATGCTCGGCAAACAATTAATATGAAAACTTTAGGTGTTATCTATGATTACTATTAATTTAACTTAGTTGCAAGCACATAAAAGAAATAGAATGAACACATTTGACACCAAGATTTAATGTGGAAATCCAATTTGGGAAAAACCACCAATTGCAACTAGTTACTATTTTTCACTCTTCTGAAGTGAGCCCTGTTAGGAGCCAACCCTATTAAAGGTTAAAAAACACATTGATAGGTGTGACCTTGTTAGTTGAGGATTTAATCACCCCATTTTTTATTAAGTAAAATAGGTTTTATAGGGATCCTAAAACCCAAAAGTTTTACAGCATAAAGATAGAAATTAAAAAGGTCCAGCTAACATGAAACTACTACGAAAAGCCAAAACCAACAAAAGGCCCAAGGCTAGGAGGAAAAAGCCAGCACCAAAAAAAGTATGAGAAAAACCAAAAGAGAAACATACTAATGGTTGTCCTTATCCAAATCCTGCAAAGTTTCTGCAAATTCATTATCCTTCTAATTGTATGTTCCTTCCTAGTTCATGTTCTGGGTTTCCACTTGGTCCACCTAGTTCACCTGGTCCCTAGAGTCTTTCTGAGCAGCCTCTTCTTGGAAAAAGTCCAGCATGGTCTTCTACATCATGTCCCCACCAAGGCCGGCTCTCATCAGAGAATCCCCCAGATTGACAATGCTCTCATTCAGGGTGTGCAGAGTGTCCATGATTTGTTTTGTCATGATCTGGAGGATGGAATCAAACCTCTGAACTGATTTAATCACCCTGTTAGGAGTGGCCTTGTTAGAGGTCTTTAGAAAATTCAATAGAATTGCCACCTTGTTAGAGGATTTACAAATAGCTATTAAGCCAACTTTGTTAAGAGATATTTAAATCAGTGCTACAATGGTTAGAGAGTAAAAATGACATGACCTGATTTGGATACAGTTGAATTACTAATTAAAGATCTCAATTTTGTCTTGTACTTGATCCTTCCTAATCGAATATATTTTTTCAACTTCTCAAAGATATTCTATTAGAGTAAATAATTAATTTACTAATTATTTATTCTATTTACTTAAGCTTACTTAGGTAAATGCATTTTATTTATTAGTTGTAGTCTAGGAGTTTGTTATAAGTTGTTAATAATATGGGAGTTTGTTCTCTCCTAAGTCATGCTTATCCTCTCACCTTGTTCGAGGACTTTCCACCTCATGTGGATGTATGCTTAGTTGTCACACTTATCTCTTAGCATCTTCTAGCTTGTTCTGGAAGATTCCTAGAGCTCTTTATATTCAGGCTCCCTCATTGTATTTTCATCAACACTTTCAGCATATTGTAAATACATATTTTCTTGTGTTTGCATATCTTGTTGTCTCTAATGTTCGTTTAGAGTTTTTTCCTAGCTCCACGCTCTTCTCTCCTTGGCTTCCCTCTAATAGGTTATTGCATGCAGGTGATCTTGGGCATCTTTGGAGCTAGATTTCATCAACTCCAACATATTCTACTTATCCTTCTGATTCACTTCCCCTTACCATCATTAGATCTTCAAAAATCTTCCATGCATTCTTACTCTTTCTAATCCTCAACTTGACCTTTTATTTATATCTTTCATATTTTCAAGTCATCTCAAATAAAACTTAGAATAATTAATATTCATCTTCTCAGTTGGCTAGAACCAATAGATAAATCAATTAAACTCAATATGCAAAAACAAGAAAATCCTTCGTTAGTCGATTCTACTCAATAGACACTAACTCATAAATGATTTTCTTATGTTAACCAAGTGAAATCAATCAACACTGCATATCCACAAATTTCCTTTGTTACCCAAGTGAGCTCAATTAACATTGGTTCCATCCAACATTCCTTCATTAACCAAGTGAGCTCGATTAACACTCATCTTCTCTTTGGCGCCCGAGTGAACTTAGTAGAAATTGTCTTCTGAATTGAACAAACTCTGGAATACTTAGTAGCCACAAAAAACTATCTTCAATGCCCAAGTGACCTTGACATACACTGACTGATAATTATATGAAATTTTTTGTAACATCAAAGACAATACACAATTAATCAATTTTTCCAACAATCTCCCTCTTTGGCATTGATGGCAACACAACATGTCATAATACAATAAATTTTTGGAGCAAGAATAAAGGAACATATCCTTAGTTTTATTCTGATTTTCATCTATGAGAACTCCCTCTATCAGTGTGAACTCTATCTCCAGTTTCTCCCTCTATCAGAAGGCTTTTGTCTGCTAGAACTTCTACCAAGTTCATTCTCTCTCTTTGACAATTCTTTATATGAAAACAAACTTCTCCCTCATTTCAACCAAATTTATATGAGATATGATAGTAGTCTTCTCCCTCTTTGACATCTCATGCCAAAGACAATAATCAGTGAATATAAATGTACCTCAAGTACAGATTTATTTGCAATATGCCCTTGTCAATATTGCACCAACTGATTAATTTTCAATAATGCTCTGGTTGATGCATCACTAAACTTCATTTAGTGACCTTCAAATAAGGGAATGACCCCTAGCTTACCTCTTAGATACAGAAATGCATCCTTAGGTAATGTCTTGGTGAATCTGTCTACAATTTATTCTTTTGTATCTACATATTCCAATCTGACTTCTTTATCTTGTACAAATTCTCTTAAGAAATAACATTTTATAGCAATGTGCTTTGTTTTGGTATGCATCACTGGATTAGTTGATATATTGATTGCACTAGTGTTATCACAGTATATGACTACTGGATCCTTTATCTCTATCTTCATACCTATCATTAGTTGTTTGAGCTAAATAATATTAGAACAATTAACTAGTGTTGTCATATATTTTGCCTCTGCCATGGACTAAGAGATGGAATTTTGTTTCTTGCTTATCCAAGACACTAGTCTTTTTCCAAGAAAGAATGCTCCACCACTAGTGCTTTTTATGTCATTAATACTTCTTTCCTAATCAACATTTGTAAATACTTTTAAGTCTGAATTGCCTCTTATTTTGTACCATAAACCATATTCTTCAATACCTTTTACATATCTCATGATTCTTTTAACTTCCATCATGTGATTTTGTTTTTTATTTGCTAAGAATCTTGCCACCATACCAACTACTAATGTAATATCAAGCCTTGTATGCACTACATACTAAAATTTTCCAATCATTGACCTGTAAGTGGTCTAATCTACTTCCTTGGAATCATCATTCTTGGAAAGCTTATGTCTAGTAGACACAGGGGTTCCAACTGGTCTTGAATCCTTTTTTTCAAATTTATTTAGTATTTCCTTGATATATTTAGATTGAGTAATGTAGATACCATCTTTCTTCTGTTAAATTTGTAATCCAACAAAGAATTTTATCTCACCAAACATAGACATTTCAAATTCCTTACTCATTGTTTCTAAAAATGTCTTGCACAAGTCATCATTTCTTGTGAATAAATTATCATCAACAAATATTTATGCCAACACAATCTTCTTGTTTGGTCCTTCTTTGATATACAAGCTACTATTATTATTTCTTCTTTGAAAACCAATCTGTATCAAGTAGTTATGAAGTCTTTCATACCAAGCTCTAGGAGCTTGCTTGAGTCCATATAATGCCTTGTGTAGTTTGTAGACCATGTCCTTTTTTCTAGGATCTATAAAACCTTCTAGCTATTCAATGTAGACTTCCTCATCAATAATTACATTCAAGAATGTAGATTTTACATTCATTTGATAAACTTTAAATCCTCTGTGAGCAGCATATGCTAGCAAAGTTCTAACACCTTCTAATCTTGCAACAGGAGCAACAGTTTCACCATAATCAATACCTTCTTCTTGAGAATATCCTTTACATACCAATCTTGCTTTGTTTCTAGAAACTTTTCCATCTTCATTCAACTTTTTTCTGAACAGCCACTTTTTGCCAATTACATTTTTATCCTTAGGTCTAAGAACAAGAGTCCAAGTTTTGTTCTTCTCTATTTGTTCTATTTCTTCATTCATTGCTTCAATCAAACTTTTATTTTTCAAAGCATCTTTAACATTTCTAGGTTCAAATTCCATAAGTAAACATGTACCTTTCAATTTTTTTCTTGTCATTGTTCCATCTTATTTGTCTCCAATGATCTGATCAGGTGCATGATGCCTTCTGACATATCTTGCTAACATAGGTTCTTTGAATTTTGAATGAGTATCACTAATTTGATCATGAACTTCACTATCAAGCTTAGGTCCCATTGTCTGTGACTCAGGTCCATCAAACTCAGTTTGCTCTAGCTCGGTAGCTTCTAATTGCGACTCAAGTTCTTCAAATTGTGACTCAAGTTACACTATTTGCAACTCAGTAAATGTTGGAGATTTTGGGGACTCGAAAGGTGAACCCTCCTTTCTCTCAAATAGATTTGGCAGGGTATCAAGTTCATAGTAAACAAATCTTCTATAATCTTCTAGCTCTTTGTTGCTTTCTTCTTCACTCTTTTCTACAAACTCACCAATTTTCACATGTGCACTTTCTATGATTTTATGAGTAGACAAATTCAAATATTTGTATGCTTTATTTCTACAGGAGTATCCTAAAAATATGCCTTCATCACCTTTGACATCAAATTTTCCTTTTTTAGATTCTTTCAAGATATAGCATTTGCTACCAAATACTTTCAAGTAACTTATATTAGGTTTGTAGACATACCATAGCCCATATGGAGTTTGATTTGAGTCTTTCTTCAGCTATACTCTGTTTAAGGTATGAATTGCAGTGTTGATTGCTTCCTTCCAGTATTTGATCACACCATTCTTTTCTATCATTAATGTTCTTACATAATCCATGATGGATCTATTCCTTCTTTCAGCCATACCATTCTTCTAAGGTGTACCAGAAGCTGATACTTGTCTTTTAATTTTCTTTTCTATGCAGAATTCACCACCTCTATCTAATATCAAAAATTTTAACTTCTTTCTAGTTTCTTTTTCTAGTCTTGCCAAATACCACTTGAATTTTTAAAAAGCTTCTAATTTTTCTTTTAGATGCATTATAGTCATCATTCTAGAATAGTCATCAACGAAAAGAATGAGAAATTATCTCCACTATAACTCTCTATTCTAATAGGTCCACATAAGTCTTTGTGCACAAGCTCTAATAATTCTTTAGAATAATAGTTCTTGCTTTTGAAACTAGTCTTTCCCATCTTACCAATTTGGCAATTTTCGCATAGACCCATATCAGGTTTCTTCAAACTAGGAATACCTCTTACTCTTTTGTGTTTTCTTATCTTAACCAGATTATCAAAGTTTACATGACATAATATTTTGTGCCATAACTAGCTTTCTTCTACTTGAGCAATAAAAGATGAAGTTTCACTAAGATCAAGATAGAATAGGTTGTCTTTTGTTTGTTTGCCTGATCCAACCAGATTTTTTTTTCCATCCAATAGTTTGGCCTTTCCATCCATGAATTCTACCTTGAATCCAATGTTATTCAACTATGTCACACTCAATAGATTATACTTTAGTCCTTCAACCCAATAAGAATTATCACATATAAGTTTATTGGTTAAAGAAATACATCCTCTTCCTTTCATTGTTTCCAAATCTCACACTACCACCATCATAATATTCAATGTGCTTAGATTTTGTTTTATCTCTTGTCATATGATGTGAGCAACTACTATCAATAATCCATGTATCATTTTTTCTAATAGGAGAGATAAGTGGCATCTCATCTCTTTCATCATTAGGTTCATATTTTATAGAAATATATACCATTTCATCTTCACTGTTATCAAAATCTTTAGCCATAAAACAAGATTTCTCACCTTTCGTCCTTGTAGTTCTTGAATTAATTTTATTCCTTTGTACTTATTGCTTTTCTTCTCATCCTTTTTTTCTCTATTTGGACACCTAGTAGTAATGTGACCAATTTCTTCACAAGAAAAGTAGATTAGAGGAATCTTTCCTTTGTACTTTCCTCTGCCTTTGGAGTATTTCTTTGCAAGTAGGGCTTCAAAAAATTCAAGATCATTTTTAGAAATTTCTTCTATTTCTTCTCCACTTCCTAATTGATTGGCTTTTGATTTCTTGCTCTTTTTCTTGAGTGAGAGTTTGGCTTCAAATGCAGACTCAATACCTTTGTAACTAGGAACATAGTTATCATAGTTATCCAACTCAAAAGTTGTCAATCTTCCAACTAGAGCATCCATAGTTATATTGTTATTTGGATCACATCTCATCTCTTGAGTAGAAGACACTCTAATTGCATAAATAGGAAGAAGAGTTTTGAGTACCTTGTTTACAACTGTTTTGTCATCAATGTCTCCTCCATATGCTTTGATTGCACTCATACTTGCTTTGATTCTTTCCACATATTTTGCAATGTTTTCATCTTCTCTCATTTTCATCTGATAAAATTAACCTTTGAGACTTTTTGATTTGGCTATTCTTACAGTCATCTCCTCCATAGATGTATTTTATTTTGGTCCACATTGCATGAGCTATTTTATAGTCTTTTACTTCATCGAATTCAACATAACTAAGAGCAGATGCAATATCAATCATCATGATATTGTGATTCTTCTTTTTAGCAATGTCTTCAATTGATAATGTTCCAGTGGGAGTCTTGTATTCAACATCAAGATATTTACAACCAAAATCACTGATAATTTCCAGATGTAATCTCATAAGTCCTTTCCATTCTACAAAGTTGCCTATGTTCAACTTGGGAATCTCTCTTCTATAAGACGTCCTGATCTTTAGCATATGTCCTTGAAACTTTCTCTGCAAGCACCAAAAGCTTTGATACCAATTGTTGGAAATATAAGAGGTGTAATTGAGAGGTGAGGGGTGAATTAGTTACTACAAAAATAAATCCCATATCCCTTAGATGTCAGTACAAAACAATTTTGTGAAAGCTTAATTTTGTTGATGCTCGACAAACAAAGAAATGTTGTAACTCAGTAAATATTGAAAATTCTTGGAAAATAATTGATATGAAAACTTTAGATGTTATATGTGATTACTGTTACTTTAACTTAGTTTCAAGAACATAAAAGAAATATCATGAACACATTTGACACCAATATTTAACATGGAAACCCAATTTGGAAAAAAACCACCAATAGCAACTAGTTACTATTTTTCGTTCTTCTAAAGTGATCCCTGTTAGGAGCCAACCCTGTTAAAAGTTACAAAACACACTGTTAGGTGTGACCCTATTAGAGGATTTAATCACCCTATTAGGAGTGGCCTTGTTAGAGGTCTTTAGACAAGTCAATAGAACTGCCACCTTGTTAGAGGATTTACAAATAGTTGTTAAGCTAACTCTGTTAAGAGATTTAGATCACTACTACAATGGTTAGAGAGTAACAATGACATGACTTGATTTGGATGCAACTAAATTTTTTATTATTGATTTCAATTCTAGCTTGTACTTTATCCTTCTTGATTGAATATATCTTTTTAGCTTCTCAAGGATATTCTGCTTATCCTTCTGATTCGCTTCCTCTTAGCATCATTAGATCTTCAGAAATCTTCCATGCATTCTTACTCTTTCTAATCCTCAACTTGACCTTTTATTTATATCTTTCATATGGTCAAGTTGGCTCAAATACAATTTAGAATAATTGAAATTCATCTTCTCAGTCAGCTATAACCAATAGATAAATCAATTAAACTCAATATGCCAGAATAAAAAAATCCTTCATTCGCCAATCCTGCTTAGTAGATACTAACTCAGAAATGATTTTCCTGTGTTAACCAAGTGAACTCAGTCAACACTGCATATTCACAAAGCTCCTTTGGTAACTAAGTGAGCTTGGTTAGCACTGGTTCCATCCAACATTCCTTCATTAACTGAGTGAGCTTGGTTAACACTCATCTTCCCTTTGATGCCCGAGTGAACTCGGTAAAAATTGCCTTCTAAACTGAACAAATTCTGGAATGCTCAGTAGCCAAAGAAAACTATCTTCAATGCTCAAGTGAGCTTAGCATGCATTGAATAATAATGATATGATATTTTGTGTAACATCAAAGACAATACACAATTAATCAATTGTTCCAATAATTCATTGTATAGAAGTTACTTGCAGAGCTCCCCAAATGCTTCCATCTACTTCTATCTTTGTCATTTTGCATAACCTTGTTCTTCTTCTACATTTGAGTTAAAGGACTCACAAAGTAACCATATCTAGCTATTTTTTATCATTCACTTATTGTTTTTATGAATGCAAAATGCTCTCTTTTAGCATTGTAGTCCTTCGCAAAGCTTGAATTTACTATATCCATTTCTCAGTTGAAATCGATAGCATGCACATGAAAGTGATTGTGTGTACATCTCTAATTTATTTTGCCTCCATGATTAGCTTTATTCATTTGGGTAACTGATGTTGATATAACATCTATGAAATTGTGTTAGGAGATAGTGTTCATGAATGAAGTTAACACCAAGAAACTATTGTATTCAAATTTCAATTTTACCAAGTGATCCACCTTTGCACTGCATTATTTTTGAGGATTTTGTGATCCAACTCTTCCAATACCACTCTTGTCAACATGTGAAAAAATATATCATTTAAATAATTGGTCCACAACTCATTCATGAACATAGGAGAAGCCTTTATTCATCACAATTAGTTTCAATCTTTCTATCATAGTGTATGGACTTGTTGTAGTCCAATTCTCATCTACAGCTCATTTTAGATAGGTAGGTTGACAATTCATTCCTTGAGGGGAACACTTTGGAGCATGCCATGAGGTCTTACATGTTGGAATTACAATAGGAAAGGTAAACCTTTGAGAGGGCGGGGGGTGTGAATCAACAGTTAAAACTTGAACCTATAAAACTTTCACAACACATTCATCTCATGCATTCAATAGATAAACTGAAACAAAATGTAAAGTGCATATATCTAAATCATGTAAACATGAAAGCAATCACACACATAACACTAGATATGATTACCCAGAAACCCTCCAAGTGAGAAGGTAAAATTGGGGTGGGGAGGACACCCACAAATCTTTACTACTGCAACAATAAAGTGTATCCAATGAAGGTTACAATGATTTGACCATGAAACATGATTTACCCTGTAAAAGGTCTACCTTGTTAAAGCCTTACAAATATTTTTAGGTCTCACCTTGTTAGAGGATTTCAACACCCTATTAGAAGTGTGGCTTGTTAGAGGACTTCAACTTACAATTAAGTAAGCACCCTGTCAAAGGATTTCATACAACCTGTTAGGACTCCTCTGCTTAAGAGATTTGACTGAAATCACCTTTTAAAATGTCTTAGCATAGATCTTATGATCAGCACTTGCTAACCTAGTTATAGATCACCTCCCCACAATATCTAATTGATCTTTCTTGATCATATGTCTCAATGTTGTATCCTTTTCTCTATCCTCTGTTCTTCTCTAATTGATTCTACAATTCACTCTTACTTCTAAGTCACCTTGAATGCTCTACAAACTATCTTGTTGGCTCCTCCAATTTAATCACTTTTTTATAAAGAATTTAGAGCGTTGTCCTCCTTAAGAAGACTTAGGTGACTTAGAGTTAGGTACGAATCTATAGCTGAGATTCATCCATTTTTCCACTTAATCCTTCTCATTTTCTAATTGATTGCATGTAATTGCATAGGGAATCCACATATAGATTCGTCCTTATCTCCAAAATATCATAATCTATCCTTAAGTCAGCTTTAAAATGGTTTACATAGTTGTTTGTGCCATTACAAACAAATATGTCAAAACTGTGTTACTCAACATATGAAGTCACTGATGCTCGACATGCACTGTATTTCTATTCTAACTTGGCACCTGCATTACTTGATATCCACTATTTACTCAGCTCCTGAATCACTTGACATGGTCTATCTATTCGACACTTGAGTGACTTGACACTCATTGCAACTCGGCATGGTCTAATAGTTACATGTTGTACTTGGCATGTGCTACTAGTTCAGCATGAACTAAGTAAATAACTTAAGTGTGTTGACACTCACTTGTCAAAAAAAATCTATGATCAAAAATCTCCCCCTTTGACATGAGTGTCAAAAACACTTAAATATACAATATTAACCTCAATCTTCTCTAGCATAACATCCATGCTCAGCATAAAACTTCAAAGTTTCAAAATTCTGCAATAACCTATATACCTCAAAATTGATAATTCCCCCTAAGTTAATATGTCTAATTTGTATCCAAAATATATGCTTATCTTTGACTTCAATACATTGTATCTAATACTCTTTCATCTAATATGCTTTGTCTCAGCTAATACCTATATATATTTACTACTTTCTTTCCAAACAAATTCTTTACAAAAATTCATATCATCCCAATGATATAACCTCTGCTACTATGCTCTGTCTTCCTCTTTTTTATTTCTCTTTTGTTCATACTTCCCCTTTCTTTTATTCTCCTCTTGTATTCTATGTCCGCCATGTTATATTTCTCCCCCTTTGTTATATCTCCCCCTTTTTGACACTTATGTTAAATGGGCTATACATGTATAGTGTGTTTTTCCAAAAATAATTTGTGGAATTCTAGTATGATCTTGAGGGGCTGCATCCTAGTTGTCACAAGCAACATCCAATGACTTGATTTGGATTGCAATCTCGATAGCAAGGTGCACTAGGCCATCTAGAGTAGAAAGATTGGGGTATTTCTTCAGTAGAGTCTTGGCATAACCTAGTTCCTTGTGTAGTATTTCCATGTGCAGGTAACAGATGCCTATATACATGTCAATTTGGTTCTTTTGCTAGCCTCATCTACTGTCAGTACAATTAATTAACTTTGTGTCTGAAGCAATGTTCTAAAATGCTTCTCACTTTGAGTTGGGTTTTGAGGTAGCTTAGTACCTGATATGTTGAGGTTTCTTTCTAGGCTCAATATATGACTCTTGGTATTTTGAGTGAAGAGTGTAGGATCACATATCTTTGTGTACAATGAGAATATATTCTGAAGCACCTTCTTCACCTCTTCAACCTTAGGTGCCAATGCAACTTGAGTCAGTGTTATATCACCAAATATCTTTTCATTTACCTTGCTCTAGAATTTCTTTTCAAACCACTCTAAGAGTTTTGCATTAGTATCAATGTCTTCATTATTGACCTTTTCCACTATATCTAACAATTGTTCTAGAAGTGGCTTAGTCTCTTCAGAAGTTGGAAGACTAAATGCATCCAAAAAGATGTCCTTAATATCTTGAAGTCCTTGCTTCTACATGTGTTCTCTTCTAAGCATTTCTTGATGCTTTTTCCTCTCTAAGGCTTGTTGCAATATGCCTATTTGGTATAATGTTATTGTATCATAATCAGACATGGGTATAACAATCTCTTCATCAAGATTGATATCTCCATAGTGAATTACCTTTTCAACTTTTGAAGAGCTAGAGCCTGGCACTAAGATTTGCAATGGTATAGCTTCTATGCTCAGCTTCTGAAGAGCCTGTGTAGAAGGAGTGCTAGATGTTGGTAGGGTTACCAATGCTTAGATGGCCTCTTGTTCCTTCACTTTTGGTGTTTCCTCACTCCCTTTAGATTTTCTCTTTTCTATCACAATTACATTACTAACACCTTTTCCTTGTGCTTTAGGTACAGATGAATCTATCTATCATGCTTCCTGTTGTCTAGTAGTAGTGTCTTTCTCTTCTTCTACAGTCTGCTTTTGCTGAATTGTGTCAATTTTAATAAGTGTATCAACCTTAGTAGATGTATCTAAAGTTGTTTGAGTCAAAAATTGTACTTAAGTAACTGAAGGGATGACATAAGGCAGTTCTTGTGGATTCACCTTGCCCCTTGTGACATCAATTACTACCTTTTGGAGCTCATGTATACTAGCCAAAATTGGATTATCACATAGCTTAGCTTGCAGTGTAGATTGGTCCAATATCTTCTTCAAGTCTTCTATAGTTAGGGGATTGATGTTCTGAGATGAAATATCAGAGACTTCCTTAACAATAATAGTTTTAGTAGACTTGATTGTGTCATGGGGAGGACTAACACTCGGCACTTGTGTGTCCTGCACACTCTGTTCATCTTGTTGTTGCTCAGCTATTGTCTTGTCATCATCTTGCCTTTCTATCACTTCCCCAACTATATTGTCTCTATCATCTTCTCCTTCTTCATCATCTTTTCATTCCAAAGGGTCAACTTCTCCTTATTTCATAGTGGTCAACCTATAGATAAGTTTCCACATTTGGGTTGATTTCTTGATCACATCTTCAATGTCATTTTGAAGAATGCTAAAGGCTCTATATTTTGGTGTGAACCTAACTCCATATTTCTTATTTGCCTTAGAAATTTTCCCTTTGGTTAGTACTGGCATTACTTTGGCTAAAGTTGTTTCACTAATTTGTTTTTCCAAATTCAAATAGTAATGTCATTTTTGCTCAACAATATCATATAAACTTTTTGGTATTGTGTTGGAAAATTCTAGTGGAGTGTTCTTAAATTTTGACATCATGGTATATAATACCTCTTCCTCTTGAATCTTCTCTTCTCTTCCAAATTTATCAAAATCAATATGTCTAAAACCAAATAAATCTACATTATTCTTGACATTGTTACACAAATTTTCAAGATCAGAGAGAGGATTATGACTTACTACTTTGAATCGGCTAATATCATTTGATTATGTCCTTTCTTCATCTGAATCTGGTTGTGCCACATATTTTCTTCTTTGTCTTTTTTTGTACTATCCTTCTTGCTCTTTCTATTTGGATTTTTCCTTAGCCTTTTGAGTGATTTCATGTGTGGTAGCTCTAGTGGTAGGTGCACTCAACTTAGCTTGGCTACGTTTGAAAATCTTCTTTGCCTTTTCCACTGACTATGCCTTAGCCTTCCTCTTCTTTGGCTCAGTAGAAGTAGATGCTTCCTTAGCTTCTTTTCCCTTGGTACCTTCAATTTCCTCCTTTTCCTTGTCTTCTTCCATGCTTTGGGTCAATGCAAGAGGTTCTTGTGCTTGTTATTCCTCTTCATCCTCTTCTTCCTCTTCTTCTTCTTTTTCTTTTGAACCTTCTTCAAGTTTTTCTTTTAGCTTCTTAACCAGCTTATCTTTGTTTTTAAGTGTGGAGGCAGTTTTCAACTCCATGGTAATCTTTGATTTTACCATCTCATAGTTGCCAAATATTTTTTTTCTCTTTTATCTATTTCTTCTGTTAGAAGTGCAGTGATGGCTATTGATGCTTCATCCACATTAATGTCATACCCAAGTGGCCTTAACCATCTTACCCTTGGTGTGGTACCTTGCATAAAAGTGTAATCAGCATCAACAAGGAAACATATGTCATCATAATGTTTTGCAACTAAGGAAATAGGTATTTTCATCATTTCTTTCATTGATTTCTTAAAATCCTCAAAATAACTTGTCATGATGGTTTCAAAGTTGTCTCCCATCTGTTCAATAAATTCACCAAACTACACTGCAAATGATATGTTGGTTTTCCATCCAACTGTACCAAAATAGGGAAATGTATTATGTACGTAAATGAATATGTAAACCAATATTGAACCAAACTTACATTATGCACTCTTGGTTTTCCTGGTAGCTTCAAGGTTCTCCATCAGTTGTTGTAGCTGAAGTTAGACTGCTAGATCATATGTATGATCTTTCTTTACAATTCTATAACCAACATCCATAGCTATGTAGGGTACACTATTCAATTTGCTACATTGATAGAATTTATGTGAGATTACCCTTACAAGAAAATTCAACAATGGATCAGCAATAGTATCTATTTTCATGCCTCTCTTATTCTATTTTGCTCTAGTGTTTTCTCTATTACTTCCTTGGAATCACTTCTCAGAGTCTTGGGCCAATCTAGTGTTGGGTAGCCAATAACCCTGTGAATTATTCTTTTGGTAATCTTAATTGGTCCACCCTCCAACCATAAAGATCCATCACGTATTCGTCTCAACACAATTCTAATCCATTCAGTTTTAAATACACTAGGAAAATCCAGGGCATGTGTTAAACCCTTTCTCTCAACAAAATTATACTCTTCCTTCAAAACACCATTTTCACATAACCTATCGTATGCTTCTTTGATTTCTAAGTCCCCAATGCTACCAATTTTACAATTATAACATCTCCTTATATCTTGCACCATTATTAAATTTGGCAGGATCATGGATAATGCACAGAAGGATCTTGTTTGTAAGCTATGTCAAGAATGGCCTTAAATATAAGTGGTTTGACTTCATTACTAACAAGATGAACATTTAAAACTTCCTTCCCTTTAACATTTTTTGAACTTGATGCCATTTGTCAAACTAGGGTTTATGCAAAGTAAAATTGTGTAGCTTTGCTTGTGATAAATTGTTAGGATAAACCACGGACAAAAATAAGAACTATATGCAAATATAATCAATAACAAAGAATAATAGATCACACAAAAATGAACACAAGGCACCAAGATTTAACGTGGTTCACCCAATCCCTGGGCTACATCCACCAAACAGCAAGTCCGATCTTATTACAATCCAGTGATTACAACTGGTTACAATCTGTAATCCCTTACAGCTCAAAACCACCGCAAGAAGCAATTTCACATCACAACATAATGAAAATACCTAACCCTAATACAAGTATTTTATTCATTTTAGGGTTACAACATGTCGGCCATATGTCGGCCATAATATGTCAGCTATCATGTTGGCCATGGCCCAAAATTTTTTATGAAGTATGTATAGTACTTTCCTGATCAGTCACCATAATCTAACAATCTCCCACTTGGGGACTGATCAAGCTCCACACTAAACAACAATCTCCCACTTGAAGACTGATCCTATACCAATACCACTACCACATGGGGCTCCCACTAGATCAAACCACCCTGGACTCTGCTATTCTTTTATTCATGTTCAGTCTAAAAGACCAACCGAAGCTAAAGAGGAGTTCAGCTTCTCCCGTGTTACAACCTTTGTCAACATATCTGTTGGATTGTCATTGGTATGTATCTTCTCTAGCTTTAACTATCCATCCTCCAAAATTGATCGAATGAAATGGTATCGCAACTGTATGTGTTTGGTCTTAGAATGCAGAGCTGAATTCTTTGCAAGATGAATGGCACTTTGACTATCAGTGAAAAAATAATTATCCTTCTGAGGATGTCCCAATTCTTCCAAGAAGAACTAAAGCCATATCATCTCCTTGGCTGCCTCTGTAGCAGCAACATACTCTACCTCTGTAGTGGATAGAGCATTAATCTTCTGTAACCTAGAAACCCAGTTCACGCCTGCCCCACCAACAGTAAAGACATAAAATGTAGTACTCTGCCTGGTATCAATATCCCCAGCCAAATCTGAGTCAACATAGCCCTGTAAATTAGTAGTAGAGCCCCCAAAGTGTAAACACTTATTGAATGTTCCTCTCAAATATCTAAGAATCCACTTGACAGCATTCCAATGCTCAAATCTTGGATGACTCATATACCTGCTAACGACTCCCACTGCATGTGCAATATCTAGCCTAGTGCATACAATAGCATACATCAAGCTTCCTACAGCTAAAGCATAGGGTACCTTGGACATCTTATCCTCCTCTTGTTGTGTCTTGGGACACATCTCCTTAGTCAATTTCAAATGACCAGGTAAAGGTGTGCTGACAGCTTTAGCATTCTCCATACAGAAACGTTGCAACACCTTCTCAACATAATCAGCCTGAGATAGCGTCAAGGTTCTGTTCTTCCTATCTTTGCAAATCTTCATACCAAGGATTTGTTTTGCTACCCCCAAATCCTTCATAGCAAATGCATGTGCTAACTGGCATTTTAGCCCCTTAATATGATCCATGTTAGACCCAACTACAAGCATATCATCAACATATAAACATAAAATAATTTAGCTATCATGATCCAACCTCTTAAAATAAACACAGTAATCTGAATGACACCTGTTATATCCATGCTCATGCATAAAACTGTCAAATTTTAGATACCATTGCCGAGGTGCTTGCTTCAAGCCATATAAACTTTTCTTCAATTTTCACACTAAGTTCTCCTTGCCTTTGACCTCAAAACCTTGTGGCTGAGCCATATATATTTCTTCATCCAAATCACCATGAAGAAAGGCTATTTTAACATCTAATTGTTCTAAATGCAAATCTTCAGTAGCCACAAGACTTAAAACAGTACGAATAGAAGTCATTTTAACAACAGGAGAAAATATCTCATCAAAATCAATTCCCTTAAATCCTTTTACAACTAACCTAGCCTTAAATATTTTCTTACCTCCTTCCTCTTCTTTCAACCTATAAACCCACTTATTCTGTAAAGCCTTTTTACCTGCAAGAAACTTGCACAAATCCCATGTCTTATTTTTCAACAAAGAGTCCATTTCATCTTTCATTGCAGACTCCCACTAAATCTTAGTATCCACTTGCATAGCTTCATCATAACTTTCAGGTTCAAGAATACAAAGAGAGAGAAAACCTATGTGGAGGTCTAATTTGCCTTGTTGACCATCTAACATTCACTGGTGTGTGTGGTATTTGTTGTTTTGGTTTTTGCACATCATGAGGAATGGTTGAAACATCAGCTTTTGGAGTATCATCTAGCACTACATAATCATCTTCTTTCTTCTCATGTTGCTGCAACAGATCTTTGTACAACACTTTTTTATTGAATATGACATCCCAACTTCTTATAATTTTATGATTTTCAAAATCCCAAAGCCTATAACTAAATTCATTAATGCCATATCCAACAAAGACACATTTCTTTGATTTAGCTTCTAGCTTGGTTCTATTTTTAGAGTCTATATGAGCAAAAGCTTCACAACCGAAGGTCTTGAGAAAAGAATAACTCACCTTCTTACCAATCCATGCTTCCTTTGGAATACCACAACCCAAAGGAGTAGAGGGGCCTCTATTAATCAAATATACTACAATATTGATAGCCTCTGCCCACATGTGTAAGGGAAATCGAGCATGCAACCTTGTGCTCCTTGCACGCTCCATTATAGTCCTATTCATGTGTTCAGCCACTCCATTTTCTTGTGGAGTCATTGGAATAGTTTTATGTCTACAAATACCATTAGTGGAGCAATAATCTTCAAATTCATGACTGCAATACTCACCACCATTATCAGATCTGAGACATTTTAATTTCTTACCAGTCTCATTTTCAACCAAGCATTTCCATTTCTTAAAAGTTTGAAATACATCAGATTTCTGTCTAAGGAAATAAATCCATACTTTTCTAGTTACATCATCAATAAATGTAACATAATAATGAGAGCCACCAAGGGAAGATACCTGAGCTGGTCCCCATACATCTGTATGCACAAGCTCTAATTTCTCCTTTTTGTTTTCCTTCCCAGTCTTTACAAAACTCACTCTCTTTTGTTTTCCATACAAAAAAATTTCATAGAAATCCATATTCACACATTTCAAACCTAGTAAAGCTTTCTTTGAATGAAGTACTTTCATACCTTTCTCACTCATGTGCCCAAGTCTATTGTGCCACAGTGCTGTATCAGAATCTACAGCAGCTATTTGTTCTCCCTGCTCAACTGCAGCAATTGTTCCTGAACATTCATTTTTCTCTGAAACAATCAAAGTAGAAAGAACAATATGACCTGTACAAAGCTATAAGGTGTCTACTTTCACACCTTTTGCTACTACAAGGGAACTTTTTGAAACCTTCCAATTTTTATCATTAAAAGTAACTACACAACCCTCATCACCGAGTTGCCCTGCTGAAATTAAATTCCTACTTAGTTTTGGAATATGTCTTACCTCATGTAGTAGCCAATGATTCCCATTCTACAACTTAATTTTAATTTTTCCCTTTCCAACAATTTGACAAGGTTCATTATCCCCCAAATAAACAAGCCCAAAATCCCCTTGGACATAATCAATGAAATAACCTCTATGAGGTGTAGCATGAAATGAAGCACCAGAATCTAAAACCCATGAATCATCAACACTTTCTAAGGACAGAAGCAAAGCATCCTCTTTGGATTTTTTACTTACCACATTTTTTTCCTTGTCTCCATCTGATTTATCTCCTTCATTTTTCTTTCGATTCCAGCAATCTTTCTTTTTATGACCTGGTTTGCCACAGTACCAACAGTCGTTCAGTCCTCTCGATTGAGACCTCTTCCCCTTTGACTTTCCTCTTGATTTCCCACAATTTCTAGAGTTATTTCCTCTCTCAGTTGTTCTGCCCCTGCTTTGTGCATTCAAAGCACTTCCTGATGTAGATCCACTTGAGGATTTTCTATGAGTTTTCTCACTTAAAATAACACCAATCACATCATCATATTTTAGGGTACTAGATCCAGGAACAAAATTACTCACAACCATTACCAAGCCATGCCAACTTTTAGGCAAAGAACACAAAATCAAGAGAGCCCTAATTTCTTCATCAAAATTGATACCCACAGAAGATAATTGACTAGTAATAGTATTAAACTCATTTAAATGATCTGCAATAGATCCACCTTCTGCCATTTTCATATTAAATAAATGCTTCATGAGAAATACCTTGTTTGAAGCAGAGGGCTTTTCATACAGTGTCACTAGGGTTTTTGTCAAATCTTCTGTCATCTTTTCTTTTGTAATATTAAATGCCACCGATGGTCCCAGGCATAACTGAATGCTTCTGAGTGCCTTTCTCTCCAAAAGATCCCATTCAGCCTCTGACATAGTTCCCTGATTCTTGGCTTTGCCTTCCAACGACTTCCATGAATCCTTCTGATATAGATAGTCTTCCATTTGCATCTTCCATAACTGGAAGTTCTGCCTATTAAACCTGTCAACCCTCAACTTACCCTCATCTTCCATTGCCCCCACTCAATCGTGAGACTCCCACTCGACTGTGAGACTTTCCTGCAAAGGATAACTGAAAGACAACCTCGCTCTGATACCACTTGTTAGGATAAACCACGGACAAAAATAAAAACTATATGCAAATATAATCAATAATAGAAAATAATAGATCACATAGAAATGAACACAAAGCACCAAGATTTAACGTGGTTCACCCAATCCCTGGGCTACATCCACCAAACAGCAAGTCTGATCTTATTACAATCCAGTGATTACAACTGATTACAATCTACAATCCCTTACAGCTCAAAACCGCTGCAAGAAGCAATTTTGCATCACAACATAATGAAAATACCTAACCCTAAACCCTTTTATACAAGTATTTTATTCATTTTAGGGTTACAACATGTCGGCCATATGTCGGCCACCATGTTGGCCACGGCCCTGAACCCCACTATTTATGAAGTATGTACAGTACTTTCCTGACCAGTCACCATAATCTAACAAAAATACCTTGTGGAATCTGAAGAACTGGTGTGAGATCACTATCAAAATCTCTACAAATGCTTTGAACAGGTTTTTGAATCACCTTTTTCTCTACCCACTCTTGTTCAAATTTGAAATGATGAATAATGAGCAAAATTGATCATATACCCTTCGAAAACCTTGTATTTAATGTTGAGTGTTTACACAACTGTAAGCTTAGCATCAACCAGTTTTAGGATCACTCAACATCCTTTGATATTTCCATCACTCGATAGCTACTATGAATTCGACATCCACTAGCTAGTCTTGACAACTCAGCATCAACTGACATTCCACTCGGCATTCATGGGAAACATTTCATGCTCAGAAACAACATGAAAATTTTGAACATTTATCTTGAATTTCTAACATTTTTTTGCATCTTTTATTCATGCTAATGTAATCTTTTCCATCTCCTTTGGAACTGATGTATGATATAACACCTGAATATCGATCCCAAATACTACTTTTTTGCCTAGATTGATGAGGTGTGACCACTTGACCCATTGGATGAAGTGATCACTTCTCCATTTGATGCATTGCAATCATCTTTCTTTTTACATGTCTTGTTCATCTCATCTTTGATGTGTTCAACATTTGTGTTTGCCTTTACTTTTATCAAATTCACAACTTGGTGCCTTTGACTTAGTTGGACATGCTTACTAATGTGACCAATCTTCAAACATCTAAAACATTTGGTTTGACTCAACCACATTTTGCAGTTACCATTAAAGTGTGTTCTAATACAGTTCTCAAGAACATGTCCATATTCTTGATAATAATGACAACTATATCTTGTATTATAATCCCAATAATAAGAGTTGTCATTGTTCCTTATCTTTCCTTTTTTTTTATGACCATATGCATTTGGATCTACATTCAAAAGCTCTATGTCCATACTTCTCACAATTGTAGCAATATCCTTCAAATCTTTGTGTCTAATGACCTTTCTTGTTGCATTTGTGACAATGAATCATATTCTTAGGCTTAACATTCTGGTTTGTGTACTTTCTTTTGCACACATTAGTAGTATGTCCTTTCTTACCACAATTATGACAAGTAGGTTTGGAGTTCTTACCTTTTTTCTTCCTTTCTTCTACAACTTTGGATGATTCTCCTTCTTTAGTGCTTGTGTAGCCTAGTCTTGATGTATCATTGTTGGATCTAGAGGATCTCAATAATTACTCAAAGTATTTGATGGCTTCATTTGGCTTGTTGAAACTTTCAAAAAAAATTCTTTATTCTCTTGAGTTCACTCTTCAATTTTTCATTCTACAGCTTTAGTGTAGTTATCTCAATGTCCTTCACATTTAACTCATGATGAGCATTCATCATTTGACTTAGAGTATCCAATTGCATGTTAGAAATCTTGGTTAGTTGTATTGACTTTTCTTCTAGTCTGTTGACCAAAACTCTTTTGTCTTCTTCAATCATGGTTTTTTCTTCTATGGCTTTTTTATTTTGTTCAACCACTTCACATACTAGTATGGCTTGTGATTCTTGTTCTAACTTGAGATTTCTGATTTCCTCAACTTGGATTTTGTTCTTTTCCATTAGATCTACAACTGCTGCATCAAATTCATTTGAGTTTTCATCTGCAAATATCTTAGTAGTGTCTATCTCTTTTTAGTGTGTGTCATTCTCCAAAATAGAAATTTATTTCCTTCTCTTCAAGGAACTCTTTAAAGCTTCTCTAGCTTCATTCAATTGATGTAGTATAAGATGTATTTCAATCTCTTGTTTCTCAATAGTCTTGCCCAATTTGTAGACTTCCATTTCAAGATCTTTCCTCAAAGCTGCAAAGTTTTTCCTTTTGAGAACAAAGCTCTGCTACCAATTGTTGGAATTAGAATAGGAAAGGTAAACTTTTGACAGGGGGGTGAGTCAATAGTTGAAACTTGAACCCATAAAACTTTCACAACACATTCATCTCATTCATTCAATAGATAAATTGAAACAACATGTAAAGCACATACATCTAAATCATGTAAACATGCAAGAAATCACACACATAACACTAGATATGATTACCCAAAAACCCTCCAAGTGAGAAGGTAAAACTAGGGTGGGGATGACACCCACAAATATTCACTACTACAACAATATAGTGTATCCAATGAAGGTTAAAATGATTTGACCATGAAACATGATCTACCCTATGAAAGGTCTACCCTATTAAAGGCGTCACCTTGTTAGAGGGTTTCAACACCCTATTAGAAGTGTGACTTGTTAGAGGACTTCAACTTACAATTAAGTAAGCACCTTGTTAAAGGATTTCATATAGCCTATTAGGACTACTATGCTTAAGAGATTTTATTGAAATCACCTTTTAAAATGTCTCAACATAGATCCTATGGTTGGAACTTGCTTGCCTGGTTACAAATCACCTCTACACAATATCTAATTGGTCCTTCTTGATCAAATGTCTCAATGTTGTATCCTTTTCTCTATACTTTGTTCTTCTCTAATTGATTCTGTAATTCACTTTTACTTCTAAGTCACCTTGAATGCTCTACAAACTTTCTTGTTGGCTCATCCAATTTAATTAATTTTCCATCAAGAATTAGGGCTTTTTCCTCCTTAAGAAGACTTAGGTGGCTTAGGGATAGGTATGAACCTACGATTGAGATTCATCCATTTTGTCACTTAATCCTTCCCAATTTCTAATTGGCTATATGTAATTACATAGGAATCTACATATAGATTTGTACTTATGTCCAAAAAATCATAATCTATCCTTAAGTTGGCTTTAAAATGGTTTACATAGTTGTTTGTGCCATTACAAACAAATATGTCAAAACTGTGTTACTTGGCATATGAAGTCTCTGATGCTCGACATGCACTGTATTTTTGCTCTAACTCGACACCTACATTACTCAGCATCCACTGTTTACTCAGCTCTTGAATCACTTGGCATGGTCTATCTACTTGGCACTTGTGTGACTTGGCACTTGTGTGACTTGGCACTTGTGTGACTTGGCACTTGTGTGACTTGGCATATAAGTGACTCAGAACTCATTGCAACTCAACATGGTCTAATAGTTACATGTTGTGCTCGGCATGTATTACTAGTTTGGCATGAACTAAGTGAATAACTTAAGTGTGTTGACACTCACTTGTCAAAACCAATCTAAGATCAACATTAAAATCTTTATAATGGTGAGACTTATGTAGCTATTATTGTACCATAGTCAATGCTAAAGGAAAAAAATGAGATGGGATTAATATTTAGAATAGTAATGGACTATATAGTGGATGACGAGGACAATGATGCCCATACTATTGTATCATCTTAAAATGGAAGCACTTCCATGTTAAGAGTATTTTTCCCTTCATGTAAGTGGTCTAGGGTCATGTCAAGTAGCTTGAATAGGTCTTTGCATGGATCTAGCTATTTTCCCCGTGTTCTACTTTTCTCTTTGTTTCTAGCTTATTCCTGACAACTTCCTCTGTGAAACTGGGGAGTTGGAATTTATGCATCAAGAATGACCTTTTACGTCAAGGTCAACCTTGACCCTAACTTAGGTCAAGGATGACATCGATCCTGACCTAGGGTAGGGTCAACCTCATCCCTAAACTCAGGTCCATTTTTTAATTTCTAGGAGTTTCAGGATATCAAGCTTTGGAAAGTTTCATTTTACTGCTTCTGGGTTGGCTATTTTGGGTTCAGAATGGTACACTCTTAAATTACATTTGATCTAGGGCCATTTCTAGGGTTTAGGTTTAATTAGGATTTGATTCTCCCATGTTGACCTTCTCTAGAAGTTTGTGCCCTAGATCTGTATATAAAGAAGCCTTCTTCCCTCATTTTATCATTCACTTACTATGAACCATTATCTTGGGCATCTATCCACCTATTATGAAATTTATACACACAAAAGATATTAGAAAAAAAATTATTCTATGAAGTGAAGATCTACTATCTATCAAGCATTCAAGTATTTGAGTGTTCAATCATCCAACTGATCAAGGAGGTCCACTGTTAGCCATTGAAGGATTCAATCTCTATGGAGCCCTCTTGTTGAAGATTTGTCCATCCATATTCTTCCAAGCCTTTTTCTATGCAAATATCCATTCAAGATTGGTGTTGAAGATCTAATGTCGTTAATTTGAGACATCCTACATACATTTCTACATTCATTTGGAGCATCCATACTTGTGGATTCAAGGATTCAAATCCTCCACAAGGATTTCAATATGCGCAAGGTGAATAGTTCTATTTACTTCGTTAATTCATATTGCAATTTCATTTACATTTCAAGGTTTATTCCAAACGAGGGTTTGACCAAGGCAAACCCCCATCCAAACAACAAAACCCTTTTTCTTGCAGATATAGTTGTGGAATAGTGAATTAAAGTGTAGATTTGGATACCCTTTTCATCGAACTTGTGGGATCTACAAAAAAAAAATTGTTAGAGCAGTGCAGGTCAAGGTTGAATTTTTGAGACACAATTTTACCCTAGGGTAAGATTGTGCCCCTCTATCTAGGTCAAGGTCAACCTGCATTCAAAAGGACAAAATTTTTTTAGTTTTCTCTGTCTCAACACTTCTAGTCTAGAACAAGTTGCAAAAATCTCCAAAATTGTACACAGACATCAGAAATCAACATATTCTAGATTTGCCCTACTTTAAGGTTAGTATTTTTCATCTATTCATTTCAGATTTCAAGTACTTACTTTTTCATAACCAATATTATAGGATCTTCTCCTTTCTCCCTATTCTCCATTGCATGATCCATTTGTGCATTGATCACTTCATTGTGGTTAATCAATTTGGATTATTCCTTTTGGGAATTCGGGTTAAGGATAGGTCCTACTTTTCCCCTATTCATTTTGGTGAACCTAACATGCTTACCCTCTTTTCTTTTGTGGAATTAGATGCCCTATTGTATTTTGCAATGTTATATTTCATTTCATATTTTTTAGGTATTTTCTTGCATTAAGATTAGATTTTGTTTATGCTCTTGCATTTTAAAATTTAAAAAATTGCAAAATCTCTTTCAAATTACAAAAATATTTATGCTTTATGTTTTCTTATATTAGTTCAATTAGTTCATTTACATTTCATTGGTTTATGAGCTTTATTTCTTCTATTCCTACTTCTACTCTTCTAGTTAGATGAAGTCATAGACTTATGTTTATCTTTGAGTCTGAGTCTTCTTCTCCTTTCCTTAAGATCCTAGATGAGAATTTGATTCTTCCTAATTCTAATCCTATTATGGATTAAAATTCTTCTTACTCATCTCATGATGAGGATGATGTTGTATGAGTTCCTCCTGAACAAGTCCAAAAACTTTCAAATGGACTTGATAAAATGGGTAATTGGCTTCTTCAAGAAAACCATTATCAAGATTCAATTCAAGCTATAGAGGCTCTTAATAAATTTCTTCATGATAGTGATCAAGGTGTTAATCTCTTGCATGGTATTACACACTTTTTACATTCTAATGTTAATCCTTTAGCTCGAGAAGGTCAAGATTTAGGTTTGTTTCCTCATGTCACTTGCGTAGAACCTTCTTCTATTCCTTTCCCTAGTGTTCCTACATATACTCCTTCTTTGGTGACTATGATAGTTCCCTCTATGAGTGTTCCTCTTGTGTCCCTTCCTACATCACAACCTTCTTATCATAATGTTCCTTTTACTTATTGTAATCCTTTGCCAGTTGTAGTTCCTAGTGTTCCTCTAGTTATGTCTTCTATTCCTATAGCTTCATACACTTTACCTAGCATTTCTAATGTTTCTAGTTCTTCTATTTCTTCTAATGATTCAACAATTATCGGTTTGGCTCAAACTATGTCATCTTTACAACAATTTTCTACCTTAAAACAAGTTTAGTATTCCTACTTGTGACATGGGAAGTCCTCTGTATCAAGATATCATTCATACTACCATTCCTCAACAAGCTAATATGTCTCGTCTTGAGAATTACAATGGTAAGGGAGACCATGTTCATCATGTTAAAATATTTTAAATCCTTTGTAGTGATTATACTAATGATCAGAAGATTTTAGCTAATTTGTTTTCTCAAACTTTTTGTGCCAATGCTTTATATTGGTTTTGTTCCTTGATCCTTATTCTATTACTTTATTTCCTCAACTTTCCAATGCTTTTATTCAACAATTTCAAAATAACATTGGCTTGTATGTGTCTTTAACTAGTTTAATTCATTGTAAACAAAGCTCTAAGGAAAAATTGACTAAATTTATTGGTAGATTTAAGAATTTGCATGCTCAGATTTCCTATCGTGTTCCTGATATTGATATTCAACATATGTTTATTTCAAATTTGTAAAAGGATATTAGAGATAAGATTTTGCTTACTAAATTTACCTCTTTTCAACAACTTTGTGCAGTGATTCATCATTATCAATTACAAGGGAGCCAATTTCAGAGTAACACTCCAATGGCTCCTGTTCCTATTGATAAAAGTGATGCTACTCTAAATCTGAATAAAGTTCAAAAATTCAACAACTATGTCGAGATAAATAAAAAAGAAAATGCAGTTGCTGATCAAGTTGTTATTGCATCCCACAATGCCATTTCTGCATCCATTGCTTTTTGATTAAATCATACGTTTACTCTTGTTTCTGAATCTTTACATTCTATTAGCAATAGGTTGTTAACTGCTAATATGATTACTTTACCTCCTATTTGACCTCTTTTACCTACTACGATGGCATCTAAATGTTTTTATTCTAAAGCTTTTTGTCAATAGCATTGTCAGAATGGCCATGATATCGAGAAATGTTATTCTTTAAAACATAAGGTTCAAGAATTAATTGATTCTAATACTTTATCTATTGATAATTTTGATGGTAGTGGGAATAAATTTGTTTCTCTTCCTAATCAAAATCTTCAAGTCTATATGAAACCTTTACCTACACATGATACTAATACTATTTCTTAGCCATCTTCTATGGATATTATGTATAATTTGAATATGGATGATCATAATCATGTTATTAATCAAGTGGAGCATGTGGTTCAATCTATATCTCCACCTCAACCTCAGCTTCAATCTCAAGTTTCAATCCAACCTCAACTAAAACCTAAGCCTAAATTGAAGCCTCAACCCAAACCTTGACAAAAAACTAAGAAAAAATGACCTCATGAACTTTTGATTACCTTTAATGATTCTGAGACTATTAAAGCTCCTGATGGTCCCCTTTATATTTATGCTAAGATTGCTCAAATACCCACTTATGGTTGTCTAGTTGATCCTAACTCTTAGTCAATGTGATTACAAAAGAAAATCTTTTTATGAAAGGTTTACAATGTGATTTTTATGATACATTGGATGTATGGATTCAAACTTGTAATGGTTTTCTTTATCCATTATTTGGTTCTATTGATTTACCCGTTGAACTTTGTGGAAAAATTGTGAACACTACCTTTGTTGTTGTTCCTACTTCTAATCAGTTTCAACTTAAGCATGGTTTTCCATGCGTGTTGTTGCTTCACCTATACATAAATTTCTTAGATTTGTTTATGATGATGAAGAGAATAGGGTTAATCATAGTTCATATCATACTTCTAGGCCCAAAGATTGTGCTGCACTTGATTTCTTTTGGCCTTCATTACCTCATTCATGTACTTCTCATCTTGGTCATCTTTTCCACTCATATCAAGCCTATAATTATTGTAAGATTCTTGAGTTAAGTTTACCTCCAATGTATCTTAATCATGGACTTTTTCCTACACCTTCAATACCTCCATTATCTATCGGTTCTACAACTATTAATCAAGCTCCTCTTGTTGCTTGTTAGTCTATTGATAATCCTCCTATAGAACCTGTGAAGGATCTAGTAATTGTTCCTTTGAGTTCTTAATACATTTCAAAAAATAAAAGACATAATTGATCTACTAATGAATGTTTTAAGAAGCATTGTGCTCAAGCTAAATCTCCTAAATCTTTACCTTCTTTGGATACAACTATGCATGATGTGTTAGAATAAGTTAATACTAATAATGATGTTAAAATGCATGATTCTGATGATTCTATTCATATCTTAGATTGTCTTTTGATTAATCTAGATGAAGAAGATACTATTGCTGATGTTGATGATGTTAAATATGAATATGAAACTATTGACATTGACATTGATTTACCTAATATACTTTCCTCACAATTGACACTTACACCTAGTATCAAACATTGTGATTCTCAAGAGGATCCTTGTTTGGAATTGGCTATCATTCCTACTATATTTGATATAGTCCCTCTTGCAAGTTATTGACATTCCCTAAATGATGTACAATGAGATGGGGAGAGTAGGCAGCATGCTTGATTGGATAGTCCTTCATGGTAGCCTTTTGTGTGTTTGTCTATTGTTTTGTGTTTCTCCTATGATATGTTTACTAAATATTGTTAGATTCATTTATACGATCTTTGTTGCTTTGTTGGTGCAAGGTGATAAAAGAATCCACCCTATTGTACTAATCCTCTATATGTATCTATATTCTTACATATGTTATTCCATGTTATGTTGTACTCGTGCTATTGTTTGTACATGTTTCCTTGTGTAATATGCTTGGATTTGTGACTTGGTAGCACTGATTCTTTTTGGTCTCTAGGTCATGGTCCAAAAAGTTTCTTCTTCATATCTCTTATGTGATCTTTCCTCCTTTGTGATTGTAGTTCTACTTTCTTTGGGAAATGATGTCAATTCATTTGCAATAATATCATATATATATATATATATATATATATATATATATATATATATATATATATATATATATATAAAATCTTATGATCATACTAACCCCACAATAGGTAGATACCTTTTGTGTTCTCTATATGTTTATGTGGTATTTCCCTTGACTTGTCTTCATTTGGGGCATCTCATATTGGAAAAGTAATCAATGGAGTTTTTTATGTTTCTGTTAAATCCATTGCTCTTGTTAAAGTGTTAGCAATGAATTTAATGTGGGAGCATACACTCTACTCACCTATTGCATCCACACACTTGTCAATACATATATATTATTTTTCAAGATACCTTTTCTCCCTTTCTGGATCAGTGACTAATCCTTAAAACATGGATTTATATTTTAGGATCTCTTGATCCCTCTAGTTTCAAATATATTTTTGATCCCTTAAGGTCAAAGGTGTCCTTAAGATTGGATCTCTTTTTCCTTTTTGGTTTTACTCTTATAGAATAGAATATTATTAAGAGTATATCCTTGATGGGTTGACTAGTGAGTAGCCACATTCACTAGGCAATTCAATTCCATCATTCTGATTGCATAGTTTCCTTATGTGGTTCACAATGAGACATAAGTTCTCATTGGACGAGGTAATCACACTCTCTTTTTCCTTTTCTCTTTTTCTAGAGATGTCTCTCTTATTTTTTATCTTGGAGTTGATAAAGACTTGAGTCTCTAGGGGCTTGAGGATTTCTTTGTCCCTTCAATTTTAATAAGATTATCTTTTCATTATGATCTACTTTACCAAGAGTTTTCATCAAGTCCATACTCTTGCTAAAGTGGGGGCTAAACGTACCATCTTAAAATGGAAGAACTTCAATGTTAAGAGTATTTAGCCCTTTGAGGAAGTGGTATGGGTTCATGTCAAGTGCCTTCAATAGGTCTTTGCATGGATCTAGCTATTTTCCCCTATTTTGATTCTCTCTCTCTCTCTCTCTCTCTCTCTCTCTCTCTCTCTCTCTCTCTCTCTCTCTCTCTCTCTCTCTATTTCCAGTCTATTTCTAAAAGCTTTCTCTATGAAATTGAGGACTTTGACTTTTTGGGTCAAGGATGACCTTTTAGGTCCAGGTCAAACTCGACCCTAGCCTAGGTCAAGAATGACCTCAATCTTGACCTAGGGTAGGCGCGATCTCATTTTTGACCCCAAGTTCATTTTTTAATTCTTAGGAGTTTGGGGATATCAGGCTTTAGAAAGTTTCATTTTCTCGCTTCTAGGTTGACTGTTTCGAGTTTTAGAATGATACACTCTTAAATTACATTTAATCTAAGTCAATTTCTAGGGGTTAGAGTTAATTGGGATTTAATTCTCCCATCTAGGCCTTCTCTAGAAGTTTGTGCTCTAGATCTCTATTTAAGGAAGCCTTCTTCCCTCATTTTATCATCCACTTACTATGAACCATTATCTTGCACATGAATCCACATATTATGAAATTTATGCACACAAGAGATATAGGAAAAATGATTATTCTATAAAGTGAAGATCTACTATCTATCAAGCATTCAAGCATTCAAGCATCCAATTCATCAAGGAGGTCCATTGTTACCCATTGAAAGATTCAATCTCTATGGAGCCCTCTTGTTGAAGATTGCTCCATCCACATTCTTCTAAGCCTTTTTCTATGCAAAGATCCATTCAAGATTTGTGTTAAAGATCTAATGCCATTGATTTGAGAGATCCTACATATATTTCTACATTCATTTGGAGTATCTGTACTTGTGGATTTAACTATTCAAATCCTCCACAAGAATTTCAATATAATTAAGGTGAATAGTTCCATTTACTTTGTTTATTCATATTGAAATTTCAATTACATTTCAAGATTGATTCCAAACTAGGGTTTGACCAAGGAAAACCCCCCATCTAAACAACAAAACCCTTTTTCTTATAGATATAGGTGTGGAACAATGACTTAAACTACAGACTTGGATACCCTTTTTGTTGAACTTGCGAGATCTGCAAACAAAATTTTTGTTAGAGCAGTGTAGGTCAAGGTCAACTTTTTGGGGGCACAATTGTGCCTTGGGGTAAGATTGTGCCCCTCTATCTGGGTCAAGGTTGACTTGCATTCAAAAGGACACAAGTTTTTTTGGTTTTCTCTATTTCGACATCTTCCAAAGACAACTCTTACGTGTCATAGGAATCCATCATAACCATTTCAGTCATGATTTTCTTACACACAATTAAATCTTCCAAAAATAGTTCTTACGAATCATAGGAATCTATCATAACCATTTTAGTCATGATTTCCTTACACATAATTAAATATTCCAAAGATAGCTCTTATGCATCATAGGAATATATCATAACTGTTTCAATCATCATCTCTTTACACACAATTCAAGATGCCAACACATGCAAGTGGACTTACACATCAACATGCCAACTAGACATGTACACTCACACTTAATTACATTATTTGCAAAAAAATACATTTACAAAACAAATAATAAGAATAGAAATTATCCAAGGTTGAGACACCTTATTCCTAACATTCTCCCACTTGTCGAACACCTTGTAAGAGCAACTGGAACATGACAAGAACTAACTGCTATTGATCGAAAGACCCATAGATTCCAAACACATCTGAACTTCTTTGTGCCTATTGGTTTCATTAATGCATCTATAACATTCTTTATAGTATCTACCTTCTCCAAATTTACCTTTTCATCTTCCACCATATCTCTCACAAAGTGAAATTGCACATGAATGTGCTTTGTTCTAGCATGGAAAGTTGGATTCTTTGCAAGGAAAATAGCACTTTGACTATCACAATAACTAGTAATCTATCTTACATCAACATCAATATCATAACACAATCTCCTAAGCCAAATGGCTTCCTTACAAGCATGAGTAGTAGCCATGTACTCAACTTCTGTAGTGGAAAAAGAAACCACAGGTTTTCACTTACTCATCCAACTGATGGCACTACCAAACATAGTGAACACATAAGGATTGGTGGATCTCCTACTATTAATATCACTTGTCCAATCTGAATCCACAAATACAAACTGAATGCGGAGCTCAAGAAGAGTTACCATGATAAAAAAAAATGGAGTAATCCGATGTACCCCTCAAATATCTAAATATTCACTTCTATGATTAGCCATAAACTGGCTCAGAACTCCCACTACTTGGATAATGTCTAATCTAGTACAGACCATAGCATACATAAGACTGCCAACTACACTAGCATAAGGTACTCTACTCATGTCCTCCATCTCACTAAGATATTTTGGACAATCATCTATAGATAACTTTGTTCCCATAGAAATAGGAACACATAATGGTCTACAATCTACCATGCTAAACCTTTCCAACATAGACTTCACATACTCTCACTCAACCAAAGTTTTTTGTTAGACCTATCTCTACTAATTTCTATACCCACAATGTACCTTTTTGCCCCAAGATCTTTCATCTTGAACTATGCTAACAACTGAGATTCAAAATCAGAAATCATACCCTTACCCTTCCCAAATAGCAACATATCACCAACATATAATGCAATAATAAGAAGGCGATCATTTCAAATGTAAAATAAACACAATGATCTGATTTTAATCTTACAGATCCAATTGACAACACAAAGGCATCAAACGTAAGCTACCACATCCTAGGAGATTGTTTCAAACCATATAAAGACTTCTTTAATCTGCAAACCAAAGATTCTTTACCTTTAACAATATAGTGCTCAGGCTGTGACATATAAATCTCTTCCTCCAAATCACCATGAAGGAAATTTGTCTTCACATCCATCTGTTCTATCTCTAAATCATATGATACAGCAAGAGATAATAGAAATCTAATGGATGTCAACTTTGCAACAAGAGAGAATAATTCACCATAATCTATTCCCTCTACCTGTGAATACCCCTTCGCAACCAATCTAGCTTTGTACTTTCAACACTACCATCTACACAGAATTTCTTCTTGAACATCCATTTTCTACCAATAGGTTTTCATCCTTTAGGCAAATGTACAAGGTCCTAAGTTTTTTTTTTATCTAATAAATCCATCTCATTATCCATGGCCTCAATCCAGGAACCTACATCTTCCATATCCAAAGCCTCTTTCATAGATCTAGGCTCATCAGTGTTAGTAATCAAAGCAAAAGTGCAATTGGAATCTAACATAGAATAATCAAACCTTTTTGGCTGCTTTCTTACTCTTGTGGATCTCCTCAAGGGTTGTGATTGAGGTTTTTCTTCCTCTTCTCCTAAACTATCAGAGCTACTAGAGCTCTCCTCATCATTAGACCCAACATGGTCTTTCTATTCAATCTTCTTAGGGGTAGGAGGCAACTAAACAATATCTTCCTTATTTTCTTTTTCATTTGGTTATTGCACAATAGAAGAAGATGTTAGCTCTCTAAAAATAACATTTCTACTATACAACACCTTACTAGTCATAGGGTCCCAAAGCTTGTATCCTTTCATACCAACACCATATCTAATGAAAATACATTTGACAGTTTTGTTTTCCAACTTAGATCTTTTCTCGTTCGGAACAAGTGCATAATCTTCACAACCAAAAACACAAAGATGTCTAATTGAAGGCTGCTTACCAGAACACACCTCCATGGGTGTCTTACCAACAAGAGCTGATGATGGAGATCTGTTAACCAGATAACAAGCAATGGCCACAGCTTCAACCCAAAACTATTGTTCAAGACCAGCTTCACTAAGCATACTCCTAGCCTTCTACATCAGTGTCATGTTCATTCTTTCTATAACTGCATTTTGTTGTGGGGTATAAGGAGTTGTCTTATGCCTCTCGATACCTTGTTCTTTACAGAATTATTTAAACTCTATTGAGTAAAAATCACCACCATTATCAATTCTCACATACTTAATCTTCTTTCTAATCTGATTCTCTACAAGGGCTTTAAATTCCTTGAACTAACTAAAGACTTGTGTCTTACTTTTTAGGAAATAAATCCATGTCCTTCTACTATAATCATCTATGAAAGATACAAAAAATACAAACTTGGAGATTGAAGGAACTTTTACAGGACCAAATACATCAGAGTGAATAAGATCCAAAACATCAGAAGATTTGTGAGAATTGGAGTAATGAACATGATTTTGTTTACCATAGACAAAATGTTCACATAAGTCAAACTTGAGATTACCATCATTTAAACCCTCAATGAGGTTCTTGTTCTTTAGGGTTTTGAGACCTTTCTCACCAATGTGGCCAAATCTCATATGCAACAACATTGTCTTTTCTGCAGGAAGTTTTCCTTCCAATGTGTTTGCACCCTTAGTTAGACATGATGCACTTCCATTAGAGCCAATAACCATAGTCTTCTTTACTACTTGTTCAGATGGTGGGGATGTAATGATAGTTGTTCTCTTCTTTGAAATAGAAGAACTATTGCACTAAGAAATGCATACATCAAGCTGAAATAGAGTACCTCTCCTAGTACCCTTAGCAAGCACCATAGCTCCTCTCGTCATCTTGAATCCATCTTTAGAAAAAACAACTTGCACATGTACATCATTCAACATAATTACAGATAATAGGTTTCATGCCAAACCAGGGATGTGCATTACCTTGTTGATCCCCTTTACTCATCAATTAGGGAATCTGATAGTGACACATCCTCGTCTAGCTATTTTTAGGTGAGAATCATCACCCAAGTACACCTTTTCACCATCAAAAACTTCATACTTTGAGAACTAGCTTTGACAAGAGGTCATGTGGAAAGAATCACTCGAGTCTATCAACCACACATCATCAGATGCATGCACTACCAAGGCTGCAATGACAGCATCATCATCTTCTTAATATTTTTCTAAACCTAAATCTAAGGCCTTCTTCTTCTTTGGCTCTTTATATTCTTTACGAAAGTACCTAGTCTTATCACAATTCCAACATTTTGTCTAATAATTTCTAGGAGTCTTTGATTTTCCATGGGAATCGGATCTATGCTTTCTAGACTTGTCATTTTTCTTGCTTCTATCATTGGATCTAATGTGAACAAGAAGAGCTTCCTTAGCTAAATCTGATGAATTTATCCTTGTCTCCTCAGATAACAATGAAGACACCATATCATACATTCTAAAAGTGACTAAAGTACTTCCAAGAGCCATCACAAGATGGTCCCATTAATTTGGCAAGGAATATAATAGGGTCATACATCGATCCTCCTCCTCTATCTTGACACTAGATGATGTCAAGTATGTAATCAGTAAATTAAGAGCATTTAGATGATCTATAACAGATCCTCCTTCCTCCTTTCTTAGAGAATACAACCTCTTTCTTAGGAACAACTTGTTCACCAGAGATTTGGCCTGATACACAGACCCAAGCCATGTCCACAAACTGTTTGCAGTCTTCTCATCAAGAACATTCAAGAGAACTGAATCAACTAGACAGAGTCTAATGAGACCCTTAGCTTTTTGATCCTTGAGATCCCAATCTACTTGAGATATTGTTGTAGGTCTCACATCAAGTGAAGTCCCCTCCCTTAGACCTTGATCTTTAAGCAAGTCTTCCATCTTGAGTTTCCACAACTCAAAATTATTGCCATTAAATTTTTTCACCTCCATTTTTCTGTATGATGAAGTAGCCATCACAATCTACAAATAAGATTTAGAATGCTCTACACAAAACTCCCACTAAACTTGATATTAGCTCAAAAAACCCTACCTAAGAACTAGGATCAAAAGTTGATCAAGCTCTAATACCACTTGTAAGGAAACTCAGGTGCAAAAATAACTTGCTACACTAATCTCTTAAAGAAAGTATTGTGCAAATTCTTTTAAATCTTACAATTTCAAATTCAATATTATGTAAATAATAATATTGCAGCCAACCATGAATACAAAAAATAGATAGAGAAATAATAACACATAAACACAAAGATATGCCGGTGGGGAAAAATCTTTTAGTAAAATAACCCCACCCCTCCAAAACCTGCACAATGTATTATCTTCAACTCAAAGGTTACAACACACTTATAGTGCAAGCTCTTTCAAGACATGAAAGACTTATCCAGTAGCAACCAACAATACACTACTCACACTCAACTATCTATAGTCCTAAGAATGCTTATATAATGTGCTTTCCATTTTTAGGGCATCTTCCAAAGATAGCTCTTATGCATCATAGGAATCCGTCATAACCATTTCAGTCATGATTTCCTTACACACAATTAAATCTTCCAAAAATAGTTCTTATGCATCATAAGAATTTGTCATAATTGTTTCAGTCATGATTTCCTTACACACAATTCAAGATGTCGACACATGCAAGTGGAGTGACGCATCAACGTGCCAACTAGACATATACACTCACACTTAATTACATTATTTGAAAAAAAATGCATTTACAAAATAAATAATAAAAATAGGAATTATCCAAGGTTGAGACACCTTATTGCTAACATACTTGATCTTTTTTTATCAAATTTCTCTCTACTATTCATTTTTTCCTTCCTATGTTCTTCTTTAACTGATTCTTCAATGTAACTCAAATCATAATACCTTGGTCACCATGAATGTCCCATTTGTGCATGCAAACGCTCCTTCTCTCTCTTTGATCATTCATAAAAAGTTGAGGGTTTTTCCTCCTTAAGAAGACTTAGGTGACTTAGGGTTGGGTATGAATCAATGGTTGTGATTCACCCATATTGCCGCTTAAACCTTCCCTTTACCTGATTGGATGCATTTAATACATAGGGATTCCCACTTAAGATTCATCCTTATCAACAAAAGATTGTAAATGAATCTTTAAGTTGACTCAAAAATGGTTTACATAGTAGTTTGTGCCAATCCAAACAACTATGTCAAAATTGTGTTACTTAGCATCTAAAGTCCTTGGTGCTCAACACTAACTATGACTTTAATGTTGCCACCTGACATGCACTACTTTCTTGGAAACTAAATCACTTGGCACATACTATCTGCACAACACTTGAATGACTTGACACTCACTATTTACTTGGCATGCTCAAAGTTACATGTTGTGCTTGACATATTTTACTTGTTCAACATGAACTAAGTAAATGAATTAAGTGTATAGACACTCACTTGTCAAAACCAATCTAAGATCAACAATCTCCCCCTTTGACATGAGTGTCAAAAACACTTTGTCATGCATTAATGATCTTATTCTTACAAGAAAAACATAGATATTTATTTGGCTTGTATACAAAATTTCAAAATTTTGCAATACATGACTTATACCTCAAAATTTCATAACTCTCCTTGAGTTGAATGTTCAGTCTTTTTTATGTATTTTGTATCAAAATATTTCTCCTGTTGAGTAGATTTGCATCAACTATTACTATTTCTCTATGCCTATCTGAATTAATATTTGCATCTTGTTTTTCTCTTACTCTTGGTGTTACTCCCCCTTTGAGTATAACTATCTTCTTTTCTCAGCTTGCTTGCTCATTGCTCCTCCATTGCTCTTACTCCCCCTTTTTGACACTGATGTCAATGGGTTTATACACTAATAGTGTAGTTGTCCAAAAAATATTTATGGACCTTAGGTATAATATTAAGAGTTAACTTGACTGGATGCTAATCAATTTAGCCCTTATGTTGGCTTCATCTACTTGTAATTATGCTAACTGACTCTGGGATTGCAATAGGTATATGAAATGTTTCTCATTTTGAGTTGGAGACTTGGACAAAGTAGCATTGGATGTCTGCATATGGGTCTCCAAACTTAGGATGTGATTCCTTACTTCTTGTGTGAAAAGTGTAGGATTACACAGTTTGGTGTACAAAGAGAAAATATTCTCTAGTACCTTCCTCACACTATCTATCATGGTTGCTATCTCAACTTGTGTTAGTGCAATATCATATTATATCTTCTCATTTACCTTGTTTTGAAACTTTATTTTAGACCATTCTAGTAATTTTACATTAGTATCTAGGTCTGTGTCACGAACACTTTCTACTACATTGGTTAATTTTTCAATGATGGACTTGGTTTCATCTGGAGTTGGCAGACTAAATGCATCTAGGAAAATCTCTTTGATGTCAATCAAAGCTTGCTTCTTCCTATGCTCCCTTCTGAGTAGTTCTTGATTTTTCTTCTTTGTTAGGGCTTCTTGTAATATACCCATCTACTCAATTTTGATTGCTACATAATCAAATTTAGGCAATACAATCTCTTCATCTAGGCTAACATCTCCATAAGTAGTTACCTCTTCTTCCTTAGGTGAGCTAGGACTTGGCCTTTAGAATTGCAATGGTATAGCTTGTGTGTTTGGCTTTTGAAGAGCTTGAGTGGAAGGAGTATTTGATTCTGGTAATGTCACTAGTGCTTGAATAGCTAGTAGCTCCTTTGGCTTGGGTGTCAAACTTGTCTCTTCAATCTTGTCCTTTTTTGCCTCTGTAGTTCCAATTTCACCCTGATCTTGTGTTGGAGGTGCAAGTGCATCTACCTGACCTATTTGGAATTGAGTCCCATCATTTCTTGGTGTTTCTATCTTGTCTTCTCCAACATTCTCATCCTTATATTTTTTAGTTTCTTGGACATTCACTGAGAGTGGAGTGTCTTGCATAAGTGTACTAACAGTTAAACTTGTTGTCTTCTTCCTTTGATATACCACTAAAGGTTGTGAAGATTGTACACTTGTGACTTGAGGAGTGATTGTAGGTGTATTTTGTGTTTTCACTTCCTCCCCTATGGTTATTGTTTCTGTATTTTGAATTTCATATACACTAACCAGAATAGGGTTGTCACATAGTTTAGTTTGGAGAGTGGACTAGACAAGTATCTTTTTCAAATGATCCTTTGTAAGGGGTTTGATGTTCTGAGCAGTAGTCTTAGAAACATCCTTTACTTTGACAATTTAAATGTTTACACTCTATTTTGTTTTCTGCTCTTCCTCAGCTAGTGCCTAGTTGTCAATATTCATATTCATGCCTCCCTCAATTGTGCCTTGTTTAGTATCATCTTTTTCATCTTCTCCTACCTCAATAGGTGTCTAGTTAGCTTCTCTTCATGTTGACACTACATATGTTAACTTCCACATTTGTTTGGACTTATGTACAACATCCTCTAAGTTGTTTTGTAATATTTTGAATGCCCTATATTTTGGCACAAATCTTGCAGCATACTTCTTAATGGCTTTAGACATTTCAGCCTTACTAAGTTCTAGCATAACTTGAGCAATGATTGTCTCCCTAATTTGTTTTTTAGTGTCTAAACAATAATGCCATTTTTGCTCAATTCTATCATATAAAATTTTAGGTATGGACTTGGCAAGTTCCAGAGGAGCCTTTCTAAATGTAGCCATCATGGAATATACTGCCTCTTCAACGTGGTTCTTCTTAATCTTCCCAAGATTGTCAAACTCAATGTGAGAGAAACTTGATAAATCAACATTGTTTCTAATGTTCTCACATAAATTATTTAAATCTAAAGAGGGACTATGACTTACCACTTGAAATTGGTTGTTGTCACCATTTGGATGGACATAGTTATTTCATTTTCATGATATTAGTGTTGATCTCTAAGCCTAAGTTTCCTATTAGTGTGTAACAGTTAGTCATTTCCAAAGCAGTGTTGGACAATCATGACTGCATTTGAGACATCCAAAGAAGGTTGATCTATGAAAGGACTTGTTTATTTATCAACACATGTTGAGAAAATAAAAGATTGTCAAGTACCCAGTTGAGATCGAGCAAGCTTATAAGTTGAGTAATTCAATTGAGACTGAGCAAGAATATAAGCCAAGTAATTAAGTTGAGACAAAGCAAGCAAAAAGTTTGTTATTGTCAAGTGGACATAATTTGTTAAGATTGAGTGATATCATGAATGGTAGTTATGATCAAGCGTTAAAACATTCAAGTGCCAAGTAAACCGGTATTGACATATGAGTTTTTAACTATAGAAACACTTTTGTAAATCCTTCTAGCCGAACTCTACATGACATTTAAAGATTGAAGAGATAATTAAGGAGGAAATTATGTTTTTTGTCAGATGGTATTAATCCCTATGCAAGGAAAGTAACCAATCAGATAATCAAAATGGAAAATGGAAAAAGGTTGAAATATGGATTGTTGATCCTAACCTAGAACCTTTGGGGATTATCTATTTAAGAAGGGTAGGACCTAGGATAGGTATAAGTGAGAAAGGACGAGTGTGTATGTCTATGGAAGCAAAGTGAAGGAACAAGCTAACCATAGAGTGGACGAGTTCAAACAATGCAACCAAAGTAGTTAAGGACATAAAAAATAGATTAGATAAGGAGATCACATTGGGATTTTGAAGAGCAAAAATCTGTAATCATCTTTCAAGAGAAAACTAAAGGGTCAGGTACTAAGTCATTTTTAATAGATTGAGTCATGGAAAATCTCTTAATAGAGTGGTTCTAACACACCTATTCAAATCTCCTAAAAGAGTATTGTAAGTGTAAAATCCTTTAACAAGGTAAGACCTAATAGTCTTTAAAACTTTGAATATAGTAGACCCCTCATAGGGTAGATCATCTAATATAATCAAATTGTAACCCTAATAGGTTAACTTTGTTGCTACAATAGTGAATATTTGTTGGTTTCATCCCCACCTCATTTTTACCTTCATATTGAAGTTTTTCTAGGTAAACAAAATTATTGTGTTATGTGTTGATGATTTTCATGGATGTTATGGTCAGATAGATTTCATTTCAGCATTATGTGTTTATAGGTATATGGTATAAGATTTGAAACATGAGATGGATTAGGTGTGAATTGTTTTATCAATAAAAATTATTACAAATCCTGATTCACCCCCTCCCCCTCTTAGTATCTTCTTCCTACTAATATTTACAATAATTGGTATTAAAGCCCAATTCTCTTGAATAAGTCTAACAACTTAAGAGGGTCGGATCTTAAAGATAAAGGAATACAAGATGGGAAAAATTATTAAGAACCATATGATTGAGATCTAGATAATATTTCAAGAACTTGAAGGAGAAAATGAAAAATTAAGGAAATCCTTAAAGAAGAGGAAAGCTATGGCAATTCAACAAAATGATACACAATACAAGGAAGTTGATACACAAGGATTTGTTAACAGTGGGAATATTGATGATAGTGATGCAATAATAACAAATTTATTGGAGAAGAATAACATTCTAAACAAGGAAGTCAAAGAACTCAAGAGAGAACAAGAAATTCAATCAGTGAGATTATGTGAAGTGACTAAACAAATGAAGGAAGAAGAAGATAGAGGCATGTCTAAGAAAGAAAAAAGAAAAATGGTTGCCAAATTTGAAGAAAGATCATTTGAGGTGTAGAAGCTCACAAATATTTAGTTGGACATGATGAACTAGTTGCTAATTACAAATCACGAGTTGAATAGAAAGGACATGGGGATCACAAATCTTAAATTACAAACTGACCAACTAAGAAATGAGTTAATATTTGAGAAAGAAATATTGGAAAGAATGAACAAACCAAGTGAAGCTCTCGAATAACTTGAAGAACTAATGAGATCACCAAGGTCATCCAGTGATACTTTTGGTCTAGGACATGACAAACACTCTTCATCTACTAAGGTAGGAGAGTTATTGAAGAATGGAGAGAAAAGAAATGCAAAATCCAAAGGAAAACCTTCTTGTCATCATTTTGTTAAACTTGCACACACTATCAACATATGCAGTGGAAAAAATAGAATGAAAAACCCTTAACCTAAGTTTACTGGTAACTATTTTAATTAAAAGAAGCTATGACACCAAGCATATGAATGAAAATCAAAGAAAAGCGATGCACTTACTACACCTAGATTTTAAGGACATTGTTATAACTCTCATAAATATGGGCATAGAGCTCATGACTATAGATCTAAGAAAAAATTTAACTGGACATCTAAAAAGAAAACACATGCACCTAAGCAAGGTAACTATTACAATTAGGATTACAACACATGGTATAATTTTCATTATTGTGGAGAGTATGGGAACATTCCAGAGAATTGCATATAGACACATTTCAGAGGTAACTACAATAAATGGTTGAATGGAAACCTAATTTATTTCACTTGGCTTAAGGTTGGGCATGTTAGTAAGAACTATCAGACCAGAGCACCAACACTAATCAATGGAAACAATAAAGGGAAAGGGAAATTTTAGGTAAAGAAAACATGGAAAGAGATAGTAGAAGCTGGAAGCAGTGGAGAAAGAAAACAGGAGATCACCCAACCCAATGGATCAAGTGATCACACCTCATCTAAGTGAACAAAAGGAGGTATGTAGGGACTGTATACTTAATGAGCTATCATACTTCAATTCCTAAAAAATAAATGGTTAAAATTCCATATCAACATGAATCAATATGCATTAAGACAAATCTAAAAGAAGTATTGGATCATGAAATATGTTTTACTATCAAGTGTCGAGCATCAATAATATAGTCTTTGTTGACAAGGCATTGCAATATAGACCAAGAACTTATGATGACCAAGCTAATGTATTGGTCAATCAAATTGGTATTAATCGAGCAAAGTGATGGTGACCGAGTATTTGAAAAGAGACATAAAAGGATAAGACAATTGTTATGCACTTACTAGAGTACAAATGCACTTATTATAGACCTAATTGGCAAAATTATAGGTATATATCAAATTTGGGCATTCATTCTCACTTTACCAAGTGAATCCATGTGCACAAGCAATATAGAGGTGATGAAGGTGAATTTAGCTAGAAAGAAAGTAAATCACTATGTGCCATTAGAAATTTGATAGAACTCAATAAGTAAAACTTTTATCGATCTAGTTTTTTTTCTGTGGTTGTTAAAAGAAAGCCCATTTTGAAACCCTAGTTTGAAATGGCATCGTTTGTAACTATGAGTCAAATGTTAAAGGAGAGAAATGCACAAATTGTGAGGAACAATCAATGCCCCCACTTAATTTCAAGAAATGTTCATATTTTGAAGCAACAGAAGATGAAATTGGTGCCCTATCATCAATTCCACCAAAGGTTCCTAACAGTTCAAGATATTAGAACTTGGTCTATATGAAAAATTGAAGAAGTCAAAGATTTTGAGTTGAGAGAATCTTATGACTAGTTGTGTGATAATGGAGTACCAAAGGATGAACATAAGATTGTTCCCAAGAAAGGGCTTACCCATATCTTAGGTTTTGTGTGTTATCATGAATGTGAATGATACTACTTTGGGGGAGTATCCTAAGCATTGGAGAGTATTGACATGTTGCATTCATATAATTGTGTTTGTCATTAATGTCAACATAGCAGTAAGTCTGTGAAGACTAGCAAAGTAACAAAGAGAGATTGTAGTTGTACGGACAAGGTTTTTCTTGTCTTGTGATATGCAAACATGGATATGTTCAATACAATGTCCTGATGATGTGGTTCAATGTGTAGCACGTAAGTCAAAGATGTATGAAAGTTGTACCTAATTTACAAAGAGAAGTATAGAAATAGAGTATTAGGAAAGAAGTTCCTGATGTTTGTTCACTATCTTACATCTGAGATGCAATGAAAAGATGTGTGGTCAGCTGGTGATAGAGGATAGTCTTTTGGTGATGTCAACAAGTGCGCAGGCCCTAGTATTGCACATGTGAATTTTTTATGACAGTGTTATTGTAATTGTAATTAATCAATTATCTTGTTATAATTAACTGGGAAAGCCTCAAGGCTTACTCAAGGAATTATTTTGAAGATATGGTGTAAAGGAAAGATGTCTTCATTGTTTGTAATGTGTTGTAATTTTTGTATGAATCACAAAGTGTGAAATGGAGCATAGTGTTTATTGAATGTGAGTAAGAGATCCAAGGGATTATTGGATGTGAGATTTGTGATCTAGTTACAAGGTCAAAAGGAGAAGAGGTCTGATTGACACGATAAAGGAAGGAAGTACTGTTCAATTCTATTATTCTACAAGGAATAATACAGAGATCATTTGGACAATAGGTTCATTGGTCTTTCCCTTGAAGTTGTTTGGGCATGGGTCTAGCTTTCTTCCACAACTCTTAACAGGTTTGGAATCTCCTAACAAGGACTCGAAGTCTCCTAATAGGAACTGATATGTACTGAATTTTTTTATAGATTCCTAATCCTTTAACAAAGAATATTTATATCAGTACATCATCTTGTGGGTAGCATCTCCACCGGGGTTTTCCATCTGATCAAGGGTTTTCCTAGTTAACATATATAGTGTTATTATGTATGAGTATCTTGTTGTTGTTTCTAATTATATTACTCATATGTATAAGTTTTTGTAAAGTTGATAATTGTGATATAAGGTGGATAATTGATTCACTCCCCCCCCCCCCCCTCTCAATTATATTGGTGGATTGTATATTCTAACATTTAGTATCAAAGTGTCAAGTCCTTGAAGGATAATCTTAACAACTTTGGGAGATCGATGGTGAATCTTTTCAGAAAGGATAGTCCTAGATTTGATGAGGCCAACTATGACAGCTGGAAGGAGAAGATGAAGACTCGTCTATGCATGGGTCTGGGTTATTGGATCTTGTCAAAGAGTCAGAAGATGATTTTGAAAGAAGATAAGATTGAAGAATGCATTGAAGCAAAGAGAGACTTGTTTATGTGCATCATGAGAGCTAGAGAAGCCCTACTATCAGCTCTTCTAGAGAATTAATACAATCAGGTAAATACACTTCAAACATCTCATGAAATTTGGAAAGCATTAGAATCTATTTTTGAAAGTGATACACATACAAAGAGAGTAAGATTACAAAATCAGATATGTGCATTTCAAGATGCTAAAATGATGGAAGATGAATTTGTAAGAAACTATATTGGTAGGATTTAAGATATTGTTGTAGGAATCAAGTCACATGGTTCAACCAAGGAAGAAGATGAGGTTGTGTGGAAGATCTTGAAAATTTGACACCACCATTCAAGCAAGTTGCTTAGATGATTAAGTTACTTATACCCTGCACTAAGGAGTTTACTAAGGAAATGTTGCTTAGTAGATTAGAAGTAGCAAAAGTAGATCTAAAGCAGTATTCAATTCCATAGTGATTTTTGATTTGGCCAAGTCATAATTTCCAAATTATTTGGCTTCCTTATCCACTTCTTTTGCAATTAATGTTGTGATTGTTGCAAAGGCCTCATCAACATTTATTTCATATCCTAATGGCCTTAGCTATCTCACCCTAGGAATTGATGCTTGTACATATGTGAGATCAGTATCAACTAGGAAGTAGACATCATTAAAATGTTTATCCACTAGTAAGATTGGTATCCTTAGTCTTTTCTTCATTGTTTGTTTGAAATCTTCAAAGTAACTTGTCATGACAGATTCAAAGTTTTCACCGACTTGCTCAATGAATTCACTTATTTGAACTACAATAGGTTTTTTTACCTTCCATGCAACCTTTCCAAATATAGGGAATGTATTCTACACATAAAAGAAAATACATACAAGAATAGATCTGAATTTATACTGTGCACTCTTGGTTTTCCTTACAGCTTCCGAATTCTCAATCAATTGTTGCAACTGCAACTCAGCAATATCATAAGTATGATCCTTCTTCACAATTTTGTAACTCATATCAAGTACAGTGCAAGGTACACTATTTAATATGCTAGATTGATGAAATTTGTGTGCTATGACCCTTACTACAAAAGCTATTAGAGGATGTGTGATAGTATCAATTGTCATACCTCTTTTATTCCACACAGCCCCTATTCTCTATTCAATTATTTCCTTTGATTCACTTCTCATGGTCTTTGGTCGATCTAAAATTGGATACCCTATTAATCTGTAAACAATCTTCTAAGTGATTTTTACTAGCCCATTTTCTAACCATACAAAGTTATCATGAATTCTACTCAAACCAATTTTAATCCACTCTATCTTGAATAAATTGGGGAAACCTAGGGTACGAGTTAACCCTTTCTTCTCAACAACTTCAAACTCTTCCTTCAATACTCCATTTTCACATAGTTTTTCATATGTTTCCCTGATTTCCATATTACCTATGCTTCCAACTTTGAATGTGTAACAATTCCTAACATCCTAAATCATTAAAACTTGTAGTGGTATCATGGATAATGCACCAAAGGGATCCTATTTATAAGCTATATCTGGGATAGCCCTAAAAGTAGATTGTTTGATTTCATTACTTATCAATTGAATGTTTAAAACCTCCTTTCCCTCTACACCTTTTGTTATTGACAAACTAGACACCATTACATGAAACTAGGGTTTGCAAAATTTAAAACTGTGTAGCTCAGCACACAATAAATACCTTGTAAATCATGTTGGAATGATGTCAAACAACCTTTTTAAATCTCCTACAAATGCTCAGATCAAATTTTCTAGATCACCTTTAGCTCTTCATGCTCTTCTTCAAATTCAAATGATGTCAAATGAGCATAAGTCGATCAAATAGCCCTTAAAACACTGAATTTAATACTAAGTGCTTATACAATTGTAAGCTCAGCTTCAATTGAATTTCTAGCTCACCTCACTTTGAGATTGAGCTTTCTATTTTTCACATTTGAACATGAAATTAATTTTAAAATAGGGGAAGCCGCTACTGTTTTCTATAGTAGGTGCTCATCTTCATTAATAACATTGGCCCCAAGCTTGAGAAGGGGGATCTTTTCAAAGCATTTAACATCAACAAATTTGATTTGCTACCTTGTGTGTGTGTCTAACATAGATATATTCCCATGCCCCAAGTCCTAATACAGGAGAAATCAAGAGGTTTGAGGTCATCCCCCTACAGACAAATGCAATGCATCCATGTGTTTTTCCATATGCTCAGCGCCTACTACAAGCTCGATCTTAACTAACAGCCTTGTTAGCTCAACATTAACTTTAACTAACATTTCACTCGACAACCATATGAAACTTTTCACACTCGTCAGTGACATGCAAACTGACAATACTTAAATATTTATTCTTGATTCCTAACAACACTTTGCATCTTTATTCATGCATATGTAATTTTTCAAAACTAAATCCTTGGAACTGATGTATGGTATAGCTTTTAAGTATTAGTCCCACATACCTCTTGATTTCTTAATTTGATGAGGTGTGATCACCTAACCCATTGGATGAAGTGATCTCATCTACAATTGATGTGTTGTAATCTTCCTTTCTCTTCCATGTCTTGTTCATCTCGTCTCTAACATTCTTGACATCTATCTTTCCTTTGTTAAACTCACAACTTGGTGTCTTTGACCTTGTTGGACAATATATGCTTATGTTACCAGTCTTCAAATAGCTAAAACATGTGGTTTGAATCAACCACCTTTTGTAATCACTTCTGAAATGTGTTCTAATATAGTTCTCAAGAACATGTCCATACTCTTGATAGTAGTGACAATTATACCTTGTATTATAATCTCAATTATATGAGTTGCCATTGTTCTTTACCTTTGTTTGCTTGTTTGATGACCACTTGGGTTTGGATTTGCATTCAAAAGCTCTATGTCCATACTTCTAATAGTTATAATAGTATCCTTCAAATCTTTGAGTGTGCATGGTCTTGTGTCTACATTCATGTGTCTAATGACCTTGTTTGTTGCACTTATGGCAATGACCCATTTTCTTTTGTTTAACATTCTGATTTACAGTCTTGCTCCTACAAACATTAGCAGTATGTTCTTTCTTACCACAATTATGACAAGTAGATTTGGAGTTCTTATATTTGTTACTTCTTTCTTTAACACTTTTGGATGATTCTCCTTCTTCAATACTAGTGTATCCCAATCTAGATGTATCATTGTTAGATCTAGGGGATCTCATCAATTGTTCAAAGTACTTGATGGCTTCACTAGGTTTATTGAAACTTTCAGCAAACCCCTTTTCCCTTTTCAGATCATTGTTCAATTGTTCATTCTGTAACTTCAATGTTGTAATCTCAATGTCTTCACTGTTTATTTCATGATTAGCAATCATGACTTGATTCATTGTTTCCAATTGCATGTGAGTAATCCTATATATTTTTGATGATTTTTCTTCTAGTCTAATCGTCAAAACCTTTTTGTCATCTTCAATCATGACTTTTTCTTCCATTGCTTTCTTTTTCTATTTGGTTACCTCACATAGTTATATGGCTTGTGATTCTTTCTCTATCTTAAGATTTTTGATCTCTTCAACTAGAGTTCTATTCTTTTCTATTAGATCTACAACTATTGCATTAAATTCATTGAAGTTTCCATTTGAAAATAGTTTAGTAGTGTCCATTTCACAGTATTGTGTGTCATTCTCCTCAATAGCAATTTCCTTCCTTCTTCTCAATGATTTCTTTAGATCTTCTCTTGCTTCATTCAACTGATGTAGAATGAGTTGTATTTCAATCTCTTGGTGCTCGATAATCTTTCCCAACTTGTAGACTTCCATTTCCAAGATCTTTCCTCAAAGCTACAAAGCTTCACTTTCAAAGGACAAAGCCCTGATACCAATTGTCAAAATTGGGTGTGGGTGAATCAGTGCTTAAAAATTTTACAAATGAAATTAAAACTGTATGATGGTGGTGTGTTAGTATGAGGAGGTACATGGATGGTGAACGGTATAAAGTAGTTGATAGGGGGTTATCGTCATCTACTATTGGAACGGGTGGGTGAGTCTTGTGGTTGCTTCCAAGTGGTGACTTTGTGAAATAGTTGGTGATAGGTTTAGGTACATTGGCAAGTGGTGGAGTTAACGCAGCTAGGGTGAAATTAGGGATGCCTACAACTTGTATTTTTCATTGGCTTAAACCCCATGAGGAAAATGGAAATGATGTGAGAATGTTCAACTTTTTTGTGGGTGGAGTGTGTGTAGTAACAAGTGGTAGGGTGGTTTGAGTAATGGTCCCCATAGATGGCATCCCCATAGTGTATTAGGGTGTGGATTGTGAAACTTGTTGGGATGTGATAGCATAATTGTTAGTGGGATGAATGGTGGATGTAGATGGCATTTGTTGGATGGTGGTGTTTTGGTCAAGTTTTTGGGTAATGGTAGGCCCAATGTTCAAAGGTGTGATATGGTTTGCGCGATAGTAAAAACAGTGACATGGATTCTAATGGATGCAATTGGTGAGGTGGTGGTTTATTGTGGTCTGGTGTGGATTACAGGTTGTGCAATGGGAAATGAGTTATTTTGGGGGATAGGAGCATTGATTTTGGTAGATGCGGCAAAGGGATCTATAATCGGTTGTATCAATGGTTCACTTTCATTTCTCAATTGCTATGGATCTACAGGTTCCCATAATTTTGGCATTCCAAACAGTGGATGATTAAGATCTATGATAGTGCTAGATGGTGGAATTCGCCCAAAAATTCAAAACCTTCAACATTTTCTCATTGCAAATTTGCGATGATAGTATCTTTTCTTTTCTCAATGATGACACTAACAATATTGCATTCTTGGGGTGACCCGTGAATGCCTCTATGAAAGATTCCATAGTTTGTGAACTCATGATTCTTTTGGTGTTGGATTCTGGATCTTAAGATATTGGGTCTTACATGTTTATGGTTTTATTAGGATTGAGTTATGCACTAGTTCTTGTATTGAGGGGATATGGAGTGCTTTCCTTTTTCTTCCTTTTACTGATATGTGTGGTCAGTGGTATGAAATGACATTGTAACCTAGACATGAGATGGAAATACGATGTGATAGTGGATGCAAGCTATGAGATAAAGTTTATGATTTCCCTGAGATGCACATATTTTGTAAGGATCTAAAGATGGTGACCAAAGAGAAAAGACAAGCTGATGGTGTTGGATTAGTCTAAGGACGTGATGCCTATAGGACTGTGAGGATTATTTTGTATCGAAGATGAATGTGATGTGGTATGTGTGGAAGTTGTAGGATGTTGGTAGATAATCAAGTGTGGATCCCAACCTATAGCACAAGGTGATGAGGAACACAAGTGACAAGATAAACTACGTTGGGCAAGTGTGTTAGCTTTGGGATAGTCATAGGGATATGAGGGATGTGAGATATAAGATATGTGGCTACTACGATGATGATACCAAAGATAGAATGTGATAGAGGATGTGAATCAAGATGTAGTTGGACAAGAATTTTGGATATGTGCTTAGGGGATGGTGAATCAAACAATGCTTAAGAGGATGGCCTATATGATGATTCTAAGAAAGGACCCCAGGGTAAACAAAGATGCAAAATATGTGAGGAAGAAGTTGGCCCTAATCATAATAATCATAAATAGTGATCTTGTTAAGGGTATAATCAACTCCAGGGTGAGATCTCAGGTTATCAATATTGCACTCCTACTCTTCTTGTAATGTGTTTTCAACACCCTCTTTCTTAGTTCGGGCTAATCTAGAGATTCTTGGGTTGGGTGATGCTTTCTTGTGTTCAACTTCTATTTCTTTGTATATTGTTGATGGCTCAAGCTTAACCTTTTTGAACTTGGGCTTTGATCATTTTGACATGAGGAATCAAATTCTTTGTGCATAAACAAACAATCTCAATAACAAATAGGACAAATAATCTCTCAAATAGATAAAGCAATGATACGATTTGATTGATATTTTTAAAAAAGCAATTTTAGGGTTGTGAATGAACTTGCTAACAACCTTCTGATACTCAAAGATAGACTTTTCAACAATAAATAAGACATGTGAATAAACACTCTCTCAAAGGACATGACAACTTTGAGAGGACAAGCAAGTGGTCTCTTTTGGTAAAATGTTTGTGGAAAGTAGAACCAAGGACTGTGTATGTTGAACTAATGTTTTCATGAGGTCGAATCATAATGCAAGCACTTCAAAAATATGGTATCCCTAAAATTAAGTTGGCTTTTTAGGATATGGTTGAAAAGGTAACTACTAAGTTGGTTCGTAATTAAATCAATGGAGTCCTCTGAAACAATTGTTACGCGTGTGACCCACTTAAGAATATGTTTTGACCCTATTGAAATCGTAGGAAAGTTTTCCTACCTCAAACTACCATCAAAAACAGATTGCTCGAACTTACGTGGATATAAAGCAAGAGTTTTTTTTAGCTCCTTGTTTATATACCAACTGGAGAATTTACTAGTGTGAGATCATTCTTCGATGGGGTGGTGCTTCCCTATGGATAGGCCTCTCTAGAAGTCCTCCTAGGGTTGTTGCAGATGATCTTGCTAACAACCATCTGGTACACATGTCGCTTAATTAACTAAATTCTAGGATGAAAGAAAAACAAATGATCTCACAAAAGTGTTGTAGTAGAAACACACCAATCAATTTGGTCTTTCCAAATTGAAGATTTAAAGTTTTTTTTATCTGTGACAGAAGGCACACATGATTAAGATGTAATGTTCATTTTTCCAATTTGAAAATGTGTGTGGTCAACTTAAAAAATCATTCAGTGGTCAACTTGATAACTCGAATCATGGAAAGCTTGCCAAAGAAGGGTTGTTGCAAATGATCTTGCTAACAACCATTTGGTACACACGTCGCTTAATTAACTAGATTCTAGGATGCAAGAAAAACAAATGATCCCACAAAAGTGTTGTAGTAGAAACACACCAATCAATTTGGTCTTACCAAAATTTAAAGTTTTTTATTTGTGACAAAAGGCACACATGATTTTAAGATGTAATGTTCATTTTTCCAATTTGAAAATGTGTGTGGTCAACTTAAAAAATCATTCAGTGGTCAACTTGATAACTCAAATCATGGAAAGCTTAACAAAGAAGGGAATACGAATATTTTAATCTTAACCATTCAAGAATTGTGTATTCATTTTAAGCCCGAAATTAAGTGTTCAATTTGCAATGTTCTCTAAACCCAAATCAAAAGATTTATTGTTTGTTCAATTGTCCCTTGATCATTCAAGATTGGATTACAATATGGCATTCATTATTAATTTTAAGCTCCAGACAAAATAGTAGTTTAGTTTTAAATTACGCTAATCTGAATGAGCGCAAAAGATAACACCTTGTATAGCGAGCAAACTGGTTAGAAATTATAGTGCAGGTTCCTGCAAGTTAAAAACGTGTTCCCATTGTCGTAGGTTTGTGTTCTCGTAGCCTTAGGAATCATGTTGGAAATGGTAAACTAAAAACTGATGAAACATTAGAGACACCCACAAGCAAAATAATCACAGAGTGTTCCCGTGGGCCAAGTTTGCATTCCCACAGGCAGAACTTGCGCTCCCGTAAAGGTGGGAATGTGAAGAGTTGTAAAAAAATAAAACAAATATAGGCACGTGATTAAAAATTATTTAAAGTTTTGTTTTCATTCCCATAAGATCATACGATCGTTCTTGTGATCGTAGGATTGTGACTATCATAGGACTTTCTCGATTGTTGTGTGAAATCTGATTTGTGTGGTGATGTCTAGATAACTTCTTGCATGTCAAACCTACAAAAATTTGAGAACAAGCTTTCAACAACACTAGAATGCAAATGTTAGATCTATTAATCCGTTAGTTAAAAAAATCAAAAAGGAGCTAACAAAGATGAAAGAATGACTCGTGAAGTGGGGTCCCACCAGGCGTGCGAAAGTGCATGTGACAAAACTAGTATGTTAAGAATATGAAACCAAAATTAAACATCCACAAACTAATAAACAAACAAAAAATATGATAAACCAAAAAGGAAACCAAATACACAAAATCCAAACCTAAATACCTCCACGTAGCCTCCTTGATGCATTGATATGGTCGTGGTTATGGATGTGTGCTCAAGGGTGTGCTTGATGCTTCAATAATGGATGAAAATGGATGAATGTGTGGAAATATAAATAATATCAATAACGCTTTGAAATTAATTAGCTCTCAAAATAGTATAGTAATTCTACTTAGAAGCTGGATCATTTGTGAGGAGCAAAGAGTTCAATTTGGGTGAGAAGGAGATAAGAATTGTTAATGGATAGTTAACTGGGAGAGATGTGAGATAGGCTTGAGTTAACTGGGATAGGTGTAGGAGATAGACTTATGTGTTTAGAGATGGAAGAGAGAGATGTGGCGTGCGAGTAGACGTAGGCTTGACTCAGAGGGAATAAATTGTGCCTTGATTCATGCAAGTGATCCAGAGCGGGATTTTAGACATGGAAGAGGAGGTGATGTGTTTCAATTAAGGTGGGTGAGGTGGCTCAATTGACTAGATGACGTGGGAGGTGGATGAATTTGTTAGAGATAAGGTTGGTGGGTGAGTTTAATTAAATAAATGAATTATTTAATTAAAATGTGAATTAGTTATGCATGGTATGAGTTTGGCTAACTATTAGGTTGAGAGTGAATTTGTGGTTGGAGGTTTTAAATAATTAAATAGAAAGGGAATGTGAGATTAAAATAAGTGGGTTGTGCATTTATTTTATTTAACAGAGGAAGGGGGTTTAATTAATGAATTAGACTCTTGGTTATCATTTATTTTATTAATTGGACTACAATTAATTAATTTAATCAATTAATTAGGAGATAGTTCTAAAATAATTAAACATTAAATATTTAATTAAAATATGCTTTAGAAGATGACTAAATTTGATTACGAATTAATGTGATCAGATTTAGGTGTCTACAACCAGCATCGGATATATTGTTGCTTCATATAATGATGTTTGCTTTGCTATCAAATATGCTAGAACAAAAGAATCACTCACTTAGTAAACCACTGAAACAATTGAGTAAAGTACTTTTGGTAGCTTATGACTTGAATAGGAACATGAGTTGCACCAACATTGGATGGCACAAGCCGAGAAAAGCCAAAATTAACCACTTTGTCCCTAAAATTCTCTCACAAAATATTTGAGGTTTTAACGTCTTTGTGGATGTTGATTGGTCTAAATAAAATTTGAAGGTCGGATTGAATGTTTTATTTAACTATTATATATATGTGAATTTTTTCTTTAAAAAACATGAATTGTATTGTATGTTTCAAAATCTTGAACGTTTGATGTTTTCTTTCCAATGAAATGTGAAAAAAATTGCAATGATAAAATAGACATATTCCTTAACTTTGAGGATTTCAACTTTGTCATCTTTAAATTTCATTTTTGTTTGTTGCACTTAACATCATGTTTGTTTGTCAATTCTTAAATAGAGGATGTGTTAAAGCATAATGAAGTTGAAAGAAGCAAACTGGTCCACATCATCAAATCAGCATTTTTGGTGTAGTCTCAACTTTACACAATGATGTTATATTCTTGTAGTGAAAGTAGTATTATACAAAATTTAGATCACATTTCAAGTTTACAAGTTGACACCATAGTGTCGCTATACAAAATTGCACTTGAATTGATAGGAACAAATCTAATGAATTTTAGTGTTCAATTTGGATGCCTTCAACTAGAATTGGAATATGAGTTTCAAATTCCCATTTTAGTCTCAATTTGGTTGCCTTAAACCAAAATTGGAAAATGAATTTTGAATTCTTATTTTGGTCCCAAATTAGGATATCTTAATTCCATCTCTAGAAGTAGAATTGGAATTGCCAATTAGAATTGAAATTGGAATAATATCACCATAAGAGCAATTGCACTCTTATACACACCATCAATGACCATGTCCTTATATATGCTTTTATAGAATTGGTATTTCATGGGACGATGTTCCTTTAAAGCAATTTGCCAAATAGTTAGCCTTGAAACTCAAAGTCACTTCCTACAATTTGATTTATCTAATTTGATTTGTAAACTCCCTGCAACTATTTCTGAGATGTCATTTATTTGATGGGCATTGCATTCATGAGACCACGTCTCTTCAAGAATTTTGTCAAGTAGTGCATGTACCATCTACATGCTTTAACGTTTTGCATCTATGTGGATTTATAATTCATGTTGGAAATTTGTGTATTGGTTAAGCTTGTTCAATTAGAAAGATTTGCAAAGACAATTCTAAAATAGAAGTCAATGATTCCAAACCCACAATGGGATGCTTAACTTGAACAATTTTAAAGTTAATTAATCTTATTGTACTTTTGAACCAAGTTAATTAACTTTTTATATTTCACTTTTTCTAAGAGTTAATTAGCCATTATCATTTCAAAAAAAAGTTAATTGAGTTATTCATTTTGAGTATTTCACAAATCACAATTTGCAAGTTAAATTGTGAAATTATAAATTTTGACTAAAGCTATTTTTTGTGCAATGACATTGTACTACCTATCTACTTTTCCTTGTTTGTTGCTTTATATTTAATACTATGTCTTTACACTATTTAGTTTTACACGTGAAACAATTCTAATTCATAGATCATATGAAAATTCTTAATGAGATAAATAAAAGCTGTTATAACATTTGCCTTTAGGTAGAGTGAGGATTTCTCAAACATAAGTCAATACAATTGTTGATTGCCAATTGTACATTGCAATGTAGCTTGGGGCACAATTACCACACAATTTGTAATGGGACAAATAGATGATGTTTTAACATTTCCCTCTAGGTATAGTGGAATTTCTAAAACATAAGGTTATTGCCAAATGTACATTAAAATATAGTCAATGCTTGGGTCACAATTTCCACACAATTACCATAGTATTAGACATAGTTGGGTTTAATCTATTATTAAGTATTACTATAATATTTGCTTCCATGCACTATGTTAAGTTACATTATTTATCACTTTAATACTTGTTTTCTTCCAAAATTCTACAGCATTATTTATTTGTATCTTCATATTTTAAACAATAGCCAAATCTAAGCAACTCTTATTAGATTGTAGTTTTAAGATATTTTAAGTTTTCAATACATTTCAATATGTTTACAAACTTTTTTTCTATTTTATGATAACTATAAAAGACATGTCTATCAAAAAAATATCAAAAAACACATTAAATATAATACTAAGCTCGAATGTCGTAAATGTATTATTATTAATTATGTTTAAAATTTAATTCTTAATACTTAAATTCACTACTCGTTTTTAAAAGTGCATTGTTCATGGTTTATATATATATATATATATATATATATATATATATATATATATATATATATATATATATATATATGACAAACTGCTCAAAAAATAATAATTAGAACAAAATAAGTGAAAAAAATACACAATTGAATAAGATAAATATTGCACATCTTTTCACAAATACAAAATCCTATGTTTGTAAAACAAAACAAAAGATTTGTATTCCTAACATATACTTTTTAAATACAAATTAAGAAATAAGTATAATTATTCTTTAAAATAGAACTAGAAAACTAATGGTGTTAAAAACTAAATCCTACATGTATGTGAAACTAACTATATAATCCCTATCTGAGATTAGGGAAGGGTGTCATGGAAATATAAACCTAAGATGGAAGTGAAATACTAGAGAATTTATGGTTCATAGTAAATGTAATTTGTTGTTTGCGGTTTTAAATGTAATTTTTTATTATTTTAACTCTATACTATAGTAACTGGGTTAAGTGTGATTTTTTATTATTTTAATTCTTTACTATTGTAAAATTTATATAATTTTAAAATTCAACATGTTTTATCAATATTTATTTATTTGGACTTAGTTTTAAATTGCACAAATCGGAGCTAGTTCACTAGTATAACTCCCAAAACCTATAAACCGAGTCGAACCAATTATATATTTAAAAGGTTGCCGCATGGCGTCTTATTTGAACCAGATACGATAGCAGAGGATCTCACCTGAAGAAAGTCCTGACAATATCCCTAGCTTGGTTACTCAGCCTTTATTATGTACAACATTCATGTTGAATCCTGAATAATGTTCAATAAACTGTTCGGTATGACAGACACTTTTCAAAAGTTGTCTCATTCATTCTTGTCCCTAATCTTATCATATAACCCTACCCGTATTGACTGTGGAACAAAAAATATGTGACAATTTTGTAAAAACTTTTACACAATAAAAACAACACAAAATGGGTTACCACTGATGTTCTCAAAAACTCCCACACAACAAATTATAACATTTGATATAACAATTTCTTATGGAAATCCAACAAAACAGAAGCAATTAAAATTATTTAAAATAAGCGGCAAAGAAGAGGAAATTAAATGTCCATCTCCCAACAGAACACTAACTGAAACAGGCTGAAGAAATGGTTGCTCTGCCTTATTAAGAACCTCTTTCACGGTGTTTGTATTCATGATGTTTATCAAGATTCCAGTTTCTTTTGGTGACCATGCTTTCCTCCTTGCACACAATTGGGTGACCATTGCTTGGAAATCTGGAAATGAGGCACCAGTTGTAGTATAGGTGGCAGAGACAAAGATGAGGAAGGAGAAAGGACTGGGAAATACACCTCAGTGACGAGACTCCCACATTATCTTTGATATTCACAGGACTACAGACCTGTTAAAGGACTTCAGACCTGTTAAACGATATTCAGATTGCAACAGTTCAGATGTTTTGAAAGGTTTATTCACTGCAACTGTCATCAATAATTCTAGATAATTTTGTACAAATTGGTATGTAGAAATTTGGCATTTGTGAACTCCTTTGTTAGGATTTTTACTCCCTTCAATGGGTTTCAACCTAAAACACGGACTGTGCTATATCATTGGGTTTTATCTATTTAGAAAACTGTGTTAGGTCAAGCTTTGCAGGCCGACCATCACATCTGAGGTTGAGTCCCAGGAAGAATGTGGCCAGCCTCTGTAGCTTGGCTCCACCTTTGGCGGCAACTGTTGTTGCTTCTGACTCAGATGAGCACCTCGCTACCAACATGGACGATTCATTGCTTCTGACTCAGATGAGCACCTCGTTGCCAACCTGGATGATTGCAATACTGAGGATGGCAATGGCGATGGCAATTCTCAAGAGGGAGCATCAGGGCGAATCAGACAGCAGGAGGTTGCAAAGGGACATGTTGCTTAGCAAAAAGGCACTGGGAGATACCGTCTTGTTAAGGGCGGGTAGTGTGACTGATGCGATTTGCCAAGAAGGGACAGTTGAAGGAACAACCACAATTTGCATTCGTCATATGAGGTGTTTCATCTTTCCTATAACCTCGCCTTGATAACAGCCAAGTATTCTTAAACAACGAGCACTGTCTAGATTCCAATGTGACAGCCTATACAAGAACCGCCCTTTTCTTTTGCATGATGATCATTTGGACTTCCGGCTTATCTACATTACCAAAATTGGTGGAAGTCTCTACAATAATAGCCTATCAGCTAATAAGTACTGAATAGGAGCCAGATTAGCACAAGCATGGGCACTGGCCAGGCAAAGAATAATTTATCCCACTGAAGTAAATATACTAACAATGCATCTGGAGGCCTTAAATGAGGTTAGAAATTACTTAAACCTGCCTAAAGACAAAAACACAAAATGTCTCCTGTCAATATTTGTGTTGGCAACTTACGTAAAGACAAAATCGAGTCCAAAATCAACAACACATGATAAATGTTATCATAACAAACTAATGTTTTATAGGACCCCCATGTAGAACCATTGCTATAAATTAAATTACTACCTATGTTACCCCAGGTTTATGGGACAGGGGGACGTGGGGACAGGGAAACGGGTTTCCAGGACTGATTTTTTTTTCTCGGAGCAGGGGACGGCAGGGGACGGCAGTGGGAACAGCTATATAAAAAGTAGAGAAAATTTTAAATATATAGGGAAATTTTAAATATCCATATAAAAACATGGATATCACATGCTTATATAAATTATAAAACCGTAAGATATAATGTTTGTGTTAAATAATTTAACTTTAGAGTTCACATGAGAGTGGAAATCAAACAAATTATCAAAACTGAAACATTAATTTTATGGGACAGCCAAGGGAAAGGTTTCCGGAAGTTTCCGAGTTTCCGGGACGGGTGGACGTGGGGACGTGGTCAATTTTTGCCGGAAACGCATCCCCAGGTAACATAGATTACAACAGTAGTGAAGCAGGCCACCCACAAATTTTAAGTTTCTTTCACAGCAAAATTGAGTCCAGATTTGGCATCACCTAACCAATGTCAAAATATTCGAAGGCCTATTTAGAACTATTGCAATATTACAGTAACCAAGCAGGCCCCTACACGTGGGGTTTCTTTCACATCAAAATGAAGTCCAAATTTGAGAATACCTAACAAATGTTAAAATACTAGTACCTCATAAACCCATGTTCGCAAATCCATTTTCTCAAATACATATAAAAATTGAAGTTTTAATTTTAAACAAATAACCAGCTCTGCGCATTTCCTAAATTGTACAAACAAAAAAAAATTAACTGTCGTTCACTCTTCAGCAATGTGGCCTTTCTCACTCACATAAATACCATCCAGAAACTTTCTAATATCCTTGTTCTTCACGTGGCATTTCTGCAAGAAAAAATGAAAAACGTGATGGCACATATTAGAAGAGGCCCTTGTAATCTGATATTTCATTTCCTACAATTATTTGACATGTTTCAAACCAAAACTCCAACATGTTATAACAAGCAAAAATAGTACTCATCTGAGGATTCAAACATAACACAAAATTGCAATTCTCTTCTTAGCATCTAGTAGTTTGAATTCCAAACAATAAATAGCACATACCCAGTCCAAAATATCTAAGAAACTTGAACACTATATTCTTAAAATCATAGTACCACACATCAGTCCATCAACATTCGTGTAACACTTGAAATAATTGAATTTGTGTATATGTGATGCATACAGATTCAGTAAGGAGTAGATAACAAACCTGGTTTATCAAAGCAGCCGACCTGGACACCAACTCAATATCATTCCCCTCCAAAACCAATTCATCCTTAACTTTTTCCGACCTGGTAATAGTAACACCCTCCAAGAGATTAACCTTTCTCACCTGCAGTAAAATTGGGTTTAGGTTCTGCAAATGCAAAAATACAAAAGAATATCCTATTACCTATTATACACCAAACTATATTTGTATCAAAAGGAATGTATAACCATAGATGTTAGCATAATATGTTGATACTTTCAGCTTAAAAGAGCTTAGAGTACACATAAGATTATGAAAAACTGGCATCATAATGGTGTACTTAAATAACTTGGTTGAACAATAGCAAAGACAGCTTTCGCTGGACATTTGTCAAAATACTTTTCATCTAAATAAAGACTAGAGTCAACATTTACATTGGCAATATACAACTTTTCACTACCAAAAATGCATGGTTAAAATCAAAGTTGACCCAACACTGTCATGCACTGTAGCTTGTTCAAACACAAACTGAGTTTCCTAACTCAAGATGGTATTAATGCTTGAATCTGCCAAACCTGGTTTAAAACCCTCCTCTATTCAATGAAGGAAAATATTACATGGTAATAAATTGACCTGTGCTACACAAACTAGAACCCACAAGTAAGAATATATCACTATTGCAGGTTTAAAAGACAGAAGAATTTCATTTTGTCTAATATCGTATAATTTATTTATTTTTATTTTGTTTCTTCTACAACCCCCCTAAAGTTCGCCTAGAGTTTAAAATATATCATGGGGTGCACCATCTTAGTCTACAAGGAGGTCTTGACTAACAATAATAAATTAAGCAAGACTGGCATCAGATACAGGAGGGTATATGTACACTACTCGCAGGATATCACAACCCTCTAGACTATTATACCCAAAACTAATTTTTTCTGCATGATTCCTTGTCATGCATTTCCTAAAACCTCTCTATCACTTCTTCCTATTATACAATTCAACTCCAAAATGAAAATAACAAAAATCAATTACATGGTAGCAGATAGAGAGGAAACTACTTGCCCTGCAATAAAATTACAGCTAGCCTACTGTCCATTAGTTAATAACTACTTGAGTTTTCCAAAGTATTAAGATATATCCTCGTGTTAGAAAATACTTCTTAATTAATCTTGCTCAGATTATTAAAAAACTCCTTAGTTAATCCTGCTCGGATAAAATAACTCCAACGGTACCCACAATTTAAATAGCATCTAAAAAAGATTATAATATAAATCAAGAAATCAACCCATATTAAAACTTATCATGGGTTCAAAATAATATAAAAATAGGAATAAAAGAAAAATCATTGAATCGCAAAGAAAAAACTACAATAATTTACCTCGCTTATATTTATAATTCTCAGCACTGTTCTCATCTTAACATATTAAAGGTTTTAACCATAGTTCAAAATCTTGTTCTCTGCCACTTATCAGCGAGGCTTAAAAACTTTTCTCAGCAAATATTGGAGATAAATCGGTAACTTCTCAGGAAAATATCGAGAATTTAAAAAATGAATTAAATTTAATTTAAAATGCTTTTTTTTTTTGCAAAATTCAATAAGGAGATGCATCTAATGAGTCAGTAAATGAGTAAACAAACCAAACAAGCTGAACTAGATATTATATAAATGCAATACGTAACAAAATCTCATCCTCATGTGGAATGTCAACGGCTGGCAGCCATAGTTAAAGACTCTAAAGTCTGAAGCAAACTAAAAATAGCAAATTGTCATTGTAAAAAGACAAACAAATACAAATGTCAAGTGCAAGATAAAATTAGTCTACATCTTCCTCTTCCCCTTCCCAGTAGCTCTAGTAAAAACTAAGGGACTGGGAAGGGGTCTAGCCCTAGCAATCCAATGTGGCTATGGTTGTAGTTGTGTCTCAATAATATAGCTGGTATTGGCACTAGCAATGACTCCTCGTCTTCTATATACTCACTCTCAGTGTCTAAGTGTCCTCACTCTCACTGCCCTCCTCCTGAATGTCATCCAACCTCTGTGCAAAACCACCCTCTTTTCAATCGGTATTTTCTTCAAAAATCTCTTTGAATCCACTTGCAATAAGTCTACAACGCTTCCAATGACTATTTCTCTCCACCAAACCCTTCTCTTCTCCTACAAAGATTGCAAATTTCAAAATGGGCCACTAGATGGTATCTCGTTGGGCTTCTCCTGAGATTTTTCCAACTTCCCGGGAGAAGCATGCCACTTCTTGGCAAGAAGTTTCAAACTTCTCGCCTGAGATTTTGGCACCAAAAACTTGTATTTCCTCTCCACTCCAAACTTCTCGCAAGAAACTGATATATCACCCACTTATCAGCACTATTATGAACTATGGTTTTAACTAAGTTGGCAGACAGAATCCAGGATATGACAATTTTTAGGAGGCTGGTTGTCTATTAAAATTTAAAACGAATATTAAAAAAAAATCTCAACCTGAACACAAAATTAAGTTCCCAATATTGCATGTCATTTGTTAAGGATTTTGACTCTCACCACTGCATTCATCTTATTAGCATATAAAGGGTTTCAAGCATTGAACAGAAATCAGAAAATGGCAATATTTGGTAGGCTGGTTATGTGTCTTCAAATAAATATAAAAATCATTAATATACACACATCTGCAACCTGAAAACAAGAATTAAGTTTATATACCACTTCATCTATGTTCCACGGCAATTCAGGAACGGGATGGGTGGAATCATGGATAGCAGGGAGCATGTTTAATGGATGGCAATCTAAAGGCCAATTTTTAGGGACAGCAGAGGAGGTGCAGCAACATACCGACAAGAACTCCCATCAAATCTTCTCCATCCATTATTCTCCATGTCCCATATTATCCACTGACCATCCTTGAAGCTTAACTCAATTACCTCGTAACACTTGTCACTTTATCCTTGCTTGATGTCATGCAATAAGTATTAAGGACCCTTGACCTTCCTGTTTAATCCTTAGCCCTCCATTTTCCAAAAAAAAAATCTACATATTGTACACATCCTAATCACATGAGAATCCACTTTGAATGCAATAATATGCTGTCAAATCATGAACACATACAATCAACATTGGGCAAAACTACTTTGTGTAACAAAGAGATCTTTTACATAGTTCAATTCATATTAAATTATGTTTTTATTGAGATTTTGTAGTGTCTAATCCAAGTGTTTAATTTGTTGTTGTGTTAAGCACTTCGGTGTTTATGTTTGTCTGTTCTATAGCACAATTGCATGCACAAAGAACCAAGGAGTATCATATATTGTATTAAAGTATAATTCCTGGTGACATGATCATTGCAGAGACAGAAAACATGAAGCAGACAAGAGACAAACTTAAACTGGGTTACATACTCTTTTCTGTGGCTGAGCTTGGCAAACCCCATGATGCTCAAATATAAGATCCCAACCAGGAAAAGACCCCAAATAGCAAGGCCACATGAAAATAGGACAAATATATTTTCAGAATGAAAGATGCAGGAATCCATATCAGTCCTGACCATAGTTGGAAAACTCGCCGAGTTTCCTAGCTCAGCGAGTTTTTCACCAGTTAACTCGCCAATTTAAAAACTCGGCAGACTGGCAAAAACTCGTCGAGTATTCGGCGAGTAATCGTGAAAAACTCGCGATTTACTGGTGAGATTTTCACCCACGGCCTGTGACGGATTAAACCAGCAGTGAATGTGTTTTTTCTCATTCTTTCTTGTATTTGCATTGTTTAGAGCCTTGAGGAGTGAAGAGAAGAAGGTTTGGAGGCATTCTTGGCTGATTGCAAGTGATTCAAAGCGGATTTGAGTGGATTGTAGAGGATTCTAACCGATTTTAGAAGACAAATTTCTTTCCAGGTATGTTCATCTTATCATAGTTTGAAAACTTTTTATAATTTTATAACAAATGTTCTTTTGTTTTTGTTGTTGTTAACTTGTTTGTAAATGTTTTCAAATCATTTAAAATCATTTTGAATCATTTGAAACCCTAGCTTCTAAGGATATGGTTGAAGTTTGTTGTTTGCTAAGGATATCGTTGAAGTTTGAAGTTTGAAACTTTGAATCATTTGAAACCCTAGCTTCTAAGTTCTAACTTTGTTTATTCATTTTTCTATATATTTATGTGTAGGGCAGCAGTCAACCATTAAAAAAATGACAAACCCGCAAGAAGAGTGGCCACAAACACCATGCCCATCTGGATATATAGGCACTCGGCCTAAAAATGCAAAAGATAAGGCATGGCGGTATGCCTATGAAGCTCCAAATCCAAATGATATTGGGAAGGTGATATGCATTCCTTGTGAGAGAATTATTTCTAGAGGCATAAACCGCCTCAAATACCACCTTGCAGGCATAAAGAAACATGACTCAAATCCTTGTCTCACGGTAACTGATGAAGAAAAAAAATTCATCCATGCCCTACTTGCAGCTGCTGAAGAGAAAAAATTGAATAGGGAGAGGGCAAAATTAGCTACGAGGGCAGCCATAGCTGAATCAGAAGGAGCTCCTTTTGATATGCAAGAGGAAGAAGAAGCACTTGAGAACATACCAGGATCTCTTCGTGGCCCATGGATCCGCAAACAAAATTTCTCATTTACCGGTTCCACTCCTTCTACATCTCCTACTTCTTCATCATCACCATCCCGATCCCCATCCGAGATAGGTGGTTATTTTGTGCCCAGGAACACACCTGGAGCACAGCCATCATTAGAGGGCACTGCATGGTTTAAGGAGGTGCATGAGCAAACTGATATTGCAGCAGCTGATTTTTGATTTTTCAACAATATCTCAATGAATGCCGTTGATAGTCCCTATTGGGTCAATATGGTGAATGCAATGACAATATCAGGCAAAGGGTACAAGCCGCCTAACCGCAAGGATATGAGTGGAAGGTTAGTATTTTACTATTCAGTAATTGTAAATAATTGTGATTCACTTTAGTTCATTGTTATATTTTAAATCTTAATTGTTATAACTTATTTCCTAATTTTTTACTAACACTTCCACTTTATTTAATATTACACCTAAATTTTGTAGGTTGCTTGACAAAGCGGTTGGTAGGGCAACATTGTTGATAGAAGACCAAAAGAAAGAGTGGAAGAAGTATGGCTGCACCATTTTATCTTATGGGTGGACAGCTGGAAGAAGTAGAACCATTATTAACTTCTTGATTGCTTGCAAAGATGATGTGGTGTTTTGGAAATTTGTCGATGCCTCCAACAAAGTGAAAAATGCAGCCACATTGGCTTTAATGTTGGAGAATGTTGTCATGGAGGTGGGAATAGAGAATGTGGTGCAAATAATCACAGATAATGCAGCAGCATACATGGCAACAAGTAGATTTAATTTTTTATATTTGAATCAATATGAATCATGAATGTAATGCTATGGATAATGGTATTATTCAATTTAGATTTGATGTAATTTGTAAATACTAAATATGGAAAGTTTGTTACTGATTATTGATTTTTTGCTAATCTTTTAGGTAGAATCCTCCAAGAGAGGCATCCCACACTTTTTTGGTCACCTTGTGCAGCACATGTCCTTGACCTTCTTTTGGAGGATATAGGAAAACTTGATTGGGTGAGTCCAATTGTGAAAGATGCTAGGCGAGTCACGAAATATATCTATAATCACCCATGAGTTCTCAGTTTGATGAGAAAAGCCACTAAAGTCAAAGATTTGATGAGACCTGCTATGACAAGGTTTGCAACGGTCTTCTTGACATTGCAAAGTATTCTTGACCACATATTGGCTTTGAAGCAAATGTTTGTGTGTGCTGATTGGGTTGCTTCACCTTACTCAAAGAAGCCCGAAGGAGAGGCTGTGGCACAAATAGTGTTTGATGATAGCTTTTTTGCAAAGGCTAAGGAGATTCAAGTTTCATTATCAATTCATAACTTACTATGTTATTAACTAATTTGTATTTTTCAAATTTCAAATGTAGATGTCTCTGCCCCTGGTTCTAGTCTTGCGCACATGTGATGGGCAGCAATCCCCAATGGGAGGTCTTTATGAGGCCATGGATAGGGCGAAAGAGGCTGTTAGAAGTTACTATCACAGGGTTAGTCTCAGATTTGACCCCATTTGGGAAATAATTGATAGGAGGTGGAAAAATATGCTCCACCAACCTATTCATGCAGCAAGCTACTTCCTCAATCCCAAATTCAGGTACTATGATAATTGATTGTCCTTGAAGTTGGGATTTTAATAAGTCTTTATTTTACTTTACTTTTTAAGGTTGTGTAGTAAGACTTGATATCATTTTCTATTTGTTTTAGGGCTGATGATTCCTACTCAAATCGTAATGGAGAGGTCATGGAAGGTCTCTCTAAATGCATTGAGAGAATGATATCAAGTGAAGAGGAGAGAGACCTTATTGAGACCGAACAACAAATCTATGTGAAATCAAGGGGTCCTTTGTTCTCTTCTATGCTAGCAAAGAGAGCAAGATCTACTCAAGCACCAGGTAAGAGTCAAACTTTAAAAATTTTGCTAATTGATAAGTTGTGCTTCTGACTTTTTTTTTTTATTGCTCTATAACTTTTTTCATTTTGTTTTGCAAATGCGTGGTGGGCAAGTTGGAGTGGCAATACCCCCAATTTAAGGAAATTTGCTCTCAGAGTCCTATCCCAACCTTGTAGCTCATCCCATTGTGAGTGCAATTGGAGCTTATTTGAGTCCATCCATACAAAGAAAAGAAACAGATTGACTCAAAAACAGCTTAATGACCTTGTTTATGTGCACTATAATCTTAAGTTGCGCATAAAAAAGGCACAGCTCTTAGAACTACCTGGTCCGCTTGATCTAGATGAGATAGATCCTTATTCTGATTGGACAGCACAGGAGCCAAGTCCATTGTTTACACTAGATGAGATCGCTGATTTGGAGAGGCAGGCCATGGAGGGGGAGGCTAACGCTAATTTTCAGTTCACTATGGATGACATTGAGGATGAGGACGAGGATGATGATGATTCAAGCGAGGATCAGGCATTACCATTAGGAGGAGATGCATCCTCTTCTAGGACGCTGAGCCAGTCAGTAGGGACGTCGAGCGAGGGGGCACAGCCACAAAGTTCACAGTCACGCAGCTCACGCCCTATCCCAGTGTGGGGCACTTCCTCTAGGACTAGACCCCCTCGCTTTCCTGCTAGTGCAAGTGGAAAGAGGAAGATGTGATTGACATTGTCACATTGTATTGATGTATTTAGACTTTTAGTATTTAGTTCTAGTTTGACAGATTGAAACTATTTAGTAATTTACTATTTTGCTTCCTACCATGAGCATTCTGCAGGAGAATGCAATTTTGTACGCATTATGCATTTATATATATATCTAAACTTTCTTTCTTTCTTTTGTATTGTCTTTAATTAACTTATTAGATGCATCTTCTCATTAAATTTTGCAAAATAAATGTATTTTTAATTAAATTTCAGCGGTTTTTTAGGTTCCCGAGTTGTTTTTTAAATCGCTGAGTTTTTCCCGATTAAACTTTTGGGGGGCTTGGTGAGTTTTTGCATTTGGCGAGTTTTCCAACTATGGTCCTGACCATCTCCCTGATCATAGTAAATGGGTTTAAACTTTAAAGAAATGGTAAGTGTCAACCAGGAAAAGATCCCAAATAGGCAGGGTGCATGCAATTAGAATAAATGCAAAAACACGTGAATATTTTGGAAAATGGAAGCTTTAGGAATCTACGTATCAAACCAAACTCTACCCTTTGATCATAATGAATGGGTCTAAAAGCTTGGTAAATGTGTCAGAAAATACTGTAAGCTACTGTAACAGGTTATAGCAAGTTCCACAGATAGATAGATGGATGGATAGATGGTCAGATAGATAGATGGATAGATACACGTATTTACATGTGTGTGTGTGTGACTGTACCATCAAATTAGCAATTAAATTAAGGATATCAGCCACTCATGGTCCAAATGTTGGATATCAGCCTATTTTTCTATTATCCTCAACAAGCTTGAATGGTATGTCGTGATAATTTAATCTTGCCTTAATATTTTCAAATTTTGGTGCACAATGTTGCATGTAAGACAAGAAGGTCATAAACAATCTATCATATTCAATTAAGAAACACATAATGTCTCATGCCGGAAAGAAATGTTTGTTATGCCTCAGCTTTACCTATTCCAAAAGCATGAAAACAGTTGAGTTTTAGTTTAGCTAAGTCAATGGTTTTAAGTTTTGTCATGCTTTGTGTTTATTCATCTCTCTTTTTCTTTGAATATCATATCATGGTGTCCAAGGGCTTGAATATCATGGTGGCCAAGGGATTGGGGAAACAACCAATGGAGCTTTGTGTTGACTAAGCATCCATATTCAGTTGGCAGTTGAACAAGGATTCATGCGGCTTAGAGTTCCTTTGGCCAATCTCCAAGCATTAAAGGGCTTTTGCCACGACCATCTGAAGCATGCAATGCATTCAACTTTGTAAAGATGGAGTTGAAAATGGCTACACAGATCCTAGTAGTCACCTTTCTACTTTTGTGCAAGGTCTTGCAATGACAGGTATATAAGGGTCCGTTTATGTCAGCAATATTCAAAAGCATACACAAGCTCAATATTCAAAAACATAAACAAGCTCCATTGTAATGAATATCATAAGCATGCCCTTTGTTAGGTCTCCAGTATTAGTCTCTTTTATCATAGTGGTAAGACAAGCCGAGACTGTCATAAGTATTATGGTTATGGTTCTATGGAATCTTTGTTTTATCTTAAAGGACCTTTGCAGTGACCAATACTAAACCATACATCTGAGCAATATGGAATGGTTTAGTGTGTTGCAGCAGCCATCAATGATTCTCCTGGGAGAATTTTGTTGTGATCAAGGAAGTGTAAGCCCTCCTATGTCAACATGTCAAGGGTATATCTACATGTAAGCACTAGGAAAGTGTCAAATGTCTAGCAAATCTGTAATGTCCCTATTGTTGATGCCCTGGTTGGCCAAAATCACAATTACTGAGAATGCACAAGTAGAATAAAATTAGTAATGTTATACACCTAGTTGAGATCCTAAAATATGTTAGGAAATAATTGAAATGTAATACACAAATTAGACTTTCCTTTTAAGAGATATTAAAAACATTGATTATCACCACTAGGGTTAGGACATTAAATTAATCACAAGGTATATTGGGTTTATTGTTGCAGTCCAACCATAGGAGAGGCAAGACAAGGGATGTATTAGGGTGACTTAATAAATCCTCTACCCTAGGCCCAAGAGCCAATTATGATCCCTCTTGGCTTCATGTCATTCATATGAGAGTGTGTACCTAGTGAGGTGTCCATAATCTATTTATCCTCTGCCTAGGCTCAAGAACCAATTATTATCCCACTTGATCTCATTTAGCTCTTGCCATCAATATGAAGTGTCATACCTAGTGAGGTGTCCATAATCTATCAGTCCTCTATACTAGGCCCAAGAGCCAATTATTATCTCTCCCAGCCTCTTGAGGCTCTTGCTATCTATACGAGGGGTGGGGGTGGTAAGTAGTGAGGTATCCATAATCCATCATCCTCTAACCTAGTCCCAAGAGCCAATTGTTATCCCTCTTGACCATGGGTGGCTCTTGTCATCTACATGAGCGGGTGTACCTAGTGAGATTTACAACAATCCACTAATGTTCTACCCTAGACCCAAAAGTCGATTATTATCCCTATTGGCCTTGTGTCTCTTGCATCCATATGAGGTGGTGTACTTTGGTGTTCATAGTTCATTAATCCTCTACCCTCTACCCTCGGTCCAAGAGACGATATCCCTCTTGACCTTATGAGGCTCTTGCCATCCATATGAGGAAGATGTACCTAGTGAAAAGTTTATCATCCATTAATCCCCTACCCTGGGCCCAACAGCTAATTACCATCCCTCTTAGCTTCAGAATGCTCTTGTTGTGGGGGATGTACATACCGAGGAGTCCATACTCCATTAGTTCTCTATCCTAGAACCGAGAACTAGTTATTAACCCCACTAGGCCTCGTACTAGGCCTCATGTGGGTCTTGCAATCCAAATAAAGGGGTGTACCTAGAGGCATCCATAATCGATTGATCATCTACCCTAAGCCCAAGAGCTGATTATTATCCTTCTTGGCCACATTTGGCTCTTGTCATCCATATCAGGGGGTGCACATAATAAGATGTCCACAATCCATTAATCATATACCCTAGGCCCAAAAGCCCATAATCATCCTTGCCTCATGACTCTTGTCATCCATATGAGGATCACCCTTGCCTCATCGCTCTTGTCATCCATTAATTCTATACCTAGTAGAGTCATGAATCAGTTGATCCCTAGGCCCAAGAGTCGATGATCATCCCTTGTTGGCATCATGTAGATCTTATCATCCATATGAGGGGTTGTACCTAGTGAGGAATCTGTAATCTATTAATCCTCTACCCTAGGCCCAAGAGCCAATAACCATCCCTCTTGAACTCAAGTGGCTCTTGTCATTCATATGAGTGGGTCTACTAGTGAGCTATCTTAAGGAGAATAAATGAGTAAATTGGAAAGGTTAGCAATTCATATAAGAAAAAAATTGTCAAATAACATCTTCATCATTCATACCACCATTGAAGATGAATGCTATAGTCTGGAATTAATAGTAATCCCTAGTCTAATCCACCTATGTGCCTGATTAATGATGTGTGATGAATTGATCTGCTCATATGGACTTGTGCCTGTTATTCTTGGTTCAATACCTCCCTACTAGTAAATTTTATTTACATAACTTCACCTCTCTTTGAAGAGGGATGTATCTTTTAACAAATATAACTCTTGGGATGGACATACCCATTCTTAATAACCTCTTTTTATCATAATCGCTGCTCTTCCATAATCATTGCACATTAAGCATAAAATTTGTTGTCCTTAATAACTGTCTTTACTTAATTTCTTTCATCGTAACCTTCTTTTATATATCTTCCTATCACTAATCACTGTTATCTAGTGTTACCCCGATGTTGGGGTGCGACATTGGGGGGGGGGGGGGGGGGGGGGGGGCGTCGGGATGAGTTTTGGGTGCGAAAAAAAAAGGGGTTTCAGGCGGCGAGGGTGCGAAAGGGGGGGGGGGGGGGGGGGTGGTTGCATAGTGTGTATATATATATGACTGAAAATGCTAATTATGAAATGATACTTCAATATATTATATAACATACCAAATATAGTTGAATAGAGAAAATTGAAATGCAATTCACAAACCATAAGTTCAAACTTGAAACTTGAAACTTCATAACTATTGTGATGTGAATATCAGGATTTAACTGTGTGATTTTTGAGTCAAACTCGATGACCCATGTTTCATGAGTAGTGATTCAACATGAATCCATCTCTCATGAGAATAAATGGAAGTCTCGGTGCTTCACCCCTGTGAGCATCACCTAGATCCAATGAGTGCTAAGTGTTCCATTTATTCTCATGAGAGATGGATTCATGTTGAATCACTACTCATGAAACATGGGTCATCGAGTTTGACTCAAAAATCACACAGTTAAATCCTGATATTCACATCACAATTTGACTAGCTGTGGAAATCATCTCCTACTTATCAATTGATGAGCTTAAGGGGCTTTCTAATGAATGGTTCATAAGGCACAACACTTGGTGAAGGTTTTGCAAATGGGGTTGCAAGCTTTGGGTTTAACTATGGAGGAAACTTCGTAGTTAAGCGCGCTCAGGCTGGAGTAGTACTGGGATGGGTGACCTCCCGGGAAGTCTCGGTGCTTCACCCCTGTGAGCATCACCTAGATCCAATGAGTGCTAAGTGTTCCATTTATTCTCATGAGAGATGGATTCATGTTGAATCACTACTCATGAAACATGGGTCATCGAGTTTGACTCAAAAATCACACAGTTAAATCCTGATATTCACATCACAATTTGACTAGCTGTGGAAATCATCTCCTACTTATCAATTGATGAGCTTAAGGGGCTTTCTAATGAATGGTTCATAAGGCACAACACTTGGTGAAGGTTTTGCAAATGGGGTTGCAAGCTTTGGGTTTAACTATGGAGGAAACTCCGTAGTTAAGCGCGCTCAGGCTGGAGTAGTACTGGGATGGGTGACCTCCCGGGAAGTCTCGGTGCTTCACCCCTGTGAGCATCACCTAGATCCAATGAGTGCTAAGTGTTCCATTTATTCTCATGAGAGATGGATTCATGTTGAATCACTACTCATGAAACATGGGTCATCGAGTTTGACTCAAAAATCACACAGTTAAATCCTGATATTCACATCACAATTTGACTAGCTGTGGAAATCATCTCCTACTTATCAACTTCATAACTATTACCAATGACCATTTAACAAATTAACTTAGTTCAAGATGCAAGATTCAAAATTCATTGTTCAAATATGAATATCATATATGATAATATCATAAAGATGCTCATGATGACAATGAGCCGAGTAGCATGAAACAATGAAATGAAATAATGTATCGTAGCCATATCAAAGTGAGCACAATCAACAAAATGACAAAATGCCAATAATGAGAATGGAATCATCCCAAGTGCTCTCTAAGCATGCATAAAAAACAATTTTTTTTTAAAAAAGAAAAAAATTAACTTTTTGGGTCATTCAGCCAGCTGCACCCCGCGAGCACCCTAGGAGTTCCCTATGATTTTGGCCTCCTACCCGTCTCGAGGACGAAACAAGGATGAGGGGATGGATTTTTGCCGTCTCCAACGCCATCCCCTTTTTGCCAAATTCAAAAACGTCCCCAAAAATGGAAAAAAAAAAATAAGCAAGAAATTTGGGGATGGCCAGCAATATTGGGGACAGCCTTGTCGTCCCCCAGTCGTCCCCAAAACTCTTGGTCGTCCCCTTTTTTCCTAGCTAGACAAGTAAAGGCAAAATACTAAATTTTTGCTTTTTGTGCAGGCCCGTAGTTGTCTTAAAGACATAATAAAAGTATGCAAACCATGTTTAAAAATGACGTACTAGCTAAGAGGAAGAAAAAAACATGAGTAACAACAACAGAAACAGTGAGGAAAGATTGCATTTAGTATTTACTACTTACTATTTTAGTTGGACTTCTCTTTATTCCATTCTGGTTTCATGCATAACACTTAAGTCTTTAGGCATTTTGATTTTTGCTATGTGTATGTGATATTGTTATAATGGAAGTACTTAGTATGTCATTTGATAATTTTCCATGTATTGATATTCTAAAATGTCTATGGTGAATGGTTTATCAATGTTACGAGATGCATACTTGAAATTTGTCTCTCCATATAAAGAAATCCCCTATGTTTTTAATCACCGTCCCTTGAGGTCCCACCCACTAAATTTTAGCTTTGACCCATCCCCTTACCGGAAACATGTCCCCGCCCCCTAAAACGTCTCCGTCCCCGAAACTTTGTGGAGCATAGGTCACAACCTTTCATGATTTCTGCCCTTCAAAATTTATAACATTTCATAATTAAAACCCTTTCAAAGAGTCACTTCCTTATTTTCTTTCCATTTCTTCTACATCCATTAATCCTTCTTTAATTCGTACTCCCTTCTTTCCTCCTTCCTCCATATCCGCTTTCAAATGAACTCTCCTCCTTTTTATATCTTGTGTTGAGGTAGTCACAACTATTCACCGCATATCTCTTGACCTTTTATTAAAGTTAATTAACTTGTATTTATGTTATATTATATTTTATTATTATTTTATTATTTATTTTTTAAGTTCTAATTTTATTACTATTATTTGTTATTAATCCTATTTCAGGAAGAGTATATTAAAATAATAAAAAGTCATTGGTCAAGGTCTCATTCTATCTTGCACTTGAAATGGTTCAAAAGATGCTGGCCATTCAAGTCCTCTTAAACATTTGTTAAAAATGATAAAACCATCTCACTCATTAAATTACTTGCGGTGAAGATCTCTCAAAAAATATAAATAAGCAGTCATATAAAGAGCTCTGTCAAAGACTTCATGATCAAAGGTCTTGAGAAGTGCAGTAAGGGAAATATATGACAGTCGTGTGATCTCCTTAGGAGGTTCATGCAGCAGAAAAAAAGACAACTTTCCATAAAGGCATATCTACTTTGACAAACAAAATGAGCAAGAGATAAGAGTAAATGATCATAGACGATTTCACAATGACCTTTAAGTGATTAATTTTAAAGATTGCTATGCTAACGATCCAAAGTGTTGAAGACAGTCATATTAATAAGGCAATAGAAAAGACAGTTCGAGTGACAGTGATACATCAAGGATAGTGAGAACATGAAGAAAGCATGATAGTGAATGTTGAGATCCTAAGTTGCAGATTCGGCCCCTTTGTGCTGTCGTTTCCAAATGCGAATCGTATCAGAAATGGGTACGATTAAAATACCTTCCAAATTCGCCATGGATGCGTTTTTGGCTAAGCTGAAACGTTTCAGTAAAAATCTCACCAAATCCGGTCGAATCCAACATCTGTTCGAAAATTTCCAAAACGAATCTGGACGGATTCTAATGATTTTTGGAATGTGTTTTTTCTACAGCGAATCTGGATGAAATTTTAATGATTTTGGGAAGGCTGCACGATTTTGGTAATGATTTTCCCAATTCGATGGCAGTAAAATAGAACTTCTAATTCGTTGCAGCAGGACTTAGTAGTTAAATAGAGCCATTCTTAGTATTCCGCCAAGTCGTTTGCATTTGCAGAGGGCATTTTGATGCAACACGGGTCGTTTGCATTTGCAGAGGCATTTTATATGTTCTGTTCGCCGTTTGCAGGAGAACGGCAGCCGTACAGGTCACGGCATCTGCTCGCTGTTTGCAGGAGAAGGGCAGCCGTACGGATCACGACATCTGTTCGCCATTTGCATAGCGTATGCGTTCGTGTTCAAAGGGCTTGTTTTTGAAGATTATTATGTGATCTGAGTTTCAGATTTAGATTTAGTAATGTTTCTTAATGTTTTATAAGAATAAATATATTACAATAATAGATAAGACGTCTATTATTAGTTAATGGTTATCTTGTAAATATCTTTAGCTTTAGTTTGCTTTCGTTTTTTGCTTTCTCTGGAATAGAATGTTTCTATTCTTTACGATCGTTTCCTAAGGAAACATCGCCTCATTCTTTTGTATAAATTGACCTTTCGGTCTCTGTTATTTATAAGCAAGTATTTACCAATTACCTCGTAATATGGTATCAGAGCTAAATACTTAAATTTTTTCGGAAAAATTTATAATTTCTTCTTGAAATTATTTGTTTAAATTTTTCCAAAATTATTTCAGCTAATTTCTCCAAAACCCACCTAGGGTTTTTCTGCTTGGAGAAATTCCCGAATTACGGGTCTGCAAATCGCGTGGAAATCGTGGCCATTTTTTGGAGACTCGCGTTTTTGGGGTGAAAATCTGCATGTTTCTGTATCAAATCTTCATGCTCTTAGCCGTCTCAGTCTGTCATCGTGCTCTGGGAAGCAGATTCGACCATTTTTCATCAAGAAATCTGAAGTTTTTTCAAGCTTTTTTCAGCTAGGGCCGTTTTTTTTCGAAACCCTAATTTTTGAGGTCCAAAAAATTCTTTGTTTGCAGATTCTTGGTGGGTTTTTCGAGAGCTCAACTGGGTTGTCGTCCGTTTTTTTTGGGTGCCTCAATTTTTGTGCCTCAATTTTCAAGCTAGCAGATTCAGAAAACGACAGCAGATTCCTTTTGGGTTTTTCGAGCTCTCTTTTGGGTCATTCTCTGATTCTTCTGGGTCTTCCGTATTTTTGCCTCGAAGAACGTGTCTTCACAGATTTTCACAATTTTTCATTGGAAAACGTGCCATGGCATCTCTGACAAATATTCTGCTCGAGCATAATTCCAAATTCAATGGTCGCAATTATGGAACCTGGAAGCAGCGCATCATCGCAATCTTCAAATATCGAAACACCGATCAACTTGTTCTGGGTGTTAAGCAGCGTCCGACTTCTCCGGGTCCTGATCAAGATACATGGGATCTAAACAATCGAGAGGCAGTAATGCTTCTCAAACTATCCGTAGCTGATGACCAGCTTTCTCAGATTCCATCCGACAAGACAGCGGCCGAAATCTGGACACATCTAAAAGGTCTTCATGAGACTTCCGACAAGAGCAGAGCCTTCTTTTTGAAAAACACTCTGTTTTCTATTGTCATGGATGAGCGCACCTCGCTCCAGGCACACCTGAATCGGATTCAAGAAATCCGTGATCAGTTACTTGCCATCGGTCGCAAGATGGAGGAAGAGGATATTGTGGTAATCACTCTTCGGAGTTTACCAAATTCCTATGAGCATTTTATCGAGACTCTCAACATCACATCTACTGGTGTTGATCTAAAGTTCACTGATCTCTGCACCCTGCTACTTCAGCAAGATCGGTGGAAACAACAGTTCTGTAGCAGCTCCAGTTCCACCTCCACTGAGCAAGCCTTTGCTGCGAAATCCTTTCAGAAGGATAAGGGCAAGTTTCAGCAACCATCTCAGCAGAAGTCTTCTGCTCCAGCATCCGATGGTACCAAAAAGAAGAACATTCAATGCAACTATTGCCACAAGTATAGTCACATGAAGGTTGCATGTCGGAAACGCTTAGCTGCCCAGTCTAAGCAATCAGGTTCGCAACTCAAAGCGAACAGTGCAGAGCACACTGAGCAGGCGGAATCTGCCTTCTATGCCTTCATGGCTAAAAGACCCGCAGATCATGTACAGTCATCTGCCTGGTACATTGATTCAGGTGCCTCTCGACATTTCACTCATTGCAAAGATTGGTTTATTGACTACCAACCTTATTCAGATTCTGTTATCTTTGGTGGTGGAGAAGAGTACACGGTTGTTGGTAAAGGCAACATTCAAATTCAGTCTGTTGGGAGGAAGCTCATATTCCTTGATGTGTACTACGTTCCAGGGATGGAACTAAATCTACTCTCGGTCAGTCAGTTGCTGCGACATTCTCCACACTTGGCAGTCACCTTCAGTTCACATCAGTGCACCATCACTGATCGGGCGACTAAGTCTACTATTGCAGTTGGTCTTGAGGATCATGGTCTTTTCAGACTTACTGATTCTGGTGATTCTCAGGACTTAGCTATAGCTGCTCGGCGATCTTCCATCAGCACACTTTGGCATCAACGATATGGGCACAATGTGCATTATCTCTCACAACTTGCTCGGGATGAGCTTGTTCTTGGTTTGCCAGAGATTCAAACCCAACACCTTGGAGTTTGTGACGCATGTCAGGCTGGGAAGCAACATCGCACACCTTTCCCCAGTGGCGATTCTTGGCGAGCTTCTCAAGTACTTCAGCTTGTTCATGCTGATATCTGCGGCCCTATGGCCACTCCTTCTGTTCTTGGGTACAGGTATTTTCTGTTGTTTGTAGATGATTTCAGTAGAAAAATGTGTGTGTATTTCCTTAAAAAGAAATCCGATGCATTTATTGTATTTCAGAAGTTTAAACCCTTAGTTGAAAAAGAGTCTGGGAAATCTATTATTACTCTTAGATCAGACAATGGGGGGGAATTTTGTTCTAATGTTTTCTCCAGCTTCTTGGATACACATGGCATCCAATGCCAGTTCACCACACCCCACATGCCACAACAGAACAGTGTAGTTGAACGTCGAAACAGGACAATCACCGAGATGGCTCGTTCCATGCTCGAACACAGACATGTTCCGAAGTGTTTTTGGGCAGAAGCAGTTAACACTGCAGTTTATCTGTTGAACCGGTCACCCACAGTGGCGGTCAAAGGTAAAACTCCGGAAGAGGCTTGGTCAGGTCGCAAGCCCAGAATCAATCACCTGAAGGTTTTTGGCTCTCTTGCTTTTGTTTGGATCCCTGATGCTTCACACACCAAGTTGGATGCCAAGAGTCAAAAACTGATGCTTGCTGGATATAGCAGTCTTCACAAAGCCTACCGCCTTATTGATGTTGAGACATCTCGTCTCATATACAGCCGCGATGTAGTCTTTGATGAGCAGCGAGGACCATTCATGCCTGTTTCTCCCGATCATTTTTTTAAATTTTTGTGAAGTTTTTTATGATTAATATTTTGAATATTAAGAGTATTTATTTATTTTTGTAAAGGTTTTTAAAATAATAGGCAATAGTTGAGATTGAGATTATAGTATACAATTCATAAGTTTTTGTGTAGTCCTTAATGAATTAAATTTATAAATTATAACTTTTAAGTAATTTATAGATACAATATAATTTATTAATTTAACTTTAATTTTTTGATATTTTAGTTTTAATTAAACTTACAAAACTAACAATGTTTATTAATTTATATTGTGTTTCAATATGTTTTTTTATGTATAGATTATTTTTCAATGTTTATTAATTAAGCCGAGAGGCTTTCTACAGTGGCAGCAATCTTCAATGTAAACATTTTTTATTTTGAAAAAAAATTGACGTTCATTTACATGTCAGAAAAACAAAATAGAAATAAACTAAATATAATTATAATTAAAATCGTGAAAATTATAGAGAGGAAATGGAAGTAAAATTGAGGCAGATCAAGAGTCTCAAATCATTTCCTCGCGCCTCTTAGACTCACATAAATATGCGATCAAAAATAGACTCCTCGAGAAGGATATCTCTCGGCTTATTTTATATATATAAAATATATATAAGCTAGTTTATTTTCATATATGGAATTTAACAATATTAATTTAAAATATTTATAAACATAAATAAATTTTAGTATTTTACATTATAGTAAATTAAAAATAACAAATATAGACTAAATTGTTTTTTGATAGGGACTAAATTATTATATTGTATAATAATATATTAATAAAATAATTAAAATATTAAAAAAATAGTAATAGAAATGTTAAAATTTAAATAAATAGTAATAAAAATGTTGTATTATAAATTATAATTTATATTTTGATAACTGATCAAATATTTCTCATTTATTATTTAATAATTGGTTTTTGAAATCTTTGTTAACAGGATTATGGCAACTAATGTTAGCTCATCCACCTTCAAAACCGATCCAAACTCACCTTTATGGAAATATGTACAAATGATAGAACAAGTAAAAGGGGGTGGAACATTTGTATGGATATGCAATTTTTGTAATGTGAGGTACAAAAGTTCATACAGTCGTGTGAAAGCCCATTTATGTGCGATTCCCCAACAGGGTATCAAAGCATGTCCTAGAGAGGATGGTAATGGATTACCACCTTAACAAATTGCAGGATATATTAGAGAGCAAGAGGAAGCAGATGCAAGAGTTTCACGTGGCACAAACCATCCTTTGAAGAAAGGGAAGAAATCAAGTAGGCAACCTCCTCCATCTCATGACTTCCCTGATGTTGTAGTAGAGAGCCACCCATTTTTGGATAAAACTGAAGAAGAACATGTCAAGGGAAAGAGAAGCAAGGGGCCATTAGAGAGAGCATTTAAGAATGATGCAAGAGAGATTGCAGATCAAAGTGTTGCAAGATGTTTATATGCAAATGGTTTGTCATTTAATGTTGTACGATCACCATATTGGCAAGATATGTTGAGAAAAGTAAATGAAGCTCCAAAAGGGTACATGGGGCCAGGATATGAGAAGGTGCGTAGCACCTTACTAGCAAAGGAGGTAAAAAGCATAGACACTGCCTTGGCTCCTATTAGAAACTCATGGAGACAAACAGGGGTGTAAATTATTTCTAATGGTTGGAAGGATGCCAAAAATCAGCCATTAATCAACGTGATTGCAGTGTGCCCTAAAGGAGCAATGTTTCTTAAAGCTGTGGATTGTGAAGGGCAAGTAAAGGATGCACAATTTATCGCTAACATCCTTATACAGTGCATTCAGGATATTGGCCCTCAAAATGTGGTCCAAGTAATAACAGATAATGCAAAGAATTGTAAAGCTGCAGGGATGTTGATTGAGACGCGGTTTGATCACATATTTTGGACACCTTGTGCAGTGCACTCTCTAAACCTCATGCTACAAAAGTTGGGTAGGAAAATAAATTGGATCAAAGAAACCTATGCAAAAGCTGAAGAGATCCAAATGTTCATCACAAACCATCACATGTCACAAGCCATTTTTAGATCATTTTCCCAGTTGGAGTTACTAAAGGTAATTGAAACACTTCAACTTTTGAATTTTGTATTTCACTTTAGTAAGTATAAATTTAGATTTTAAACTTGAATGCATCTTTGTATTTTTATTTTTATTTTTTTATGTTGAATAGGTTGCTGAGACCCGATTTGCATCAAACACAATCATCTTGAGGCGACTTGTGAAGGTGCGAGAATCACTTGCTAGCATGGTTATTAGTCAAAGCTGGTCACTATGGAGGCAATCCAGTACTGAGAGGGCAACAAACGTAAAACAAATGATCCTAGATAACACTTGGTGGGAACGAGTGGAATATCTTCTTAGTTTCACTGAGCCCATCATGAGTATGATTCGTTATACCGACACGGATCATCCATGTTTGGGAGAGGTATATGATGGAATTGACTCAATGCTTGAGAAAATGAGACACATCATCAATCAAAAGGAGCAAGATCCTGAAGAAACTTTCTTCAAAGAGGTGCAGACAATTTGTGTTGAGCGATGGAATAAAATGACCACCCCAATTCATCTTCTTGCATTTGCCTTGACTCCCAAATTTTATAGCGATGAAATTCTTGCTATGCCAGCAAGGGTGCCACCATACAGAGATGTGGAAATTAGTGAAGGATGCAGGAAAGCACTTACAAAACTCTTCCCAGATCGTAAAATGGAGAATATAGTTACGAGTGAGTTTGCTGATTTTGTAGCTTCCAATGGTCAAAGTGCTTCCGCTCTCCGTGACAAGTATATGAAGGATGCTCATGCTTGGTGGTACCTTAATGGCCATCATCACCACACCTCCAAACTCTTGCAATCAAAATTTTATCACAAGTTCTTCCATTTTTATAACACCCTATAAATTTTTATTTTTATTCTTTACTATTTGTAAATACTTGAATTGACAAAAAATATTAACTTTATTTTGATTGACAATTTTTTATGACTCTCCCTTTGATTCAATAGGTTGTTAGTTCCTCTTCATCTGAGCGAAATTGGAGTACATACTCCTTTATTCACTTAGTGAAACGCAATCGATTGGCAGCAAGTAAGGCAGAAGAACTAGTTTATGTGCATTCCAACTTGCGCCTTTTAACTCATAGTCACAATGAGTACAAGGAAGGGGGCATAAAGTATTGGGATGTAGATCCAGAGAGAACTGATTTGGATTTTTCAGCTGCAACACAATCTTCACCGGACATGCAGACGGATAGCAACTGTCCTAGTGCAAGTGGTTGTGGGGTTGCCTGTAATTCTAATCTGCATACATCATCTACTGTCAATTATGATGTTGATGAACTTATATGATGCGCAGTTAGTAACTACTGTGAAGATTGATGCTGCAGTTAACTAGATGAACAACACCATGCATTCAGTCACTCACAGAATTACAGGCGATTAGGAATAACTTTCTTTAGTTTGTTTTAACTTTTATTTAATCTTCGTGTTGTCTGCTCCATGCAATAAGGCAAATTGCTGTTTCCAGCAGTCATTGGCCATCTTTTACTTATTGTTAGTAAGTTAAACCTCAGTTCATTCCCTTGATTAGTGTAGTTTTTACTTAAATTTCTCCGTGCATGTGAATGCACACTGGGCAGTTCAGGGGTGAGAGCATTTGATTGCTCTTCTTCAAGTTCATATATTTTACAGTCTTATGCAGTTCAAAAGATGTAATCAGAAGTTCAAAAAATAATAAATCCTATTTTCTGCCTCATAACAGAGTATGTTCTGTTCCGAATTCGATATATCTATCATAAAATTCATGTTTTGACATATTGATAGTAAATTATCATATTTTGAATTAGTAATATTAAATTATTACTGAAAATTCTGAGTTTTGTTTATCAAATTATCATGCATGACGTGTTATCTAAATTTTTAAGGCTTCAAATATTTATATAGTTATGATTTCTTATTTTTTATTTATTTTTCTTTATTAGCGTGCCCAAACGTACCTAACCTCCCCAAAAAAAAGTGGTGTACTAGCATACCGTACCCACGTACCCGTACCTGTACCCGTATCCGTATCGGCAACTTAGTTGAGATCCATTTGACAGTTGCAAAACAATCATAGAGGAATAAAAGGTGCAAGTCTTATCAAGTATACTGTATATATAACAGTAAAGAATAACATCATGCAGCAGCAATAGTCATAAGGATCGATCTGGTTCACACAATCAACAGTGAGATCAAGGATGAAAAGATTACTTTAAGTTTAGAAAAATTGATGAATTCTGATCAACACGTGGCATGGAGGTTCACAAATGACATAGCAATAGGATATGCATAGGTCAAGCTCAAAAAATCAGTGGTTTGTCAAGCTCAAAGGGATAGTTTCCTAGAAAAATGTCAATTCTCCTGAGTCATTGATCTAGGTTTCATTAGAGCTTGCAACTGAAAAGTTTTAAGAGATGCTGACCATTCAAGGTTCACTTGTCATGATAACTGAAAAGGTTTATTTGATGCTGGCCATTCAAGTTCACTTAAACATTTGTCAAAAATGATAAATCATCTTCCTGTTGATCCCCTCAGTGTGAAAATCAAAATCTCCCAACAAGCATGAATGGGCAGCCATATAAAGAGTTCTGAAAACGGTTTTTAAAATGGAGGTCTCAAACAGAGCAGCAATGTTGGAAAAGTATTATAGTATGATTTTCTTAGGAGGATTATACAGCAGAAAGAAAACAGCAATCCATAGAGAAGGCATACCTACTTTGGTAAACAAAATGAGCAAGAAAAGAACAAATGATCATAGCATATTTAACAGTGAGCTTCGAGTGATTGACTGTCAGGCTCACTGTACTTAGGCATTGAAATATTGAAGGCAGTCATATTGATATGGCAATAGAAAAGACTGATTAGGTGACAGTCATGCATATGCTCGTCATGCAAGGCCAGTAAGCACATGAAGAAAGGATGACAGTGAATAGTGAGATACATTTGACAGTTGCAAGAAAGTCATGGGGGAATAGAAGGTGCAACTCTTATAAGTGTGTATATATGACAGTGAAGAGTAATTTCAAGAAATGGCAATATTTATAAGAATTTGTCTAGTTCATAACAATCAAAAGGAATAGAAGGTAAACACCGAGGATGGAAAGATTACTTTAGGACAGCTTAATAATATCATAGCAGTAGGATACACACAAGTCAAGCTAAAAGGGATAGTGATCTGAAGTTCTGAACACTTTCCTAAGTTAGTTTCCTAGTTAAGTATCAAGTGTCCTGCAAGTTATTGGTCTAGGCTTCATTAGATCTTGTGCTTGAAAAGGTTTGTGGGATGATGGACACCCAAGTCCTCTTAAACAGTTGTCAAAAATAATAAACCATCTTACCCAATCAATCCCTCACAGTGAAAATCTCAAAACAAGCATGAATGAGTACCAACATATAAAATTTTGAGAAATATTTTAAAGGCAGAGAGGACTTGAAGAGTGCAGTAATATTGGAAACATATGACATTAGTATGATTTTCTTGGGAGGCTTATGAAGTAGAAAATAAAGCAGCATCCCACAGAGAAGGCATATCTACATTCATAAATAAAATGAGAAAGAGATGTGAAAAATTGATCACAGCAGATTAAACAGTGAGCTTCAATATTGAAATGGCAATAGAAGAGACTGTTTGGGTGACAGCAATGCATACACCAACCATGCAAGGTCAGTGAGAACACGAATAAAGCATGGCAGTGAACAGTTAAGTCCATTTGACAAGTGCGAAACCATCAAAAAGAAACAAAAGGTGCAAGGCTCATCATAATATATGACAGTAACTAATAATTACAAGCAACAGTGATAGTCATAAGGTTTAGTTCATAACAATCAAAAGAAATCGAAGATAAATACAAAGCATGCAAAGATTATTATAGGACAGATTACGAACTGTGATCAACATATGACATGGAGATTAACAGATGATATAGATGTAGGATATGCATAGGTCAACCATCAAACACAAAGGGATACTGGTCTTTTGGTGATTGAATTGAAGTCTTTTAGGCTCTTAATAACCATAAATATGAAAGAAGGATCAAAGGACTGCGATATATAAAGCATGGCAGTCAGAAAAGATAGAAACGGTCATATGTCTGTAGACTAAACGAGCAGAGATTACTATCATGGAGAGAAACTATGATAAGAAATGGGTGAAGAAGTCATGACTGTAAGGAGATATTATTATAGTGAATACGGATTGTGTAAACTGAGCAATGATAATTATGGTGATAGTAAAGACATGATGAAGGAGAAGGATATTCATGAAGTGTATGGACATAACACTAGCATAACATTTATATCCATTTCAAAACAATTTAATCATAACATAATATGACATACACTCATTGACACTACCCCTTTTCCAATATCTCATAACACATAGCTGTCCACTTCAAATATATCATGCTCTGTTTTGGGATTAGTGATGTGCCAATAAAAGTTGTTTTAATGTGACTTGCACCTCCATGAAATATTTTAAAGCTCCTTATAAACTGACACTTCAGTCCATTTCATCCTCTGCCATACATAATACTCTCCTTTGAGTTAGTTTTCTAACCGTCCACAACAGTGTCACAGGTCAGGGTGAGGGCAAACTTTCACACTCCAGAACCAATGTAACAGTGGACAGAGACTAGGTGGACAAGTAACAGTGGAAAATGCACAAGATGGCAGTCCCAAAGAGGACAGTCCTCGGTAAAACAAAGTGAACAGGCTGCATAAAACAGAGGCTAAGTCAACCTGGGTTTCCAGGATAGAGGATCCTGGATGGGGAAACAGGTTTCCAAGACCAATTTTTTACCTTTGAGCAGAGGACAGCCATATTAAGAAGTAGAAAAATTTTAAATTATTTAGGGACATTTTATAATATTCATATGGAAGCATAGATAAAGCATATGTTTAAAAAATTTAATAGAGAGTTAATATTACAGTGAAAGTCAAAAAAAATTATCAAAACTCAAACATCAATTTTATGGGACATCCAGGGGACCTGTGCCTGTTTTTAGATGGCTCAAATTCGGCGGAAACACATCCCCCAGTTAAACTGATACAGAAGTCATCGAAATGAAAGTATGGTAACTTTGAAGGCTGTAAGGGCAGTATCCAAAAGGCCTACAAGAGGACAAGCCAATAGACAAAAGTCATAAATGGCCAAGGGGATAAAAAACTATTATATTTACCAGATATTCCCAAACAGAGAATGCAGGTAATGTCGAGATGAGCTAACAGTGGAGAGTGTTGTATTCTTACACATAGATAAGATTCCTAGACGGTCCTTTAAGGAAAGATAAAAAGAAAACAGATTTTGAACATCAATTAAGCCACAGTCATGTTAGAGACAACCCTCTACAAATTCCTTACCCAGCACAAATTCATTTCATAATGACGCAAGAACCCTGACTCCATTATGACCATCATTTAAACTACGATTTTACAACCCGATCCACAAATAAACCCATCTCACAAAACTATCCATAAAAAACAACTGAAAAACAACGCTTCTACAGAAAGGTAAAAAAAAAAAAAAAATTCAACACCCAGAATACCTTTTTCTCTCCCAGAAAGTTCCTGATCTCAATGTTGGTGCTGTTGTTTCCGATGCTGGCATTAATGGGAAAGTGAGCATACACAAACCTCATCTTGTACTTGAATCCCTTGGTGACACCAGTGATTAGATTCTGGACATGGCTCAGTGCAGTCCTGATAGCTGCCATTGTTTTCCTGGATCCAAACCAGGCATCCACCTTCAATTTCCTGCCCTTTTCAGTGAGCTGAAAGTCAAGATTCAAGTGCTTAAAATTTCTGCTAAGCGTGCCCCGGCGGCCTGTTACTCTGATCATTTTGGCCTTTATTTCAACTTTTACTCCCTCTGGGATGTCCATTGTTTCTGACGCGATAATTGTCTTCATTTTTTCTTAGTTAATCTGTTCTCAGACCCAGGAACTACAACAAGGGGGATGAAAACTCCGAATATCGCCTCTGGGTTCTGACAAGAGCGTCAAAGGCCTTCCTCTCACAGAGCAGGAAAACAAATACTCGAGGGTTTTAGGGTTTTCAAAGATCTTCAAGAGAGGAGGTTTGGTACATTTTAAGTAAATGTAATATTTTTTAATTAAATTTTTTGTTTTTATTTTTTAATTAATATTTGCTATTCCAAATACTTCTACTTAATTATCTACTAATCGTTGATTTCATCCCATCAGAGTTTTTCCTTTTAATTTTTTAGGTATAAATGTAATATTTTTAATTTCTAAATTCAATAAAATTATTTTACTTTCAATTGATTGGTTCAATTATTTAGGGTCTTGTCAAAGCGGATTTATAAAAAGCACTACCCTATATTATATAAATTAAATTAAAATGGTTTTAATAATAAGTATTTTATATTAAAAAATATCGATGAAAAAAATTATATTAAAAAACTATTGATAGAATATAATTTTAAATAAAATTATTTTTACTCATAAATTATTTTATATTAAAATAATTTAATTTTTAAAATATTTAAATATGAAATACTTTTTATAAAATATAAACATAATTAATAATCTTTATTATTAAATTTTATGTTTAATAATACTCTATTTAAATATGAAATAGTTTTTTAAAAATATAACTAGAATTTTTTTTTATCTTCATTATTAATTTTGTTTTACCTATAGTAGTTACTAATTTACTTAATAAAAAATACAATTATAATATTTTAATCTTTATTATTATTTTTGTTTTATCTATAGTAGGTACTAATTTACTTAATTAAATATTCTAATTTATGGCAAAAAAAAGTCACTATGTGGCACTTGCTATAAGTTGTTGGTGTAGTTGACTTTTTAAAAGATAGATTGCAATGTTAATTGTTGTAATTTTAAGAAAACTTTGATGACATATTTAGTAGTTATGATTGGTCCTTAGCTTTTATAAGGGAGGGAACTAATATTTTTGGTTGTCCTCTTTCATACTTTAGCCGACAGGCTATATGCGGGAACTTTTTCTCGTAAAATTACTTTTTTGGCCAAAAAATTGTTAGCCTCTGACCAGTAAATTGTCAGCCCTTGTTGTTAATAATTTTCCAACCGATTTTCATTTCAATCCACATTCTTTTTTCTTTTTTTTCAAAAAAAGGAAAAAATTTATTGAAACCAAAAAGAAGAGAGTTACAAAGAAACCAAGGCCAACTAAACCACTAGCCCCATAGCCAACCTACTAACAGAGACAACCTTAACCTCCAAGATGAACATACATATCTTTCATAACAAGATCTTCCAGCAAATCAGAGTACTCACGAGACAAATGACTCCAGTCCTTGACATCCCAGGCTCCTGTGTGCTCAGAAGCCCATTTAACCAAACAGTTTGCTACCTTGTTCCACTCTCGATGGATGTGACAAAATGTAACCTGATCTAAAGATCTGCTCCTTTCAATGATCCGGTAGACCACACCCACTAGTTGCCAACTCTTATCCTCCTCTGTCACTCTTCTATTTAGCAAATCAACAACCACTTGTGAGTCAGACTCACAAATGATCTTTTTCCTTCCCAGAGCACAACACATCTCCAAGGCATGAAGGATAGCCAAGGCTTCCATAAGATTATTAGTGTGATGTCCCTTATGGGGGGGGGGGGGGTTTGTTCACTAACCTTTTTCTTGGCATGATGAATCACTCGAGAAGTAAAGCAATGAGAGCTACTACCCTCCAGTCCCAGCTTCTAAATAATAGGCAGGTCACCAAGATCCACTTCACAAGGTATATCACACTTAGCTAAAAGGGTTTCCTGAAGTCCGCTAATAACTCGCATCCATATTTGATGACTCGTCATACTCTTATCTTGAAAAATTCTTATGTTCCATTCTAGCCAAATTTGCCAAAGAATAAAAGTAGGGCCAAAATCCCAAGCAACGTGCAGAAAAGAAGCCTGAGCAAGGGGATATCCCAATTGGTCCCAAATCTCTAGCAAGGTAGAAACATGAAAACAAGGCCTACTCCAAATTCCCCACCAACAATGCCAAATTTTTCTCGAGAATGGGCACAAGAAAAAAATATGAGAGGAGGTTTCTTTGCTACCCTTACACAGAACACACATAGAAGGGCCCTGAAATCCCCACTTGCATAATTTATCTCAAGTGAGACATCTATTCAGGACCACCAACCACATAAAAAATTTGCACTTGGACAAGACAAGTTTCTCCAAACTTGCTTACATCAAGGCACCCCAACATCCCCAAACACCTTAACAAGCTCACGATATCAAGAGGTAACAAAGAATTTACATTTCAGGTTAGGTCCCCAAGCAAGCTTATCCCTATCCCTTGAAGAGCTACACACTCTTCTAACAAGGATTTTTGTCAGCTCCTAATGCTCCTCCTCATAGCCTCCTAGCGGCCATTCTTGTAGCTCTTTCCAGCTAAAAACATTAATTTGTCCCAACTGTCGTAAGACTTTGTAGTCCTCCACTTTGGTCCATCCAGCTTCCAGAAAAATGTTACTCAAAGGGCGAAGATGAGGGTACTCCAAAAGAAGATTTGGGAACCCATCCCATGAGTCAATCTAGAATAAAGCCTTGGAGCCTTTATTGTAGATCCAAAATAATCCATGTTTGATAAGCTTGGCCCCTCTTTTAAGGGTGCACCAAATAATAGATCCTTTACCCTCAAGCTTATATCGGGGGATATCATAATTCTCAACCCCTCCCCCCCTCCCACCCCCCAAGTACTTAGCTATGATAATTCTAGCCTTTTTGTCTATAATTGGAGCCAACCCGAGACCCTTTTTTTAGAATTAGTTGGAGAATTAACCTACCACCTCATGTACAACTTGGCCACCAAGGCTTGACCCATGAGTCTAGTCTACCTAAGACCAAGGCCCCCTTCTTGTTGAGTTCTACAAACTAAATCTCACTTTACTAGACTCCATTTCTTGGTCAATAAATTACCAACCCATAAAAATTGACGAGATGTGGAGTCAAATTCCTGAATGAAGCTAGATGGGGCAGCTTGCTCAAGACACCTGTGAATAGGAAGAGTTGAATAACAAACTTCAAAAGGGTCACTCTCCCAGCCAAAGATAACCACCTATAAGTCCAATGGGAAACCTTGTTACGAAGCTTATCTAGAATTTCATGCCAAAACCTACTTGGTAGTGATCCAACAGCAATGGGAATACCAAGATACATCAGAGTCAAAGCCTCAATCTAAAAGTGTAAAATTCTAGCAATTCTAATTTGTATAGGCTTAGGAATATTAAAGAAAAAGATGTAGGACTTATCTTTGTTGATTCTCTACCCAGAAGCCACCAAGTAAATATCCAAGGCCTTCCTAAAGTTTTCAACCTCACTAACTCTGGCAAGATCCATTAGAGCAGTGTCATCAACAAACTATAAGTGAGAATGAGGGAGAAGTCTATCTCCCCAACTTTGTCCCTGAATCAACCCTTGACTCATTCTAGCCTTGATAAATCTCCCCAAGCCTTCAACCATGAGAATAAAGAGATAGGATGAGAGGGGATCCCCCTGTCGAAGACCATGAGAAGCTCCGATGAGTTTAGATGGTTCACTGTTAATAAGAATTAAAAAGGGCACAAAGGTAATGCAACTTTGAACCCATTGAATCCACTTAGAACTAAACCCAAAGACTTTTAAAACCTTCAGCAAAAAGGACCACTTGACTCTATCATAAGCCTTGGCTAGGTCCAGCTTAAGGAACATGGCTTTCTCTTTAGACATGGCTTTCTCTTTAGACAAGTGCATAGAATGAATAGCTTCAGTAGCAACCATGATCCCATCCAAAATCTGCCTCCCAACAACAAAACCTCCTTACTTCTTAGAAATTAAGAATCTAAGCCAAGGCTTGAGCCTCTCAGCAATCACCTTGGTAATGATTTTATAGACAACGTTACACAAAGAAATCGGTTTAAATAGATTCGCACAATCAACCCCTTCACACTTTGGGATAAGGGCAAGAAAAGTGACATTCATAGCTTTCAGCATCTACTTATTTCTTTGGGATTCTAGAACCACCTCCATGAGGTCCATCTTGACAATGTCCCAAAATTCTTTATAGAACTTGATAGGAAATCTATCAAGTCTAGGAGCTTTACCTTTCTTCATCTAGAGAACAATCCCCTCAAGCTCCCCCAAAGTAACAAGCTTAGTGAGAGAGTCGTTCATAACATTAGTAACCAAGGAAGGAATGCAACCCAAAATCAAATCCTCCTCCATTCTAGCCATTGGAGTATCCTCAATAAACAAATTTGAGAAGTACTACACAATCTCTCTAGAGATCGAGGTAAAAGAAGATAAGGTGTGTCCTTTTGAGGATTTCAGAGAATTAATGGAGTTACTTTGTCTCCTGTCCTTTATAGAGTTATGAAAAAAAGATGTTTTCTTATCTCCCTCCTGGAGCTAGTCAATGCGGGATTTCTATTTCTAAAAGATTTCTTCTTGAAGTTCCCATTCCTTTAGGTCCTTGATAGCTTTAGCCTCTAATTGAAAGTATTCCTTGGATAACCCATAATCCCTAATCTTGTGAGTGACAACATCCAAGTGAGATTGAGTTGCTACCTTAGCCCTGAAAACATTACCAAAGCACTGTGTATTCCATCTCTTCAACATATACTTCACAAATTGGAGCCTCTTGGAAAAAGAAAACATTGTCATCCCAAAAGTTGGCTTACCTCTTATCCACCAATTAGCAATATATTCATGGAGGAAAGAGTCTCACAACCACATAAGTTGAAATTTAAAAGAAGGATTGTTGGTGGTTCTAAAAGGAGAAGCTGAGAGAAGAATAGGCCAATGATCATAGCCTCTCCAATCAAGAATCTTATAACTGGTATTCCAACTATCCCCCACCCAAAAATAGGACACAAGAAATCTGTCAAGCCTTTCCAGAATATTATCTTCTCCCCAACTTATGTTGTTCCAAATAAACAAACCATTGGATGGCCTGATATCAATTAACCTAAGGAGGTCTATGTTATCTTGAAGGAGGCTAGAAGACTGCTCCAATCTACCAACACAACCCTTTTTTTCAGTCAAACTCACAATAGCATTGAAATCTACCCCCCCTCCCCAAAGAATCTAGGGATGATAAGGGGCTAGGGACCGCATCAATAGAATATGCTGCCAAAGTTTAACCTTCCTAGGAAGGTCAGTAGAAGCATAAACATTGGAGAAAAGGATGGGTTCTCTTGAGTCTAGACTAGTAGCAGCCATAAATAGAGAGTGACTACTAGACATCCACCACTGAGGAACAACTTTATAAGGATCCCAAAGGCAAGCTAGTCCACCAGAATTACCTTGAGCCTCGATGCTCTAACATTGTCCTTTGCCCCAAATCTTACAGGCCAAGTTCAGCATACCTTCTACTGACAACTTAGTCTCCTAAATAAAAACTACATTAGGAGAATGAAATCGGATCAGCTCTTGAATAGCCTTTTGTCTAGGGATACCATTCAACCCCCTCACATTCCATGAGAGCACAATCATTTCTAGGGTGGTGAAAAGCGAGAATCAATAGTCTTCACCACCTCGGATTCCACTAAAATCTCACCCACCATTTTCACTTTCTCCTAATCCTTCTTCCGACCCACTTTAGGGGGCCGATTTGGAATAACTTTCTTGATCATTTTCTGTTGAACTCCTAAAGCCAGGGGAGATCCTTTCCTCGTACCAACCTCTAGGGATTCCTTTTCCACTCTTGCCAAAGAGCTACTCAACCTTGTACCATCCTTAGCCAAATTGCTTTCAGTTGACCCAAGAGCCCTTAAAGCCAACAAGGTGGTATTCGTATCCATAAGTGGGTCCATTCCCCCATCCAAAGATAATATGGGTGGATTACTCTCCTGCTTCCCACCAACCTGTTCTATGGTCATAGGTTCTTGACCTGTAGGAAGTCCTACAAGAGCCTCATCAACTTGATCCAATTCATTTAGAGCCTCAAAACTGTTAAACATTTCATCAGTCTATCTTCCTTTCTAAGTTCTTTTTTGTCCTCTTCCCTTGTTTCGAGCCTTAATCAGAACAAATCCCTTACTATCCTCCACTAAAGGAGCTTTCCCTTTGTTTGGCTTAGATGTAGGGCGATTCAAACCACTATTAGATGGACCAGAGGAATTAGATTTGGGACACATCCTTTGTAGGTGTTCATATTCATCGCAGATATGACAGCGGAATGACAAGGTTTCATAGTCAATCTATTGTATCCAAGAAGAAGAGCCCAAATGAATCTCCATAGAGTATAGTAAGGGTTTACTTAAAGTCCATCTCAATACAAAGACGAGCATAAGTGATCACCCGTTTGTCCATTATGTGAAATGAAGGGCCTATTAGTTTACCAAGCAACAAGGAAAATGTTATGCCTCCAAAATTCAAGCAAGAACCAAGGTAATCTAACCTTGACAGGAACTCTAGAGGGGAGCTCCATCATCGGATTGAAACCCACATGCCATGGCTTGATGAACAACCCCACTTGATTGTAGAAATACAGACCACCTTCAAAAGCCCTATTCCTATCTAAGGTGCTAGAAAAAATAACCAGAAAATAACTATTCATAGACAACATTACCTCCATCTCACCCCTTGGATTCTAGGTCCTCCGAGCCCATGACTCCAAAAAAGATAATGAAACTCGAAACTCCATGAACTTGCAGATCAAACCATGATTACTTAGGTAGTTAACATCCTCTTCGATAGTCTCTGGTAGAATAACAAGAACGAATCTTTAATCACTTTAGGCCAGACATCCATTAACTTTTGAGAGTCGAAAGTCCTCAGATTGAGAAGGGGAAACTCCAACACCCCTACTATTTCCTTCAACTTCCATAGTTACATGTAGATTGAGAGAGGAAGAGCCTCCCACCAAAGGATCTAAAACCACTAAGCCCATCCCTAGAGAGCCCCCATGTAGATCCATACGAGGCCGCACACCTCCAACACACCACCCTCCTCACACACAAAAGAATATTTGAGCGCCGATATGGAGAAAGCCATGACATGCAGAAAAGATCTCCACCGTGCAACCCAGACCAGGCAGGATACAAAGCAAAACCACAGGGCAGAAGCGAGCGAAAAAAAGACTAGAGGAATCAAAACCCTCCTCCCAGCAGCCAAAAAACTACCCTCACGCATGCACGGTCGATATAGGACAAGAGGGGAGCGAGGGCACATACGCCCTAGCTCAACACAAACCCAATCTATGCAGGCATCATCCCTTTTGTTCCTTAAACACCTCATACTTCCTTTCAATCCACTTTTAACTCTTATTTTATCTATTTATTTAATTTAATTAGCTATTATCTACATTATTAACTATTTTTTTCTTATTTATTTAACTTAATTAGCTATTATCTTTATTGTTAACTCTTATTTTTAAATTTATTTATTTAAATTAATTATTTGTTAGTGGTTGTTTATTTTTAAAAATAAATATTATTATATTTTAATTAGAAATTATTTATAATTTAATTTATTGAGATGAGATTTTATGTAATTTATAATTTATAATTTATCTCAAATTTTAACTTTTTCTTTTTTTCTTATTTATTTAGAAACTTAATTAGTTGTTATGTCCATTTTTAACTCACATTTTTCTTCTTTTTATTTAACTTTTATTTTTTAAATTGATTGAAGTTTTAGTTTTTAAATTTATTTAGTTTATTTTTAAATTAGTTTAGCTAATAAAATATTTGTGGGAGGAGTTTTTATTTTTTTAATATTTTTCATAATAAATTTTTTGATGGAGATTTTTTTAATATATTTTTATATTTCTCATATTAATTTTAGATTTTTTTAAATGATTATTTTATTTATATATTTAAGTTGATGACTTTAAATTAGTTTAATGTTTAGTTTTATAATTATTTTAGTTTATTTTTTACTATTCACTTTATACGTGTTACTTTTTAGATGATAATTTATTAGTATATGATAAATTAAATAAATAAATATTTTTTATATAGTTTATTGAAGTAAATATATTTAATTTTATTTGAATTAAAAATTAATTTTAATTTAATTTATGCACCTTAAATTATAGTTTTAAAAAAATTAGTAAAAACCTATTGGTTGGTCATTGCAAGAACAAAAGCTTGGAACTGCTAGTTATAATTTTTGTTAACTATGTAACATATTACAAATTCTTAAAAGTTTGATTTAAAGCTTGGAACTGCTAGTTATAATTCTTGTTAACCATGTAACATAGTATTTGCTAGTTATAATTCTTGTTAACCATGTAACATAGTATTTGCTATCGTTAGTCCTTGCCTTGCATAAGGTAGGGTACTAATGCTTTTGGTGGGCAACTCTATACGAAGGAGAGGACTTAGATTTTTTTTTGAAAAGTTACAAAAAGCAATGTAAAGGAAGTGCATTTCCGTGGCTGTATAGACGTTGCCCAAAATTCGCCCCTGAATCTATATGAAAAAGTTCTTAAAACTTAAAAACAGATTTCATTCAAAGACTGTTAATTACATTCTGATTAATTCAGAAATCTGTTAGCTTAATTGGTGATGTATGAGCATTCAACACCAATCAGGCAGCTTGCTATTTAGAGCTGGCAGCTACAATTGGCACAATTTCTTCCAATAGAGATGGCAGTTTCATCAAATTTCAAATTTAATTAGTTTGAAGAGGCAGAATAGAGCAATTACTATTAGTGGTAGTGGTTATTGCTGGCGGATACTAAGGCATTTTATATAAGGATTTTATGTAGGTGTTTTGTTTATGAATTGGCAAAACTATCTGAAATCCCAATGCATAAACCCTAGCAGAAATTCTGATCCCACGGTTCGACGCCCCAAATTTAATTCCAAGTAGATCCCTCAAAACACTTCACTTTCTTCAATGAAACCCCAAGTGACACCACCACTGCCTTCACCAAAAACTCAAAGACACCAACCTCAGTCCCTACAAAATCGCCATTAATACTAATCCTACTACTCTCCCTGGAACTTGCAGAATCAATGTACAAATTGTAAGCCCCAACACATTCTGCCCATCTCTAGTTGGTCCCCAAAATCTTTGCAAAATCTCTGCCAGTTCTCTCAGACTGCTATGAGGGTAGAATGAAATCAACAAGAAGCTTCCAGAAAGGGTGCAAATGTGATCACCACGTAGAACATTGTTTTGCAACCTGTCAAATCAAATCTGGAAAAGTCCTGACGCTAAAGACAATTATCCACCCTAGAGTTGTTCGAGCTTATCTGGAGACCATTCACACATTGTATTCTTCCAACTCGACTTCGAAGATTGTGCTTCTCCGTGTATAAATGCAATGATACGAAATTCCAATATCTGCATTATACTATGATTATTTATTTATCTACTCGATACATAGTTAAAGTATTGTATCTGTCTACTAAGTTTCACTTATAATTTTATTAGTCCAGCCTATTTATAGGCTGAGACTTATGTTTTCACCTAATTTTAGGCTATTAGTTTGCCTTAAAAGCTGTGCCTTTGCAAAATATTAAAGATGATTTCCAATGTTTGAAGTGTCTTTTTTTTTTTTTTTTTGAAATTTCTTGAAAAGTATTTCTTTTTTCTTATTGGTTGACCCTATTTTTGCTAGGGGTTTAATTAATTTTTCATTCTGAAAATTACAAAAAAATTGTCTAATCAACTAAAAGTTTTTTTTTTAAAAAGTAAATTTAAGTCTCCATATCTCTAGACTTTCTCTTTATATATTATATGCTATATAATATATATAACTAGTAGTATGGAGAAAGAAAAGGACTAAGAATTAAATTATAAAATTTATTATAGAAGTTAATTAAATTTTATAAATGTTATTAAATTTTATAAATGTTATTAAATTTTATTATACATCTTAATTTTATATAATAATTTTTTTGAAATATATATATATATATATATATATATATATATAATCCCTAATCTCCTTCATTATTATAATTTTAAAATGAGATTTAAGTTTAGCATTTAAATTAGTTTTACAAGTAAAGTTAGAGTTTAGTATGGGAATTCAATTAAGATTAGATTTACTATTACGTTAGGTTAGGGTCAATAATAGAATTGCATTTAGAGATAAGCACCACAATATTTACCCATTTAATGTTTATATTGAAAAAAAAATTTGAGTAATTTTTTATTTTAGTAGATAGTAATGAAATACATATTATTTAAATAGATTGATAGTAAATACGCTAGAATAAATTCATAAATTATGAAGAAAATTTGAAGTCATCATATAAATGAAATTATTTAAGTCAATTGATTTAAAATAATATTGTACCTATTGATTTAAAATAAAAAATATATGTTCAAACAACACTTTCCTCTAATTTTCTCTAATTTTCTATTTCATTATTCTATGTTCTTATATTATAAAAGAATTAAATTTTATTTTAAAACTTATAAAATTAATTTATTTGATTTACTCTTTAATAATTATTACTTTATATTACTTTATTTTAATTTTCTTCTACTAATTATTTACAATCATTTACTTATGCCAATGTTTGTTCAATCTATTCAAACAATTTTTTTTTTTTTACTATTAGGTTGGACTCTTGCTGTAACACAGCTCTTGTTTGTATTGCTATTTATAGTTAAAGCATTTGAATAGTTAATTGAATTATGCATGAGTATTTTTTCAATCTATATTTTAATTAAATGTTAAATATAGACATTTAAAAAAATGTTATTGATGAAATTTATATAATGATGTTCTTTTGGAAGACAATAATTGAGTTTTCTTTTAAAGATATGTTTATATCAAATAGTTAAATTACTATCTTATGATAGAACTTTCATGTTTTCTTCATATATTTTCTTCTCCCTATAAATTAAGTTGTAATTTTTTTATAAATCTATTTATTTTATTTTTTCAAAAGAAAACATTTCTTCATTTTTCTTCAAAGATTTTCTAAAAAAGATTCTTCCATATTTAATATTATTATAAAATAGTGAAAATGTATACAAGATTGATTAAATCATTTTTAACAAGCAATTAAAAGATTTGGAGAGGGTGATGTGTTGTAGTTTTAGTCATAAACATTACAAAAGGTTTGGATACATTAGTCCTTTGAAGGAGAACATTCACAGTTTTAGCAACCACAGATAAGTCTTAGTTGTTGATTGTCGTGCCGTTGAGTTTTATTTTTTCAGTTTGCATTACTCTTGTACTTAAAATGCCAATTTCACTTTGCAGCAATTATATGTATAAGGGCTATGCTTTTAATAAATATAATCTTTATATAATTTAATATTACTACTTTAAAAACATGATATTCTTATATTATGCTTTTTCCTATAATCTAATGTCACATAACAATATCTTTTACATTTTTACCTTCTATCCCTTGCACAAGGCAGGGACTCAAGCTCTCCGAGAGCTCTTGTTTTATTAGTCTTGGAGTAATTCGTCAGGGTTTAATCGATTTATGGTGGACTAGAAAATGGAGAAAAAAAAGAGCAAAGATTAGGATGCATTTAATGTGCTACATGACGGGCAAAAAATACTCGAAAAAGAAAACGTCATTAATGACATTAAATCATCTACAACACCGACATATTTTTTTCCTAAGGTACTATTGTAACTGACTAGTAAAAAATGAAGGAACAAGTGTGTATAGTTCACAAGTATGTGGTTCTACATTCTAGTTTTATCTTTTTCTTTTGAGCATTTTTTTTCTTTGATTGTAGCGTCTTATAGTTCTATTAGCAATTTCCATCTAGTTTTCTCTGAAATTCTTTCATCTGCAGTATTTGGTATTTTATAAACAATAATCTTTAAAACATATTTTGTAATTGTAAAAATAGAAATCTACAACTTTTTTACCAAAAGGCACCTAGCAATGAGGATGAGTCTATAGTAAGCTTCGGAAAAAACTGACATAAGCATTAAAGAATTAGTTTATATATCAAACTAATGTTTCTTACTTTGTCTTTCTTCTTGCATACATGTTCCTTGTTTGTCTAGAGATTTATCATAAGAATAGGTTTTCTAATATTTTAACTTTGGATTTTGGGTTGTCTGTTGAGATGAAGAGGTGTGCATAGATTTTGGGAAATATTCTATTTGAAAAGTGGATGATCGCAGAGTTTAAGGTTTCCAAAGCTAATTGAATGAAACATGGGAAAAACAAAAACCCAATAAAGAATCACTACCCTAAGGCCCCATTTGGTTGCTGGAATAGGAATAGACATTCTAGAATATGTTTGCAGTTCTCTGTTTGGTTGACCAAATTGGAATAGAGAATAGGGTTTTGTATTCCAATTTGACCCCTAAAACGAGCATAAGTCTATGCCAAAGAAAACATGTTATTAGAATAGGCCATTCCTATTCTCAATCCTATTAATGCCAAATTTATGAAATTTTTGAATCCGTGGGCGAGCACATAAGGGCATTTTGGTGGGATTTTATCGGGCCGTATTCTCCACAGCACTTGTCAACTCCACAATTGAGTTATTCTCCATAGCGATTTTGGGGCTCCACAGCGATTCTCAGGCTCCATAGTGTATCCTAAGACAAAAGAGTTATTACCCATCGGACTGAACTCCTCAAGAGCAGGGCCATCGCTGTGTCTATTCTACTTGCCTCCATCTCAGTTCAAAATGCTCATAATTGGTTATGTGTATCAGAAAAAAATTACACAGAAAATAGAGGCAGATATGTGTATCATTCTTGTGGGTCATATTCCACGAAATGGGCATTACGGCCAAATTTGGTGTCAACTCAATCAATATCAAAATGGGCAACTACAATTCAAAATCTTTTGCTACTATGCAACTAGTCACTGAGAGCAATTCATGCACGGGGCTCCTCTGTTTGCCTTTATATGGTTTAGTTTTGTGAGAAACTATATTTTTATAGAGACAGGTGTTACAATTTTGAGTGAAATTGGATTCATTCTTCAAAATGTCCATTCTTATGCATAACATTTAGAAATTTTCATGCAATCCAAGATTCACCTTTCAATTGTATGGTTGTTTATTGACCTTCCTTTCTTGTTCCTGATAGCTATTTATATAATCTAAAATGCATCTTGCATACAATCATGATGGTTTATTCATCTAATTTTTCCTTAAATTGTATATTTGACTCCTCTTCTTAGCACCTACCTTTCTTAACTATATTCCAATTCCAGTTTCTCTCAACCAAACATGAGAGTAACATATTCCTAGTCAAATACTAGATGAACCAAACAAGAATGGGATTACTCTTTTCCATACCCATTCTAATTTTCCATTCCTATTCCACATACGCATTCTAATTTTCTATTCCTATGCTTGCAACCAAACGGGCCCTAAAATCATAGCTCTCCAAAAATGACATACCTCTTAGTCATTTGTTAAACATACTTTATAGAACTTTTGAAACCCCACCGTGGATGTTGACAATTGGTAACATTTTGACCATAGCTATGTTTCCCACCCACAAGCTTGCAAAATAGAAAACCTCGGAGAAAATAACATGCACTAAGATTTTTAGTATCAAGCCTCTATTATCCTATTTTCACCTCTACTATATGCTATGTGTAAAATCTCATAACTTTGAACTGGGGGTTTTAAGAACAAATATTATGTGTTATATTTACAAAATGTAAATCTAATTTTTGAAATATTGTGATTATATTTATAAAATGCATTAATGATCAACGTTGTTAACAATTGCTTGTTATTTAATTTAATGAATGATAATATATAAACTATTTTAAAAACAAAATTAACAATCTAAATTTATTTTTTACTTCAAGCTACTATCGGTATGATAATTTTCTTTTGTCTAATTAATAAGAATAAGAACAAAGATTGATTTTTAAAAACCCCAACATTAGTTATTTCTAATAAAAATATTGGTTGTAGCATTTTTGCTTTCATGTCTGAGCTACTCATCTACTTTGTTCTTCAAACATAGCTCATTTTCTACCATGTTGGCCTTTGTCATTCTCTAATGAAAGTTATGAATTCTTTCTAGGAGCTATGGTTTACATTTTGAAAGATAAGAATGGATGCACATAGAAAACCTTTTTGTCAAAGAGGTTTAAATATCGTTCACCATTACTAAAGTAACGAATCTCACAAACTTTGGAATCAAGCCACAATGCATGCTTTTTCAATATTGAAGGGCATTGATATCATTAATATAGTGACAATTATGCTACATAAATTGTTATAATAAATAGGATAGGGAGCCTTTGAAATAATAAGAAAAATTTAACTTCAAATACCACCAAATGTTTCTCCCATAAAATTGTATAGGGAAAACAATTTCAACAAGATTTTAAACCACTTTCAAAGCAAACATGCGTAGGGGCATGCTTATTCTTTTAAGGGAAATTATAGCATATATAATGCTATAATTTGCTTCCACTGCTTATAGCATACTATGGTATAAATTTTCATTCTCCCAGAGTATTCTTTGGTGGCATGTGCACATTTTTCATGCCCACTCCTTTCAAAGGCAACTCCAGCGCCTCAAGAGTTTTTGTTTTACTTAGGAAAGTTTTTTTAGGGCAATGAAGTTTATAGAAAGATTATTTTTCCCTTTATAAGATGGTGGTCCCTTAGGTAATGTATATGGGAAGGGAGTATTATTAGTCCCACACTAATGTTTTCAATTCATTGGTTTGTAATTAATAGATAAGTCATCAAATAAAGCTTAGGATATCTTATAGTTTGCCACTATTTATTTCTTTAATTTGTTTTATTATCTATTATTTCTTTTTTCTATTATTGATAGATAATATTTTGTTCGGTTTTAAAAGATTGTGATTTATTTCAATTATTAGCCAATCAAAATATAAAATTTAATAATTAGACTATTAGCTATATGGGAAAGAAAGAAAGTATATTATGAAAAAAGGTTTTTAAAGTGCATGCTCATGCAGGATAAAGAAATATTGTGCAACAACAATAGAGTTTGGTAAGAGGGTTTAACTATTTTAATAACTAGCACTTGCGCCATCAGAGGTGTAAGGGAACGACCAATAAACAAGTTTGGTAAGATTATTTCAATAAATGTTAACTTTTTAAAATATTTAATTCCTTTGGAAATTTTTAAATAATTCAAATAATTAACATTAATCTATAAACATAAAATATATCATGTGACTGATTCAAAATGTAAATATTGATTCATTGGTCAAAGTACTTGTTGGAGTCTTTTTTTATGATTGATTAGAACTAATTTTCTTGTTATTTTATGTTGTTCAACTTAGAAGGACACATTGTTAATATGGAGAAAAAGGTAAAAAAGGAGAATATTGATCCTAAACAGTTATCAAGATTTCATCTGATAGAGACTACAATGAGAGCGTGGAGGACATAAAAATGGAGGGTGATAGTGTTGAAGGCGAGGAAGATACTATTCTTAGAGAGGAGGGATATGTGGAAAGGACATGTGGACAGAGAAACATTACTATTAAGATACCTAACCTCAAAGAGTAGGATTACGCGGGAAAGCCTTTCAGGAAGTTGAAAAAAGGGAGAGATATCGATTCCAAGGAGGAAAGGCAGGAGGAGGGGAAGGATAGCGATGAGGAAGATGAGAAGTAGAGGAGTCGGGAAGAGAAGGAGCAGGATATTGAGGAATTTGGGTCCAACCACTACACATGTATGATTTTGAGCAAAGGCAGGAATGTGGTTTGGAGGAATTTCAATAATGTTTCTACGAGGATGGGGCTTAAGAGAGAGATGATTAAAACTCTGGTTAAGGAGAGTAAGGAGGGCAAAATACAAATGAAGGAGTTGATTGACCCTGCCCTTATTATTTTGAGCGAAAACAACAAAGAAAACCCTCAGATGGATTTGCTTAACAATGCAAAAAATAGTGCTATTGATAGTTGTCAAACCACTAAATGGACTTACCATGAAATCTAGGAGCTCAAATACAGAGTGGGCAGATTGGAGAGGGATAATTGCAACACTCGGAACAGGAAAACTAAGGAGGTAAAAGATATGGAAAACAAAGTGGAGAAAGTAAAGAGTAGAGTTCAGACCATGGAGGGCACTATATAGAAAATTGTTGAGCAAAGCTATAACATTCTAAAAGTGTCGAATGATAACATAAAGGTGCTCATCAACAAAATTGAAGAACACAAGGTAGGTAAGAAGGATGACCAATCTCCCAATAGTGGCAAAGATAAGTCTCCTGAGGATGGATCAAGGAAGAGAACCAGATCCAACATAAAGAATAAAGACATCTAGGAACCTGATAAAGATCTTTCAGACTTGAAAGAGGTGGCTAGAAGAATGTCTGAGCTAGAGAATTGTGCTACAGAAATCCTCAGAGAAATTGCCTAAGTTGTTCTCTTGAATTTTGGGCCTTTCCTGGTTTTTGGCTCTGCTTCCCTATTTTTTATCTCATTTTATCTTGTTTTTCTGTGAGGGATTGTTTCAACCTATGGCTTTTATGTTGTTGATACTTTAAGCACTTTATATATGTTAATCTTTTAGCATTGTAGGGTTTCAGGGCCCCATTAAAACCTGTTTTCCTCAATCAAAAATATTTTTATATAATTAGAATGAGATTCTATTTTGCAATTATATTTTTTATCAAAATTTGGAAAAGTAAGTAGCATTTGAGTTTGTGATATTTGTTATGTATACATGTCAAATTGGTAAATATTAATTTAATATCAACGCATTTGTCATAGTCATTGGAATGCAATTTTAAAATTATACTATTTGGAAATGACATTATTATAAGATTATGCAATAATCCTAAATCTTAGAGTAATAGTTTGTATATATTTTAATTGAGTACATATAATATTTGTCATTATGCAATAAGAAGTTTGTGAAGGTATTATCTCTAAAGCTTGAATGAAAAATATTTATTGCTTGGTGTGTGTACCTCCTCTACTTTGAAATAATATAGAAAAGTCAATAAAGACAATAATCATTATATTAAATGAACAATTGACAGTTAACACTATACAAAATAAACAACTAGCAAAATAATGACAAATGAAAATTCAATTTGAACCTAATTGATATGAATATGTCAAATACCTTTTAGTGTGTGAGTCTTCTCAAATTTGTGGTTCTTTCAAATACTCTATCCACATATTTATAGGGAAGAGTTCAACACATGAGAAGATTTATATATAGTTTTTAAGGGATTTTTTGTTTGTTGGTAAAAGGTCGAGACCCTGTTGATTGTATATATTAAAAGAATGATTTTTAAGGAAATTTTAAAAACTCAAAAAAAACAAACAAACAAAAGAAATTATTATTTTAGAAATTTATGGATCTTGTTATTATTTATTTCAATCTTGTTATTTAAAAAAAAAATTATTTAAAAAATATTGACTATTTTAATTAATAAAAAATAGATAACAAGTTTTCTTTTGGTTTTTATATACATTATGTTATAACTGTAATTATCATGAATTTTAAATATGGCAAGCAGAGTGAAATATGCGAACTTATATGTGAATAGCGAAAGATTTTTAAAACCAAATAAACGTAGGAATAAGAAAACAAATCAGTATTACAAAAAGAAGGGTTCTATCCCTGAAAGCAAAGCCACCTCATGTGACACAAAAGCAGGGACTAGTTTCAGGAAGAAGAGCCAATATCAGAAGATAATCCTGCCTAATATCTCCATAGATAATCTATTTCTTGCTCTAGCAAACACCCAGAATCCAGAGGATGGGGCCGAAAGGAGTGGCAACACAAAGAATCGTCTTTGTATTCATTTGACACTCAGCCTGGACAGGCAGATACATTTCTTAAATTTGACCAAATATGCTGGAACTAACTGTAATCCCATCTTCCACTCTCAACCAGGCTTCAGCATTCACTCTTTCATCAATAAGAATTCATTCAATTTGAAAACCCTAAATTTGGTTTCCAAAAAACCCTACATCCCTCCTCATAGACGCACTCGCATCAAAGAAGTTGCCATCCCATCACAGGCATTAAACTCAAGCAAGGTCGAATCTGAAGAAGAAGTTGTGATTATTAGCAACAAAGACAGTGAGGAATGTTGGCAAGAATGCTCGAAAGTGGGCTTATTCGCTTATTGGAATGGTCCCCCGGTTGAAATTTACAATGTCATGGAGTGGCTGGAAGTGTTTTGCGGCGACCAGGTAAGTATCTCTAACTATTCAGATAGATTGCTATATATCCTATGCGATAATAAGGATGTAAAGAAGGAATTTCTAAATAATCCAGACTATTTTTTCAATGGACACGCTATTAAATTCTTAGACTGGAAACCTAATTGTTTTGAAAAAGACCTAGATTTTTCTATTCCGTCTTGGTTCCATGTTAATCCTATTCCTTTGGAGTTGAAAGATATTGGTATTATTAAAAAAATTGGAGAATCTATGGGCAATTTGATCGGTTTGGATAATTCCTTTGATAGAAGCAATAATAACAAACTCCTCATAAACTATGATATCAAAAAATCAAAGTTCAGGCTGATCAAAATCATCACAAACAAAGCAATATATAGATTACATTTCCAGAGATTTGTGGGGGGTATTACGAAAATTAGTAAGATGGATGATGATAAAGAAGATGAATTTGATATTATGTCCATATCCACCGATCTTGATGAATTATATTCTAATAATAGTTTTAGAAGAAGGATGGGAGAAGAATTAGAGGGATTATATGATAATGAGGAACATAATGATGAGTCCCAAAGGAAGGAATTCAGGAACTATGCTTATATCTTTCGAGAAAAAGATATTTTAGTAGATCTGCCTGGAGTAGAAAAGCAGAAGCAAGAAGAGGAATGTCCATCTCCAGATAGTCATTGCCCTAACATAGAGAAAGGTTCAGGGAACCAATGCAGATTACAAAGCATTATTGTGGATGATAGAAGAGGTAATAGGGAAGGCAAGAAGAATAGAAAGAAAAGTGAAAAAGGAAAAAAGAAAAATGTAAAGCAGAAAGAGCAAATAGATAACAAGAATTGTTCTTCTCCTAACAAAGATTCAAAAGATAAATATCCTACTCCTAGTTTAAAGGAGAGAACAATTGATGATAAGGATCAAGCCACTCAGGAAATACAGGCTAAATCTAAAGAGGAATTATAAAAAAAATTAACAAAATATTGGAAGACCCCATCCCCGAGAAGGGAATCTCAGGATAATAGGAGTCAGGACATGATTGTAGAGAAGTATGATTCCCCTTATTCCATAGTTGAAATTTTTCAAAATTTTCTTAACAAGGAATTGTTAGATATTGAAGGAAAGAACAATGAATCTCTGGATAGTATAGATATAGAAAAAATTGAGAAACATTCTAAGGAGCTAATTCAAGTCTTTGATCATGAAAATATAAACAAGACTGATTCTAATAAAAAAGAAGAATTGGTGAAGAAGGTATTGCAGTTAGGAGGAGAAGGATTTTCATATGAAGATCTCAGAAGGAATATTATAGCCTTGGAAGAAGAGAGCAATCAAGGAGCATTACCAATAAACATTGTGGCAAACAACTATTCTGATTTTGAGGATAGAGAAGTTAAGGATCAGTAGAGGATGTCAAAGCTACTAATGCAGGAAGTAGAAAATGAGGATAAGATAAAGCAAGAGCAATATCATTCAGAAATTGTTGTTGGTGCTTCAATTCAGTTGAATCAGCTAGGCCTAGCCATGAATCAAGAAGGTTTCAAATCACCTAATTTTGATCAGAAAAAAGACTAAGAGAGGCAGGAAATCTCTCAAAGAGTTGAGGGAGACAGATGGGCAAGCAAAGGAACAACAAAAGATTAATCAATTATTCAACACAGGGAAGGGGAAGTACCTTCCCACTGAACCATGAGGATCACCACTTGGAATGCTAGGGGTCTAAATGCCTCTAGTAAAAAAAGAATACTAAAACATAATTTAAAGAACTTTGAATATGATATTATTATGCTTTAGGAAACCAAACCTAACAAAGTAGAAAGCTTTAATTTGGGGAGAGCTATTGGTAACTAGAGTATGGTTTCGCAAGAATCCATAGGTGCCTCAGGATGAATAGGGGTAATATGGAATCACAGGAAAGTAAATTTAGAATGTCTTAGTTTGAATAACAATTGGGTTAGCTGCAAAAGTCAAAGTCTGAAATCTAATCTTTCTTTCATCCTTATTAACGTTTACAATCCAATTAGCAATCCTGATAAAAGGACTGTATGGAATGAGATCAACAATTTCTTAAATAAATTTCAAAATGAGTTGATTATAATAGGTGGTGATTTCAATACAATTTTAGATTCTAAAGAAAAGATAGGGGGTTCTTCCCTAATAACTCAATCTACTAAAGACTTTAGAGCATGGTGTGATGAGCAAAATCTGATAGTAATTCAAACTAATAATGACACATATACTTGGAACAATAGGAGGAAAGATTTTGCATATATAGTAGAAAAATTGGACAAATTTTTTACTAAGGGAGATTAAGATACCAATAACTTTTATATAACTTCGTCTATTCTCCCTATAGTAGGATCTGATCACTTCCCTGCCAAGTTAGATATTTCTGAACCCCACAAACCAGTTAGGAGCTCTCTTAAATGTGAAAAAATGTGGTTCTTAGATCCTAATTTTCTAGATAACATCAAATTATGGTGGTCTCAAGGTACCTTTGTAGGATCTAAAATGTTCATTTTCATGTCCAAATTAAAAATGTTAAAAGATAAAATTCTTAATTGGAACAAAAATCACTTTAATAATATATTCAAAGAGAAATTAGAGGTGGAATCTAAATTAAAGGAATTAAATGAAGAAGTCATCAAGAAAGGTATGAATAACGAAAGTTTTCTCTTGGAAAAGGAACTTTTAAGAAAACAAGAGGATTTACTTTCCAAGGAAGAAATTTTTTGGAGACAAAAATCTTGAGAGAAATACTAAATTCTTCCACAATTCTACTATAGCTAATCAGGCTAATAATAGAATTTCTAGTATCAAAAATCATTCAGGTAACTTCACAGATAAACCTAATGAGATTGCTGATATTCTTGTCAGTCATTTCCAAAATATCCTCAACAATTTAGAAGGCTCTAACAGGAATTCTCAAAGTAAAATTTTAGAAGATATTCCTAGTATCATTGATAAGGAGGATAACAAAGCTCTTAATAAACCGATTTCTTATGAAGAAGTCAAGAATGTAGTATTTAACATGAATCCTGACAAATCTCCCGGCCTTGACGGTTTTTAGACCTTTTTTTACACAAAATGTTGGGATATAATAGGTTTAGAACTTTGAGAAGAAATAGAAGCTTCGAGACAAGGGGGCTCCCTTCTCACTGAAATCAATTATTCATTCTTAATCTTAATTCCTAAAAAATCTTTGCTCGAAACACCGGGAGACTATAGGCCAATTGCTCTCTACAATACAATTTATAAAATTTTCTCCAAAATTTTAGCTAATAGATTAAAACCACTACTATTTAAAATTATATCTGAGGAACAAATAGGATTTGTGCCAGGTAGATCCATCTTAGATGGAATCATTACTATCCAAGAAACTATTCACATTGTCCAAAAATCCAAAAAGGCCTATATGTCCATGAAATTAGATATTCAGAAAGCTTATGACATGGCGGGTTGGAGATTATTGTGCAAGACCCTTGAGGCTTTTGGCTTTTCTCACCAATGGATTAACCTCATTTTCAAGTGCATCTCTACCACTAAAATTTCAGTCCTAGTAAATGGCTCTCTAGAAGGATTCTTTGAGATTTCTAGAGGTATTAGGTAGGGTGACCCCCTTTCTCCTTTCTTATACATTATTATGGCTGAAGCCTTTGGAAGATCATTTTCTAGAGCGGTGAGTGAAGGAGCTATTAAGGGTATAACAGTAATTGAAAAAGTTTCAAATATTACGCATCAACAATATGCTGATGACACTATTATCCCAGGTGAGAGTACCATTAAAGAAGCCAATGTAGTTAAATCTATCATTAATAATTATATGAGTGCATCTGGACAAAAAATAAATGACACTAAGTCAGAATTTTTTTTCTTAAACTTTGATAGGAGGATAGAGGATCAGATTTGTAAAATTATGGGGTTTAAGAAGGGATTTTTTCCCTATAAATACCTTGGCATTGAATTGGAAAAAGGATCTAAATCTAGCAAAATATGGTATAATATTTTAGACAAATTAAATTTCAAAATAAATGATTGGAAAGGAAGGTGGCTATCCAAAGCTGGGAAGAAGACCAAAATCAACTCTATCCTAACAGCTATACCTACTTATCCTCTCTCTTGTCTTCCCCTTCCAAAATTCTTAAATCATAAGTTGGAATCTAAATTAAGAGATTTTTTTATGGAATGACTGCGAAGAGTCAAAGAAACTAGCTTTGGTTAAATGGGATAAAATTTGTAGACCTAAAGAATATGGAGGATTAAGTATTAAGAAACTTCAATTTCAGAATGAAGCTTTAGGTGCTAAACTTATTTGGCATCTCTACACTGAAAGGAACCAGAAATGGGCTAAAATCCTCTATAATAAATACCTCAATGTGGATGATCCAACTTCTCTATTTAGATGCAAGTCCCTTCCCAAAGGGTCGGAGAATTGGAACTTTATGGTTAAGTGTCGAGATCTTATCGATAAATATTTGACATGGGATGTAGGTAGAGGTGACTCTACATTATTTTGGGAAGAATCTTGGGATGGTCTCCCCCCTCTTGAAAAAAATTCATTATTTGAAAGCTTGAAATATAAATTGATCAACAATTGGGATAATAAAGTAAGTGACTATAAATCAAAAAACATAGTAGGTAATGAGGAAATGTGGCAGTGGAAATCTATTAAAGAGGTAGAGGATGATCCAGCTATTAATAAGGAGTATGAAAATTTGGTTCTATCAAGAAACATTAAGCAAATCAATAGAGAAGACAAACTTATTTGGGCTGTATCTAATGATGGTAAATATAGTGTTAAAAATGGTTATAACACATTGATCAATTCAGAAAAATGGGAAAAAGTGGATATCCCATTAAATCTTTGTTGGGATTCGACATGTTTGCCAAAGGCTGGTTTTTTTCTTTGGTTGGTTTTCCAAAACAAGATTCTAACTCAAGATAGACTTCAAAAATTTGGGATCCCAGGTCCCTCTAGGTGTATTCTCTGTAAAGCAGATAAAAAATCGACTGAGCATTTACTATACAAATGCCCCTTCGCTCAATTATGTTGGGAATGGTTAGTTAAAAAAATGGAATGGTCATCCACTTTTCCAAGAACGTTCGTTGATTTCCTTAGAAGTTGGCCGATCAATATTAATAAAGGTCTCTATAGTAAATTGTGGAATATATGTCCCTCCATCCTGGTATGGGAAGTCTAGAAGGAAAGAAATAGAAGGATTTTCATAAATTTAGAAATGGAGCCCGAAGCTATTTTAGTTAAAATTGAAGTTAGTATAGTTGAGATCATTAATTCTTATCTTCAAAAAAATAGCATAGAAGAAGGTTCTTTCTCTTCATGGGATGGATCAATGAAGAAATCATGGTCCAACTTGATTAATCATCTGAAGGTGTATTCTAAGACAAACAAGGAGGCTAGAAAGACTTGTAAATGGATTCCTCCCCCGAAAGGTTGGACTAAACTTAATTTTGACAGGGCCGCTAGAGGAAATCTTGGCTCAACAAGCATAGGGATCATTATTAATAATGACAAAGGTGAATGGATAGCAAAGAAAGCTACTAGAATACCACCTACTTCCAATAATCTAGCAGAACTTAAAGCTTTAGAAGAAGGTTTATTGATATGTTTTAATTTAGGTTTATCAAAAATTGTCATTGAAGGTGATTCACAAATTGTTCTAAATGCCATAAGAAAGAGAGCTACACCTAACTGGGTGCTCAATTCCAGATTGGAACGGATTATAATCTTATTGGATCATTTTGAAGATATTAAAATTGAACACATTTTTAGGGAAGGCAATGGAGAAACAGATAGTCTTGCCAATTTGGGAGCAGATGGAAATAATTTTGTTATATATAACTTTGAAAGAGAACCTTCTACTATTGTTTAGTTGATAATTATAGCTTTAATTCAAGGATTTAGGAATTCTTAGGTTTCTTTGATATATTTTTATTAAATAATGCGGTAGAATAGCTTCATATTCTAATGCTTTCTAGAGACTAGGGTCTCCGGACTAATTGCTACCTATGGTGTTAGTTTAATTTGAAATTCATTGGCTTCATAAACCCTTTAGCTGTGTACTTACCCTCTTCATTTATAGCTTATGATTGACCGATGCGTGAATGTCTTGGTTTCTATGGTTCTGTATACAGTTTCTTTATTGGGTCTAACAACTTGCGCTTCTATGATTTCTTCTAACTGTAGACATGATTCAAGAAAGTTCCCAGCTTCCAGAAGTTTTGTTTTATGCTATTTTTTAGGTTCAGATTGGTATTTTGTCTTGGTCTGTTAAAATGGATACTAACGTTTGTATTTTTCACTCAATAGAATTGAGAACCATGGCGTTTAGGGGTAGAATTAAACTAGAGAGGTGGAGTAAAATCTTGAATCCTGTTGATAATATGTCAAGAACAGCCATGAACAAAGCATTAGGTGAAGGTATTTTCAATTATGAGTTCTCTTGGAGAATGAATAGTGATGCGATAGGGGCATTTATAGGGGTGTTATCAAGAGTGAAGTTTGATAAATGGGATATCCTTAAATTGTGTATAAACTTGTTCAACTCGGTATGGTGTGAAGATCTAGAAGAGGTAATTTTCAGCACGGATGACAAGGGTTGGGTTCCAATGCTGGAAGCATATATGGCTGTTCCACCAGGGAGTCTAGCAGCCGCTAATGTGCCAAGAAGGCCTGCCCTGACAATCAGAGATAATGTGGGTTTTTTCAAAATTTGGCCTAAACTTAAAGCCAATGTTGAATTCCTCTTAAGATAGAGAGGAATAGTCCAAGACGACAATGTTGTATGGCTAAAGAATTATTTTGATATTTTTGGTGCCTATATTGAACCAAGCACGGTGCTGGAAGATTGGGGTGAGCTAGAGTTTAACACGCCTAACTTTGATAAATCCAGCAAAGAAAGAAATGCTTTGGTTTTCCCTCCTAATTTCTACTCGGAGGATTCAGAGGAGATTGTTGAGATTATCATGGTTTATAGTAAATCTGACTGACCTAGTCTTGGATGTTTTTTTTTTTTATAGTATCATTGCTGTTGGTTTTAGTCTAGTTCGAAGTTTATAGATTGTCTTTTATTGACCATCATTTGGACCTCATATAATTTTGAAACTATTATCATACTTTGGCCCGAAACAGGGGAGCTCTATTCAAAGATATTATAGTTTATTACTATTTTTTTTACATTAATTCTAGGTGTCTGTATTTAATCGTTTTAGGTTTAGTAGATAGGTTTCTCTACTTATATGTCTTCTAGTTTTTTGGGTATTCGGATTCTGTCATGGCAAGCTGGGCTATGTGAAAACCTGAAATGTTAAATCTAACCATAAATATAGGAAGATGGATATAATATATATATTCGACTGTTCAATTCAGGGTTATTGTTTTAAGAAAGGTCTTCTTCTTGATGACAGTATTAAGGCCCCGTTTGGTTGGGGAAGATGAATTTTCCTCATAACCAGGTTATCTGATAACCAGGTTTTCGAAAACCTGGTTATGTATTTTAGGAAGATAGTTGGACCGTTTGGTTGACACGGAAGATGAATTTTCAAATCCATATTCTGCGTTTGGTTGCCAATTTAGAAATTGGAATTGGAACAGAATATGACTAGGAATATCTTTTTGTTGCGTTTGGTTGTTCATTTTCTAATTGGAATTGGGATTTGATGTAAATTTTTTTAATCTTATTTAATTAGTGAAACACAAGGATTAGAATGAGTAAAGTATTAATATTTATGATTTAATTTATTTATAATTAGACTACATTATTATTATTTATTCTTGAATATTCACAGTTTTATTTTGTTAGTCAATAATAAATAAAATGATTATTATTTTTTATTTTAATTCTATTTATTAGCAAAGAAAAGTAAAAAATAATCATACATGCAATCATTTGTACGAAGTTATTTTTTGTCCCATTGTTGGAAATTGTGATCATATATATTATATATTTTTGAAAAATTGTGTAAGACAAATTTATCGTCGAATTGAATTTATTGTCAAGTTCATCCGAACTTCATAATTGTCGAACTCGAATTGAAACTTGAACCTTGTGACTTAGCCGCTAAATATGTGTGTTTGTGTCCTCTCTCTATCCCTCCCTATGTTTGTGTTCATCCACGTGATTTGGCAGAAGGATTGGACACAATAAATGTTGTTTATGCAGATGAATTATTGCCTACACTATATGAGAATTCTCGCATCTCTTAAGACTAGTTGCCGACACAGAGAGGGATTGTGAGGCGTGTTGTGGCTCTTGGTCGGTATCTTTAGAATCCATTGGCCATGGTTGCAACATTATATAGTCTTGGCAAAGAAATATTATCATTGAAGCTTCATTCACTGGAACATTTCCTTACTCCAGATGAAAAGTATGAAGCTGTTGAGCAGGTAATAGTTACAACAACCAACTGTAGAGGCTATGAAGCCACTTGTCTTTATAAATGCTATTGGTTTTTTTATGGGTTAGAGGGAATGGACAAGCAGCATCCGAAAACCATGTCATGGATCCATTGGATGATACTAGAATTCATCCAAAGTCATATGAATTTGCCAAGAAAATGGCTAAGGACATATATTGTGAAGAAGCTGGACATGATATAGATGATATGGATGAGGAAACACAAGAAATGGTTGTTGAGCATGTCAAAAATATCCTGATCTGTTAAATGCCCTTGATATTGATAAATATGCTAGAAGTGTGGAGCAATGGACATCCAATAAAAAGCAGGAAACCCTTGCTGACATAAAGAGTGAATTGTTACATGGATTTCAGGATTTGAGATCGCCATATAAAGAGCCATCCCAGGATGAGGAATTTTATCTGCTGACTGGAGAAAATGAAGAGACCCTGTTAATGGAAAAAATTGTCCCCACAGAGTCCAAAATCATCGTATAATTTGTGATCTGGAATCAAGCTTGACATGAATAATATTGAAAGAGGAGCTTTCTGATGATCTAGATATAGATCCTTTAGAAAAAATTGCAGAAGGCAGCATCCTTACCTGTTGGGTGAAAACTATGACAAAAGTGAAGTACCTAGTTGAGTTAACTTGCAAAGAGAGTTCACTAAAGAATGATAACTATCAGGGTGCATAGGATAAGGATAAGGAGGTTAAAGATCCATATTTTGTGGAAGAGGATTCCATTTCATGAAGTGAACAAGAGAATGAAACCATTAAGTTCCTAACAGATAAAGAGCCAGGGGAGAGTATTATCCGTCCATGCTTGAAAGGGCCTACTCACTTGATTCTAACACTGAACATTTTCAATGGAGTTTATGCACACAAGGATATTGTGGAGGGAGGAAAAGACCAAAAGGATTTTGCTAGCTATCTTCGACTTGGAAAATACTTTCAATTGGGGAGGAGACATTTGAAGATCTTGATGAGGTCATAGACAGATATATATTCAAGAGAGGATAAGATATTTCAGTATTTCGTTCTACTGTTTGGTGAGTCATAAAACACACATCAACAGACACCTTTCTACAGATGCAGGAACACACAAGCTCCTCTCTCTCTCTCTCACTCTCTCCCTCTGTCCCTCCGTCCCCCCTTCTTATCCCGCACTCTCTGCCCCTCTATGTATCTCTCCCTTTTAATAAATTTATTAATTTAGTTAATTATTCAACAAAATATGCAACTAAATTTTACGTGAAATATTATATAGGAAAAAATATACCATTTTACATTCACATACATTAAACATTTGATGAGAACTTTAACAAGAAAAATGATGCTTTGTTAATAATTGCTCTTAAAAAATGTGGAATTTTGGCAACATAGATTTTACATGCAATTTAAAAAAAAAAGATCATGAAAATCATTAATCATATAAATCATATTTTAACATCATGAAATTCTAATAATGAATTTCACATAATTACTACAATATGAAAACTTGCTAACTTGATAGAACAATATCCATGATTTGATGGTGGTGTGAAAACACACCGTTAAACACGAAAACACTGAGAAATCCACGATGTATGCCTTTATGCCCCACATTCGACGACACACCGTTACATACGAAAACACTGAGAAATCCACGATGTATGCCCTTATGCCCCACATTCGACGGCAACCCTCTCATGCTGCTCAATCTTCCCATTACTGTTTGTGTTGTTAGATGGTCAATCCTGCATATATGAACTAAACATGCTTGAAAAATTAAAACCTGATTATTTTTTTAATGGAATACACCAAGGAGTGGCATCAGAAATATTGATCGTTTACAAACACAATAAACAATCATCCGATAGCTCATTTTTTATCAGCATGTGTGGTCTTGCAATATTAGCAAATCAAGAGCAATAAAAAAATACAAGAGAAAGACACTTTATCAATACCGTTGACAATCTTGTCAAGAAGCACGTACATAGGAAACCAAACTGTGGAAAAAAAAATAAGAAATTAAAAAAATATCCAAGCAAATTAGGAATATACATATAACATGGGACATAATCATGATTGTACAATCATCTACCAAAAATCCTCAATACTTTTGATAATCTTGTCAACGAAAACATACATAGGAAATCAAATAGGGACAAAAAGACAAAAAAATAAAAACATATGCAAGAAAATTAGGACTATAGATATAACATAGGACAGAATCATGAACTATACAATCATCTAGCAAATCACATTTCTATATGCTTTCAAGTTCTACAATTGAGCATTCATCATTTGCCACTCCTTGTGTATTCCACGTATGTATGGTTCAAATATAACTCTAATTAACAATGCAATGAACAACTATACCAAACGTTTACGAGATCATAAACTACGTGTTGTGAGAGATCAATGCAATATCATTAAACAAAGCCAACTAACCCTCTGGAATTATTTCACATGCCAATCGTGTGAATGCCAATGAAATGAACAACTAAACTATGTACTGACCAATGCCAATCATGTCAATGAAATGAATGACTAAACTATGCATATATCAAGTATGTATACATACGTACATACATGCGTGAACATACATATGCACAGACATACATATATACGCACATACATACACACATACATACATACATGCTTAGCAAAATAGAAAAAAAGTGCTCAGTAATGATTTCCAATATAGTGTTGTGATAGATCAATGCAATACCATTACACAAAGCCAATTAACCATCTGGAATGACTTCACATGCCAATCGTGCGAATGCCAATGAAATGAACAACTATCCTGCATATTGACCAATGCCAATCATGTCAATAAAATGGATGACTAAACTATGCACAGATCAAGTTTGTATACATATGTACATACATGTGTGTACATACATATGCACATACATACATGCATACGTACATACATACATACGCATATACATACATACATGCTTAGCAAAATAGTAAAAATGTGCTCAGTAATGAGTTCCAGTATAGTGTTGTGAGAGATCAATGCAATGCATAGATCAAGTATGTATACATGCGTACATACATGTGTGTACATACATATGCACATAATACATACATATGTATGTACATACATACATGTGTGTACATACATATTGTTTGTTTCAAATCTGTTTAGCAAAATAGTCAATATGTGCTCACTAATGAATTCCAATATAGTGCTGTGACAGATCAATACCACTGAAATGGACAACTAAACTTTGTAACAGTTTCTTGCCAGTAATGAGTTCTAGTATAGTGCTGTGAGAGATGAATGCAATACCATATAAATAGAGCCAATTCATAAGCTATGTATAGATCAATGGCAATCATGGCTTTTATCTAGACATAATCAATATGTGCTCAATATGTGCTCAATAATGAAATTTACAAGTATATCACTAGCTTTTATCTATACATAGCTGACCTATACATAGTTTATCATAGTTCTATTTCTATCTGCTATTTGCTTAGCATAGTCAATAGATGTGGTAACTATTTGTTTCAAATCTATTTAGCAAAATAGTCAATATGTGCTCACTAATAAATTCTAGTATGGTGCTATGAGAGATCAATACCAGTGAAATGAACAATTAAACTTTGTAACAGTGTCTGGCTGTTTGTGTCAAATCTGTTTAGCAAAATAGTCAATATGTACTCAATAATGAATTCCAGTATGTGCTCACGTGATTACTTGTATATATCATAATGCCAATCATAATAGCAAAACATGGCAATTATGCTTTTATCTATACATAGTTGACCTATACATAGTTTATCATGGTTCAAATCTGTTTAGCAAAACAGTCCAATATATGCTGTAACAGTTTGTTTAGAATCTGTTTAACAAAATAGTAAATATATGCTCACTAATGACTTCCAGTATAGTGTTGTGAGAGATCAATGCAATACCATTAATCAAAGTGAATCATGCCAATGAAATGAACAACTAAACTATGGATATATCAAGTATGTATAGATCCATGTAAAATCATTCAACATACTTATGATGTCATAAACTATGTACAGATCAATGCAATACCATTAAACGCAGTCAACTCATAAACTATGTATGGATACATGGAAGATCAATGGCAATCATGGCTTTTATCTATACATAGTTGAAATATACATAGTTTATCATGGTTCAAATATGTTTAGCAAAACAATCCAATGCATGTTGTAACAGTTTGTTTAGAATCTATTTAACAAAATAGTAAATATATGCTCACTAATGACTCCCAGTATAGTATTGTGAGAGATCAATGCAATACCATTAATCAAAGTGAATCATGCCAATGAAATGAACAACTAAACTATGGATATATCAAGTATGTATAGATCCATGCAAAATCATTCAACATACTTATGACGTCATAAACTATGTACAAATCAATGCAATACCATTAAACACAACCAACTCATAAACTATGTATGGATACATGGAAGATCAATGACAATCATGGCTTTTATCTATACATAGTTGACATATACATAATTTATCATGGTTCAAATCTGTTTAGCAAAATAGTCCAATACATGCTGTAACAGTTTGTTTAGAATTTGTTTAACAAAATAGTAAATATATGCTCACTAATGACTTCCAGTATAGTGTTGTGAGAGATCAATGCAATACCATTAATCAAAGTGAATCATGCCAATGAAATGAACAACTAAACTATGGATATATCAAGTATGTATAGATCCATGCAAAATCACTCAACATACTTATGACGTCATAAACTATGTACAAATCAATGCAATACCATTAAACGCAGCCAACTCATAAACTATGTATGGATACATGGAAGATCAATGACAATCATGGGTTTTATCTATACATAATTTATCATGGTTCAAATCTGTTTAGCAAAACAGTCCAATACATGCTATAACAATTTGTTTAGAATCTGTTTAACAAAATAGTAAATATATGCTCACTAATGACTTCCAGTATAGTGCTGTGAGAGATCACTTATTAAATAGTCAAAATGTGCTCAATAATGAGTTCCAATATAGTGATGTGAGATTAATATAGTTTTAGTTTAGTGCTATTAGAGATTAATGCAAAACCATTGAATAGAGTAATCATGCATCATAAGTCATTGCAATCCAGTCAGTAGCTGAAATAGCTAAATGGTACCAAATGTCATTGCAATCCACTCCACTCTCTCCACCTCATCCATCATCAAGAACCCTTTGGCTCTTTCACGTTGAAGCACGAAGGTATCATGTGCTTTCACGAAAATTGCTCGACTCAGTTCAGAGACAGCTTTGAGAGCAATATATGCAGCAGTCAAAATATTATCATCTTCAGATTTATCCACTTTTATAATCTGAGGCTTAATGAGGCCATCTTTCAGTTCCTTCATAGTTTCGCATATCACATCCAATGATGCAGCCAAAGATGTCTTCTTCCTCTTTCCCCTCCTTGATGATGATGGTGGAGGAGTCCCTCTAGCACTTGCACTCGACTGATTGGAATGATATAACTCTTCATCAATATCTGGTTGGCTGTCAAGAGGTGTACCACAATTGGTATCATCCTCATCAAGCACATTAAATGCATCGTTCATAGGGTGCCCTTCTTCAGCATCAAGGGGTGTTGTAGATGCGAACCCTTCAGCAATGTCATTACCAACAATTACAGCCAACTCATTGAAATATTGGAAAGGTGACCTCTTATACATTTTTGCATTTTTGAATTCTCTCCTCTACATATAAGCATTAATAGATGGATTAGGTTGTAAGTTTTTCATTATTAAAATAAGAAGGAAAAATTTCTTCAATGAAAAGAGTACAAAGATGATCCTACCTTCAAAAGGTCATCCCACATTGAATCCTCAGCATCCACAGTTTGAGTTTCTTCATTCCAAGCTAACCCACTTGTATTTTTCAAGTCCTTCATTACTTTATATCCTACTTTCCATGTTTTTAGCTTATTCTTAAAATGATCTCGTGACAGATTCGAGTTCATCGCTGAATTGAATGTCCTCTCTATCGCAGTCCATGCCTCTTTTTTAAACCCACCTTCACCTTTCCGTCCGAGATGGACTTGTTCAAGGAGCAAGCCTAAAAACTTGCGTTCCATCGATTTTGTCCACATTTTCTTCTTTGAAGAAGAAGATTTGTTGCTCATAGCGAGGGATCCATCTATATCACTCAAAGTAATGGGAGAACACATCTGTTTCACATGATCAGATCCATCCATGCTCATCATGAGCTCGGTATATGCCATTGTGTACTCCTTCCTGTATTTCATTTAAATTTGAAATAGAAAATCTTTAACTATCAATTTGTAATATGTCATAATGGAACAAGGCTAACATATTGAATAGGTAAACGTATTACGATTTAAAGTAATCATACGACTGAAATTGAAAGTTATTGCTCTTTAAATTTAAATAGAATGCAGCAAGCAGTAACATCAGAAAATAGGATTTTCAACGAATTCGTTGTTCTCTTCTTACTAGTGGGCTTATGATCTTCATCATTTGGTACTCCTTGCTGTATTTCATTTAAAATTGAAGATGATAAACTTTAATTATCATTTTTTAATACATCCTAATGCAATGAGGCTAACATTTAATAAACTTGAAAGAATTTAACTGAAGATGATACACATTTTAAGCAATAATTGATGATAACACATCAACATCAAAAAAACTACCAGTAAGACAAAATGGTGATATCAATGGCAAGTAAATAGTCATGAGCCCCATTATGAAGCATGTTATTGTACTTTCTCAATGCAAAGATGTATAATAATTGTGCTTTCTTGCATTTAAATCAATGTAATCTATATTTCAAGTTGAATTGTGTATTGTAGATATGATCAACAATTTTTGTACATAATGTAGGTGTGAAATTGAAAGTTAATGTTCTTTTTATTTAATTAGAATGTAGCAAAGACTAATATCAGAATAACGAAATCAAACACCATCATTGTATATGCATACATCAATTTAATCATATAAAGCACATTGCCTTCTAATAAATCATTTATTCTCGAGATCTATAATCTTCCCACATCCTATTTGCTATATCTTCTCGAAATTGGGCCCACTCATTTCTATCCTCCTGAGACAACCCATATGTCTCAAGTAGTGGCACCTCTATCCCATCACGATCATCTTCCTCTTCAATAGCTTCTTCCGATGGAAGGCCATCCTCTATCGTAATGAAATTGTGAAGTATGCAACATGCTAAAACAATATAGGATTGTGTCATGATATCATAAGACGTTGCATGTCTTAAGATTGGAAAACGCTGCTTCAGAATACCAAATGTACGTTCTAATGCATTTCTAAGAGAGGAGTGTCGATGGTTGAACAACTCATGTGCAGAGTTTATTGGGTTTTCTCTTGACCACTCTTTCAAGTGGTAGTGTGTACACCGATAAGGAGCGAGAAATCCAGGTGCATTTGGATATCCAGCATCCACGAGATAATATTTTCCTATATAAAGAAAGTATATTGTCAATACTTGAACCATTTAGCATAACCTTGAGTATATTAAAATGTGATTTGGCTTACCAGGGGGAACTACAAGTGGATCTGATCTGGATAGAGCTGAGGCTAGAACACGACTATCTGTAGCAGAGCCTTCCCAACCAGCAAGGCAATACTGAAACTTACAATCAAAGGAGCAGACACCCATAACATTTTGTGATAGGTTCCCTTTTCTATCACGATATTTACCCTGTATGTCGACATCAACTCGCATTGGAATATGGGTACCGTCGATGGCTCCAATGCAATCCTGTGGGATATGATACACTGATCAAATGTATGCTCAAGTAATAATAAGATAAGGACAACATTCTAGACAATAAACTTGTAATAATGTGTGATTTACCTTGAAGAATGGTTCAAAACGATCCTTCCCACTAATTTCAGGAGGAGTGCCTGGACTAGGTGGTATGAAGTAATCTCTGTGAAGGGCTAAGATAGCCATCAAAACCTTGTGGAAGTACTGACTGACTGTCTCTCCTGAGTGCCCAAAGTTATGGGCAATCTTGCGGTTCCTTAGATTGTGCCCAAGGGTGTGGAGGAACATCACTAGTTGTTCCTCTAACTTCAAGTGGATCGTATCTCTCAAGCTTCCTTTCAGCCTCAGAATACGAGCTAGAGAAAAGAAGGCTGCCCTACTCATCCGAATCTGATCATGACAATCCACCTCATTCGAATGAATAATGTCTCTACAAAAGAAATTTCCTTTTCTTATTCGTTTACCCATTTGACTACCTTCTCGGGCTACCAGTACTTTGGCTATGCCAACAAAAGCAAAAAGAATTGTGAGAATGCGGGTGTATGTGGTCTTCCTAACTATGCTTCCTTGGACCTCTATACTCTCCATAGGATCCATTAGTGACCTGAAATGTGGACAATTTAAACACTATCAGTTATGAAATATCAACTATCACCTATCGAGATACAACATGATTATTTGCTAGCCTCATTGCATTAAGAAGTCAATTATTTATTCAAATACAACAAGGAGTACCAACTACCGAGGATCATAAGCCCATAAAGAACAAATTACAATGTGTCATTATACTCCATGTAATCTATCTATACCAATGAAAGCATAATATTGATTCCATTTGTCTATATGTATACACACATGTATGTATATATGTATGTGCACACACATGTATGTATGCATGTATGTACGTACACACACACACATGTATGTATGCATGTACGTACGTACACACACATGTATGTATGTGTGTATGTACACACACACACATGAATGTATGTATGTATGTATGCATGTATGTATGTACACACACACACATGTATGCATGCATGTACGTAGACACACACATGTATGTATGCATGCATGTACGTACACACACAAGTATGTATGTGTGTATGTACATACACACACATGTATGTATGTACACATACACATGTACAAACTATAACTTGAATTTGGGCTTTTATGAATGTGTTTTAATAAATCGTCGGGTCCGCTGAAATTGAGGCTCGTCTTTTAGAAGATGAAAAGTAACATAGTTGGCAATAGGAATAGAGTTTCTTTCTGCATTGATCTATACATAGTTTGAAATCATGGCTTTTATCTATACATAGTTTATGACCTCATAAGTATGTTGAATGGTTTTGCATGGATCAATACATACTTGATATATCCATAGTTTAGTTGTTCATTTCATTGGCATGATTCACTTTGATTAATGGTATTGCATTGATCTCTCACATCACTATACTGGAACTCATTGGACTATTTTGCTAAACAGATTTGAACCATGATAAACTATGTATAGGTCAACTATGTATAGATAAAAGCATGATTGCCATGTTTTGCTATTATGATTGGCACTATAATATATACAGGTAATCACATGATCACATACTGGAATTCATTATTGAGCACATATTGAGCACATATTGATTATGTATAGATAAAAGCCATGATTGCCATTGATCTATACATAGTTTATGATTTGGCTCTATTTAATGGTATTGCATTCATCTCTCACAGCAGTACACTAGAACTCATTACTGGCAAGAAACTGTTACAAAGTTTAGTTGTTCATTTCACTGGTATTGATCTCTCACAACACTATACTGAAAGTAATTAGTGAGCATATATTGACTATTTTGTCAAACAGATTCTAAACAAACTGTTACAACATATATTGGACTGTTTTGCTAAACAGATTTGAACCATGATAAACTACGTATAGGTCAACTATGTATAGATAAAAGTCATGATTGCCATGTTTTGCTTGATTGGCACTATGATATATACAGGTAATCACATGAGCACACACTAGAATTCATTATTAAGCACATATTGAGCACATATTGATTATGTATAGATAAAAGCCATGATTGACATTGATCTATACATAGTTGATTCATACATAGTTTATGACTTGACTCTATTTAATGGTATTGCATTCATCTCTCACAGCAGTATACTAGAACTCATTACTGGCAAGAAACAGTTAGAAAGTTTAGTTATTCATTTCACTAGTATTGATCTCTCACACACTATACTGGAATTTATTAGTGAGCACAAGTTTATGACTTGGCTCTATTTAATGGTATTTCATTCATCTCTCACAACAACATACTAGAACTCATTACTGGCAAGAAATTGTTACAAAGTTTGGTTGTTCATTTCACTGGTATTGATCTCTCACAACACTATAGTGGAATTTATTAGTGAGCACATATTGACTATTTTGCTAAACAGATTTAAAACAAACACCCAGAAATTGTTACAAAGTTTAATTTTTCATTTCACTGGTATTGATCTCTCACAACACTATACTCGAATTTACTAGTGAGCACATATTGACTATTTTAAAAACAGATTTGAAACAAACAGTTACCACATATATTGACTATTTTAAAAACAGATTTGAAACAAACAGTTACGTTTGAATGAACCAAAAAAACTTAAAAAAATCCAGTATGCAAAGGTGGGTGTGAGAGGAGAACCGTTTACCGCCGCCGCTGTTCAAAGTGGAGAAGAGAAATCGCAGAAAATGCTACAGCCACACGCCATGGCCACAGGAAACCACGGCCACAGAAAACCCACAAACCAGAAACCCTCGCAAACCACGGCCACAGAAAACCCACAAGCCCAACAAACGCAACAAACCAAAAACCCTCGCCTTCGCACAACAGAGCACGAAAACAATACAACCGTCGTCTTCCAAAAAACCCAATTTGTTCTTCCAAAAACCTAAGGCGGATTCGGCGAACCCGACGATTTATTCAAACGCATTCATAAAAACCCAAAACCTGGTTTTCATTTCAACTTCCACCTATTTCTTGGAAGAAATTTCTTCCAATTTTTGAGCGAAATTGGCAGACGAAACCCGAAACCGGGTTATGCGTTTGATGAACCAAACGCCACCGTTTTCTTCCATAACCTGATTTTGGCGCTGAAAACCCTATTCCGCGCCCGGTATTCCCGTAACCAAACGGGGCCTAATATATGGCTTTTTTGGTTGTTGTCTTGAAGATTTGGGTTGCCTGGTTTTATAGGTGTTAAAAATAGAGGTTTTTTAACAATGATATATTGCCTCTAATTATTCTCAATTTCCTGTTGAGTATTCTTGAATTTGCTTGAGCATATGTGTATAAGTTAATTGGAATGTATGTTACTCATTAGTTTATACATATGATCAACCAATGGAATGTTACAGTATCAGTTATGTCTTGGATTTCAACACTATTTGCAAGTCTATTCATATAGTTATTATGTGAGTAGGCCTGTATATGGTGTTCCAAACGTAGTTGCCCCTAATATCTCCATTTACCTGTTAAGCGTATTTGGATTGATCGAGCATATGTAATAGGAATATATATATATTTTTTAATAGTTTATATACATATGCTCATCCATTGGATTGCTATAGGATAAGATATACCTTGGTTTTAGATACTATTTGCAGCTCTATTCATATAGTTATAATTTTAGTTTTAATTATGTGAGTAGGCCTGTATATGGTATTCTAATTGATTTAATAAACCTTGGTACCTCCCATGGTAAAATCTATATATGTAATCGTTAGATGTAGTAGAGAATCTATATTAAGATGGAGCACTGAACTTGTTTTTGTCAATTATCTGATTGCAGATTGTTATTTTTTAATTATAATCTAATTGCAACTTATTTTGTTTTGCTTCCTAAAAATGGATAGAATTAGCTTTATCCTATGAATTTTAATCTAACTTGTTTTTCTAACCATTGCTAGGTCTAGTGTTTTGTTTGGCAAGTTATGTGATTCAGGATCTTTTTCATGAAGAAAGCTCGTTCCATCCAGATCCATAGTCAGTTAAAAGTATCGTAGTCTTCAGGATCTTCATTTCTATTGTAAATTCTGATTAAAAGGATAATTGTAATTATAATACATGGATTGGTGATTTCACCTAATCAGATTAAGCTTGTAAATAGGGGTATGCCCCTTTATTTGTATGTAATTTTTAGGATGAAAGTCCTGGGCAAGACTGGAGGTTTTCTTCTCGGTTCTTTCCTACCAGTGCCCGTTTGAACAGAGGACATGTAATTTATGATTATTTGATTAATAAAATATATATCAAGGCTTCAACCATTTACCGATAAAAAAAGAAGAAGTTTTCTTTTGGTTTTATTGTCAAAATCAAAATTAAGAACATTATTTCAATTACTACAATTTATCTATTTTATTTATTATTGTAGAGATTTAAGAATCTTTTTTTTAAAAAAATTGGTAAGAGGCCAAAGCCAAGATTCATTATTATTATGTGATGTGACTAATTATTATTATTTATTAATCTTGTGTAGAGTCGAACCTAAGACCTCTTGGATAAGAGGCTCATAATTTACTGTTGTGTTGTAGGCTCTTGCCTAATTTAAGAATCTTATTATTATTTATTTTTATTTTTATATATTTTTATTTGTAAATTTTGATATTTAAAAAAAAAATTATTTCTATTTATTTAATTAAAATAAATAACTATATTTTTTGGATTTAATTATTAAAAAAATTAAAATTATATATTTTTTCAATTGATACGAATCTATTTTATTTATTATTATAGAGATTTAGAAATATTTTTATGTTAATTTTCATGTGAGTATTTCTAATTAACTAGTATAGATATCTTAAATAAATCTTTCTAAAGAAACGTCGATTGATATCCATTATAAATATGATTAGAGTTTAATTGACTACATCTAAAAATATTTATATTTCTGTGTATCTTGATTCCTTTTTGCACTTACTTATGTTTTTTATTTTAATTTCTAAAAAAATGATTATTTATATTTCAAAAATTTATAATTTTAGCAAATATTTTATCTAATATTCATTAAATTGTTTTAAAAAATATACTCTATTTGTAATAAATGTTAAGATTTTGACATGTAGATGGTTGTCAGATTTAACCTAGAAAGATAAGTGTTAACATTAACACACTCACACCATTCCCCTACATCCTTTATGCCATTGTAGAATGTACATTGACATTTAAATAAATAATATTTATTTTATTATGAAAAAAAAAAATTTAGAATATATATATATATATATATATATATATATATATATATCAGTAAACGACCAAAACTTTTATATTATATTTAGATGTTAAAAAGACAGTTACAATGTTCTCCGTTCAAATGGGCACTGGTAGGAAAGAACGGAGTAAGAAAACCTCCAGTCTTGCTTGGACCGAGGTCTTATGTTATATAGAGTTTAAAAGGGGCATTCCCTAGTATATTCCTAATTAATGAGATCTTACAGTGTCCAATTATTAGATCTAATATTGATAGGAATATATTTTCTTGTAGTATTCAACCTATCTTCCAAATTCAGACTTATGATGCTAGTCGTGACTTCATATACCTCCTGAGATAGTCCTTCTACTAACCTACATATCAAAGACGACATTTCTTTCCACAAGTATTAGTAGTATTAGACCAACAAGAGTAAATGAAGAGATCCAACAAGATTGGATAGAACCTTTTCTATAACAAATTAAACACTTTTCTCCTTAGCTATATGTAGTTTATTATGAGTTGGTAGAATACCATCTTATTTATCAATTTTTAATGTTCATGCCCTTTTAATGTTTATACATGCTTGTAGTGTCCAGATTAGTGAATAATCCATGCATGTTATATTGTACTATATTGGGAAAGATTAGGAGTGATCAACATTTTCTATTAAAAGATTTTATTATTCATACATTTATAAGATCGATATAAATGGTCATGCCCTTTTAATGAATCAATTTTTAATGTTCATGCCCTTTTAATGTTTATACGTGCTTGTAGTGTCTAGATTAGTGAATAATCCATGCATGTTATACTGTACTATATTGGGAAAGATTAGGAGTGATCAACATTTTCTATATTAAAAGATTTCATTATTCATACGTTTATAAGAAGACCGATATGCAAAGCCTAATAATCATCATATAGATATTGTAAAAACTAAAAAATAAATTCATCACGAACTATAATTTTATTTTGAAATTAGATGAACAGGGGTTACATTAATACTGATTGCCTAGGGCAAGTGAAACCTATCAAAATTAGAGAATAGCAGAAGCAAGGAGAAAGGAAGGGCACAAAACATAACCAATACCCAAACAATGAAGAAGGAAGAAACTAAGAGACATAAATTAATATTGTCCAAGATACATATATGCCAAAAGGTAGGAAAGGAGTAACAAGAAGAGAAAACCTCCAACTAGCATCTGATATGATCAAAATTTGACATCTCTTGAAGGGTTCTATTCTTCCTCTCGGCCACAACATTCTGCTGAGGAGTGTAGGGCACTGAAAACTGATGCTGAAGACCATGCTCAGAACATAAATCTCTGAAAGCCTAGTTCACATACTCCCCCCCATTGTCTGTGCATATCCGCCGAATAGAAAGCCAAGAATGCTTCTCTACAAATGCCTTGAAAACTCAAAATGAGTCAAAGACATCAGACTTGTACTTAAGAAAGTATACCCATGTGCGTCTGGAGAAGTCATCAATAAATGTAAGCACATATCTGGCACCCAAAAAAGAAGGAGTAGGAAATGACATGAGGTCACTATGAATCAACTCCAAAGGTGCTAAAGCACGAGTGGCTCATCCATGTGGAAAAGAATCCCTATGTTGCTTGCCAAGTGCACATCCCTTACAAACACCATCTGGACAGGAAATCTGTGGAAGCCCAAGAACAAGTGCCTATGTGGCTTGGAAGTTTGGCAAAAATTTGAAGTCGCTTTTCTCCCTACTAGAATTTTCCATATTCGAGATACAAAAATCCAAAGCTTCCAAGTTATCAAGCTCCACTCTTGGTTGAATATAGGAATTGAAGATGCTGAGATAGTTCCTGAGCTAGGCCTTGCTATGGTGTTCTAAGATCCCTCTCCACCTGAGAAGAAAATGGATATTGGCTTCCATTTTTGGTCATTCTTTAAAAAATAAGGCATTCTCTCGGATTACTAGAGAGGGACATCTAAGGAAAATGGCCAGCTCAAAGCTCCTAGGTGGATGCACCATGTAAAGCTCTAGGAGAGGGATCCTAAGTTTCTCATCTATACTATGAACAACTTCTTCAAGACCTACACACCAAGTTGGATTGAATACATTATAGCAAAACCTAACAATTGTCCACTTATCCACTTTGGCTCTAGCCAAACAACTTATAAAGGAACCTACAATGTCGATGTTGGTTCTCCAAGAGAAGTCATAATTGAAAACACCTTCCCCTAAGACATGGTTAACAATGATCCTAGTCATGTCATCCACATGATTTAAAAGACGATTCCATCTTTCTTGTTTCATGTTACCTCTAAATGCCATGGTACAAACTTCTGAGGAATGAAATAAGCTAACATTGGTTTCCATACTATGACTATAGCTAAATTAGGTTCAACAGAGTAGGGCAAAATAAGCATCAAGTACCGGGACGAATATAAATAGAATACTATCTCAGAAGAAGGATCCAAAAGAGTCGATAATACTTGACATCATTTGCTGATGCCAGCTACAAGAAACTGAATAATGTTGATATATGATGATGCCTAATGTCAAGCAATGATGGAAAATACAGGGGTATAATAAAGATGTACAGATGTTGGGAATAATAGATTAAAATTACAAAAAAGTAGCCGAGAGAAAGATTAGAGCTAAGGATAAAGAAACTTATAGGATTCAAAAATATGTTCCCATATAGACTTACTAATATCCTCATTCTTAAACTTATTTCCTTTCATATTTGGAAGTACTATTGTCTTATTTATTTTTATTTTAACTTAAAAAACCTTTAGTATTATTATTTTTTAAAATTATATTTTTAAATTTATCAAAGTCTTGATTAATCCCTAAAAATTCTTCTCTATCTGCCCCTTTGTTTTCTACGAGGGGCTACACACACACACACACACACACACACACACACACACACACACACACACACACACACACACACACATATACACATATATACGTATATATGTGTATATATGTATATAGATATATAGATATATACATATAGATATATACACATATATATACATATACACACATACATACATACATACATACATACATACATAAAGTTAATGAGATATTATAGTTAATGTATCTGAATTATCTAAATTATCCATCATGACTTATTTAGCTAATAAGAATGAGTTACATTATCCAGTTTTGATTAAGACAACTATTCAATTTCCAATTAAGTTACTTATAATTATAGATTAAGATATTTTCACCATTAGCACCCTTATTTGCTAACTAATCTGCCTCTTTATTACCTTCCCAAAAAATATGTAGAATCTAAATATCTTCGAAGAGGTCTAGGAGATTTAGAACTTCTTCCAGTTTAGAATTTAAAACCTAATTTGGTGTCTCCCATTTAGGAAAATCTACGAATCTCCTTCAATAATAAGTTTTGATATACTTAGATCCAACCAAATTTGGATACCTTCTTGAAGGGCTTCTAATTCAATGATGTTGTTAGTGGTTGATCCTATAGATTTAGCCCTTTTAGTGATCTAGTTGCTAGAATCATTATTAATGATGCATCATATTCCTATAATACTAGGATTGCCTCTCGAGGCTCCATCAAAATTTAATTTGGTCCAACCACTAGGGGTTGGAATCCATCTACACTTGTCCCTTGCATCTTTATTCTTTTTTTATACATAAGCGGGGGATTAATTAGATTTTTTCAACTTTTTTTCATTAGACCATCCCATTTTGAAAATTATCCTTCCTCTTTTAGAGTTTTCCTAAGGTGAGAGTTTAAAGTTTCCACAATACAAGTCTCGATTTTATTAGTAAGCTCAAGTACACTCATGTCTTAATCGTGAAATATTCTTCTGTTTCTTTCTTTCCATATTTCCTAAACAAGGATAGATGAACATATATTCCACAGTTTACCATAAATACAACCATTATTATCAGTTGACCATCCCCTAAGAAGATTATCCAAAGATTCTAGCAAAGGAGCGGTCTAACCTAGCATATGTCGGAGCCATTCCCAACAATATTGAGTATATGGGCAGTTATATAAGATATGTTTAGTATCTTCACTATCATGCTTACATAGCACACATCTTGAAGGACCCCTAATGCCCATCTTTCTAAGTCTGTCAGTAGTTAAAATCCTATTCTGGGAGGCAATCCATAGAAAGAAGCCTGCCTTTGGCTAATAGGAAGAGTCCCAACAAAGTTTAAGGGGGGTATTCACTTCTTCCCACCTTTGGGAATGAGTGATTACTCTATATCCATTTTTAACGTTATAACTGCCATCTTTTGAGGTTGTCCATATGAGTTTATCATTTCTCTCTAATTGCTTGATTTCCCTCTTATGAATAATTTTTTCATAAACTTTTTTTACTGCTGGTTCCAATTCAATATTATCTAGGGTTTTTCGTTCCCAACTTAAATTGTCATTAATGTCTTTTTTAGTTTTATAATTACTAACCTTACAACCCTAAAGTTTGACTAATTGCCCTTTAAGGATAACTGGAATACTCATGTTATCTATTGGGGGATGACCATCCCACGAATCCTCCTAGAAGAGAGCTTCATTACCATTACCAACATCCCACATGAGATATTTACTAATCAAGGCTCTACTTTTTACTATAAAATTCCAGCTTTTGGGTCCTTTAGGAAGGGTTCTCATTCTAAACAAGGAGTAAGAATCAATTGCATTTAGGTATTTGTTATACAAAAATTTTGCCCATATTTGTTCTCTTTCCAAAAATAGTCACTATGTCAAATTGGCCCCTAAAGCTTCATTTTGCTAGCTTAAGTTTTTGATACCTAGGCCTCCTAATTCCTTTGGTTTACATATAGCCAATTTTTTCTATTCGTCAGTGTCATTCCAAAGGAAGCTTCTGACTTTTGCCTCAAGCTTCTTATTGATACTTTTAGATAGAGGTAAGCAGGAAAGAGGGTATGATGGGAGGGCAAATAAAACTACTTTGATCTTAGTAACTTTACCAACTTTTGTAAGTCATTTATCTTTCTAGCCTCTTATCTTTTTATCTATTCTATCAAGGATACTATGCCGTCCCTTATTAGTTTTACTGCCTTTTTGCAACTCTATTCTTAAGTATTTATACAGGAACACACCTCTATTATATCCCATAATATTACAGATCTATTTTTCTATTTAAGGTTTGGTGTCAATGAATTTTTTTTTGATTTTTTAGCATTCACTCTTTGACCTGAAGCTTCCATATATTGTTGAATGATCGTCTTGAGGTTTAAGGCCTCATTTATTGTACTTTCTCCTAGTAGAATGGTATCATCTGCATATTGTTGGTGGGTTATATTAGGGACATTTTTGGTTACAGTAATTCCACTTATTTTGTTGTCAGTGTGCGCTTTGGTAATTTCTCTACCGAAGGATTTTGCCATGATAATGTATAGGAAAGGAGATAGGGGATCTCCTTGTCTTATACCTTTTGATGTGTCAAAGAAGCCTTCAGGTGTCCCATTGATAAGAACTGAAATTTTAGTTGTTGAAATGGATTGATAGATAAGATTAATCCATTGGTGAGAGAATTTGAATACTTCTAAGGTTTTGCATAAAAACCTCCTATCAACCATATCATATGCTTTTTGAATGTCGAGTTGCATGAACATGCTTATCATTTTATTCTTATTGGTTTAAGTGTAAAGTTTCTTGTATAATGAGTATCCCATCTAGAATAAATCTTCTTGGTATAAAACTCATTTGTTCTTCTGATATAAGCTTAGGAAGAAACAGTTTCATTCAATTAACTAAAATTTTGGATATGATTTTATAGATGGTGTTGCAAAGAGCTACAGGTCTAAAATCCCCTAGGTTTTTAGGATCATCTTTTTTGGGTATTAAAGTAAGAAAGGTATTATTAATTTCTAATAGTAATGACCCACCATTTCTTGATGCTTTAATGGCTTTCCAAAGATCAATTCTGATAATATCCCAACATTTTTGGTAGAAGAAAGCCTAGAATTTGTCCGAACCTGGAGAACTATTAAGGTTCATGTTGAATAACACAGATCTAACTTCTTCTAGAGATATGGGTGAATTTAATGCTTTATTATCTTCTATAGAAACCAATTTTGGTATAGATTCAAGCATTTTTTCTTGAGCTATCATATTCAAACTATCGAAATTATTTAATAAATTATTGAAATGACCTACAAAAAAACTTTGCTATACTATCAGGGTTTTTAGTGATAGAGTCTAACAAGTCTTTAATCTTAATAATTTTGTTTTAGCTCTGTTGTATAGAATGCTATTATTAAATAATTTGTATTACAGTCTCCCTCTTCTAGCCAATTTTCTCTCAATTTTTGCCTTTAAAAGACTTATTCCTTTGCTATAATATTTTCCTCCCTGGTGAGTAGTTATTTTTCTAAAAAGAAGTTCTCATTATTCATACCTTCATTAATTACTTTTGTGCTTAATTTTGTAAAGCTTTTTTCAATGCCTATTTTTTCTTTAAATATATTGTCGAAATGTTCTTTATTCCACTTAAGTATATTTTCTTTAATCTTTTTCATCTTAGAGACAAATATATACATTTTGGAACCTTTAAAATTGCCTTGCTTCCACCATTCTCTAATGAGCTCCATAAATTTTTTGTCTAAAAACCACATTTTTCACATTTAAAAGGAATTCTGATAGGTTTAGTAGGTTCAAAAAATTCAATTCTAACATGATAGTGGTCTGATCCTGCTATAGGTAGGATTGAGGCTTGAATATCTAAATCTAGTCCACTTAGTTCTCCTTTGAGAAAGAACTTGTCTAGTTTCTCAGTGATAAAGGAAAAGTCTTTCCTTCTATTGTTCCATGTGAACTTACCATTATTAATAGGAATATTGATTAGGTTGTTAAGGTCTATCCATTTTTTAAATTCCAAAGATGCTTGGGAAAGTTGTTGGATGCCTCCAAATTTTTCATCTATATTTTTGATAGTATTAAGATCTCCATCTATAAGAATGAGTTCGTTGCTATGATTTTTAATAAATAGACTTATTTCTTCCCATAGCAATTTTTTATCTATATTATGGATTGAGCCATAGATGTTTATTAGAATTAGCTGTAAGTTAGTATTTATGCTTTTAATTATGCTACTCATCTATGAATTTTTTGATTTTAGTATATTTAGAGTTACTTTCCTAGGATTCCAAATCATTCCTAATCCCCCTGAGGCTCCTCTAGACTCATGTAAGTTAATGTTTCAACTACCTAGTTTCTTGTCTAGCTTAATTCTTTCTTCCTTATTCAATTTTGTTTCCTGTAACATAATAATTTCAGAATCAAATTGTTTTAAATTATGTTTTAGTAAGCATTTCTTGATAGGGGCATTTAAGCCCCTAGCATTCTAGCTAGTGATCTTCATGCTACTTTGGGAAGGTTCTTCCCCTTCTCAGGATTAAGTAACTAACTTATCTCTTGCTATTCTTTTTCCTGCCCATCTGCTTCTCTGAGTTCTTTAAGAGACTTCCTTCCTCTCTTAGCTTTTTGTTTGCCATATTTGGGAGTAATTATCCCTTCTTGATTCATCAAAATACTCGATTGCTCTATGTTCTCCTATGCATTTACAAAAATTTTAGATTGCTTACCTTCTTTCACATCTTTTTCTTCAATTTCTAATTCTTTCATTATCTAATTTGCAAGGGTTATCTGAACACTGGTATGTATATTATCTGCTAAATTGGGTGTACTCCATGTTCTGCCAAAATTAGTAACATCTCCTTATCCTGTAATTGTTCTATCTTTGGTTGTCTGTAAAGCTTTAATTCTCTTATCTTCATCCTCAATGATTAAAAAATCTCTTCTTAAATCTTCAAAGGTGTAGTCATCTCTACCTAGTTTTAGAACTCACTGCATTAGTTTTTTTTTTTATAAGTCACTAGTTTTATCAATATTGTCAAAGTTAAGAACTTGGATCAGTTCATCTGTTAGAAGATCCACATTCTCTTTCTCAGCCTCATCTAAAATTAACATTTCAAGATCATCAATCTTTGATGTATCATTATTTAAGAAGTCATGAAAATCTTGTGTTAATATTCCCTTTATCTTACTTTGGTCCTTCTCCCTTACAATGTGCCCACTGAGGTTATAAATAGGAGATTCTTGTGTTGTATTTGGTGTCTGCCAAAATTTGGTGAACATCTCGATTGCCTCTTTATTGGAGTCTATGATCTCCTTCATATAATCTTCTTTCTATTGCAGTGGAGTCTCCATTAATTCTTTTGTGTATTTAGCCTTACTTTGCTCATGAGATACATTTGAGAAAAGACCTTTGTTTTCATTTTCTTCAAGAATACTATTAGTATTAACCAAGATGTTTTTTTCCTGAGACCTAGATTTCTTTCCTAACACTTTTTCTTTCCCACTAATTTCTTTTGTAGCCTTAGCTTTTTGTGCTTTTGTTAGTTTCTTGTTTAACCTTCTACAGTTGTTTACTATCTTTTGCATCCTAATGTTAGTTGTATTAAGTTCTATTTTTTCTCCTTCTCTTCTATTGATATCTTTAGGACTTTGATATTCACAGGTAGGATCAATTTTCAACTGTAAGCTAGTGCCTTTACTTTCTTTCATATCTAACATCTCAATCATTTCTTTACTATTATCTGCTATTGAAGAATTTCTCTTTTCTTTGCTTTAAGATTCTTTTTCTTTTATTGCTTGTAGTATCTTTGTAACTTTCTTTTGATCTTTGTATCTGATTTCTGTAATTGGAGTTATGACTATTGTTTTTCCTTTTCTTATTTCACCATTTTCCAAATTTGAAACTTCTTTCCCTACTGCAACATGATTGCACTTCTCTTGGAATTCTTTTTTGTTCCTTATATTCATCATAGGGAAGGTATCTTTAAGATCTAAAGTTGGTTGAAAAGTTTTAATTGTAATCTTTCTCTCATTATTTAATCTGATTATTTCAGAAATTTTGCCTTCAAATCTATAAAAAATTAAGTTATAGATAGATTTGATTGTTATTACCTTAATAGGTTAGAGTTTTGGAGCTTTAGTCTCAAAGTTGATAAATTTTTTAATATTATTACTGTATTTATAAGAAGCATCTATTCCTATCAGATTACCAATTGATGAACCTATATTCTTGAGAATCTCTACATGCATAAGTTCTGGAGGGAGAGATTGAATTGAGACCCTGGTTGGGATGGAGAAGTTTAATAGTTCTTCCTTACAATCTGGGGTCCATTTCAAGAATTTAACAACATAACCTTTAAAATAACAAATAGAGACAAAGAGGAAATCTTTTTTGACATATTCATCGCTACAATGAATGTAAACTAATCTATCTGAATGGTGAGATATACTTACCTAATTTTGACAAAAAACCTTTAGCTAATTAATGAGATTGATCATTTCTTGATTTGGCCCATTCCAAAATGGAAATACATTAACATTCTGGCAATCCTTCCAACGATCTTTATTGTCCCGATTGCTGATAATCAAGATTTGTTCCTTAGTTTTTTTAACATTGGGATGAGGAGCCAATTGGGATTGAAAGGGGGGCTAAGAAGGAGACTTGGGAATAATATTCTTGTGGTGAGGGTGGATATAAGTTTTAGAAGGGTTATATGATGGTTTGATATTTGAAGTATCAAGTTTATGGAAATGTGCTTCACAGATATTGAGAGAAATCACATTAGGTTCAGCTAGAAAACTTATCTACTAGGAATACATGGGAAATCTATTTCGGGTTACATATTTAGTATGATTATAAAAGTGATATTATTTTTCAAGACTTTCAATAGAAAATATGATATTAGGTTAAAAGCCTTTTTAGGCAGAAGAGTCGACTAATTGAGGGAAATCGTCACTTTTAAAGGTTTGATGATTTAACAGAAGCTTACTTTCCTTATTCAGAACCGAGGAAATTTGAGACAAAATGTTCTAGTTCGTATCTAATTTAGCATTGACACTGATATTCTCATTTGGTTTTACCACTGGTTGAAACCCTAACCTCTTTGAGGATTTCTTTGGAATATCTTGAGTAGCAGTACATGATTTTTTATCGATGATCTTGTGTTTGAGATTCGTCTGCTAGATACCAGTTGTTCCAGAACATTGGTCTCAATTAGAGCTGAAAAAGAATTTCTCGTCTTCACTGCATACCTCAAATTTGTAGAAAGTGAGCGGATGATGGGAGGGTTGCCGATGCAAAGTCTTCCAGACTTATTTGTTTCCCTACTAGTGCTTCGAGGCAATGACAAAGGATGATGCACCGGTTGCTTGCATAGTGATTTAGATCCAAGGTTTTGAGAATTCACCAGATACCCTAGTTTCTTGGGTTGCTAGCCTTTATAACCTTGTTGTTTGTCTTTATTCACAAACTTTGTATGTTTCACATAATTGAAATCTGCTTTGCTTGCCATATTCACCTCCAGTGATTAGATTCATTTTATTATTAGTTGTTTAGAAAATATATTGTTAATTTTAATGTAAGTATTTTTAATTAATTAAATAGATGATATTTGTTTAATTATAACAATTAAAATTTTGAGAAAATATTTAATATAAAAAGTAATCTTAAATTTAGTATATAAAACCTTTGGAGATATATTGTTATAATTTTTTTTTTAATGTAAAGCTATTATCATTGCACTTATATTTTTTCTATTTTATTCATTCCAAGATATTATTATTTTTTAATTAATTAAAAAGTTAATTTATACTAATTATTTTACTCAATAAAAAATAGATAACAAGATTTTTTTGGATTTTAGTGTCAAAATATTAATTAAAATTAGTAATATGAAAAAGAGATAATTAATAATTATTATTTTGATTATTTTACTTTAAAAAAAATGATAACAAGATTTATTTTTGTTTCATTATCATAATATCAATTAGAATTAGAATTATATAATGTTGAACATCATTTCTTAATGTGAACAAATTTTTCAACTGTCACAAAATGGTTTCATGGTTTTCTAAAGGTTATTTTATGGATTTTAAAGTAGTTTCACGACATGAGATAAATTTTATGATGAAAAGGTAAAAGGGAAATCCCACATTAATAGATCAAGAACACATCAATTAGTACATCAAATAAGTACAAGACCATGAAGTTTAAACAAGGTACATAAAATAAAAATGACATCAAACCTTTATCCATCTACATGCATCCCCATCTCCTTAGTTGTCAGACAATGCCCATCTACTATTTCAAAATGGGAGTGCAACCCAAACACTTTTTTTGCCCAACCATGGAGTGGTTAGCTCCCTCTAGGTTCTTCCTAACACAAAGAACTTGTTGAACCTATCTAAGAAGCTTAACAAATGAGAACTAGTGCATTAGATGGGTCTAGACATCATGAAACTAATTACAAGCACATATACCTAATGTAGAACATAATCATGGATGTGGTAGATAAATAAAAAATAATCATGCATAGAGAAAATATATGCAATAAAATATCTTTGGACAAAGCATTCAATGCTAGAATTCTACTTCCAGGCAGTGTGAAAGTATAACATTTCAACTACCCTTCCTTATTTATCCATATTCCACACCCTTCCATTTTTCTATCTTTCTTGTATAAAGAATATAAAAGAACAATATATGTCAACTAAATGCAATGTAAAAGACTTCACTCAATTCCTTATGGAAGTTAAATTCAATTCAATGTTTCTTTCCACACATGGTCATCATAAAAATACATCACAAAAGCAAAGAAAACTCTTTCTAAATTTAACATTTCATCTTATACATAAGCTACTTAAATAAACATTAACTTATCCACTCTTGTATTGATCCACTTTTGACATGACATTGTTACAAGATTACACAATAACCTTGAATCCTAGAGTAATAATAATAATATACATACATACATACATACATACATACATATATGTATGTATGTATATATATATATATATATATATATATATAGAGAGAGAGAGAGAGAGAGAGAGAGAGAGAGAGAGAGATGCATATATACATATCTACATGTGTGTGTGTGTGTAATTGAATACACATAATATTTGTCATTATGCAATAAGAAGTTTATGAAGCATTGTATTTTTTCTAAAGATTGAATGACAAACATATACCTTTATGTGTTTGTACCTCCTCTACTTTGAAACAATAAATGCAAACCCTTTAAATAGAAAACCTAATAAAGACAATGGTCAGGATATTAAATGAACAATTGACATTTAACACTGTAAAAAATAGACAACTACCAAATAATGACAAATAAAAATCAATTTCAACATCATTCACATGAATATGTAAAATTCCTTTCACTGTGTGAGTCTTCTCAAATTTGTAGTTCTTTCAAATATTTTGGCCATATATTTATAGGCAGGAGTTCAACACATGAGAAAATTTATGCATAATTTCAAAAAAAATTTAAAAACTCAAAAAATAGATAAACTTTATTGTTATTTATAATATTAAATAGTTAGGAATCTTATTATTATTTATTTCAATTTTGATATTTTTAATAGAAAAGCTATTTTTTATTGATTAGTTTAATTAATAAAAAATAAATAATAAGTTCTGTTGAGTTTTCTTGTCAAAATTCAATTTTTTTTTTAATTAATATAAATCTATTTGAGGGATGTAGGAATCTTATTATTATTTATTTTAATTTTGGTATTAATAAAAATTTTAATTTAAAAAAAAAGGCGAGAAAAGTAGAGAAAGTGAATAAAATAGTCTATAGCAAAAATATATTTCACGCAAATCAAAAACTCCCCCACGACAGAGGCAAAGCAATAAAACAAAGCTGCCCTAACAATAAAATAACACCAACATAGGCTTCTTCAAGTTTGATAACAAAGAAACTAAGTGGAAGGCAAACACACCCTTGCATTCCAATCAGTAACAAATTTCAAGCACTTGCAGATGGCGATCAAAAGAATAATTCATTTTGAGACATGGTTAAAATGCACGAAGCAAAGAATGAGGAAATAAAAGCTATACATCATACCCAAAGCTCAAACCCTAAAGAAAAAGATGGATGGAAACTAGTAACCTCGAGCAAAAACAGGTGGAGGCAAGTAACCCAAATAGCCACAGACAATAAAATGGAGAAAATCAAAACTGTGAATGCACAAAAATTCCTCCAAGAAAAAGAGAGCAATATCCAGGTACAAGCGAAGAAACCACTGCCTTATACTGACATGAAGGGAAAAGGTGTAAATCATCAGATACTCCAACCCTCCAATATCTTAGAGGCTAACAACATCCGACTAGGTCAAACCTAATAGCGAGTGACAAAAGAAAAAAAATAGGGCATTCACACAAAATCAAAAGATTTACATTCCACCACACAAAATAATGAATGAAAAGACAGATGCCTCGACAAAAAAAATCTCCAATAACAACGTAATTACATCTGATAAAGATTTATTTTTTGACATGTTAATTATAGGTGACAAGCAAGTAGAAGAAAAGTGGGAGGAGTGTGCAAAACTAGGCATCTATGTATACTGGAGCAGACCAAAAAAGTATATACCCAACTTATCAAGAAAATTAGCAAAGATTGGGAGCCATCAGGTAAGTATCAACAACTACTCAAAAACATCTCTTTTCATTCTATGCAAAAATAAGGCAATTAGGAATAAATTACTTGCAATCTCAAACTATTTATATAGAGAATTTATAGTTAAATTTTTAGCTTGGGAACCTATCTGGAATGAAGAAAAAATTAAGAAATTACCCATCTAGATAGAAAGAGAAATTTTCCCACCTGAAATCAAACACCTTTAGGCATTAATTAAAATTGGTAATTCATTGGGGCATTTGCTAGGAATAGAAGTTGGATATAACCAAACCAACAATGTTAAATTTTTAATAGAAATAGAGGAATGGAAGAAGGATGTAATAACAAAAAAATTGATAACAAATAGATCCATTTATAATCTCAAATTCAAAAAGTATGAAGGGAAGGTAGTAGGAATCATTAAGCCCAATCTCTATATCGATTATAAAATGTCAAATATAAAAGAAGTAACCAATAGCATAAAGCCATGCAAAAATAATGAAAGAGTAAAGAAATAAAAGAATTATATGGAAGAGAAAGAAGGAGACAACAAAGGTAATCAAGAAAGCCAGAAAGTAGAAAAGGAAAAAACTGATTAGTAGAAACTATTAATAGAAACAGATAAACAGAGCATAGACCTCAAATCCAAAGGGGAAAAAGAGGTAAAAGAAAAACATGAGGAAGAACATATAGACATATATCAAAATATCTAGACTAAAAGAATGCCAGTTTTTCCAAGCAAAGAATAGAGGGCCAAAGGAAACTATAGACAATATATAAGAACTAAAAAGAATGAATCATGACTTGCTACTTCTTTAGAATGATATCGAGGACCAGTTTGAGATCAGTGAGCAATACCATATTGAGCATGGGGATGGAACAACAATAGTAGAATAGGAAAAAAATAGAAGAAGTATTAGAGGTATACAAACCATCAAGGGAATATGTAGAAGAAATGGAAGGGGATATTAGTATCTACCAACAATAGGAAAAGAGCAATCAAAATGATTCATACAAAAAAATAGAAAATTCAGTCAATCAAGGAAATAGTCAGGAACATGATGAATTATCTTGCCAAAATTCAAAGATTCAAAAGGATGAAAGTATAATACCAACAACAGATTCAGCTCAAAGGATTAATATTACAATTAGAAAGAAATCAAAGAAAAAGAGCTACAAATTTTGGCAAACACCTACAAATGGGAAAGACATATTTGGAGAAGAAATGGATCTAGAATATAGTGGAGTAGACCAAAATTTGATTCCTCTAGAAGTAGCAACTATTATAATCCAAGGGACAACGAATTGTCCCCTACATGCAGAAGATAAATAAGAAGCAAAGAAAAATCTTGGGAATTGTCAGAATTGGGAAGAGTTTGGAATAATGGATAATTTAGATAGCAATTAGGAAAAAGAAAGAGTGAAAAAGTATTATTGCAAGGATCAATGAAGAGGATAATATATTAGTTGAGCAAATAATTAAAGAATTGATAGATGAGGATGAAGATCAAGAAGAAGGTGTGGTTCTTATTGATAGATAAAATAACATAGTAAACTTGGGACCATCGATGAACCAAGAAGGATTCAACACCCCAAAATGTGGCAAACAAAAAAATAAAAGAAGGAAATCACTTAAGCAATTAAGAGTAGAAAATGGACAAGTAAAGGAGTAGAAAAAGATATTTGAAGTTCTAAATATAGGGAAAGGGAAGAACCTTTCCACCGAACAATGAGGATCATAACATGGAATGCTAGGGGCCTAAATGCCCCTAGCAAGCAAAGATTGTTAAAACAAAATCTTAACCTTTTTGAACCAAACATCATTTTGCTACAAAAAATCAAGTTAAATAAAGAAGAAGGAGATAAGTTAAGGAAAAGATTAGGTAAATGGAAAGCATAAATAACTATATCAAATGGTTCCTCAAGAGGCATTGGAATCTTATGGAATTCTAGAATAGTAGATATCAATACTATGGTATCCAATAGTAATTGGATGGGAAGCCAGGCAAGCAACAACAGACACCATATGCAATTTATTATAATAAATGTCTATGGAGCAACCCAAACAATTGATAAGGAAAAAGTATGGGAAGAAATCAACACTTTTATAAGAATGAACCCAAATGATAACATGGTAATTGGTGGAGACTTTAATGCTATCTTGGATATTAAAGAAAAATTTGGAGGTTCTCAAACAATAAGCAAAGCAATGTTAGATTTTAAGGAATGGGTCAAGGAAAACAAGCAGATAGAGATACGAAATATCAATGGAATCTACACCTAGAATAACATAAGAAAAGATTTCAAGTATATAGCATAAAAACTAGATAGGTTTTTCTTCAAAGGAGAACTAGTAGATCTAGATCTAAATATTACAACAAATATTCTACCTATAGGAGGCTCTGACCACTATCTTATTAAAATAGAATTTAAAGAACCTAATAAACCTAATAGGAACCCCATTTAAATGTGAGAAAATGTGGTTTCTAGACAATAACTTTATGGAAAATATAAAACAATAGCGGGCAAAAGGAAAGTTCATAGGATCTAAAATGTATTGCTTTATATCAAAATTAAAAATCCTTTAAAAAAAATGTTGAAATGGAATAAAACACACTTCAATAACATCTTTAAAGAAAAATTAGGCATCAAAGAAAAGCTTAAGAATCTAAATAATGAAGTAATAAAAAATGGAATGGATAATGAGAAATTGAAAACAAAAAAAGAATTATTAGCTAAACAAGAAGAACTTTTAGCAAAAGAAGAAATTTTTTGGAGACAAAAATCTAGGGAAAAATGGCTTGAAGAAGGTGACAGGAATACAATTTTTTCCATAATAGCACTATTCTTAATAGATCTATAGATACTATCAAACAAATCAAAGATTCAATAGGTAATGTGATAGAAGACCCAAACAAAATAGCAGAAATCTTTGTTACATATTACAAAAATTTAGTAAACAATTACAACTTCTCATATCATGACAAGTAGAAAAAAGTTCTACTAAACATCCCTAAAGTGATAACTGATGATGATAACTTAGCTTTAAACAAACCTTTCACAATAGAAGAGATTAAATCAACCCTTTTTAATCTTAGCCCATATAAATCTCCAGGGCTAGATGGCTTCCAGGCTTTTTTCTTTCAAAAATTTTGCTACACCTTGGGAGAAGAATTATGGATAGCAATAGAAGCAACAAAAAATGGAGGCTCCATTCTAACTGAAATTAATCACACGTTTTTAGCTTTAATACCCAAAAAGACTATAGTAGAACTACCCTCATATTTTAGGCCAATAGTACTCTACATGTTACTATTTATAAAATTTACTCCTAAGCTTTAGAAAATAGAACTAAAAACTTACTGGCAAAGAAGCATGCATGTTTATGAAATTAGATATACAAAAAGCTTATGATGTAGTTGATTGGAGATTCCTTTGTAAATGCTTGGAACCTTTTGGTTTCTCTCGAAGATGGATTAATGTTATCTTCAATTGCATCTCCACACCTAAGATATCATTGTTAATCAATGGAACTCTTGAAGGTTTTTTTAACATATCAAGAGGAATTTGGCAAGGTGACCCCTTGTCATCCTTTCTATTTATCATAATGGCTGAAGCCTTTGGAAGGTCAATCCAAAAGGCTCAAGAAGATGGAAAAATCAAAGAGGTTATGATGATAGAAAATATCCCTAATATTACACATCAAAAATTCGTTGATGGTACCATTCTTCCCGATGTTAGCACCAAGGAAGAAACTGTAGCCATTAAACAATTGATTCAAGACTATTCTGCAAAATCGAGCTATAAAGTAAATGCAAAAAAATTAGGAATCTTATTTTTAAATACAACAAATGAGATCACAAACTACATATGCAATCAAATGGGTTATAAGAAAGGTATCTTCCCATGTAAATATCTAGGAATTCATTTAGAAAAAGGAGTAAGAAATAAAAAAGGATGGGATAAATACTTAATAAACTAGATAAAAAAATGGAATCATGGAAAGGTAAGTGGTTAACCAAGGTAGGAAGAGCAACTAAAATTAGATTTATTCTTTCTACTATACCAACCTATCAACTCTCTTGTCTACCTTTACCCAGGAATATCAACAAAAACTTGGAAGGGAAACTTGGGAATTTTTTTTGGAGTAATACAAAAGACAAGAAGAAAAAGGCACTTGTAAAATGGGATAAGATCTGTTGCCCAAAAGAATAAAGAGGGCTGGGAATTAAGAATTTAAGTTGGTAAAATGAAGTGCAAAACTAGTATGGAGAGTTTATTAAGAAAGGGAACATAGATGGGCAAAGATTATTTATAACAAATATCTGAATCCTAATAACCCAACTGTTGGATATAATTGTCTAATTGTGTGTTGTCTTTGATGTTACATAAATGTCATATTAGTTGTCAGTCTGTGCTTACTGAGCTCACTTGGTCAACAAGACAATTTTTCTTGTCTATTGAGCATTCTTGGAGATTACTCTACGAAGATTGTGTCTATCAAGCTCACTCGGGCATTGAAGGAAATTCTGGCAAGAAGCAGTATTAATCGAGTTCTCATGGTTATCAAAAGAAAGTTGGTCAGAGTCAGTGTTCACTGAGTTCACTCGGTTGCCAAAGGATTTTGCAAGTTTGTAGTGTTAACCAAGTGTCTATTGGTCAACACAGGAAATCATTTCAGGATTAGTGTTTACCAAGCTGTGTCGGCTATCAAAAGATTTTGTTGATTTGGGATATGAAGTTTAATTATTTCAAGTATTGATTCCAGCCAACCGTGGTAATGATTATTGGTCATTGTAATTTGTAATTAAGCCGACTTGACAATTTGGATAGTACATATGAAAGGTCAAAAGGAGATTCTAGTTTATGGAGAGTATGCAAGTGTATTGATTGATTGAGAAGGAAAGTGTGAGTGAATTTGAAGGATAATCAGATATCCTTGTGGAGTAGCAAAGTAATATTCGATCAAGAAGGATCAAGCTTTCATGAACATCATAGAGATCTATAATCAACAATTCAGTTGCATCTCATTTAGGTCATTTCATTGTTACTTTCTTACCATTGTAGCGGTGATTCCAAAATCTCTTGACAGAGTTGGTTTAACAACCAGTTGTAAATCCTCTAACAAGGTGACAATTCCATTGAATTGTTTTAAGACCTCTTGCAAGGCCACTCCTAATAGAGTGATTAAATCCTCTAACAAGGTCACACCTAATAGTGTGTTTTGTAACCTTTAACTAGGTTGGCTCCTAATAGGGCTCACTTCAAAAGAGTGAAAACCAATAACTAGTTACATTGGTGGTGTTTTCCATATTGGGTTTCCACGTTAAATCCTAGTGTCTCATGTGTTCATGTTATTTCTTTTATGCTTGCAAGTTAATCACTGTGAATGTTTAAGATTAGTTAAAAGTTAAACATACTTTGCACTTACCAAGTTACAACATTTTTCAGTATGTTTACCGAGTGATAGCAGTAATTAGTTTTATGAGAAATCTAAAGGATCTGTGAGAAATGTTTTCATGCTCAGTTACTCCATCTACATTTCCAACACCAACATCAATATTCAGAATTAGGAATCCACCTACAGGATCTGAAACTTGGAATTTCATGATTAAATGTAGGCCCTTAATTAGAAATCATTTAACTTGGGACCTAGGAAGAGGGGAAGAAGCACTCTTTTGGGAAGATTATAGGGATGGGCATCCACCTCTCCTCCTTTTAAACTTTCCCCATATTGTCATAGATGAGTTGACAAGCACTTGGGAATCGAAGGTTTCCAATTATAAAACTTTTAGTAAGATTGAAGGGGAAGAGAAATAGGAATGGAAAAGTTTGGAGAGTGTAGACATCTCTCTTGCATACAAAGTAAACCTAGCAAATATTCTCAAGGAATGAAAAATCAACCATAAAGATAGAACAAATAAAATTATTTGGGGAGCATTCAAAGATGGAAAATACAAAGTAAAACTAGGATATAATATCATAATCAATTCAAATAGATGGGATAATCTTAAAATTCCTCTAGATCTATGCTGGGATGTTGCTTGCCTACTAAAGGTTGGCATCTTCTTATGGGTAGCTTCCCAAAATCGGATATTAACTATAGATTGTTTTACAAAAATGAGTTTTGAAGGTCCTTCCAGATGTTGTTTATGTAGAGAAAATTGTGAAACCTATGAACATCTTCTTTTTGAATGTTCCTTTGCTAAAAAAGGTTGGTACTAGCTTAAACATAAAATCGATTGAACCTCACCAAACACAAAAATTGTATCTATGATAACCCGTGAAATATTGCTCTAGCCATCCTAGTGTGGGAAATTTGGAAAGAAAGAAATAGACATATATTTGATAACTCTGAATTAATTTTAACATCCCTCTTTAATAAAATTGAGGCATCTATAATAGAAGTAATGAATAGTTATCTTAGAAAAATGAGTAAATTGGAAGGATCTTTCTTTGAATGGGATGGAACCATAAAAAAGAAATGGAAAGGCCTTATCAATCTGCCATTAATTTATGTGAAAAAGGACCTTAAAGCTAGTAAATAATGTGTATGGAAAGCTCCCCCTAAGGGTTGGGCAAAGTTAAATTTCAATAGAGCATCTAGAGGGAATCCAATAAAGGCTGGAATTAGATGCATAATTAGGTTGAGTTCTGGCCAATGGCTTATCAAACTAGCTAAACCCTTGGGCATTGTTTTAAATAATTTAGTAGAATTAGAAGCTTTACAAGAAGGTCTTCAACTAAGTTTAAATTACAAATTCACAAGATTAATCATCAAAGGAGATTCTCAAATTATCATCAATGCCATTAGGAAATGTCAAATGCCAAACTAGGTTTTGAACCCCAAGCTCAAAAAGTTATTAAGTCTAATAGATTAGCTTGAAGAAACAAGGTTTTAATATATTTATCGTGAAGGAAATACAGAGTTTGATGAATTAGCCAACAAAGGAGTAGAGGATGAAGATTTCACCTTTCTTTCAACTACACTGATCTAATTTTTCTAGGCTACACTCTTATATAATTTAAAAAAAAACTATATATTATAATGCTATAAAAGTCTGGCACTCAGTACATTACCTCATAATAAATTAGGCATATTACCTCTTAGACTAATCAATATTTCAAGATTAAAAGAAAAATCATCTATTATGGACCCATCTATACGATTAGTTGGAAACTTAAAAGCTAAACACTAAATTCCATAAAGTACAATCATACACTACAATGAAACTTTAAGAAGATTAACATTTCATGATTACTAGTATCATTACATGGTGCTTTCTAAAGGGAAACCAAAATAAAAAAAATTAATATTAACTTGTCATGATTTTTTCCTTCTAGAGGCTTTGGCTCTATTCCTCATATTTCTTTGGTCACTTTTTGTGTTTTCTTTGTATCTATGTCATCCCTAAGGTTGGTCCTATTCTTTTTTAAATGGAGTTTGTAGTGGTTTTCTTTCATGCTTTAGAGGTCAGGACTATGGCATTTAGGGGCAATGTCAAACCTGAGAGGTGGAATAGGCTTCTGAATAATGTAGATGATTTGTCTAGGGTTCTAGTGAGTAGGATTTTAGGCGAGCATGTTTTTAACTATGATTTCACATGGTGAACAAATAAATCCATTATTAGGGTGTTTATTGCTTGCCTAGCTAGGGCCAATATAGGGAAAACAGAAATTATTAGCCTCTATCACAATATTTTCAACCCTACTTGGCTAATGGGGCTAGAGGAAGTGGTACTGAGTATCAATCAATTGTAGAGGATACCTCTACTAGAGGTCTATATGCATCATCCTCTAGGGAGTTTGGCCTTAGCCAAGGTGTTTTGGTGTCCTATTCCGACTATCAAAGACAATGTCTTTTTCTTCCAAGTCTGGCTGAAGATGGAAGCCAACATCCAATTTCTACTGTTGTGGTGAGGCATTGTGGAGGAAGAAAATGTGGATTGGCTTCAAAGCTATTTAAATCTTTATTTAGCTCACATTGACCCAGAGGTAGATTTGAACAATTTAGAGAATGTGGAATTCATCCTCCCTAACTTGGTCAAATCGAGCAAATATCAGATTGCCTTTGTTTTTACCCCTGGGTGCCCAGTGACAAATGACAAGGAAGCCCTTGAGATTATCATGGTTTGTATTAAGAAGGATGAGGTCTAGATATGTGGGTTTGGCTAGTTTTCTGGTTTGGTTTGGGTTTTTGCCACTTGTCTATATTGATGCTAGCTATGTAGTTATGTTTTAGTTTCTTCCTTTGTTATGTCCTGGGTGTCTAGTTTCTTTGTCATCCCCTCTTCTAGGTCCTTTTGTATGATCTTCCATGTTTTGTTTGAACCCCTTTCCCTTTGGTCCTGTTGCTGATGTTTGTAGATTGTTCTGTTGGCATCTTGTATGTAAATACTTCTATCATCAATATAATCATAAGTTTTATATACATTCTAATCATTTGGTGAAGATGGTTAGTGCTTATTTTTACAATTTATTAAACATATTTGGAGATATGGAATGGTTTACATTTCCTTCTTTTTTGTCTACAACTAGATAGTAGATGTAGTATCAATATTATGATCAATCAATTTGGATTATCATGTTTTCTTTATTTAATCTATGAAGTAATCATTAAATTACAAAGCTCCATGAACAGAATTAATGCAAGATCAATTATGCTCTAGATCCTATTAATAGACAGAGGTAGAAAATTAAGGCAAAAATCAAGGTTAGTAATTAGCAATAGAGGATATGAAACTTTAAAATAGTAATTAAATTAATGAAGAGATTATATAGGTACATAAATTAATGTCTACAAGAAAGTATTATACATTAACTCTACAAATTGGACCAATAAACATATGATTATAAGGAATCAATAGGAAGATAGCACAAAACTAGCCATATTAGAAATCTTTAAGACTAATAATTAACCTCTGATGTTCAATTCATCTCAAAAAAGGTAGGAAAACATAAAGTATAAAGAATAAGCATTTTAGATTAATGTTAAAAACATTTGACAAGTCTCATCAGTTTATATTAGATCAAGTACCACTTGACACTTAGGCCTAATAATATATAATGTCAATTTATGAGTTCAAATAACAATAAAAGTGTGGATATTTGTAATTAGGATAATTTAGAATAGGAAGGAAAGAGAATCATTATTAAAGGGCATTATGTGTAGATCTTCAAAATCTATAATCTAGTTTTTTTCTTACATAGTATTAATTTCCCTCATATTTTACTGTATTTTGGATTCCTTATCCCCTATTGGAAGTTTAGTTGTGCGTGTTTTGCATATGTTGATATGATCTCTACATTTAGGATGGTCTTCCTTTCCTTTGACCGTGATTTCTTACCTCGACTATTATTCTCCCCATTTAGTGAATGTATTTATATTGTATAATAACTCATCAATATTTGTATAAATTCATCAGAAAGAATTATATTTATACTGGAGTATGCCTCTTTTATAATGTACTATATAGGACTTTGGTCTCAGGCAAGATTGGAGGTTTTCTTACTCCATTCTTTCCTACGAGTGCCCATTTGAATAGAGATTACTATAACAATTCTTTTATTATTATTTAATATAATACAATGTTAGATTGTGGTGACTGATCAGGAAAGTACTGTACATACTTCATAAATAGTGGGGTTCGGGCATCGCCCCGAAATTTTTTTTTTTGGAAGTAGCTGACATGGTAGCCGACATGGTAGCCGACATATTATGGCCGACATATGGCCGACATGTTATAACCCTAAAGCGGTTTAATACTTGTATAAAAAGGGCTTAGGGTTGGGTATTTTTTCATGTGTGGTGATACAAAATTGGTTCTTGCGGCGGTATTGAGCTGTAAGGGATTACGGATTGTAATCAGGTTATAATCACTGGATTGTAATAAGATCAGACTTGCTGTTTGGTGGACGTAGCCCAGGGATTGGGTGAACCACGTTAAATCTTGGTGCCTTGTGTTCATTTCTGTGTGTTCTATTATTTTTGTTATTGGTTATATTTGCATGTAGTTTTTTATTTCTGTCCGTGGTTTATCCTAACAAGTGGTATCAGAGCCTAGTTGTTTTTTAGTTATCCTCTGCAGGAAAGTCTCACGGTTAAGTGAGAGTCTCACGGTTGAGTGGGAGCAATGGCAGATGATGGTAAGCTGAGGGTTGATAGGTTTAATGGGCAGAACTTCCAGTTATGGAAGATGCAAATGGAAGACTATTTATATCAGAAGGATTTATGGAAGCCGTTGGAAGGAAAAGCCAAGAATCAGGGAACTATGTCAGAGGCTGAATGGGATCTTTTGGACAGAAAGGCACTCGGAAGCATTCGGTTATGCTTGGCACCATCGGTGGCATTTAATATTACAAAAGCAAAGACGACAGAAGATTTGATGAAAACCCTAGCGACACTGTATGAAAAGCCCTCCGCTTCAAATAAGGTATTTCTCATGAAGCATTTATTTAATATGAAAATGGCAGAAGGTGGATCTATTGCAGATCATTTAAATGAGTTTAATACTATTACTAGTCAATTATCTTCTGTGGGTATCAATTTTGATGAAGAAATTAGGGCTCTCTTGATTTTGTGTTCTTTGCCTGAAAGCTGGAATGGCTTGGTAATGGTGGTGAGTAATTCTGTTCCTGGATCAAGTACCCTAAAATATGATGATGTGATCGGTGTTATTTTAAGTGAGGAAACTCGTAGAAAATCCTCAAGTGGATCTACATCAGGAAGTGCTTTAAATGCACAAAGCAGGGGCAGAACGACTGAAAGAGGAAGTAACTCTGGAAATCGTGGGAAATCAAGAGGAAAGTCAAAGGGGAGGAGGTCTCAATCGAGAGGACCAAATGATTGCTGGTACTGTGGGAAACCAGGGCACAAAAAGAAAGATTGCTGGACTCGAAAGAAAAATGGAGATAAATCAGATGGAGACAAAGAGGCAAATGTGGTAAGTAATAAATCTGAAGAGGATGCTTTGCTTCTGTCTTTAGAGTGTTGATGATTCATGGGTTTTAGATTCTGGTGCTTCTTTTCATGCTACACCTCATAGAGGTTATTTCATTGATTATGTCCAAGGGGATTTTGGGCTTGTTTATTTGGGGGATAATGAACCCTGTCAGATTGTTGGAAAGGGAAAAATTAAGATTAAGTTGTAGAATGGGAATCATTGGCTACTACATGAGGTAAGACATGTTCCAAAGCTGAGTAGGAATTTAATTTCAGCAGGGCAACTCGGTGATGAGGGTTGTGTAATTACTTTTAATGATAAAAATTGGAAGGTTTCAAAAGGTTCCCTTGTAGTAGCAAAAGGTGTGAAACTAGGCACCTTATATCTTTGTACAGGTCATATTGTTCCTTCTACTTTGATTGTTTCAGAGAAAAATGAATATTCAGGAACAATTACTGCAGTTGAGCAGGGAGAACAAATAGCTGCTGTAGATTCTGATACAGCGCTGTGGCACAATAGACTTGGGCACATGAGTGAGAAAGGTATGAAAGTACTTCATTCAAGGAAAGTTTTACCAGGTCTAAAATGTGTGAATATGGATTTCTGTGAAAGTTGTGTGTATGGAAAACAAAAGAGAGTGAGTTTTGTAAAGACAGGGAAGGAAAACAAAAAGGAGAAATTAGAGCTTGTGCATACAGATGTATGGGGACCGGCTCAGGTATCTTCCCTTGGTGGCTCTCATTATTATGTTACATTTATTGATGACGCAACTAGAAAAGTATGGGTTTATTTCCTTAGACAAAAATCTGATGTATTTCAAACTTTTAAGAAATGGAAATGCTTGGTTGAAAATGAGACTGGTAAGAAATTAAAATGTCTCAGATCTGATAATGGTGGTGAGTATTGCAGTCATGAATTTGAAGATTATTGCTCCACTAATGGTATTCATAGACAAAAAACTGTTCCAAGGACTCCACAGGAAAATGGAGTGGCTGAACGCATGAACAGGACTATAATGGAGCGCGCAAGGAGCATGAGGTTGCATGCTGGGTTGCCCTTACACATGTGGGTGGAGGCTATCAATACTGCAGTATATTTGATTAATAGAGGTCCCTCTACTCCTTTGGGCTGTGGTATTCCAGAGGAAGCATGGATTGGTAAGAAGGTGAGTTATTCTTTTCTCAAGACCTTCGGTTGTGAAGCTTTTGCTCATATAGACTCTGAAAATAGAACCAAGCTAGAAGCTAAATCAAAGAAATGTGTCTTTGTTGGATATGGCATTAATGAATTTGGCTATAGGCTTTGGGATTTTGAAAATCATAAAATTATAAGAAGCCGGGATTTCATATTCAATGAAAAAGTGTTGTACAAAGATCTGTTGCAGCAACATGAGAAGAAAGAAGATGATTACGTAGTGCTGGATGATACTCCAAAAGCTGATGTTCCAGCCATTCCTCATGATGTGCAACAACTGCAACAACAAATACCACACACACCAGTGAATGTTAGATGGTCAACAAGGCCAATTAGACCTCCACAAAGGTTTTCTCCCTCTTTGTATTCTATTTTACTTACTGATGCTGGTGAACCTGAAAGTTATGATGAAGCTATGCAGGTGGATACTAAGATTCAGTGGGAGTCTGCAATGAAAGATGAAATGGACTCTTTGCTGAAAAATAAGACATGGGATTTGTGCAAGTTACCTGTAGGTAAAAAGGCTTTACAGAATAAATGGGTTTACAGGTTGAAAGAAGAGGAAGGAGGTAAGAAAAGATTTAAGGCTAGGTTAGTTGTAAAAGGATTTGCACAGAAAAAGGGAATTGATTTTGATGAGATATTTTCTCCTGTTGTTAAAATGACTTCTATTCGTACTGTTTTAAGTCTTGTGGCTACTGAAGATTTGCATTTAGAGCAGATGGATGTTAAAACAACCTTTCTTCATGGTGATTTGGATGAAGAAATATATATGGCTTAGCCACAGGGTTTTGAGGTCAAAGGTAAGGAGAACTTAGTGTGCAAATTGAAGAAAAGTTTATATGGCCTGAAGCAAGCACCTCGGCAATGGTATCTGAAATTTGACAGTTTTATGCATGAGCATGGATATAACAGGTGTCATTCAGATTACTGTGTTTATTTTAAGAGGTTGGATGATGATAGCTACATTATTTTATGTCTATATGTTGATGATATGCTTATAGCTGGGTCTAACATGCATCATATTAAGGGGCTAAAATGCCAGTTAGCACATGCATTTGCTATGAAGGATTTGGGGGCAGCAAAACAAATCCTTGGTATGAAGATTTGCAGAGATAGGAAGAACAGAACATTGACGCTATCTCAAGCTGATTATGTTGAGAAGGTGTTGCAACGTTTCTCTATGGAGAATGCTAAAGTTGTCAACACACCTTTACCTGGTCATTTGAAATTGACTAAGGAGATGTGTCCCAAGACACAGGAAGAGGAGGATAAGATGTCCAAGGTACCCTATGCTTCAGCTGTAGGAAGTTTGATGTATGTTATGGTATGCACTAGGCCAGATATTGCACATGCAGTGGGAGTCGTTAGCAGGTATATGAGTCATCCAGGTTTTGAGCATTGGAATGCTGTCAAGTGGATTCTCAGATATTTGAGAGGAACATCCAATAAGTGTTTACACTTTGGGGGCTCTACTACTGATTTACAGGGCTATGTTGACTCAGATTTGGCTGGGGATATTGATACCAGGCAGAGTACTACAGGTTATGTCTTTACTGTTGGTGGGGCAGCCGTGAGCTGGGTTTCTAGGCTACAAAAGATTAATGCTCTCTCCACTACAGAGGTAGAGTATGTTGCTGCTACAGAGGCAGCCAAAGAGATGATATGGCTTTAGTTCTTCTTGGAAGAATTGGGACATCCTCAGAAGGATAATTATTTGTTCACAGATAGTCAGAGTGCCATTCATCTTGCTAAGAATTCAGCTCTGCATTCTAAGACCAAACACATACAGTTGCGGTACCATTTCATTCGGTCAGTTTTGGAGGATGGACAGTTAAAGCTGGAGAAGATACATACCAATGAAAATCCAGCAGATATGTTGACAAAGGTTGTCACAAGGGAGAAGCTAAACTCCTCTTCAGCTTTAGTTGGTCTTTTAGACTAAATGTGAATAAAAGAACAGCAGAGTCCAGGGTGGTTTGATCTAGTGGGAGCCCCATGCGGTAGTTGTATTGCTACAGGATCAGTCCCCAAGTGGGAGATTGTTAGATTGTGGTGACTGATCAGGAAAGTACTGTACATACTTCATAAATAGTGGGGTTCGGGCATCGCCCCGAAATTTTTTTTTTTGGAAGTAGCCGACATGGTAGCCGACATATTATGGCCGACATATGGCCGACATGTTATAACCCTAAAGCGATTTAATACTTGTATAAAAAGGGCTTAGGGTTGGGTATTTTTTCATGTGTGGTGATACGAAATTGGTTCTTGCGGCGGTATTGAGCTGTAAGGGATTACGTATTGTAATCAGGTTGTAATCACTGGATTGTAATAAGATCAGACTTGCTGTTTGGTGGACGTAGCCCAGGGATTGGGTGAACCACGTTAAATCTTGGTGCCTTGTGTTCATTTCTGTGTGTTCTATTATTTTTGTTATTGGTTATATTTGCATGTAGTTTTTTATTTCTGTCCATGGTTTATCCTAACATACAAGGCTTTGGCCATTTATTGATAGAAAAATAGAAGTTAATTTCAATTGATTTATTTAATTAATAAAAAATAAATAACAAGATTTCTATTTTTATATCAATAAAAGGTTGAGGCCCTGTAGTTTATATTATTAAAATTAAAATTACAAAGTCCCCATTCAAACGGGCACTGGTAGGAAAGAACAAAGAAAGAAAACCTCTGGTCTTGCTCGGGACCAAGGTCCTATATACATAGTAAATGATTAAAAGGGGCATACCCAAATTTTCTTATCCTACTAAAGGATATATCCTTCTTTACAAATAATTTCCATGCTTACATCTTATCATCAGATTTAGAAACCATTTCTCTTGTTTAGTGTTCAAATGCCCTTGTCTTAGATGGGGTTTTGGCTGATATTCCTTCCTTTGTATCTTGTAGGTTCCATTTGTTAATTTTTGTATAAATAATGATAGTCCGCAATTGAGCCTCTTTCTAAATCCTTGCCACATTTTACTACTTACAGAGATACAAGGTTGGATTCTTTTGCATTTAGTTATCTTCTCAAGAAACTCCAATCTTACATGAAATCGTTAGTCCTTACTAAAAAAGGAAAGGAAAATAACTCTTATTCTGAGGATTCTAGATCTATTTATTGTTGATATTATTTGTGATATTTATAGGTATGCCACAATGGTTTTAATTTCATATTAAATATGTTCATAGCATTGGAGTTTTATTTAATTTACTTATTATATTTTTGATAGATCCTACTAAAATGGGTTAATTATATTTTTGTTTGAGTGGAATAGTGGCTTTTAATCTTAGATAAAATACTTAATGTACTACTATTCTTATGAATTTTATCCTTAACTGTCTTTTTGAAGCAATAGTCTTCTTAATTTCTAGACCCTAAAATTATTGGCCCCTTAAAAGTTAATTAACAAAGGATAGGTTTTGATAAAGTAATCAAGTGAAATTGCTTTAAATTTGGACTGAATGAAAGAGGAATAAGTTTAACCAATTGCAAGTTTTGAAGCTAGTAGTCTAGTTAGATTAATTTGTTTATAAAAGTTTCTCGAGTCTTGAGTTTCTCATATTTAAGATTTCTGATTTAGTTTTATATAAAATATCTAATTGACTTGCTTAATGTTTTAATTACACAGTGACATTAGAATTTAGTATGGGTTTGCTTCAAGGATTAATTTTTTGCATTTCAAATATTTTGGGAACTGGTCAGAGGTAAGGTTTAGAGGTATTTCGTAGAGATGGTATATTATCTCTAGATAATACATAACATACCTATGTAGTTGTCAAAGATTGCCTATGTCTAACAACTTAGTAGGATTCTACAACTAAATATCGTGTCTCCTTGATCGTTGACTTGAGGTAAGGATTTGTCCAAATTGCTTTCAACTTGTGTTAGGGTAAACTTTGTCTTAGTTAAAAAACAAAATATAAGAACCATAAGAACAGAGGGAAATATCTAAATTTCAAGATGAAGTTATCATATACTTTGCAAATAAATACCTCTTGTTAGAGTGGAAATACTTGTATCATTGGATAAATAAGTATGCTTCAAATCTCCATATTCTTTCCTTTTATGCACTTTAAATCATTTAAAATTTATTATCCTGAATTAGAGTTGAATCATAAGCCATTATTCACAACTAGAAATAATGCTAGCAAAGCTTAAGTCTTAAGCCTAAAAAATCCAAAGATAATTACTAATTTTGAGACTAATATTGAGAAATCTATGTATATTTGACACTACACCAATCTGACAAGATAAGAAGGATGCCACTATCAAGATTCTACATTGATCTTTTTAGATTACTAGAAATTTGACTTGTTTACACTTTCTTTTTATCCTAATTCTAAGATTACTCTTGATTTGCTTTATAAGTCTTCCTTGATTGCTAGGGTTATCTAAATTCAACTAATCCTTGGCCTTAACCATGAAATATACGTTGGGTGTACATTCTAGATTAAATGGTAAAACCCACTGTAAATGAACATTGCAGAGTCAATTCATCCAATATTCATGCTAATTTATCCTCAATACAATAATTGCATTTCAAGTTAATGGGGTTTGTCTATCAGTAGTAACTTTGAGTGAGAAGATTTACTAAGAACCAAAGTGAACAAAGAAGGGAATACACCAAAGAACCATAAATCCTAGAAATTATAAACCCATAAATACTTGATTAAAGTTTGAAATTTATATTATGAAAGATTGATACATTCTTTGAGACTTTACTGTAACTTAAAGACAAAAATTGACTAGAGGAAGCCTAGGGATATCATATTTCGAAATACATAGTTCAAGTACCTGATTTAAGATTACAAATGCTTATACAAAAGGGAACTAAAGGCCGAAAGATAAAAAAATCCAGGGAATGAGGACATGTTCTAGAATTACACAAACCTATGTACATGTAAATGACAAGAAGTATTGTATAGGTATATGCTAACAAGGAACATAATAATAGAACAAACATCTAGATTAACCAGTTCCAAACTTGAAGCCCACATGGCCTATTATTAATAGTGATGCAATACCTAATAGACATGATTCAAAATGGGTAAAAAGATGACATATTCCTTACTTCCAACATGGCTTGATGATAATAATGTCTTCATTTGATTCTGAGTCTAAATCTATGGTAAACTCCCCTGTCTCAGCCCTGGATTTGTTCTTGTTTTTCAGACAGGTAACTTTACTAATATTAGTTTAAAACTATAGTATGATTTATATATCAGATATAGGAATTACTCCAAAGGGGTCTATGTAAAAGAGTCTATACTAATAAACTTAGATAATTAGAGATTTGATATTCAAATTAGTCAACGTGATATCTTCTCCTTCTACTCCTTTGTCAGTTAGAGTGTTGACCTCTTTATTACATTCTCTATAAATGTGATCTATTTTGGTTTCCTTGAATTTGACTAGGATTTCAATGACTTCTTCTAGTTTGGATTTAAAATCTAATTAGACATGTTCCTTTTCCTTAAAGCATTGAGAATAATTTGAGAATCTCCTTCTATACATAGCTTTTTGATGCCTACCTTTAGACTTAGTTTTAAACCTTCAAAGCTTCTAATTCAACTAAATTATTAGAGGTTTTGCCTAGGGATTAAACTCTTTTAATCAACCAAATTCCTACGTCATTCCTTATAATGCATCCTATGTCAGCTTTACTAGGGTTACCCCAAACTTATCCATCAAAATTTAATTTAAACCAACCACTAGGAGGGGGTTCCTATTTGCAAGAAGCTCTTTCAATCTTCTTGGCTTTGGAATGATACATCATAGGGATACTTAAATTCAACTATTTTTTCCTCATGTTGGTATCCTAATTGGAGAAGGAGTCTTATTCTTTATAGGAGTTTCTTAAATGATTATTTGTCACTTCTATAATGGAGGTTTCAACTTTATTTAACAAATACTTTATATCCATTTTTGAATTAGTGAAGATTGGTCAATTTCTTTCTTTCCAGATTTACCAAAGGAGGATAGATGAGACTACTTGCCAAATTTTACTATATACTTTGGGTCCATGTTAAGGCCAACTCTTAAGAAAGTTCTAGAGGTTGTTAGAAAGGACTGAGCTCCAATTTAACTTGTTGCAGAGCCATTTCCAACCATAATTGGTGTAGGGACAGTCATGTAATAAGTTTCCAGTTGTTTTAGAATCCTTTTTGCACAATACACATCTCGAGGGGCCTTCAAAATCCAATCCTATAAATCTATATGCTATTAGGATTTTATCATGCATTACTATCCAAAGAAAAATACCTTCCTTGGGTAGGCAGGCTGGATCCCAACATTGGTTTAGGGGGATCTTTCTTTTGTCCCATTCTTGAGAATTTATAATGAGCTCATAACCTCTACATTTTCCATCTTTACAGTGCCCCCCCCCCCCCCCAAAAAAAAAAAGAAGAAGAAGATTAATTTCTCATTCCTAGCTTTATGATTTATAATTTTGTTATGCAAAATGTTTTCAAAGGGTATTTTCTCTTCATGAGTAAGGGATGTTCTTGTCGTTTTCTTCCATTGTCATCCTCCTAGCCTCCATGAAATCATTTACATATGGGCCACATTCTAGATTGAGTATATTCTTGATATTAATGGGTAAGTTGGCTTTGTCCAGGGAGGGAAGACCATCCCACGAGTCTTCCTAAAACAAGGTGCCCTCACCATTTCCTGAATCCCAAGTTAGGTTATTAAGAGTTAAATCTCGATTTTGCATCATGAATTCCCATACTTTTGAAAGTTTAGGTGGGATTTTGGTATGAAATAGGGTTAAAGGGTCATATGATTATTTAAGTATTTATGATATAAGATTTTTTCCCATTTACTATTGGATTCCTATAACATCTTCTAGACTAACTTGGCTCCTAGAGCCTTATTTTGCCAACTTAGACTCTTAATACCTAAGCCACCAAACTCTTTGGGATTGCAAATTTGTTCCCATTTGATTATTGCTAATTTCTTCTTTTCATTTGTGACTTACTAGATGAAGTTCCTTAATCTTTGGTCTAGTTGTTTTTTAACCCCTTTTGGTAAAGGGAGACATGCCATCTGAAATGTAAGAATAGTTGTTCATACAACTTTGATAATTGTAGACCTACCTGCCTTGTTTAACTATCTATCCTTCCAACTTTCCATTTTATTATCAATTTTGTTGGTTATCGGGTTCCAAGTTTTATTTTCTTTTGCTCCTTTTTCGATATGTATATTTAGATATTTGCATGAGAACTCCCCTTTTTTAAATCCCATGATGTTGCAGATGTTTCTTTCCAAGTTTGGGTTCGTATTAAGGAAAAATATCTCAAATTAAGATAACAAGATTCTTTTAGATTCAATTGTCATGTTTTTTTTCAAATAATACAAATCTATTTTTGTTATTATTAAAGATATTTAAGAATATTAGTATAGTTAATTTTTATGTAGGTAATTTTAATTAATCAAATAGATGATAATTATTTTATTATGAAATTAAAATATTGAGAAAATATATTGTTAATTAATGAATTTATTTATTTTTTATCGGTAAAAAGCCTAAACCATTTTGATCATATTAATAAAATAAAATTACAAATGTCCTCATTCAAACATGCACTGGTAGGAAAGAACGGAGAAGAAAACCTTCAATCTAGCCCACGACTTTTAGTCCTATATAAATTACATAATTAAAAGTGCATTCCCTAGTTTATGATTTAACAATCATCTTTCATCATTTTTTATACTTTGTTTAGACTATTTACAAATGTCCCTTTAAAATTTAGGGACTTAGGAAGACATTCCTTCCCTTACATATGTAATTTCTATTGATAGCTTCAGTGATTTGTTTTGCTAAAACCTCTTGTTGTTTTGAATGGCATGAATTGTGTGACTCTATTTTTGGTTTCTTTCCTTCTACCTGCATCTCTACATTAAGCTAAAAGTATAGACCCACATGTAGTTGTTAATTTAAAGTAGTTAGTAGTTAAAAGATCTTTTGGCTTAAATATTTCTCTATTGTCAATATTTATTAAGTGTTTTTGGGTGGAGACTAATCTTTCAAATTATTTTGGTTTGATTTATTTCTTAATCCAATCTTATTTGAACCCTAGTTTTAAGGTTTTCAGACATAGTCCTTTATCCTTTTAGATTGTTCTCTACTCAAAGGAATTATTATTTAGGATTTAAGTCCACTCAAATTCATGATCCACAATAGGGAGATAAAACTAGAAATTTACCATGTCCTTGTTTGGGTCTACAAATGTTGTTTAACTGATTATCTTTTGTATCAGATTAGGGATACTTATGATTAGTTAAAATATTTCAATTAGCTAAAGAATTAAGATTTACGTTATGCTTGATTATTCACACCTTTTAATTTGTGGAGATTTCTAGGGTTGTGATACAAACTAGTTTTTGTGAAAACAAAGGCAATTTTTAGAAGACAAAAGAGATCCTCTGTTTCCTTCATTTTTCTTTGGTGATTATTTAGGTGTTGACTATTGTTCTTCTATTTGTAGATCATTTAAAGGGTATATACTCCATTTTTTAATGTTGGCAATCTTGAAAGAATTTAATGACGTATTAATGCAAAGGCTCTTTTGGTTCTGCCAATGTGTTTATGCCATTAATTTGGATAAAAAAGAAACAAGGATGTTTCAGGGAAAGGTTTAATCTTGATTGTGCATCTAGATTAGTTTCTCATAAGCATTCATTTAAAATTTTAGTGTTCTTGCCATTTACAATGTAAACCATTGTTCTAGATGTCCATTCCTTTGTAGGCCATAGAACAAATCCTTGAACTAGATATTCCATATTAAATAGAGATTTACACCATTTCTCTACAAAATTTAAAATAACTTCCTTTGTTTTATTAATGTTATTTTATGTACAAAAGCTAGATTTAAGAGACTACTAGCTGGGCCTAGAGAGCCTCAATGACTAAATTGACAGTTCCTTTCATAGAAAACTTTTTTGGCTAGAATTTATAACATAGTCTTGCAGATTAATACTATAGTTTCATTGTATTATAGGCTAAGTCAAATTTACATTAGAATACTAATGACCAGACCTAGCAAGCCAAATCAATTGTAAGGGATAACAAGATTTGTTACATCTTTCCAACTTGATAAACATAATATTTACAAGCCACCAATTATACATTAAAAAAAACTTTTAACCGTGTGTAATTATCATACCAACAAATATATTGTTAATTTTTATGTAGATATTTTTAATTAATTAAATAGATGATATTTGTTTTATTATAAAAATCAAAATATTAAAAAAATATTTAATTAATTTTTAATTATATAAAAAGTAATCTTAAATTTAGTATATAAACACTTTGAAGATATTATTGTAATTTGTTTTTTCTTAAAATGTGATGATATTATCATTATAGTTTTTTCCGTTTTATTCACTCAAAGATATTATTATTTTTTAATTAATGAAAAGGATAATCTATAATAATTATTTTACTTAATAAAAAAATAGATAACATGTTTTTTTGGAGTTTTATAGTCAAAATATTAATTAAAATTAGAAATATGAAAAATGATAATTAGTAATGATTATTTTGATTATTTTACTTAATAAAAAATAGATAACAAGATTTTTTTTGGTTTTATTATCAAAATATCAATTAAAATTAGAAAATATAATGTTAAATATCATCTTCTTAACATGAATAAATTACTACCACAAAATGGTTCAAAAATTTCTTATAGATTGTTTTGTGAATTTTAAAGTAGTTTCATGGCGTGAGACAAATTTTCGAATAAAAAAGTACAAAGGGAAATCCTACATTAAAAGCTATCAGCTAATAATAATGTAATAAAACTATTATCACAAGCACAACTATTTTTTTTAATAAATACAATTTATTTTTAAATTATTATAAGTTATAATTTGGGATTATATATATATATATATATATATATATATATATATATATATATGATCAATAAACGACCGAAGCCTTGATTAAATTATAATTAAATCAAAGTCTTACAGAAAGTCCTCAGTTCTGACAGGCACTGGTAGGGAAGAACGGGGAAAGAAACCCTCCAGTCTTGCCCGGGACCGCAGTCCTATATTATACATTGATAAAAGGGGCATACCCGAGTTTTTAAAATGATAAAAGGAGCATACCCCAGTAGATAATATCACAATTTCAAATTTTCAATACATACGATTTCGGGGCATACCCCTATTATTCACATTTTCTTTCGAGGCGAGTAAAACACAAATATCCTCTTATCTCCAACCTAAAAAGAAAGATCTAAAGCAAAAGAATCTGCTCGTATTCATCTTTTGGTTGTCTAAATCTTTCCTATTAAACTACAACTTTGTTTATAGGAGTACATTCCTTGCTAACCAAAATGGAATATCACCTGATCAATACCTGTGAAACACCAATAGTTGGGAAGGCAGTAATAAAGTATTTTCCAAGACACAGATATTGTGAAAACCTCAAGTCATAGGATTAATCACAGATGACTGCTCATAGCATATACTTTAAAAGACCAATCCAGTAGACTAAATCTCTATCCAAATAATTCCTAAGAATTATCCATTAATCCACTCTTTCATGAAGGCATACCAAGAGGATACCCTGTTTGGTCTGAGGGTTTGAGAATAAATACTCCAGCAGATTAATCAAGTGCTTCTCCAACCAAAATAGGCCTAGTTAATCTTGCTCAAGAAAGATTATCTAGATATCTCAAAAGTAGCCTCATTTATACAACGGAATTTTAAAGAGCATATCCTCTAATTTTAGATCAGAGCATTGTTATTAATCTATGTTAATCCCATCAACATAATAAGAAACAAACTCAAAAAACAATCATAATAGGAAGCATCAATAAGATGAAAGTTCTAATTAAGCACTTCTTCTAGAATAAACTTACAGGGGAACCATAAGAAACGGACACATACTATTCTAAAAGGAAGCGGAAGGAACCCAGAAGAAATTTAACACAGAGACAAATTAGTTCTATAATGTTCATACATCAGAGGATTACTACATGAAGTCCTAAATTTAATCAGATGATCAATTTCTCATAGCCAACCAGAGCATCTACAACATTCATACTTTTAAACTAAATACTACTGTTTAAAAGACAGAGTTATATATACACGTTTTCCATCCAAACCCAAGTTAGAGAAGGGTTTTAAACTTTTGGAATTCTATCGTGTTCATATATATACCATAGAAAATATTTTATATGGGAGGAGATTAGATCCTAGACCCTTAGTATTCCAAAACAGAGCACAAAATTAGGAGGTATCAATCTGTCCGATACAGAGTATAACATAAAGTTTATACTACTACTGAGCTACTCCAGCTACTTAAACCAAACCTAAGACCGGATTCTTCAAGCTATATTAACACACTACATATAAAAGTCCTTACTACTGAGAGACCTACCCCATCCTTATTCTATCCGAGTGACCATAAACACTTCGAGTTCATCGTCAATATCATCCGTGGCCATATTCATGGGCAGATCGATTTGTAGTGAGACCCTGCTTGTTTTTTCAGACTCGAGGATGTTGAAATTGATAGCATTCAGATCCTCGAAGGAGACTCTAGGCTCAATGTATGTATTAAGAAGTTTGAGGTGGTTGTATACCCATTCGTTGCTGTCTTCTTCAATGATCCCTCTCCAGCGTAAAAGAAAATTAATGCTGGCTTCCATACGAGGCCATTCCTTATATAAGGCTAGGCCTTCCCTCATGATTAGGGCTTGTCGATGAGGGGCCGTCTTCAATTCTTCATCACCCTCTGGGAGATCCATGTATTTTTCAGGGTATGGAATTCTGCCATTATCATCTATGCTGTATACGACTTTTTTTAGCCCCTTCCTCCACGCCAGGCTGAGAATGTCAAAAAAAAGCCGTATAATGTCCTCCTTAGGGATCTTAGCCCTAACCATTATCCCAATAAAAGAGCTGATGATGGAGCTGTTTGTCCTCCAAGTTGCAGAATAATCAAAAATTTCTTCACCCAGTGCTCTGTTAACAGCAAATCTAATCATGTCATCAGTGATTCTCAATAGCCGGCTCCATCTTTCAGGCTTGATTTTGCCTAAGAATGCCATAGTTCTGGTTTCGGTAGAGTGAAAGACGTGAATGTTGGATTCCATCTTCGATCAGAGGACTACAATACCAAAGGTTCTAAGAAGAGACTAAGAGGGGAGGAAACTATGACCAGAGATCTTCACTCTAAACCTTTCCTTTTGCTACGATTTTGGGAATGCCTTAAAGTTTTAAATGAACCAGCGGTCATGAATAATCACGAACTGGTTTGAACTCTAACATATACCTCACACAGATGTTGGAACCTAACTTCGTACCCTATCATGATAATTTAGGTCATTCATACAAGCTTGGGAGATCCTTCCATATCTTGTGATGATGGGAGTGAGATCATGCTCAGCTTTGGCATGCTCGAATCAGACGGGTATTAACTAACTATAATTAAATACTCCACTGGGAACGATTTCGAAGAGACATATAGGGAAAAAGGAACAACACGTACTCTTTCTGAAATGAAAGAATAATGAAAATTAATATCAATACTGAATAATCATTCATGTTGCTAGAAGAAGGAGGTTTTGGATAGTTTTATCTAATAATTAGATTACGAATGCTAATTACATATCATAAATAAGGCGTAATTTATTAATGATTAAAATAATAGACTTAATCCTAATCCAAAAGTACTCAATAATTAAATTCTAATTATATACTTATAATACTTGTTAATGTTACTATCTAACACAGGTATGTTAATATCTCTGAATAGATTAACATATTTGATCTCTGGTTATATATATATAAGAAAATATTATTATATCTATATACCTATAGTTTAAAATAATATAAATGATATATATATATATATATATATATATATATATATATGACTATAAATATATAAAAACTAGTTTTAAGTAATTATTAATAATTTGGACCTTCAAAATAATTTTTAAATACTATAAGATAGGTGATTTATTATGAAGGATTATAAATCAGAAGGATATAGGAATTAGCATTATTTTAAAGAATATAAATATTTGACAATATGATACATTGCTTAAATTATATCTTGAGTTAATGTGATAATATTTCGCTGAATATTAATGCTTGTGAATTGGTTGAATATAAATGCAATTCTTTTGAATAGGAACTAAATCTGGGCTTGGGATTTGCCCAAAAAGGTAGCTTTTGTATCAATCTGCAGTTGATTATATTGATAAGTAACTATCTTGTTATTATAAAGGGGGGGAGATATCTGACTTGAACAATAAAATTGATTCTCCATCCGCACCCTTATTGGCAAGTTCATCTGCCAATGAGTTACCTTCTCGCTAAATATGACTGATATTGATCTCCTCGAAATGCTCTATTAAAATTAACACTTCTTGGAGTTTCGAATTCAAGACCCAATTTGGGGTCTTTTTTTGTCTGATAGTGTTAAGAACGACTTGAGAATCGCCTTCAATGTGGATTTTGGGGAGGCTTAATTTAAGACAGAGCTAAAGACCCTTCTCCAAGGCTTCAAGTTCTGCCACGTTATTGGAAACAGGAGGAAGCGAGGCAGCTAGCTTTGCTACCCATTTGCCATTCTCATCATTTAAAATACATCCTACCCCGGCTATACCCGGGTTCCCTCTCGCTGCCCCATCAAAGTTCAATTTGTGCCAACCTGGGGGAGGAGGGACCCATTTACATTTTGCCCTTGCCTCTTTATTGCTTGCCGCATACACCAGTGGTGGATTGATAAGGTTGGACCATAATTTCTTCATAATTCTATCCCAATATGAGAAAGATCCTTCCACATGCGCTGTCTTCCTCAGATTAGCATTCATTACTTCTACTATTGAAGCTTCTAGATTTAGAATAAATCTACCTAGATTTTGCTCTTGATCTTTAAAAATACGACGGTTTCTTTCTTTCCATATTTCCCATACAACTATGGATGGGCAAATATTCCAAAATTTGCTATAGACCCCATGTCCCATATTTGTGGGCCATGAACATAGGAGCCTTTTAAGAGAATTTTGTAGAGGGGTAGCTCAGTTTAGTTGGGACTTGAGCCATTCCCAGCAATTTTGTGCGAAAGGACAGTTGAGAAAGAGATGATCAACATCTTCATTGTTCTTTTTACACGTGACACACCAATTAGGACCATTTATACCAAATCTAGCGAGTTTGTCTGCTGTTAAAGCTCCGTTCTAAAGGGCAAGCCATAGAAAGAAATCGGCCTTAGGAAGACAAGATGTATCCCAACACAATTTTAATGGGATCTCCACTGAGTTCCATTGCTGTGAATGAATAATAGCTTGATAACCTTGTTTCATGCTGTATAATCCATCCTTTGAACCAACCCAAATAAGACTATCTGGCCTTTCGGATTGTTTTATTTTCCTATTCGAGATGATCTTTTTGAAGGCTACAACTGATTTTGGATCAAGATCTAAATCATCTATTGGCCGCCATCTCCATCGAAGTTCCCCATCAATCAACTCTTTAATTTTGTAATCTTTGACCTTACTACCCCACAATGATTTTAGCCTTATTATTAGGTTTTCTAAATTGGGAGGTGTGTTTAAAGGGGGGAGCCCATCCCAGGAGTCTTCCCAGAACAAGGCTTTATCTCCTGCAGCCACATTGTTGGGTGATGTGATGCACTCCCCTGCCCATAGGTGGTTAATTATGTGGTGTTCACATCCCACATTAGGTATTTGCTGATAATACCCCTGCATTTTACCATGAAATTCCAGCATTCTGACCCTTTCGGCAAATTTCCCATTTTGAACAGCGATTCTGGCTTCGTTGGATCCAGATATTTATGATATAAAATTTTAGCCCATTTGTGCTCATGTTCTTGGTATAATCTCCATACAAGTTTGGTTCCCAGAGCCTCATTTTGCCATTATGGTTCCCTCAATCCTAAACCTCCATATTCTTTAGGTTTGCATAAATTGTCCCATTTAATGAGAGTAAGTTTCTTATCATTTTCCTTATCCTTCCAAAGGAAATTCCTAAGTTTAGATTTGAATCACTTGGACATCCAATATGTGAGAGGAAGACATGCCAAAGGGAAAATCAGGATGGCTGAGAGGACAGATCGTATCTTAGTAATCTTACCAGCCTTAGAGAGCCATCTATTCTTCCAACTTCCAATCTGCTTATCCACCTTTTCAATCGTATCCTGCCAAACTTTGATGTGTCTCAAGTTCTTTTCCAGGGAGATACCCAAATACTTACAAGGGAACATACCCTTTCTATATCCCATAATTCCACATATCTTGTTTTCCATTTTTGGAGAGGTGTTCATAAAGAATATTTCGGATTTATCTTTATTAACTTTCTGCCCTGAAGCATCCATATAATTTTGAAGTATATTTTTAAAACCCATAGCTTCTTGGATCGAACTCTTGCCAGGTAAAATAGTGTCATCTGCATACTGTTGATGGGTAATGTTAGGGAGGTTTCTGGTAACAGAAATCCCTGAAATCTTCCGAACTTGATAAGCATAAGAGACTGCTCTACCGAAGGCTTCAGCCATTAGAATGAAGAGAGAGGGAGATAGAGGGTCTCCTTGCCTAATACCCCTGGAGATTTCAAAGAAACCTTCAGGAGTCCCATTTATAAGAATAGAAATCTTCGGAGTTGAGATAAACTTAAATATTAGATTTACCCATTGATGTGAAAAGCCAAATGCTTCTAGAACTTTGCATAGGAAACACCAATCAACCATATCGTAAGCCTTTTGTATATCTAATTTCATAATGGTTCTTTATCTATGGTAGCCGAGTGAATAGCTTCCTGAATAATGAGTATGCCATCCAAAATGGATCTACCTAGAACAAAACCTTTTTGTTCCTCAGAAATCAATTTTGGCATAATTGCCTTGAGTCTATTGGCTATAACTTTTGAGAAAATTTTGTAAATAGTGTTGCACAGATCTATAGGGCGGAAGTCTCCAGGATTTTTTGGACATTCCTTCTTAGGGATAAGTGTGAAGAATGAATAATTGATTTCAGCCATCAAGGATCCACCATTTCTTGATGCTTTAATTGCTCTCCATAGGTCTTCTCCAAGTACATCCCAACATTTTTGAAAAAAGAAAGCTTGAAACCCATCTAGACCTAGAGATTTATCTGGACTCATATTAAAGACCACAATCCTTACCTCTTCCAATGTTATTGGTCTATTTAGATTTTTATTTTCTTCTGCCGTGGCCAATTTTGGAATAAATTTGAGCATTCGGGCCTATGCTTCCCTATTAGACCCTTCATAATTATTTAGTAAATTTTCAAAGTGAGAGACTATCATGTCTGCAATTTCTCTAGGATTTTCTGTACGCATTCCCTACGGAGTCGAGATACTAGATATCTTCTGTAGAGATCGATTATGAATAGTAGAATTGTGAAATTTTTTTGTGTTTCGATCTCCCTCTTCCAACCATTTCTCTCTAGATTTTTGTCTCCAGAAGGTTTCCTCTTTGGATAAAATATCTTCTTGTTTCATGAGGAGCTCTTTTTCTAAAGTATATTTCTCATAATTCATGCCATATTTTATAATTTCCTGGTTCAGGTTTTTCAGTTTATCTTCAACTTCCAACTTTTCTTTAAAAATGTTGTTGTTCTTTGTTCCACCTTAAAATGTTTTCTTTCAACAATTTGAGTTTCGAAATGAAAACGAACATTCTGGACCCAACGAAGTCCACTTGAGTCCACCATGTCTTAATTAGTTCTAAAAATTTTGAATCCTGAAACCACATCTTTTCACACTTAAAAGGATTTCTTTGTGGTTTAGAAGGTTCTGAAATCTCCAAACATACCGGGAAATGATCTGATCCTGCGAAGGGAAGAATGGAGGATTGGAAGTTCTTATTATAAGAAGAGATATTTCCTACAATAAAGAATCTATCTAACTTTTCTGCAATATAATCGTTATCCTTTCTTCTATTATTCCACGTGAATATACCATTGCTTGGAGGAATTTCTAATAAATCAAATTTGTCGATCCATACTTTGAATTCTATTGATGATAGCGAGAGATGTTGAGTACCCCCTATTTTCTCATTTAAACTTAAAATCGTATTAAAATCACCTCCTAATATAATCAGACAATCTTTGTGTTCTGAAATAACCATACTTAATTCAGCCCAAACAATTTTTTTCCTATTGTATTATTAGGACCATACACATTGATTAGGATGAATTTCATATCTGATTTTAGGCTCTGTATACTAGCACACATGCAATTATTGTTATTAACTAAATAAGTTAGACTAACTTTCTTAGGGTTCCAAACAATTCCTAACCCCCCTGAGGCACCTATTGCCTCTATGAAGATTGAACCCCACATTCCTAACATTTTGTTAAATTTGTCTCCTTCTGCTTTATTTAGTTTTGTTTCCCGAATTAATATTATTTCTGAATTAAAACTTTTTAAATGTTGTTTTAATAACCTTTTCTTGCTGGGGGCATTTAGACCCCTAGCATTCCATGAAGTTATCCTCATGTAGTCTTAGGAAGGCACTTCCCCTTCCCCATGTTTAGGAGTTCATCAATTTTCCTCTGTTCTCTAGCTAGGCCTTCAGCCTCACGTAAATCCTTTAGTGATCTCCTCCCCCTTTTCCCTTTTGGCTTACCATATTTTGGAGAGGTTATACCTTCCTGATTCATTTCTATACCAAGCTCTTGCTGAAATATACCCAGTTCTTGTGCTATTGGACAAATGCATTCCTTTTTTCTTTCAAATTCTTCCATTTCCAGTTCTTTGCAGATTTTACTCCCGAGACTATCCTCCTCCAGTTTTTTATTCTCTCTTTCTCCCATGTTTGTCCGTTCACCTACCTGATTGTCTTTTGACTTCTTCTCACTCTATTTGTCCTGCTTCCTTGCACTATCCTCCATCTGGATCTTTATCATATCCCTTTGGAGATCTTCAACAGTATAATCATCTCCTCCTAGTTTGATAATTTTTTGGATTAGCCTCTCTTTCTGAGAGGTAGTACTCTTATCTAAATCATCAAAGTCAAACACCTTAATAAGTTCCTCTAATAGCTGCTCAAGACTGTTAGCCTCAACCTCTAATAATCCAACCTCTGGTGTAAATTCTAGGTCCTCATTTAAAAATTGCTGAAAGTCTTTAATGATAGAGACTTCTAGTCTTTTGCCATCATTCTGAATCTGTGATTGAATCTCCTCTGGGGTGAACGGCGAGGAAGGATATCCATCTGGTGTCTGCCAAAATTTTGAAGTTCTTCTAGCACCTTCAATTTGTGGGGTGGTTAACTCTGATTCATGGATAAGATTAGTGTTCAAATGCTGAGAATCCTATTTTTCTGCTCTAGAAGCTGCTTTTTCCATCCACACCTTGGGAGAAGAGAAAAGCATGACATTTTCTGCTTCACCTATATCTTGATTATTTGTTGATTCTGTAATGCTATTTTGTATCTCTCCTTGTCCTGCAGTATCCTTGTTCCCATCAATCTCCTCCTGATATATGTATATGTTAGGCCCCTTCATTTTTTCTGATTTTTGACTACTTTCTTCATTTCCATCCTCCTTATTACATCTTTCTTTATACTTTGCAGGAGCCTCATGCCTTACTATGCCTTGCTCAAGATTTTGGTCTTTGTTCCAAATCCCATATGATTTGCATGTTGTTTCATGATTTTGACCAAATTTTTCTCTATTGCCTACCTCAATTCTGATTTTTGCTAATTCTTCCTTCTCCTTCCATTTTCTATCATCTTGGGCTTCCTTCTCTGTATGATTCATAAAATCCAATTCCGAGGGAGGGAAAACTTGATCTCCCAAATTCTCCTTGTTTGTCCTATAATCCTTACTGTCTACTCTATCTAATAATTCATTTCGCTCTAAGGCCTTTCTTTTTTCCTTGTACTGTCTAACAGTTGGCTCTTTCATTTTTCTAGGGTGCTCTCTTCTGTCATTTGGAAGCTGAATCTTAATTCCATCAAAGCCCCTTTTGTTGGTCTTATGTTTGTTGTCACATTTTTCTGTTCCCTTGAGTTCCTTGTCATTTTTGCTACAAACACCATTCTTCAATACTCTTGTATCCTTTATTAAATCTGCTTTTGAGATTAATAGGGTACCTTCTCTCTAATCTGGCATCATTTTTATCAATGAAGCCCTCTGTTCTGCCTGAGAATTTTGTCCAATCTGAATCTCTGATCGGTAGTTTCTTGAATTTTTATTCCTTCTGACTAATTTAGAACTTAGTCCTAGGAATTTGTCCCTGAAGTGCGATGTGAGGGGAAGGACCTCAGTTCTGTGATTATTTTTAATTTTAGATTTCAATATATCAATGATCTTCCCTTTATACTCTTGAAAGGTTATATCATATGAGGCTTTCTTGGTAATAATTTTCTTTTGGAACTCTGAAGGGTGATTAATATTAAGTTTGATGAGAATTTTAATACTATTACAGCTAAAAAAGGAAGCATCAATAGCAATAACTACTCCTATTGCAGAGCCTATTTCATAGATAATATCAACATCACATAGCTTCGGAGGAAGAGACATGGAATACCATAATGGGATCATACAATCCACCTTATCAATATGAAAATTAGGAACCAATTCAACAAATTTGACACAGAAACCTTTAAAGAAACATTTCGAGACATCAATAAACTCATTTTTAATAGACTCTTCTTCACATTTTAAAAACAAAACATTTTCATGATGGTGAAAGATACTTACCTATTCCTGGCAATTGTCCGATAGCCATTCCATTAAGAGATGAATGTCTTTGGAAGGGCCAGTCCAAATTGCGAAGATCCCTCTCTTCAGACAGTCGAACCAAGAATCTTCAACATCATCAATGGTGATGTGAACTGGTTTGTCAAGGGGGTTTGGTTGCAGCGATCCAAGAGAACAATTAGGGTTAGGAGAAGGGGATGGGTTGCTAAGCCGTTTATGAGGGGGTATATAGATTGGAGAGGAGGCTAGTTTTAAATTAGATTTAACATCCGGAAGATTAAAGGGAATTGAAGCGCTTCCTGGAGGGGACAAAGATTTGAAAGAATTTGGAAATACATATTTAGTCATGTTAAAAACTCGGATCTAGTTATCGAGATGTTCTACCGTGAATATAGGCAACTGGGCGCGCATTCCAAATAGGTTTTTGATATTAGAGGAAGCTTCCACATTGATTGTAAGTCTTTGAGGCCCTTCTTTTGGACGGAGGCGGGTGGCCTCGACTACTGATTTATCCAGAGCCTCGAATCTGTTGGCCGTAGGAACATCGAATCTTACATCCATTTTACCATATTTTAGGTTAAGAAATTTGCTCTGGTTCGCTGGAGAGCTTCCATGTCTCGCTATTTTGATGGCCCATGCATTTCTGGAGAGTCTCCGTTTGTTCCTCTGCCCTCGATTCGGGCCTGGATAACTGAGTGAAGTTTTTTCTTTCGGCATTTTCGCAAGTAGAGTTAGTTCTTAATTTCATACCCCATAACAACTGAATCTTACCATTGTAGAAGCCAGTTAATTGGTTAATTGGGATTATATATAATAATAATATTCCATCTTAAAAATATATTTATAAATATATTTGATAAATGTATTATAATACATTAAATTGGAACATATTGTTAATTTATAAAAATTATGATTAAAATTTTGTTGAATTGTAGTTAACAGTTCTATATTAATTATTATTATTATTATTTAATAACATCATTAAATTATTATTAGTCAAAATAATATATTCGAACATTGTTATACTACTTTATATTATAATTAATGATTTGATCTAGTTCTTCTAGATTTTGAGCCTAAAACTAAATATTGTATGAGGATGCTATATAAGTTTTTGAAATTATTTTAAAAACTATATAATATTTTATTCATAGGTAATTGTTTACATCTTAAATTAATATTTAAAACAATAAATCTTCATGAAATTTCATAGAATTTGAAATACTAAAAAAGATATCTAAAATTTATATTATTTACATATATTTATAATTTTCATTTTATATGATCATACATACTATCTTAAGGGATTGCAATTCCATATTCTTAAGCTTGGCCAAAAAATGTAAAATTTGTTGATACTTATTCCAGTTTGTTTTTTTCAAATAAAAGCAAAGAAAGTAATTATAGGGTCCCTTGATTGGATTTGGTTATCTCTCTTGATTTGGTTGTAGAAAATTCTTTCTTCATTATCCACTAGTTTCTTAAAATAGTACAACTCTTCTTGCAAAGTAGTTTGACCATAATCATATCTTTGGGTTTAAACTATTCAAATTTTATCCCTTACCTAAACCTTTTTGAATGCTGATTCTATTTTGTCCACTTTCTTATGGGTATATTTGTTTATTGTATGGGGAAGTTGTTTTTGGATCAATGTAAAAAAAAAAAACATATGTCAAGTGAAGAAAACAATAAGAACACACAAAAATCTAGTTGCATGCTCGACATAATATTAACCCCTCCCATGTGATCACAATTTTCAATAATAAATTATACAGAATCCATATTAATCAACATATCTCGCTTATTTCTTGTTGAACTAAAAAATCTCCCTTTGTTTTGAAGTATTACATAGCAACCAATAAAGATGGGAGCTGACCCCAAAGAACAAAAAGGTTGAAGAATCAACCAAAGGTTACCTCTCAATTATCTACCCTATGCCAACTTTAAACTTCAAAAAATAAGATATGTCCATAGCATAATTAACGGTACTATTAGTCCTTAAACTAATATGCATAAAAGACTGTAAAATAGACAAGCAACACCTAAAAAAATCATTTCTATTAATCAACATAAGCATAAAAATGAAAACCCTGTAGGGTACCAAGTTCATAGTTATGAGCATAAAAACAACAGACAAAAAAAAACACACCAGAACCATGGCTAGTTGCCATCTTCTTGCCATGGTTTTCCTCCTTCTTTTCCTCAGGAATGTTCCTGTTCACATCCTCCCCCTCCACCTTAATCGATTTTTCTAAGATAGTCTTTAGCAAGTCCTCCGCCAAAAACCCATAGATGGATCAGCTTGTCTCGATATCTTTGCTCAGAAAATCTCTTTTTGTTTCATAAGCACTAAAATGTTAAATTTTCATGTCACACTTATTCTTCCTCCTTTACATATAAGTGGACTAAACTATTTAATGAATTTTATGTCACCTCTAAATAAAGTCATCATCAAAATCCAATGAATATCATGGTTTCATTTTTCTAATCTTCTTTATGCCAACCCCTTAAGTTTAATTATCTTGGTCACATATATATAATAATATTAAAAGTAAAATCTTGCTAGATATTTATATAATTCTAGGACTCACCAATTTAATCATTGCATCCATTTTCTTGGAAATACTTTGAAATATGATTAAACATTATTATTTTTCCCTATCAAAATTGTTTTTATCTAATCTACATAGTACAATCCCTACTTTTTAAACATTAGGCAGAGACTCTACCTATAACATAACTCTTGTTATTAGAGAATTTTAGAATAATTGAATTCAAAATATTTCAATGATGTATTTGTATTGGTGATGATGTTGGAAGGTGTTTTGTGGTAGTTGATGGAAAACATGCATCTAAGGAGGTATATATATATATATATATATATATATATATATATATATATATATATATATATATTGCTTATCCTAGTAACTCTTGGGCTTAGAAGCATTTTTGTTTGAGTGGATTGATTGGCTTTGACCATGTTTGTCATGTAGGCAACTTGTAGATATTTCAATATTTTTGTTCGATTGTGTCCGAACTAATATGTAGTCTTCATTATTCTTTGGCAACCTTTGAATATGGTTTGCAAATTCAATTAACTTACTATAACATTTTGAAAGTGTATATTTATTTTATAGTTATTTTATATAATAAATTTAATTTTTTTAACAAAATAAAATGAAACCCAATGTATTAATATAGATTAATAAAGATAATAATTTTTTCATCTTTTAATTACAAAAAGTCGTACTACATCAACTAACCTCCATTGAGTAATCATCCTAACATCTTCCCAAGACTATGATCCCAATACCTACTGTAACATGGACAAATACATATCAAAATGTTTGAAAGTATATGTATTGTATTGATAGTTTATGCAGGAGAACATGGTGAATTAACAAGTGCAAGAATTAATTACATAACACCATGGAAAAACATATCCCTCCCTAACTACCATAATGAGTTTTTGAAAGAGGACATTGTAATGATTTTGGTGAAGACTCTCCATACTTTGATAGCTTAAAAGCGTTGGACATTAACGGTCACATTTCAAAAAGTACATGGAGTCTCCTTTATTGTAATTAGTGTTGCATAGGTAAATGATTTTTTGTGAAGGCCATTTGACATCATTTTGTAATTACATGGCAAAAAATCCCATTAGATTTTGCTTAAAAAAAATCGTCGCATAAAATTTGAAGAAAATTTATAAGGAACTTAGTAGTACATTTATTTTGAGTGGTTCATTTGGTGTTAAATCATCAAATTTAAAAAATATATTCAATATTTTTCATTTAATTGGGGGTCAGTAATAGGTATTTTAATTAAAAAGAAAAGGATGCATCATCATCAGAGTTCATTACATAGTTTAAACACTATGTGCTTCTACATTTAAAAACAACTTTAACCATCAACAACTACTTCTACTTCAAACCTACTAACATAAGATCATAAACATTTATCTACATTGTGCTCCCAATAGTCATAGACCCTAAATAGCACTATCATATACAATTTTTTCTACTGAAATATACTTGTAGTTCTATATAAAAACTTAGATCATCTCGATAAAAAAATACCAGGTCTTCATCATCCTTCAAATACAACATCTCGTATCCAGTGTATTCTAAGACCTGCACAATGATCATTCCAACATCATCGATTTTGCCTCAACCAACAAGCCTGCCCAAAAAACACATAGCCACTGCGTAGCTTCTATGGCCTGCAAGACATTCAAAAAGACCTCAAAAGGGAGTCTCTAAAACCCATTTCAATTCTCCAAAGTAGGGACCCTCCTCCCATAATGAGTTTAACTTCGGCGAGGAAAAGTTATTGATAGTGCACCCACACCTTCATTTACATTTTTCTCATGCCTTTCCAACTTAACCTGTACTCTCTCCTAGGCCATGGTAGCATTCCTGAACTTAAGGTTTATCCACTATTTACTTCCAATGGAGCAAGGGGATGTAACTAAATCATTGCCCTTCTTCATCATCTTTGAAATACTTGCTTAGACCAACTCCTATCCCCAAAACAACCCACTCCAGTAATGAATCAAGTCCACCCAATAAATCACCATCAAAGAGAGCATGCATTTTCCCCCAACCTCCTAAGTAATCTCATTCAATTCTAAGCCCCATACCATAAATAATGCAATAGTATCTAGATTTGTGCGTCTCTTAGCCTTCCTCTCCTAAAACTGGTTGCCTAAAACCCTAATTACTGCAGAACCATTTCCTCAGTTTTGATTCTCAACAGTCCCTTAATGTGTTCTCTACTTGCAGGGTGTTTGAATTTCATTTGTTGATACGAGTCTATAGAGAAAGTCACCTCCATTTTTCTCACTGCTTCAGACTCTGACTCGCTTATCACCTAGCTTCAGATTTCTGAAATAAAAAGGAGTGACACATTCAAGGTGATTAATATCTGAGAAAGCTTAGAAAGTCCTCCAACTCCTCCCATGCATGAGTAATCATATCAAATCCACCTTCCGATTCCCCTCATCAAATTTTCTATCAATAATTAATAAGCCTTCCTTTCACACCAATTCACACAAGGCTAACAAAGAAGATAATCATCATATCCCAATCACTAATCAACCCTCAAAATAACTATTATAAATATACAATTAGGCTAGAAGCTCTTGTATTCCTTACTCCTCTCAATTTAGATCTCAAAATTTTCAAAAGTAGTATCTCTAATATTTGAAAAGGTTATTGCCTAATTAGAAATCTTGTTTGCCTCTTTGTTGCCTTCTCTAAGAGTATGGCTAATTTTGTAATTTGAAAATTTCTTCAAATAAACCATCACTTCATCAATGAAAATCTGAATAAACCATGTCTAAGAATGATTTGATTTAAAGGCCTCCACAATAATCATCGAATCGCCTTCTATATGTATAAAATCCTAACCAAGTTTACATCCTAATTTAACAACTAACATAGTTGCCTGCACTTTAGCCATGTTGTTGGTCCCATTATGTAATCTACTAGTTTCCATGGCTAATATCTCCCTTTAGAGTTTCTTGCTATTGCACCTGCCCCAGTGATGCAGGAGAATCCTAGGGTAGTTAATAATCCTACATGTTGGAGGGATTTTGGCCTTGGAGTTGAGGACTCAGTCACCAAAGGAGTGGTGCTCAGTTGTTACAAGGTGTAGTGTTAGCCGAGGTGCTCAGTCACTGAAGGAGTTCAACACATATTGTGGCTCAGCTTATACTATATTGCTTAGCACCTATAGAACTTGACAATACTTGTGGGAGCTTGACAATTCTTGTGGGTTTTGCTGATGCTTGACAGTGTGGATTGTAGGATGGATTTCTCATGAATTTGCTTGGCTAACTTGGTGCATTTATTGTGTGCAGATTAAGATCATGATGTGGAGTAATTGTGGGAGTTTGTATGGACCTATTTGAGTCTTAGTTATTTGTCCTAGGAGTATATAATGAGCATTGTAAGCCTTCTAAGGCATTTGGTATTTAATATGTGTTGTAGGTCAACTTGTGACTCAACATGTAATTATGTAAGGGTTTATTTAATTTGTAACTTGCTAAGTCAACTTGTGGCTTAGTTGGGTATACGTAAGGGGTCTTGTGGAGTCTTAAGTAATTAATCATCTAGATTGAAGAAGAGGATGTGGAAGAGAAGTGAAGTTTGAGAAGACCTAGTAGCTACAGCTTAGGAAACAAGGAGATTGCTTGGTGGCTTGCGAGAACTGGTGATTTCTACCAGAGTGTTGTTATGTTATAGATATAGACTAACTAGGGGTTTGGATTGGATCTTGATGGATCTTGCACAACTATTACTTGCTTTGTATTTGGCCATAACCAAGAAGGCCTTACAACATGAAAAATTGTATGTAATCAGTTGTTTCATGAATAAAGAGTTGTGTTTGGTATTAGGTCACATATTTTGTGTTGTGTTTTTTCTATGTGGTTATTTTTTGGGGGCTAAGAAATATCCTTTGGGGATTATCCTGCCTTGCATTATGTTAGTTGGTATCAGAGCTTAGTTGTTCTCGAATGTGTACGTAGATCGATGAATGTGAGGCAATTTGCACCAGGACCTAGGGTGAAGATCATTAGAATGAGGATCTGGTTGATCTTGTGTATTTATTGCAGATGTTTTGTGAAGATCTTGGAAGATACCTTTGAGAAGATTGGACCCTAGGGAGATTGAAGATCTCTATGATGTTGTGGAAGAAAGGATGTTAGAGAAGATTGAACAACAAATTTTAGATCTGAGATGACACTGATGAAGAGTGATATGATTGTTGAGATCATAAGTGCTATAGGTGGTATACTTCGAAATATGGGTACCAAAAGTGGTTATGAGGAAATTTATAAAGAATTTGAAGTTGCTAGATCAAGTGGTGAAGATAAAACTAATTGAATTGAGAGATCTATGGGAGGTAGGCCCAGTTAGTTTACTAGATCTGGATCTCAGTTGAAGCTAAAGCGTAAAATGAAGGTTTCTAATTTCTTAGGTACTTTGAATCTTAAAGACTTGATTGATTGGATTGGTGAATTGGAAAACTACTTTGAGTTAGAGGATAATGGAGATCCACTTAGAGTAAGGTTAGAACAAGCTAAGTTGAAGGGACATGCTGCTCTTTGGTGGAAAGAATTACAAAGAGATAGGGAAGAAGGTAAATTGAAGATCACTTGTTGGACCTGATGGTGACTAAATTAAAGGCTGAGTTTATTCCTGTAGATTATGAACTTGAGTTGTTTAAGAAGCTGCAGAATCTAAAACATAAGGATAACACCATGAAAGACTATACAGAGGAGATTTACAAGCTGACTATTCGATCTGCGCATAGAGAATTGTCTAAGGAGAAGATGGCTAGATATATTAATGGTTTGAGATTTAATAGTAAGGATAAGAATAATATGCTAAATATTTCTTCAATTGAGGATGCTTATCAATATTGTTTGAGAGAAAAAGAGAACTTGAAGAGGAGACATCAAGGTAGTCCTCGAGGGAAGGAGAAACAAGATCACTTGGTGAAGAACAAACAAATTTCTAGAGATGAACCAAAACTTGTTGATCAAAAGAGGAGGATAGGTAGAGGTGAGTTTAAGGGTACTTGCTACCAATGTGGTGAAGGACATAGAGCTTCTTAGTGTTCATGTAAGGCTAGTGATAGAAGAGTACTATTGTGAATGAAGTTGAAGGCTCGATTGATGAACCTGAGTAGGGAGAGATCTTAGTAGCTTGACAAGTACTATTTGGTAAAAAGGTACTGGAACCTTGTCAAAGGAGTAATTTGTTTAGGACTCATTGTAAGTCTAGTGGTAAGATCTACAATGTGATTGTGGATGGTGGTAGTACTAATAACCTTGTTGTTGAGGAGATGGTTCAGAAACTTGGTTTGAAGAGAATGAGACATCCTTATCCTTGTAGGATTAGCTAGTTATAAGATGATCATGCTTTGGAAGTGACAGAGCAATGTCTTGTTGATTTTTAGATTGGGCAATATAAGGATCAAGTATTGTGTGATATTATGCACATGAGTAGTTGTCACATATTGCTTGGTAGACCTTGGCAATATGATTGTAGTGCTATGCATGATTGTGTCAAGAATGCACAATTACTATTGAGAAAGGTGGCAGGAAGCATTCCTTGATTCCTTTGTAGAATGAATAATTCAGTAGGAGAAACTTGAGTATTGGTAGCTAAGTTGAGTTGAAGGATTTTGAGAGGGTTGGAGATCAACATGGAAAGAAAACCTATGGAACACCGAGGATGGATGTAAAGAAGTAGAGATAGAATAAGGAAATGAATGTACAAGTTGAAGACTTGGAGGATATGTATGTGAAGGACCAATTTGGGATTTATGTGTTGAATCCCAAAAGATGTTCTTCTAGCCACTGAGAACATCTTTTCACACCTAGGGTGTCTAATGTAGGAGCATCCTATGGTAGTTAGTAATCATGTACGTTGGAGGGATTTTGGCCTTGGAGTTGAAGACTTGGTCACCAAAGGAGTGGTTCTTGGTCATTACAGGGTACATAGTGGTGGCCGAGGTGCTCGATCAATAAAGGATCTTGACACATATTGTAGCTCAAGTTATACTATATTGCTCAATACCTATGGAACTCAATAATTCTTGTGGGAGTTTGATGATGCTTGTGGGTTTTGTTGATGCTCAATAGTGTGGCTTGCAAGATGGATTTCTCATGGATTTTCTTGGCTGACTTGGTGCATTTATTAAATGATGATTAAAAATTGTGATGCGGAGTGATTGTGGGAGTTCTTGTGGACCTATTTGGGTCTTGGTTTGTCCAAGGTGTATTTAATTAGTGTTGTAAGCCTTCTAAGGCATTTGCTATTTAATATCTTTTGTAGGTCGACTTGTGGCTTAGTTGGGTATAAGCAAGGGGTCTTGTGGAGTCTTAAGTAATTAATCATCCAACTTGGAGAGAGGATGTGGAAGAGGAGAAAAGTTTGAGAATATATAGTAGTTGTGGCTTAGGAAAAAATGAGATTTCTTGGTGGCTTACAAGCACAAGTTTAGATCTTGGTGGAGGTTTCTACCAAAGTGGTATTATGTTACAAATCTAGACTATCTAGGGGTTTGGATTGGATCTTGCAGAACTATTAATTTTTCTTTGTATTTGGCCATAACTTGGAAGGCCTTACAACTTGACACATTCCATGCAATTAGTTGTTTTATGAATAAATAGTTTTATTTGGTATCAGATCATATATCTTGTGTCGTGTGGTTATTTGCTAGGGGCTATGAAATTGCCTTTGGGGATTCTCTTGTCTTGCACTACATCACACAAACACCCTTGAGTTTCCTTTAGAATAGCCATAAACATTAATTTCAATTGATCCAACCTAATTTAGGTGGGCACCATACAACTTTATTCCTACACAATTTCTATTTCATAGAGCACCCACCATCCCCTTTCCATCTTACCTTAATACCAGGCCAATGCTTTTATATCATATTCTTCCATGAAGAGAAAACCCTACTTGATATCAAATCACTCATTACCAAAGACATCACCTCTTAAATAGCTAAGTTAATCCTATTAAGAATCCTTTCAACATATTCAAACTCATCCTGAAAAATCCTCCTATTGTGCTTCTTCCATAACTCCCATATAACTATTGATGGGTTGATAATCCATATCTTTGACACAATAGACTTATTATAATGAGTAGGCCAACATTGAAATAAACTCCATAGCTCATTAGGAAAGGGATCAACTAGATTTAATTTAGTCTTTAACATATCCCAACATAGTTGTGCCACTTCACATTGGACTAGGAGTTGATCAACCTCCTATGTTGCCTTATTACACATTGCACACCTAGTTGGCCCAATAAAACCAAACCTTTTCCCCCTTTCACAAGTCAAGATAATTTCATAGAATTTGAGTATTTTAGCAAGGATGCATAGTTGTAGTATATAATATTACAATATTTTTGAAATTAGATAATATGTTGTTTCTATGTAATTAAAATATGAAGTAAAAGAGTTTTTACCTAATTTGAAGTTGAAGTTCCACTTTTTTGGGGTCTTGTTATATTGATGAGGCTAGCATGCATGTCTCCTATTATTTTCACCTCAAAACATATGGACCATTTTGTAGGCATGCAAATCTCTAGAAGGTGAAGCTTGGATGTATTTGGAGCCCTACTAGTTTCCACACTCTTTAAAGAGTTGTGAAGGTCAACCCTTAGCGTTCTACACTTCCAATATCAAGTGTCACTTGTTGAAGTGTAAAGCCTTTTGAATTGTGTCTCGTTATAGCCCATAACATCTTGAGTTGTGTTTGATGATGTACACCATGAGTGATTGTGGTGATTGGGAGATTTTTTGGGTTACTCTGGTCCCAATGTAGTTTGGAAATTGAACAACAATCATTAGGGGGAGTTGAGGAGGTTTTTCACCATGATTATATACAATTTGTTTGACTTCCCCTATGGTACCATTGACAAGTCTTGTTTCTTCCCATAGATTTGTAGATAACAACATGTTGGCCAATACATAGTAGGATTTGAGGTTGGAGTTGTTCTTCATATGGATGAGAGCATTACAATGCCTTTAGTTGTTATGTTGTGGAAAGGGAAATTGGTTATGCTAAAGACAATAACATTTTCTTATTATGGAGTGCTACAATCTCATTTGTTGCAAAATGATTTCTAGAAAATACAAATTCTTCCTTTACTTGATGAGTGAGTGTTGAACTTGTTTTGGCATTAGAAGCTCTCAATTCGCAACTACTACTTCTACATTTCTCAAGCTACAGAGAATAGTGCAAAATTTTTTTTGGATAGATGTGTGCCCACTATGGAAAAAACTTATGTCTAGTGTTATAAATTTTTTGAAGGTGTGCCATAGTGTTCCACCATATAAGTGAGATGCATACATTGGAATGTCTTTGATTGGAGGTAGTTGTCCCAAGTTCCTGAAGAGTATGATTGAACATCTACTAAAAGCAATGTGGTTGTCTAGTTCCCACCTCTCTAAATATGGTATCTACTCTTTCTATTAATTTAGTCCCAATGAAACTCATTTCATCTATAACAATGTATTTAATGTAATACATGATTTCTTGGAAGGATGCAAGTGCTTGACCTACTAGGGGTACCATTTCTTTTATGAACTTTGTAGTGCAAAGTGAATTATTGATGCCTGAATGTTGAATGTTTCAACACCTATTGGAGCTAGGAGTAGTAGTGGTAATTGTCTATGTGGTATTGAATCCATAAGGGCATATTTGATATGTGTAATCAAAAGAGACTTTCTTGTTCCAGAATTACCCTGAGCTATTAATTGTAGTAGGGGTTGTAAAGTTGTGGAGTGCAGATGTGAAACAATTACATTGAAAATGCCTTTTGTTGTTGTGTAGACAAGCTATCTTGTGTTAGTTGATGCATAGAAGCTTGAAGTTGAAAGCTTTGTTTGTTAGAGTTAATAAAAAAGTCACTATTCTCCCCCCTCTCCCAATTATGGTTCCAATCAAACTCTTGATGTCCAAGCATATCTAGTTCGTTAAGGTGAATAGGTTTGCTTGGATATAATCTACATAAGACTTGCCATTCATCTGGAATATCATCCTATATCCTATCTTCATTGTTTAAAGGATTGTTAGGCTCATCTTTGTCTTCTTTTTGAGTATGTGTTCAACACACATGTGATGGATGGTAAGTGCTTGAGACACTTTTCCATTGTTTCATAATCCCACCACTTGATGATGCAAAGTCTAGCTGAATGTTGCAGAATGGCTTATGTAGTAGTAGCTCACTCCAACATAAGGATTGATAAGAAATGTCCTCCTTTAAAGTAATGGTGATGAATCTAGGGGAGATTTGAACAATAGCTAGTGTATGACGCTCCTTCTATTGATGTTTTTTTTGATAAAGTATAAAATTCCATTTTTTAGTAACTTCAATAAGTGAAATAACTCTAAATGTACTGGTCATGTCATGTAAGCCTCAATATGATTTTTGTATTGGGTTGTAGTTGTGTGTAGTATTGGTAGTTGTTGCAATTTTTTTTGGTTTACATTCAAAGAGATAAAATTTCTACTACAAATTGATAAGGGTGGTTTTTGAAGGTTTCATATTTTTTGGGCACCAATATCATGTTCTACGAGGTTTTGTAGAGGTAGTCTTTAAAGAGCAATTGGTGCAGGCATGTCAGAGTTGTATCTTGTTGAATTGCGAGATAAAATTGCATGGTATGATTATGATTTTGTTTATTTTTTGACTACATATTTTTTGATAAATCCTCAAGAAAAATTGTAATAAAGAAATAATCTAGAATGTAGATGTAAAAGGTAAACATTCAAAAACAATTTTAATTTAGCATACATTGAATGTTTATAATGACATTGAATCATTTTAAAAATAAATACATTAAAAATTAATCATTTTCCACATTGATAGAAAAAATAAATACTTTCCATTATCATTTAAAGATAGTCTCACAACATAGCTTAATAAAGTCTCAAAACATAGCTTAATAATATAGATCTTTATAGTTCTAAGACAAGATTTAGACTACATATTTATGTAGATAAAAGTCTAGAATTGAGAAGCCCATCAATGACTGTTAATGGGCCAATGGCCATACACTCTTCTTCTCTTATTCTTTTCTAATTTTTTTATAGAACCCTTTTGAGCCCTACCATTTTCACAACCATTACTTAATACATGCATAAAGCACACTAGTTTTCTAAAATAATGAAACTGCCAATTTCCAAGAACACCTATTAATTAATGAAGGAACAAGATTAGTGTCTCATAATAGTAGAGCACAACTCCTACATCTAGATCGAGAAAAATTTATAAGAACTCATCCACCACTATTAATTGGCCAATATCCATACACTCTTCTCCTCTTCATCTCACTGCCAATTTCTCTATAAAAACCTTCAAACCCCTTACATTTCACAACACTTTTTGGATTTCCTTTAGAAGCTCTAAGGAAGCTAGGTATTTACATATAGGGTTAAAGATGTGTTTTTTATTGCCATGCTTTGGTTTGAGGAGCGGCGAAGAAACCAAGGTTTGAAACTTGACCGAAGGCCTTGTGGAAAATGCTTCAAAGTTTGTTGAACTTTATATATATGTAAATAAGAATTAGGGTTGGTAATTCATTTACCAAAATGACTTAAACACCACACACTAAGCTTAATTCCTAGATGAAAAGTGTTAAATAGTCAAAGTTGAATTTTTTTTCAAAGCTTAATTCCTCCCTTAGTGTGTGATGTTTAAGGGTTATACATTTACTGTGCTCATGATATTTAGGTCAAAAGCTTCGTAGAATTTCTCTTTTTACTAGATGCATTACAAAACATTTTTTTTTGGAACACTTTGACTTGGACCTATGAACCAGTGAGGCCACAAACGAGGGACCTCATCCCCATTAGATTTGAACCTTGATGTCGAGGCTAACAACTCAACAAATTAACCATCACAACATGCCACTATTGGCATTCAAAAACATTTTACTTCTAAAAGGATTGAAAATATGTAAAGTAGTGAATCATACTATTTAAAAAAAAAATTATATATCGGTTTTCTTAAAATTTCATACAATTCTCTTGTTCTCTTTGTTAATTTTTTAGCCATCAGATTAACCATATGTCGTTAACAATGTTTCATAAAATTTAGTTCATTTTTAAAAAATCTATTGCACATTTCTTTGACTATAGATGCCCATTAGGGAACTCAATCTTCAGAATCCAATATGGCTTAGGAAAACAAGAATATTGAAGAATAACCTTGCTTTATTATGCTATGATATTCTTTCACATTCTGAAGGCTTTTCATGAGTAGGTATCATTTGCCTCTTCACAACTTCCCCATTGATTGGATATGTGTGAGAATCTTTGCATGAATAACATAATTAATGAAAAGGAGGGTGTACAAGTCCAATTGGGTAGATTGAAGTTTGGTTGGTTGTGCAATTTGTCCACCCACACTGACAATTAACCCTTCTACATTTACCTTTAATTCCTAGGGTAGTCCATGGTTATAGAAGAGACCATTATGGATTGGATCAAGATGTGTATAAAATGAAATGCTATAGGATGTTTGCATTTTGCTCAAAAGATTTCCACGTGTGATAAATAATTATGAGATCTTGAACAAAGTAATTTTGTCTTTCTAAAAAAAATTGTATATATTGTTCTATTACCATGTAATGTACCTTTTGTTTCTATTTGATATATCATATTTACTTATTATGTGCTTGAAGAATGGAGGGAATGTATAGTCAAAACTTTAAAATTTCCAAAAAAATGATGCTTGCTATAACATCCACTAACAATTTTTAAAGAAATATGGTCCATATGGATGTCCTAAATAAATTATAATCAAAGGAAAAATGTACAACGAATAAAATGGGATTTCAATACAGATATATGCATGCCTCTAACATTATTTCTAAATGGATGTTGTCTAGTATGTACAACCCTAATACTATTTCTTAGTGGAGAGACTTCTAGGAGTCTTTAATTTTTCTGTATGATGATTTCATAAATTGAAGATTTCAAACCTTGTCTATTTTCCCTTAGAAAATAAGGTGAGTGCTTGAATTATGTGAGGTGATACAAGGAGAGGGGCTAACAAGGAGAGGGGCTAACTTAAGAAGAATCAACTCAACTTAAGCCTACCAACATCCCCTAGTCAAAGTTACACATGGAAGCAACATACAAATCAATATTCATAAGGCAAGATTCCAGACTCTTACTCAGGTGTATTAAGTCACATATTGAACATAAGGCTCGATAACTAGCTGCCACACTATTGTAACTATAGAAGAAATCAAGCAACATGCTCGACTATGAGGCCTTCTAGGTTACGACCATATACAATGAAATTATGAAATAGGGATCCAAATTCACACTTCTATCTTCTTCTTTAATATCTTTCTATAGCTACTACTTCTTACTTATTGAACTATCTCTAACCAAGCTTCTTATATAGTCAACTAAGCCACATATCAGCTAGTTAGGCATTTAATTAAATTATAGGTCCAACCTTGGAAGAGTAAACCAAACCAAAGAAAATATATAAACATGTAGTGACACACACTCAAACGGTGCATTCACACATGTCTGAGGAGTCAACTCCTAACTTTTCAAAATGCCAATATGACTTAGAAAACTGTGCCAAGAGAAACAACACACCTCACAGAAAGAGAAACAAATGAAATAAAGACCGCAAGTAATGACATACATCTTGAGACATAAAATCGATCAAGGTTTGCACACTTAGGATGATGATCCCAAATGTGTCCTCAACAACATGTTCACTTTGCATGCCACAAAACTACAAGTAGAAAAGGCCACTTCATGAACAACAAACTAGTACAAAAAACAAGAAATATTTTTTGTTGATGCAAGATTGCTCCAAGACACAAGACACTCCTACATCAAGTAGTTGGGGTTGATAAAGAACTGATGTCCCATTAGGTACTGCTCATGTTTTGACTAGAATAATAAATATCCAAGTCAGCTTGTGTAATCCATGAACTATCTTCAGTTGGTCTGTCTTTCCATTAAACTAGGTATTCCATGTAGTCTTTTCCTTTGGCACTCTTTCTTACTCTGCTATCCAAAATCTTCTTAATGCTATCTTTTGGCTTCCTTGGATAATTTGGGTTATTGTCATTCTCATCATTAGAGTCATAGTACATGAAGATATCTACAATGTTGAATATAGGTGATATATCCATATCTTCTAGTAATTCTACTTCATAGGCATTTCCACTGTTAAACTTCTTCATTTTCAACTTACTGTAGGTACCAAGTGGAAGTCTATTCTTCTTTAAGTGAATCATAACCTCATCACCAACTTCAAAATATTTATGTCTCTTCCTTTTATTAGCTCTTTGTTTATACTCCTAATTATTGTCTTCCAAATCCCCTTTAATTTCCTTATGTAAAGTCCTCATGAAAATTTTGAAGTCCTTAGCTTCAACACTCCTTACCTCAGTAGGAAATTCTCTCAATTCTATGGATCCTTTAGAATGAGATCTAGTAACAATATCAAAATGTGTCATCTTAGTTCTTCTATTCATGAAATTATTGTTTTCGAACTCTACTTGTGCCAAAACTATGTCCCAATTAGTAGGCTTATCTCCAACTAAACATCTCAATAAATTACCCAAGATTTTGTTTACTTCTTTAGTTTGTCCATTTGTCTGACGATGAAATGAAGAACTAAACTTAAATTCTATATTCATCTTCTTCTAAAGTGTTCTCAAAAAATAATTGGTAAACTTAGTATCTCTATTTGAAACAATAGTCTTAGGCAAACCATGCAATATTACCACTTGAAAAATAACTCAGCTACATGTAATGCATCAGAGGTCTTCTTATAAGGTATGAAATGAGCCATTTTTGAAAATTGGTCAACCAAATACCAAAATAGAATCATTACCTCTCCGAGTTCTAGGCAATCCAAGAACAAAATCCATACTCACATCTTCCCAAGGTCTCTTAGGTACAGGCAATGGTGAATGTAATCCCACATTTTGACTAGTTTGTTTTTCCACTTGGAAAATTCTACAACCTCTAATCATCCTCTACACATCTATGCAAATCTATGGCCAAAAATATCTCTCACAGATTAGTTTCGCAGTCTTATCAATCCCAAAATGTTTAGCAAGTCCACCACTATGTTTCTCCTTCATCATGCTATCTCTCATAGATCCTCTAGGAATGCATAATTGAATTCCTCTAAACAACATATCCTCTTGAATGAAATAATCAGTCCACTTCTCACTCATTGTCTATTCCTTACAAACTTTCCAAGGTTCTACAAAATCCAAATCAGTCTCATACAAACACTTCAAGTCATCAAAACCAAGAACCTCAACTCTCATTTTTGTCAATAAATCTCTTCTTCGGCTCAATTAATCAACAAATTTGTTCAAGTGCCAACTTTTATACTTCAATGAAAAGATAAAATTCTAGAGGAACTCAACCCACTTCATATGTCTACTCTGACTTCCTAAATACCATAAAGCTTTATGATCAGTGTACAATACAAAATCCTTAGGCATCAAATAATGTCTCTACTTCTTCAAAGCTTGAATAATAACATAGAATTCTTGATCATAAACTAAATACTTTCTCTTAGCATTATTCAATTTCTCATCAAAGAAAGCTACATGTCTTCCTTCTTGACTCAAAATAGCTCCAATTGCACTTCCACTAGCATCACATTCAACTTGAAAAACTTTATTGAAATCAGGTAAGACAAGTGTATGAAATTCTAAAATATTTTATTTTAATGTTTCAAAACTCATTTGTGCCTCGCGTGTCCATTTGAAACCCCTTTTATTCCCTCTCATAGTCTTAGTCATAGCCTTACAAATAGAACTGAAATTTCTGTTAAACTTCCTATTAAAACTAACCAATCCATGAAATCATCTTACCTCTCCAACATTCTCTGGTGTAGGCTAATCAAGAATTATTTCCACATTTTTAAGATCCATTTTCAAACCATCAGCCAAAATTACAAAACCAAGGTACAAAATCTCCTCTTTCATAAACAAACATTTCTTCAGGTTAATCAACAACTTTTCCTCCTTCAATCTTTGCAAGACTTGTCTGATATGTTCAAAGCACACTCTTATTTTCTCTTACTAAATATCCAAATATCATCAAGGTATACAATCATAAACTTACCTAATAATCATTTTAACACTTCATTCATCAGCCACATAAAAGTACTAAGTGCATTAGTTAAACCAAAAGGCATAACCAACCATTCATACAATCTTTCATTAGTCTTAAAAGAAGTTTTCCATTCATCTCCCTCTTTGATCCAAATCTAATGATATCCAGTTTTCAAATCAATCTTTGTAAAATACTTTGCTCCACTCAAAATATCCATTATGTTATCCATCCTAGGTAAAGGAAATCTATACATCATCGTTATCTTATTTATAGCTCTAGAATCAGTGCACAATCTCTATTCTCTATTTTTCTTAGGTCTCAATACCATAGGTATTGCATAAGGACTCAAACTTTCTCTAATCAATCCTTTCTCAAGAAATTCCTATACTTGTCTATTCAAGTCAATATTTTTATCAATTGTCAACCTTAGTGGTGCTTTATTAAGCAAACTAGCTTCAGGTATCAAATCCATACAATGACCTATACTTCTTATGGAAGGTAAACCATTAGGTACATTATCGAAAAGATGTCATGAAATTCTGTCAGCAAATGTTCAATCTCAGGTACATGTTCTAACTCATCTTTTTCCTCATATTTTCTTGGAATCAAAGCATAGCAAACATTCTATTCCTTCATTTCTCTTGCAAACTTATTACCCTCAATCAAGCATACTCAAATTGTAGTACATTGACTTTCAGCCAACTTTTCTACCAAAGGCAACAATACTTGTTTCTTCCCATTCACCCAAATAGTATACTAATTCAATCTACCATCATTCAAAGGTTGTCTATCATACTTCCAAGGTCTACCCAAAAGAATATGACAACAATCCATAGGCATAATATCACACAAAACTTCATCATGATAATTTTTTATGTTTTATTTGACAAGACATTATTCACTTACAAGTAGTTTATGCTCCTCTTGGATCCAAGCAACATGGTAAGGCTTAGGATGTCTTAGTCTCTACAACTGTAATTTGTTAACTAGCACTTCAGATGCTAGATTATCAGAACTTCCACTATTAATGATTACTTTGCAACATTTTTTAGCAATCTTACACTTGGTTTTGAATAAACTTTTCCTCATAAAAGGTTCCTCATTAGTTTCTTCAATCTATAAGACCCTTCTTACCATAAGGTTCTCACCATTCTTAGGGTCATTAGATGTTTCATCAACTTCTTCATAAGCCAAAGTATTCTTGCTATTACCTCCAGTCTTCTTTCCAAAATTGGTACGTTCAAAAGCTCTATGACCTTCTCCACATTTGTAATAAGTACCCTTGAACTAAGATCTTTCCTCCCTTTTTCCATTATTGTTATTCCAAGAGTAACCAATATAGCTACCTCTAGAGTAATTACCTCTTTTACCAATAGATTCATCCTTCCATCGTTTATCTTGCACTATATTATTAGATCTACTACTTTCTCCATAAGTTTTTCCTCTGCTTCTCTGAAATCTACCACCTCTTCCTCTCTGTCTTTGATCATGTTTCTTTGTCAATCTTTCTTTAGCCTTCAAAGCAAATTGATATGCTTCCTCCACATTGTCCATCTTAACGTAACTAATCTCATCTTGAATTAATTTCCTTAGGCCATTCAAGTATCTAGCTACGTTCTCAAACTCATCATCCACATGTTCGGATTTGATATCCAATTTGTAGAATTCCTTAGTATATTCCTTCAGGCTCATGTTCTTTTTCCTTAAATTTTGCATCTTCCTCAATAGGCTAACTTGGTAATCTACATGGAGAAACTTCTTCATCTTTCCAAGCATCTTCTTCCATGTCTTGATCTTTTCATTTCCTCTCTTATGCCCATCAGTTTACAAATGACCCCACCAAAGAGATGCATGACCTTTCAATTTTTGTAACTGCTATCTTAACCTTTTTATTACTAGGAGTACTTCATACTCAATTTTTTTTTTTCCATTTCAGAGATCCAATCCAATACCACATTAGTCTCAAGTCTTCCATCATAGAAATCAACTCCAACAATAGGTCTATCATTCGCTCTGGACAAAACTCTTAGAAGACTTTCTTCATCTTCTTCAACTTTAGGTTTAGGATTAGGGTTAGGTGCTGCTTCTTCTCCATCACTAACATCTTCAAGATGTACACCTCTTCTCTGGGCTATCTCCATAGCTTCAATCCTAGTTGTAATCTGCCTCAAGATATCCATTATATCATTGTTTACATTTCCTCTACTATGGACCATCTTGACAAACAAGTCCCTACAAGATCATAACCCTCTGCAAGTTATAGGTCAAATGCACAGATTTGCCACCCTACAACCAAAACTAATCAGAGTTCTACATGATCCAAAATCCTCAAGGATGAACCTCAATATTTGATATCACTTGGCGTAAGGAGAGGGGCTAACCTAAGAAGAATCAACTTAATTTAAGCCTAAAATATTCCCTACTCAATTACACATGAAAGCAACATACAAATCAATATTCATAAGGAAAGATTCTAGACTTTTACTTGGGTGTAATTATTAAGTCACATATTGAATACAAGGCTTAGAAATTGGCCACCATACTATTGTAATTATTAGAAGAAATCAAGTAACATGCCTAGCTATGAAGCCTTCTAGGTTATGACCATATACAATGAAATTATGAAATAGGGATCCAAATTCACACTTCTATCTTCTTCTTGAATATCCTTCTATTGCTACCACTTCTTACTTATTGAACTGCCTCTAACCAAGCTTCTTATATAGCTAGCTAAGCTACAGGTTGGCTAGTCAAACATTTAATTACATTATAGGTCCAATCTTGGAAGAGTAAACCAAACCAAAGAAAATATAAACATGAAGTGACACACACTCAAAGGTGGATACACACATGTCTGAGGAGGTGACTCCTAACTTTGCAATACACTAATATGACTTATAAAAGTGTACCAAGAGAAACAACATGCCTCACAGAAAGAGAAACACATGAAATAGAGATCGCTAAGAATGACATACAACTCAAGAGGAATGTTCAATTAGGTAAGGTGGAGATCCCCAAACTAGGTTGGAAAAGTGTGCTTCTTGGACACAAAGGTGATGTGCCTTTAGATATGATGCCACAATTGCTCATGGTAAGGATGACCTAGAGTTTTGTTTATAAGACTCGGTGGTCAAGAACATCTCAATCAGTTCTTTCCAGGCTTTGGTGGCCCATTTTTCTACTTTTTCATCCATCCATTGAGATGTTAACAAAATAGTGCTCTATGAATTATAGACTTAAGGGATTAGTCAACATCTCTACCTTACTGGGTGTAATTTTTTTATTAAGTTTTTCTTCCAAGCATTTGGAAAGTGTTTATTGACTTTGGCCAAACGAAAACTTGGGTTTTAACTAGCTACGAACCTTCTTTGTAAGGTGCTAGTCTGGATATGGCTCCATGGTCTTCCTCTAGAGTTCTAGGATGAAAATATATTCAAATGGATTGGTGACTCATTTGAACACTTTATCATAACTGATAATGTTACTTCAAGCAAATCTAGACTTGTATATACAAGAATTTTTGTGAATGTGACTATTGAAAAAACTCTACCTAGTGAAGTCAAAATGGAGATTTTGGATACAACCTATCACTTATGAGAATGTTGCTTTATTTTCAATATTGCACTACATATGGTCATATTATTATTGACTATCCCATGACTCAAGACTTGGGAAAGGTGAATAAGGGTAAGGAGAAGGTGACAATGGAGGATTCCACTACTTAGGGAGAGCTCTCTAAGACTCTCCCTTCAAATCAAGTGGTCATAAAAGAAAATATGGATGGGAAGGATCATGTTATTGGGGAGGATTAGAAATTGATGGAGGACTATCCTTTCTCTAAGGACTTAGTTAAATTGGTCTCCACTCTAGAAAAGTAGGGGGAGGAACCTAAGGAATGCCTTGAAGAAGGATAAATCCTCAAAGATGGTGCAAAGAGAGCAGAGAAGACTCCCCCACTAAATTATGAGACTCAAAATCCTCTAGTGAACTCCCAGAGGTGAAAGAAAAGCATGAACTATGAGAAATGACACTTATGAAGATTGCAAGAGATACTTAGGATGGTTTGAGAGTTATTGTAAGTTTGTCTAGTGGGAGGGAGACTGGAGGGATGATGTGGGGGAAGTGTGCTTCACCTGTAAGATCCCTAATGTTTTCCCTTCCAATTTGTTAGAAAGTGCTTTCCCCATCTATTTAAAGATTGGATTATTTTTTATACCTACCCAACCCATGGATAGTCCTGATGAGGGATGGAATATGGTGAAAAAGAGACTAGGGGAATAATTAAACCTAATGTGGGATTTGATTCTAAGGTTGGAAGACCTTCAAAGAAGTCCATCAAGTTGAAGGCAATTGTGAGGGACATTTCTCAAGATACTTCACTTACCTTGGAAGACACTTAGAAATGTAGTAAATGAAGATCATCTCTTGGAATATTAGGGGACTCAATAGCCCTAGGAGACAATATGTTATTAAGTAGAACATTATAGAACAAAAAGTGGATATTATTCTTATTTAACAGGTTAAAATGACACTTAGGAATTCTAAAAACTTGATGGCCTATATCTGGCTTGGTGCAAGTTTTGCGTATAGTGAGGTAGCTAGTGCATCCTAAGGCATTACGACTATATGCAACCTAGACAAGATTTTAGGTAGAGCTATTTGTTCAAATCCCAATTTCTTGGTGGTTGAGTTTATGTAGAAGGATCTTAGTTTACTTTTATTTAATTTCTATGATCCTAATATGTGGGATGGAAGGCTTCAAGTATAAGAGGAGGCCTTTAGTGTTGTTGAATTGAAGCCCAACAAAAGTGCTTCAGAATATCACTCCAAAGGAAGCCTGGGGTGGACAAAAGTCCTTAGTAGCTCACTTTCATGTATTTGGTTTCCTTGCATATGTTCATGTTCCTATTCAAAGGAGGGAAAATTTGGATGCCAAATCCCAACTTTGTATCTTTGTGGGATATTTTGATTCCACCAAAGGATATAAATTTTATGAACCTGACACAAAGCAATGAATTATTAGTTGAGATGTGGTTTTTAATGAAGGGGGAGTATGGAAATGGAAGAAAGAAGTTCAAAAATCTACACCATTCATCATGGGTAATGAAGATGTTTAAGTTCCTCCTCTCCCCACAAGCTCAAGTGGAAGCTCAAGCCCAAATCCACCAAGTTCACCAAGTCCCTCTTTAGGTGAAAGTTCAAACTCACAATCCAATCCAAGTTCCTCACAAAAGGTACAAAGTTTAAATGAAATATATCAAAAGAGTTCTGTTGTGGATTCATTTGCTAACTTTGCATTGTTAAGGTCCATTCAATTTGAACCTTTTGTGTATGAAGAAGCTATGCAAAAACCAATGTGGATTGATGCTATGGATGAAGAGATGCATGCTATTGAGAAAAATATTACATGGGAATTAGTTCCACTTCCAAAAGACAAACAGGTGATTAGTGTCAAATGGATTTACAAGGTTAAATATCATGCTGATGGTTTTGTGAAAGACACAAAGCTAGACTAGTTTCCAAGGGATTCATGCAAACAACTGGAGTAGATTATATAGAGACTTTTGCTCTAGTTGCCAGGTTTGATATAGTTAAAACTATATTATCTATTACTGCTCAAAACAAGTGGCCAGTCTATTAGATGGATGTAAAATCAACTTCCCTAAATCATTATATTGATGAAGAGATTTATGTGGATTAGCCTATTAGCTATGCAATTTTAGGAAAAGAACGCTTGGTTTTCAAGCTGAAAAAAGCACTTTATGGGTTGAAGCAAGCACCATGTGCTTGGTATGCATGAATTGATAGTTATTTCTTGAAGAAAAGATTCATTCAACGTACTTTAGAGCTAAACTCTATATCCAACATGTTGGTAATGATATTCTAATTATTTGCCTTTATGTTGATGATCTCATTTTTACATGTAATAGCCCATCTCTCATGCAGAAATTCAAAGAAGAAATGAAACAAGCATTTGAGATGTCAGATCTAGGACTTATGCATTGATTCCTTGGGTTGAATGAATTTCTTACATGAAATGAGCTTCTTGATATTGACCTCCAATGCTTCCCCTTCACATGGTCTAATAATAGAATGGGTAGTAATCTCATCCAAGTGAGGTTGGATAGGGTGCTGATTTATGTTGGCTGGGATATCCTCCCTCTTTCTTCCCTATAGGATTTTCCTAGTATGATTTCTAATCATTCCATTATCTTGTTTAGCTGGGCTAAGTGAAACTCTGAAGGATATAAATTTTTTAGCTATGAGATTATGTGGCACTCACACCCATAATTTGGGGATTGCATCAAGTAGTGGTGAGACATTAGAGTGGAAGGAATGACCATGTTTAGGATTGCAAAGAAGTTGGAAATCATTAAGTGTGAATTTTGCAAATGGAAAAAATCAACCTTTGGAGATACTTACAAGAAAAAAAAGGACATTGAAAAGAAGCTCGAGCATTTCCAAAATGTGCTTTCCAATGGGAAGGTCACGAAGGATTCTATCCAAGAGGAAAGAGATTTGAAAGGTAAATAGTAGGATATAGTAATGAAGGAAGAGATCTTCTAGAAGAAGAGATTACGTATCTAGTGGATTATAGAAGGTGATAGGAGCATTTCCATCTTCCATAGGTCTACTTCTAAGCACAAGAAAATGAGCACTATAATTAAACTACTCGATGACTAGAATTAGGAAATTACAGAGGAGATTGACTTGGGAAATTGAGCATCCAATTATTTCCATGACATCTACAATCATATTATGCTTCCCCAAGATCACAAAAAAAGTGAGGAATTACTTATAATAATCATCCTGGTGGTTGAAATGCAGATGAATGATGAATTGGTGAGGAAAGTAGAAATTGAGGAGGTAAAGGTAGCTATTTTATCCATGGGAGCCTATAAGGCCCCATACTCTGATGGCTTCCCACATGCTTTCTTCCAGTAGTTTTTGGAAATCATCAAATATGACCTCACCCATGATGTGAGGGATTTAATAAATAAAGGGAGATTCCTCAAGAAGCTTAACCAAACTTACATTATCATGGTTCTAAAAGTAGGTGATGCCATTGGGATGGAGGATTTTAGGCCCATCAACCTTTGCAAAAAAGTGCCCAAAATCCTATCAAAGATTCTAGTGAATTGACCGAAACCCCTACTAGATAAGTTTATTAGTTCATCTTAGAATGACTTCATCTTGGGTTGGAAAATATTAGATGAAACCATTACTTCCCATGAAGTTTTGAATTGAATGAAGAAGATAAATAATCTAGGTATGGCCATGAAACTTGACATTTCCAAATCCTATGACAAAGTTAGATGTGATTTCTCTTTTGATATTTTGGCAAGGCTAGGTTTTGGTGAGAGATTTATCTCACCGATTGAGGAGGTTGTCAATTCTATTCAATTTGTTGTTCTCCTTAATGGAACCCTATGGAAATTCTTTAAGTTTACTAGGGGATTGAGACAAGGGGATTCCCTTTTTCCCTACTTGTTCATCATTATAGTGGAGTTTCTCAAAAGAAACTTTCAAACAATGATGGAACAAGGATAGATAAAAAGTATCAAGCTAGCCACCACTCTCCCCCTAGAGGTGATCTAATTTAGTTTGTGGATGACACTTTTCTTTATGGAATCACTTCTATCAGAGAAGCTAGATGCTAGAAGAAACTCCTAGATGACTATGCTAAAGTTTCAAGTCAACATATAAAATATCAAAAGAGAAAGATCTATTTTTCAACATTGAGAGGTGCTTGCAAGATAGGATTACTAGAGAATTGCAATGTCAATAGGAAAAACTCCCTAACACATAGCTTGGATTACCCATTACCATTAAGGAGGTTCTTGCCTTGTTTTCAAACTTGATTGTGGAATGTATGCACTGAAAGATTGTTGGATGGAAGGGGACAATTCTAAGTGAAAGTGGTAAGTTTCAACTCCTTGCAAACTCCTTACTAGGTATCCCAATTTATTTTTGATCTTTATTTAAAATCTATTATAAAGTTAAGGACACTATTAAGAAAATTCAACACAATATTCTATGGTTCAAAATTGAGGAGAGGTCTAGGATGATCCTTGTGGCTTAGGAGAAGGTTTATAAACCCAAATCATAGGGTAGACTAAATCTAAGTAGAATAACTAACCTTAATAGGGTGCGTATGGCTAAGATTGGTTGGACATTAATTAGGGACAAGGAAAGATGGTGTAAAATTATGAAGGCTAAATATTTGAGAGGAAATGCATTAAATAGTACAATCTTGAAAACAATGACCTCCCATTAGGCTCAAGAATTTGGACTAATATTGTTCATAGCCAAAAACTCTTGAGGAAGGGTATCAAATGGGTAATTGGGGATGGGAATAAGATTAGATTTTGGGGGGATAATTGGAATGGATGCACTCTTGGCCAGTCACAATTTAGTCTTCTAAGGAATGCCTATGTAAACTAGCTTGGGATATGGTTGAGTAATTACATAGATAACATTAGAAAGTGGATAAAGCTTGACCATTTCTTCCTGCATCATATTTTATCCATGGATCTCTAGATAATGATAGAAAAAACTAGATTTCTAGCCTTACCTTCATAAGATACAGTGGTGTGTAATTCTAATGCCTCGAGGAGTTTAGTATTGAATTTGAGCTTATAATACCATTATTGGTCACTAGGAGTGTAGGGACTTGAAATATGTTTGAAAGCTAGGAATAATCTTGAAGGTAAATTTCTTCTAGTGGGTAGCACTGCACGAAAGCATACTTATAATTGATAACCTTAAGAGAAGAGGGTTTCAATTTGTTAATAGTTATGCCTTATGTCATAAGGCGGAGGAGATTATCACCCATCTCTTGATCCATTGCACTTATACCAGGGAAGTTTGGATGAGCATCACTCACAGATTCAAAGTTCAATGAGTTTTCAATGGTGACCTTCAACAATTTATTCTGGGTTGGGAGCCTCCTACCTTCCATCCCCTCATTATAATGTTATGGAAGGTTCTACCCCCTAATATTTGCTGACAAATATGGAAGGAAAGGAATAATCACATTTTTAGGGATATATCATCTCCCCCCTTGGCCACTCTCCAAATGATAGTTAACCTATTATGTGAATACATCCCCCACTGGAGGTGGAAAACCCCCATGCTTTGACACCCCAAGAATGTGTTATTGCAGATAACTAGGGAATAATGGATTTAGTATCCAAATTTGATAGTTAAAAACTTTTGGCTAGGCAACAGGTGAGATGGAAACCACCCCCTCATCTTGGTTCAAATTTAACTTTGATGGGTTTGAAAAGGAGGGCCATTCAATTATGGGTGGCATTATTAGGAATGAAAAAGGTAATCTGGTGATGGCCTATGCTAGCAATTGTGGTGAACAAAGTAGTACTTTTTCTAAAGCTATGGGTCTTTTTTTGGGGTTCAAGCATGCCATTTTAATTAGTATTCAAAACTTGGTGGTGGAGGGAGATTCACAACTTATTATTGAAGCAATTAAAGGGAAATTTTTTAAGTTATTAGGAATATTCCCCAAGTCATTAGGGATGGCCATACCCTCATCTCAAGATTTTGAGAAGTGGCTATTCAACACATATATAATGAAGGCAATGATGTGGTCTATGCACTATCTACAATCAGCCACATGATGACTAACACATATAGCTGGGATAACTTTAATGGGCTTCTAGATCATACCTATGATTAATTGAAAAATATGTTAAATAATCTTATGGGATCAAATAACTTATGTAGTAAAGTTACCAATTTTTTGGAAATCATTATTTAGGGTGTCTTGCCAAAAGGTGGTTGTAATATCATTAATTATGTGATGGTTTTGATTGGTTCATTTAGTGGTGTTCAATATGGGAGAGATTTTTACCTAAATTGGAATACTGACTTTTGCAAGATTTGGTGTAATTTTGTCAAGAGTAAAAGGATAGATGTTTTAATTCATGGAAGCACTAGTACCATTCACAAAAAAAGATGTGGCTGACATAGAATAGAGAGTACTAGTTCTCATTATGATTCATAATGGAGTGTACCCATAGTGGGTAATTATTACTTGGAGCCTTTTCATTTGGGTGTTCATTTCAATTGCTTCATTCTCAATTTTTTGAGTGCTTGCCTTTCTAGTTTTTTAAGTCTGCATTACGAATTAGCTATGGTAATGTTAGATATTTTTGAGGATTTCATTGAGGATTTGGGAAAGAGTGGAGAAATGTTTGGCAACCTAGTTCACATTGAGCCAAGCTCCAATTAGAAATATAATAAGTCCACCTGGACTTATTTGAAGGAGGGTGGTTTTGGTGTTGTTTATGTGGTGCATTAAGGGTTATGATGAGTCTATCTCTATGCAATTTATCAATACTTGGAACAATAGATGGGTGATTGTGAATGGGGTCTCATTCAAGATTAATGAGGAAGTCATTGCTAAAACTGACAGTTTCTCCTTAGATGACTGAAAATGGAAAATAACAAACCCATGTTGCAGACAAAGCCAACCTCAATCAGTTCTTCTGCTTGGGTGAAAGTCCAACTTGTGACCATGGTGGATTTGTTAAGACAACATTGTCAGATCCTTGGAAAGAGGGATGCTATTCTATCATGTGCTATCTCACTTTAGAGGGAAGATTCCAGATTTTTTACTACTATCATTTCCCCATTTCAAACCACTTTTAGAATCATGATCTCATTTTGTTTCCCTACCTTATCCTTCATTCCATGGAAGATAATATCCTCAAAGTTAAGGAGGAGATGAAAAAAGGAAAACCTTATAATATCCTTCACCACCTTCTTTTATGCTTAAACTGTTCAATTTTCACAAAAGTATTTTCCCTACCAAGCCTATCAATGTTTAGGTTGTCCTCCCTAACTCAAATATTTCTATCTTGACCCCCCAAATATCTATTGAGGTGATGTCTATTGTTGATACCAAAAGTCCTAAGTCCTCTCCACACCACATCCTTAAGAAAATTAAGATGGAGAAGAATATCTAGATTATGGACTCGAATGTGGAAATAGAAAGTGGTAGGAGGAGATTCCTTAGAAACAAGAAAGAATGTGTGAATGTAGAACTTGGTCCCAAACTTGAGAGCCATCCAAGCTTGGACTCCATTAGTAGTGGAAAATGCAAGCCCCCTAGAAAAGGCAGAAAAGTAAAGCTTCCCAAAAAAATACATTGTGGACGAGGAGAAGGATACATCTAGTAAGGGAAAAGGAGAAGAAAGGAGTCATTTAATCTCCATTCCTTCCCATGTCTTAGAAACCCACAATAATGACACCCCAAAAAAATAGGGAAGTGAAAAAGGTGAGACTCTCACCTTCCCCCCTTGTTAGTAGGGAAAAGAAAAGAAATCCCTCGATAAAGAGCCCTTAGGGACCTTTGCAAGTGAAAACTAGAAAATTGTTGATGGTATGGTGGACATTAATAGGAGCTTCAAGAAGATAGAGGAGAGGTAGGAGATCCTTGAGTAGAGATTTAATGATGTTACTAGCTTTGTGGTTAGGGTGATGCACTCAGCTGTGTCAACTCTTCACCTCTTGTATGCGGAGAAAGAAGGCCTCACTTCTACAATAGGGGTGGACACCATGGGCTCCCTTTATAGGTTTCTGGAAAATGATTAGCTACAATTGTTGTTTAATAATCTAGAAGGGAAAGATAAGAACAAGGAGAGTTATCTCTCCTCCATGTTTTAGTTTTAGCTTTTGTAATGATGGTTATCTTGACACTTGACCCCTGTGGGCTCTATTCATGGTGCTTTTTTGGACTCACTTTTATTATAGTTTATGTATATTTTATGGGTTAGACTACTCATAGTTATTTAATGATGGTTGGATTTTGGGACAGTCTAATGTGGTGGTTTTTGAAATTAATAAGGGAGTAAGGTTAAAATGTATATCTAACTTGTAGCTATTCTCCAACATTTTGTTTCTCTAGGTTAGCCCCCATTTTTGGCTACTTTTAATTTTAAGCACATACAATGTTCTTATTTACTAATGGATGCACCAATAGATGTTAACTATGGAATCACCATATTGAATATATTAATATGATCTTTCATATCTATTCCTCCATCCATCTTCTAAGAGTACAACTTATTTATCAGGAAGAGCTTGTTTACCAAGGACTTGTCTTGATAAATATCTCCCAACTTATTCCTCTAAGAATGTTCAACTTTCTCTTCATGGATATTCAACAAAATAACATCTGTAAGGCTTAATCTTATCAGTCTTATGATCTTTTGATCTACGAGATACCAATATTTCTACTTCACACTAAAAATCTTGTTGCCAGACATATTAACCCACAAATCTCAATCAATTAGCTTATCTTCAACTTTAAGTTTGTATAACTCAATTTTAGTTCCATTAAGCTTTTTAATGTCTAGATTCCTAGTCCATGCCAATCACTTTAGTTTGTAGATAAATACTATGCAATCTCTTGCTGAATCTAACTGTGCACAAAAAACCAACCCTACATAAAAAGGATAACAACAAATGGCCAAGCTCTAATACCACTTTCAAGGAAAGCTACATTGTAGAAGTGTCTTCCTGATGCCAAATTTGAAGGGAAAATAAGAAAGAGTAACTCTCAAATCAATTTTAGAACCTTGAGAAGAATAATTAAATAGGAAGATAAAAGCATGGAAAACAAGAGCTTTGATCAAGCTTTAGTCCCTGCCTTCTATGGAGAGAGTGAAGGAGGGTTACACATAGAGTAAGATCTATGGTTTTGTAGTTGTATGTGGAAATTAGTTTTTTTTTGTTACATAATTATAGTACATTTAACATTTGACCATGTATTTTGAGAAGACTTTATATGTAAAACTATAATTTTTTATTTTCAAAGGAGCACATCATATAGTCACTGATTCTATGTACAAGATATAACCATTGATGAAGCAACAAAAGGCATGCTTCATGATCAAAATGTACAGTTGTCATTGTGGGCAGAAGCTACCAATACTGCTATATACATTCAAAATAGATACTGACATTGAATAGTAGAAAGAAAAATTTAAGAATGCATGTTTAGAATTAGCATATTGTATGCATTATGTAAGTACTAGTGTGATTTACTTTGTTTGTGCAGAGTTAAACATATAGAAACTAATCATGTGTAGAAGCAAAATGCAAAGTAACTATGTGAAGAGTAGAGAATAAAATTTTAGTTGTGAGTCTTATATGTGAAGCCACAATTTGCAAAATGGTGCTGCCTATTTGAAAATTCATTCATTCTATTATGTGAGAAACCTACAAGTGTAGCAACTGTTTGAGTAAGTTAGCAATACTTTTTAGCTGAAATAAATGGAGAATGTATACAGTTTTGTTAGTGTGAAAGGGCCATTAGAAGTTTAGTTATGTGTACCTTTGTTGTTGTATGTGCTGGAAAATTCTAGTGTCATACAATTGTTTTCTACTAGGTGCTCTACAATTTGTACAAACCAAGTAATTATAGGTTAGTATTTTGTTTTGACAATGGCATCGATTCAATGTCGAATTGAGAAATCTAAGTGCATAGTTGCTTATTGTAGTGGGTTCATTCATGATAGCAACAATTTAATTATTTGTTGCAATGATGAAAGTTCCTTGGAGCTCAAATTGTCACATGAGGTAGACTGCTGATGACATGTCCTCTGTGTAACTATCAAATGGTATTGTAGTAAGCTCTGGAAATTTTTATTGTAGAATTCATCCATTCAAGTTGCATTCAAGTTGCTTGTCTTCAATCTCAAGTATGCATTTTCGGTAAGGTTGATCAGTGAATGATGTGGTTCGTGCACATTTGGTGCAATGACTATTTTTTTGTTTGTACTTTGTGATGGGGAAACAATTTGGTGGCATATGTTATAGATAGGTTGATATGATGATAGGTGGACATTTTTTGTCCTTAGTGTGCCTATTACCTTTTATTGGAAAAGCCATATAGATCTGAATTAGTTCAAGAGCATTTTGTATTCCATTGATTTGATAAATGGAAGGAGGAGGTATTTATTTTATTACTTGTACATTTGTTGAGTCGAGTTCCATGAGTGATTTTTCTGTTGATGCATCATGCAATATGTTAATGAAGGTAGAAAGTCCTGATCGTATGATTGCAGAGCCTCATGGTCCCTGGAGTGCTACATTTTTCAAAATTAGAAGCAGTGGGTTTCAAATTGTGGAGGCTGCAAATATTTTTTGCAAGCTAGTGTAGGGTCCAACATGATCCTTCATAACTATGAGTTGCACGGAAGTGAAATTATGGTTGTAAAAAATGACGAGTTCATTTTCAGAGTTTTTATTCTTAGCTTTGAGCAAGAAGAAATTATGATTTAGAAGAGTTCCTTATAGTAGCAACATCTAAAGGAAGTGGTTCATCTCTAATTTGCAAGTGGAATTCAGATGTCTCGTGTCTGTGGGATGGTACAAGTATGCCAAGGCTTCCAATTGGGTATGTCTTTGGCAAGTGGACTAGCTGTGATATTTTTTTATTTGGTATGAGTTGTTTCTGTGTGCAAACTAGACAAATAGTTGTGATTTTTATTTCGGGTGTCAGTTGTAAGTAGTATTTAGCATCACTCCTTTCAAATTGGCTTTTTTCCTAATTTTAAACTTCTCCAAATAGACACTTGTTCTAGGCTGGAGTGATGGTAGAAGTTTTTGTATTAGTGTATTTGTAATATTTGTTGTAATTATCATCTGCCCTTGGCTATTAGTAAGGTCAACATGTGCAATGGATGATTTTTGGTCACTCATTGAGCTTGTCTTGCATGTTGGGCCATATGTGACTAGAACATCACCTTCAAATGCTTCTATTGATTGTGTTTTACATGTGTTAAGTATGGTGGATGGGTAGACTATCTCCAACTTGGGCCAGCAATGAATCAGCTCATGTTAGTTTTGACAATAACTGGCAAACATCTTCTATGTTTATATCTCTAGCTTTCTTAGCTTCACTTCTCTATCTTCCCCTTCCATGAAGGGCTTTATTTGTGTCAAAAGAAGCCCTACATTTCCTCCCAATGGAAGCTTCACTTCAACAACAATGGCTTCCTTTCTAGAAATTAGCTCTAGCAACACAACCATAAATGCAAACACATCAAGTTTTGGTGTGACCTCTCCATTTACTAGGTATTCTAGAGCATGTACCTTGGCATGCCTACTATATATGCCTTGTGCACACATTTATCCCTAATTTTGCAATGGAAAAATTGGCAATCTTGGCCCTAAATTTGATATCCAAGAGAATGTTTCTAGTGTTAACATCCTTGTGCACAACACAAGGCACTGTGTGCTTATGAATGTATTGAAGCCCATTTGCCACATCCAAGGTAATCTACAATCTGGTCTTCCAAGAGCTTAGATTGGAACTAACAATTTTTCTCTGACCATGAAGCCATACATTTAGGCTACCATTGTTAGTATACTCATAGACCAAGTAATACTTTTCCTTTGAATTGTTGCAAAATCCTTCGAACTTCACCAAATTACTATGATTGACCTCTCACAAAATCTTCAATTCTTGGGACATATCACCCTTTATCTACTTTATGACATAATTCTTACCATTTATGATGCCTATGTAAATAGAGCCCTAGATGTTACTCAAAGGGCTAAAATTCTATGTTGCTTTCAACAAACTCTTAATAGAATATGTGCGAGGCTTATCGATGGTGCTAATAACACTGGCTAAAAGTTTCTCTTGTTGGGTACTTTTCATTGTAAAAGACTTTGATTTCAAATTTGAGGAGCTAATGAATTCAAGCTTTTCAATAGTATTCAAATCTGAAGAGCTACTAGGTTCTTTAGTAGTCTTAGATGCTAAAACTGCCCTATAATAATACCAAAAAATGTATAAAGCCAAATCTAAAGCCCCACTCAAAGAAGCCCCTATAACAATACCCAAACCATGAGAACCATTATTTGTACTTGATGATGGAGAAGTGACCTATTCAATTGTGATTTTATTTCAAAGCTATTATTTTCTAATTATAATCAAAATTGATTCATTCACTGACTCTGATATGACCCTCTTTGCACATTACTCTTTGATTAAATAAATTAGACAATTATTAATTTTTAAATAGAAATTATATCCACAAAATAGTAAAGACTTTACACAGAAGTTCTTTTTATTGATGATACATAATTATATTTTAAATCTTTATACTTTAAAAAGAATAAGACAATCAATTTAGGGTATGACATATACTATGTTATTGATTGTTATTATCATTTAGTCTTGTCATGTACATAAACCATTTCTAGTTGATTCTGCTATGTTCGAGTTCTAATATTTCAATTATCTAATTTCTTTTCACTATCACAATATATGATTACCAGATCAGGACAACACAACGTGAAGATCAAACGAAAACGGTAACAAAGTTGTCACTTGTTCATGATACATGATAAGTTATTGATCACTACATCTAATTTCTAAAGCATAGCAATTGGATTTCTGATATTGAAGTGTAAACTTAGCATTACTATTTCAATTTTTAGCCATCTTCTAACAATGGAAAATTAAAATAAAGGGAAACTATGAACATGTTACTTTGGTACACTTTTACAAGTTTACACGTACATGCCTTATTGCAAACCTAAATGTTGACTTAGTTAAGTTTGAAATAGTCAACCAACAAGTACCTTAAACTTGACAGTCCACACACAAATTGCTAGGATTAAACCACATAAAGAAATAATAATTACATGCAAATATAACCAATAACAGAAAATAAAAGATCACATAGAAAAGAACACAAGGCACCAAGATTTAATGTGGTTCACCCAACCCTAGTCTATATCCACCAAACAACAAGTTTGATATTATTACGATCTAGTGATTACAACCTGATTACAATTCGTAATCCCTTATAGCTCAATATTGCCACAAGAAACAATTTCACATCACACCTATGAAACAATCCCTGACTCTAAGCTCTTTTATACAAGTATTTTTACTGCTTTAGGGTTATAATTAATAATTACATGTCGGCCCAAAATATTGATAAAATAGGGCCCAATTTTTCTTTTCGAGGCGATGCCCCAAGCCCCAAAGAATTTATGAAGTATGTACAATACTTTCCTGATTAGTCACCACAATCTAACAATCTCCCACTTGGGGATTGATTAGGCTCCACACTAAACAACAATCTCCCACTTAGAGACTGATCCTGTAGCTATGACGCTACTCCATGAGACTCCCATTGGATCAAACCACCATGGACTCTACTATTCTTTTATTCATGCTCAGTTGAGAAAACCAACTAAAATTTGAAGAGGAGTTGAAATTCTCCCTTTTTACTACCTTTTTCAACATATTTGCTAGATTTTCATTTGTATGTATCTTCTCCATCTTTAACTATCCATCCTCCAAAACTAACCAAATGAAATGGTACTGCAACTGTATGTGTTTGGTCTTTGAATGCAGAGCTGAATTCTTTGCAAGATGAATGGCACTCTAACTATCTATGAACAAATAATTATCCTTCTGAGGATGTCCCAATTCTTCTAAGAAGAATTGGAGCCATATCATCTCCTTGGCTGCCTCTATAGTAGCAACATACTCTATCTCTGTAGTGGATAGAGCATTAATCTTCTGTAACCTAGAAATTTAGCTCACGGTTGCCCCACCAATAGTAAAGGCATAACCTATAGTACTTCGCCTGGTATCAATATCCCCCACCAAATCTGAGTCAACATAGCCCTATAAATAAGTAGTAGAGCCCCCCAAATGCAAACACTTATTAGATGTTCCTCTCAAATATTTGAGAATCCATTTGACTGCATTCCAATGCTCAATTCCTAGATGAGTCATATACCTACTAATGACTCCCACTGCATGTGCAATATCTGGCCTAGTACATACCATAGTATACATCAAGCTTCCTATAGCTGAAGCATAGGGTACCTTGGACATCTTATCCTCCTCTTCTTGTGTCTTAGGACACATCTCCTTAGTCAACTTCAAATGACTAGGTAAAGGTGTGCTGACAGCTTTAACATTCTCCATAGAGAAACATTGCAACACCTTCTCAACATAATCAACTTGAGATAGCATCAATTTCCTGTTCTTCCTATCTCTGCAAATCTTCATACCAAGGATTTTTTTTACTGCCCTCAAATTCTTCATAGCAAATGCATGTGCTAATTGACATTTTAGCCCCTTAATATGATCCATGTTAGACTTAGCTACAAGTATATCATCAACATATAAACATAAAATGATGTAGCTATCATCATCCAACCTCTTAAAGTAGACACAATGATCTGAATGACACCTACTATAACCATGCTCATGCATAAAACTATCAAATTTCAGATGCCATTGTTGAGGTGCTTGCTTCAAGCCATATAAACTTTTCTTCAATTTGCACACTAAGTTTTCCTTACCTTTGACCTCAAAACCCTATGGCTGAGTCATATATATCTCCTCATCTAAATCTCCATGAAGAAAGGATATTTTAACATCAAGCTGCTCTAAATGAAAATTTTTAGTAGCCACAATACTTAAAACAGTATGGATAGAAGTCATCTTAACAACAAGAGAAAATATCTCATCAAAATCAATGCCCTTTTTCTGTGTAAATCCTTTCACAACTAACCTAGCTTGAAATATTTTCTTACCTCCTTCCTTTTCTTTCAACTTGTAAACCCACTTATTCTATAAAGCCTTTTTACTTGCAAGAAAGCATAAATCCCATGTCTTATTTTTTAGCAAAGAGTCCATTTAATCTTTCATTGTAGACTCCCACTGAATCTTAGTTTCTTCCTGCATAGCTTCATCATAACATTCAAGTTCACCAGCATTAGTAAGTAAAATAGAATACAAAGAGGGAGAAAATCTTTCTAGAGGTCTAATTTGCCTTGTTGACTATCTAACGTTCACTAGTGTGTGTGGTATTTGTTGTTATGGTTGTTGCACATCATTAGGAATGGCTAGAACATCATCTTTTGGAGTATCATCCAACACTACATAATCATCTTCTTTGTTCTCATGTCGCTACAACAGATCTTTGTACAACACTTTTTCATTGAATATGACATCCCTGCTTCTTACAATTTTATGATTTTCAAAATCCCAAAGCCTATAACCAAATTTATTAATGCCATATCCAAAAAATACACATTTCTTTGACTTAGCTTCTAGCTTAGTTCTATTTTTAGAATCTATATGAGCAAAAGCTTCACAACCGAAGGTCTTGAGAAAAGAATAACTCACCTTCTTACCAATCCATGCTTCCTCTGGAATAACACATCCCTAAGGAGTAGAAGGACCTCTATTAATCAAATATACATTAGTATTGATAGCCTCTTCCCACATGTATAAGGGCAACCCTAAATACAACCTCATGCTCCTTGCATGCTCCATTATAGTCCTGTTCATGCGTTCAACCACTCCATTTTCCTGTAGAGTCCTTGGAACAAGTTTTTGTCTATGAATACCATTAGTGGAGCAATAATCTTCAAATTCATGACTGCAATATTCACCACCATTATTAGATTTGAGACATTTTAATTTCTTACCAATCTCATTTTCAACCAAGCATTTCCATTTCTTAAAAGTTTAAAATACATTAGAATTTTGTCTAAGGAAATAAACCCATACTTTTCTAGTTGCATCATCAATAAATGTAACATAATAATGAGAGCCACCAAGGGAAGATACCTGAGTCAATCCCCATACATCTGTATGCACAAGCTCTAATTTCTCCTTTTTGTTTTCCTTCCCAGTTGGGTATGTGCGAGATCATGGTGTGCCAAAAAGTGGCGATGTGAAAAAAATAGAGTTTGAAAATGTCTAAAAGCGTTTCAAAATCCGCTATGAATTTTTTTCACCTATCTAGGTACCGAACTTGGAAAGTAAGGTCCAACCCTTATCAGATATCCAATTTGATATCGGATATCCAATATAATATTGGATACTCAATAACAAGTACTTAAAAATATATAGTATGAAATATATATAAAGTAATATGAAATAATAAATTAGTTATTACATTATATAATTGTAAAATAATAAATATGTATTATATTATTTATGAAGATTAATATTTTTATATTTCAAAAATCATTCACAAATATTAATGAGTAAAATATAATATAATAGTATAAATTACTAATATAATATAATATAATAGTATAGTATAATATAATATAATAGTATAAATTATAATATAATATAATAGTATAATATAATATAATAGTATAATATAATGTAATATAATAATATGATATAATATAATAGTATAATATAATATAATATAATATAATAGTATAATATAATAGTATAATATAATATAATAGTACAATATAATAGTATAATATAATATAATAGTATAATATAATATAATATAATATTATAATATGATATAATATAATAGTATAATATAATATAGTATAATAGTATAATATAATAGTATAGTATAATAATATAATATAATATAATATAATATAATATAATAGTATAATATAATAGTATAATATAATATAATATTATAATATAATATAATATAATAGTATAATATAATAGTATAATATAATACATTACTAATATGTTATTTTTGACCGACGGGGTGTTTCAAAGAAGACAACCCACAGGTTGACGTGTCAAATATCAGATATTCAATATTGCATTGGATATCTGATATTATATCAAATATCTGATATAATATTGGATACCTGATATCTGTTAATGTTTATAAAAAAAAAAAGACAACCGGCGGGTTGTTTTCACAAGGTTATCTAGTGTTTAGCGGCTCAGATATCGGGTTTGAAATTGGATACACAATATAAGGTTAATTTTTTTTGTTGTTTTATCAATTTTAATATAAATTTTATAAATTTTATCATGAATTTGTTAGTTTTAGTTGAATTTAGGGTTTTTTTGATAGAAATTGTTAAAATTAAGGTTTTTAAAATATATATATTATGTTTTGCAAATTAATAGGAATGGCTGATCAAAATGATGACACTAAGGCAAGGAATAATATTCCTTGTAACCCCCCGCCAAATGATCCAGTGCCCCTGCAAAACCATCCACCAAATGATCCTTTACCCCCTTAAAACCCTCCTCGAATTGAGGATATGATAATTGAAAATCTCACCCAATTGAGGACTTTGCAAAGAACATATAATAATGTACCCGCATTGGCTCCTATGTTATCCACATTAAACACCATAGTGGATAACATTGAAACCCTTACCAATCAACAAAATGCTGCTCTTCGTTGGCGTGACAAAATACATGAGATGTTTGATGATGGCTTGGACTATGATGAGGTTGCGGCCCTCAATATAACCAAAGAGGATTTGGCTAGCCTTTTTGTGAACCCAAAAATCGGTATACCAGTAAAAAAAAAAAACCAGACTATCGATTAAATGGTGCACAAATGAGGCCATACATGCAAACTTTTGGGATCACTGGTGGATGGTATTTAATATCCCTCCACATAGCAATTTAGAGGTGCCATTTTAGTTCCTTAGAAAATTATATGCAGAATTTCTATTGAAACTCAAAGCAAACTATTAGAGGATGAAGCCCAACATGGGTGTAGGACTAGGAGCTCCTTAGGATAGACCCTCTTCCCAGCAGAAGAAAGCTGGCACTTTTGTTCCCCCTACTAATATCTCCCCCCCTCCTTGATTGCAACATCCTGATATTATGGCAGAGGCTAGCTCTTAGACCATTAGAGCCATTCATAGGCTAAGTAGCCCATTGATATCTTAGGCTAGGTCAGTCCCGCCTCCCTGTGTTGATGATGCTAGCACCAGTTCATCATCGGCTAGCTCATCACACATTTGTGTGCTTCAAACTTGCATTATGTGCAAGAATATTTTCCTCGGTCCCAGAGGTGATCTTCCTGAGTATCATTTTGTATTAGATGAGGATACACCAGACACACGTGTAGAGGCTACAGACCCTGATGCGAGAGAGGAGGGGAATGCAGAGGCATGGACTCCTTCTGTGTCAATACTTGTATACATTTTTTTTATGACATATGTGATTTAAAGTTAATTTTTATAATAGAGTAATTTTAATTACTTATACATGTATGTGATCTTCATTCATGTTTAGTTGATGACCGAGGAGGAGCTCAGACAGATTGATGATGCCATGCTCTCGGCCATTTTATTTGGCCTTGAGACATCTACGGTACATTATTTTGTGTTCTCATTGTTTTTTCTATTTGATATTTTAGCATATATGGTTGCTAATCTTTCTTTTATCTTGCAGGTACCACCTGTCTCGAGGGGACAAAGTGTGGGGGATGAGCCAGCACCCATTGACAAAGGAAAGGTAATTAGGTGCTTTCTATTTGATTAAATATCGATACATTCTTGTAAAATTTTTGTGGTAATGAAATTTAATTTCATTTTTTATTGTATATAGGACGTGGCTATTGGCAATGAGCCCGTATAGATTTCATGTTGTAGACGCTCAGGCATTTCCATTCACACTGAGAGCCCCATTGAATGTATAAGTATCATTTATTTTTTATTTTCCTTATCTTTAGAAATAAATTCAAAACTGATTTATGTGATATTTAACAACTACTATTTTGTATCTCATAGGAGACTCCTAGTGCGCATTAGGTTCGACAAGAGAGTTATGTAGATTTGATGATGCAACCACTATATCTTGAGGAGGAGCCTACACTAGTAAGTTGTAGTTTGAATTCATGATTAAATATGTTATAAATTTAGCATGCTATGAATTATAATATTATAGTTCAAGTTGTAGATTCATTTGAAAAAACATATTTGAACATACATAGCCCACAATCAGTGAGGTACAAGCATTGCTGAGGGCATACAAGAGGACTCCTAACTGGCACAGAAGGTCGATGAGAGAGGTATTTATTATGAAATTTTAATAGAATAAATCTTCATTACAAAAAATATCATTATGCATTTGAGTAATTCAATGTTAGATACAAAGAACCATATAAATTTAGTAGTCTAACTTTGGGTTTTCCTTTTTTGTTTATGTAGGAGGCATCCAATCCACCTAGTGCAATGAAGAGGTTGCATTTTGATCATCCACCAGAACCCTAGGATAGTATAGTAATCGTAGGATGCATCATGAGACATTTTGAGATGGCATATGCCACATTGTTTACAAAAATATTGATATTATACACATTCCGATGGCATGATCAGCCACATTTTGTATATGGATCTATGTATTTTGATATATATTTGTGTACTTTTTCTATGGATACATGATATTTGATATATATATTTGTGTAATTTGTCTATGGATACATGTATTTTGATATATATTTTTGTCATTTATGTGCACAATGATATACATATTAATTTAGTATCTAGTATTGTTCAATTTATCATGGATCATGTGTATTGTTCATGTTTATGGAATATCATTAATTTTGATCATGTTTGTTATATTTGATTTAAATACAATAATTTGTGAATAACATTTTAACAACCTTTATTATCAAATTTGGATGCAATGTTTAATTTGAAGTGCTATCATGACATAAACACACTTGCTAACCTCCTACCAAGGTTCACATAACCCCAAATCTTATTGTAAACTCCACCTTCAACCTTGAAACTAACTCTTGGCTTCAAATTGAATCTCAACATAGTTAAAGACTCCACTCCTCAACCATGGATTCTATTCCCAACTACAAACTCATTCCTAGACTCATAATCTTTGATAACTAGCATTTCACTTTGTTACTATCCTCATACTACAACTTTTCAATTTCAACATAACCTCAAAATATCCCAACTTAAGAGATTTGATTGGATCAAACCTTTTTAACTTGGTTCCCAAATACCATATCCATATGAATAACATCTATACATTTCTCACATTGATCTAATTACCCATATTGATCCACTTAACAAAATTGGCTTCATTAATGTATGTTATCATTTCACAACTTATATAGGTGTTTCCAACCTTGTATGGTCATGCTCAAACCCCTCACTGACTCTTTGCACTCATTTTCACTTTGCAAGAAAAAGTTATGGCTAATTTTCCTGTAGCATTTGATAGTTCATCGATAGCCCTCACAAGCTCCAAGTTACAGCCCTCGAAAGATCGACCTCGAAACACACTTAGAGCACCTTGGAGTCTCCTCAGTATGGGGTGGCTGTAGACAATGGATGGTCTCCATGGTTGGAACAAGGGTGTCACTAGGGTTCACCCACTCACCTAGAGCTAATGGCCTTGATGATTCGATGCCAAGATCAACAATTTCAAAATTATGCTATGGTGCACCTATGAACTGAGGCACACTATGAGTTTTGGCATAGAGTGAGATCACTATGTCGAATCCAAATGGAATGTGATCTTTTGAAAATGAGATAGGTTATTTTAGGCCTTGACATTATCATCCTATAGCATTTGATGGTTCATCAATAGCCCTCACGAGCTTCGAGTTACGACCCTTGGAAGATTGACCTTGAAATGCACTTAGAGCACCTTGGAGACTCCTCGGTACAGGGTGGTCGCAAATGATGGAGGGTCTCCACATCTAGAACAAGGGTGTCACTAGGGTTCACCCACCCATCTAGAGCTAATGGTGTTGATGATTCGATGCCAAGATTAGCGATTTCAATGTTACATTGTGGTGCACCTATGAGCTGAGGTACACTGCGAGTTTTGGCATCGAGTGAGATCATTGTGTCGAATCCAAATGGAAGTTGATCTCTTGAAAATGAGATGAGTTATTTTAGGCCTCAACATCAATGTCCTATAGAATTTGATGATATATTGATAGCCCTCATGAGCTCTGAGTTACGGCCCTTGGAAGATCGACCTCGAAACACACGTAGAGCACCTTGGAGACTCCTTGGTACAAGGTGGCTGCAGATGATGGAGGGTCTCCATGGCTAGAAGAAGGGTGTCACTAGGGTTCACCTATCCATCCGAAGCCAATGGTGCTGACGATTTGATGCCAAGATCATCAGTTTCAAAGTTATGCTATGGTGCACCTATGAATTGAGGCACACTGCAAGTTTTGGCATCGAGTGAGATCACTATGCCGAATCCAAACAGAAGGTGATCTCTTAAAAATGAGATAGGTTGTTTTAGGCCTCAACATCATTGTCTTGTAGCATTTCATAGTTCATCAATAGCCCTCATGAGCTCCAAGTTATGGCCCTTGGAAGATCGACCTCGAAACACACTTAAAGCACCTTGGAGACTCCTTAGTATAGGGTGGCCATGGACAATGGTCTCTATGATTGGAATAAGGGTGTCATTAGGGTTCACCCGCCCATTTAGAGCTAATGGAACTGACAATTTGATGCCAAGATCAACGGTTTCAAAGTTATGTTGGGGTGCACCTATGAACTGAGACACATTGCAAGTTTTGGCATTGAGTGAGATTGATGTGTCGAATCCAAATGGAAGATGATCTCTCAAAAATGAGATAGTTTATTTTAGGCCTCAACATCACTATCCTGGAGCATTTGACAGTTCATTGATAGCCCTCACGAGCTTTGAGTTACGACCCTCAGAAGATTGACCTTGAAACACACTTAGAGCACCTTGGAGATTCCTCAGTACGGGATGGCCGTGGACGATGGATGATCTCCATGGCCAAAACCAGGGTGTCACTAGGGTTCACCCGCCCATCTGGAGCCAATGGCCTTTACAATTCGATGCCAAGATAAGCGGTTTCAAAGTTATGCTGTGGTGCACCTATGAACTAAGGCACACTGCAAGTTTTGGCATTGAGTGAGATTAATGTGCTAAATCCAAATGAAAGGTGATCTCTTGAAAATGAGATAGGTTATTTTAGGCCTTAGCATCACCATCCTGTAGCATACAACAGTTCATCGATAGCCCTCATGAGCTCTAAGTTACGATCCTTAGAAGATCAACGTCGAAATGCACTTAGAGCACTTTGGAGACTCCTCTATACGAGTTGGCCATGGACGATGGATGATCTCCATGGCTGGAACAAGGGTATCACTAGGGTTCACCCAACCATCTAGAGCTAATGGCACTAATGATTTGATGTCAAGATTAGCAATTTCAAAGTTATGCTGTGGTGCACCTATGAACTGAGGCACACTGTGAGTTTTGGCATCGAGTGAGATTGCTGTGCTGAATCCAAATAGAATGTGATCTCTCAAAAATGAGATAATTTATTTTAGGCCTCAACATCATCATCCTATAGCATTTAGTGGTTCGTCGATAGCCCTTACGAGCTCTGAGTTACGACCCTAAAAAGATTAACCTCAAAATGTATTTAGAGCACCTTGAAGACTCCTCAGTACGGGGTGGCCGTGGACCATGGAGGGTCTCCGCAGCTAGAACAAGGGTGCCACTAGGGTTCACCTACCCATCTAGAGCTAATGACACTAATGATTTGATGCCAAGATTAGTGATTTCAAAGTTAGGTTGTGGTGCACCTATGAATTGAGGCACACTGTGAGTTTTAGCATCGAGTGAGATCGCTGTGCCAAATCCAAATGGAATGTTATCTCTCAAGAATGAGATAGGTTATTTTAGGCCTCAGCATCACCATCATGTATAATTTGATGTTTCATCGATAGCCCTCATGATCTCCAAGTTATGACCCTTAGAAGATCGACCTTGAAATGCACTTAGAGCACCTTGGAGACTCCTTGGTATGGGGTGGTTGTGAACGATGGAGGGTATTTGTAGTTGGAACAAGGGTGTCAGTAGGCTTCACCTACCCATCTAGAGCTAATGGCACTAACAATTCAATGCCAAGATCAATGGTTTCAAAGTTACGCTGTGGTGATCCTTTAATGTCGTAGAATGTTATTTTTATGCACTTTTATGGATGTGTATTTGGAAATTGAATAAATTTTGTTAAATGATTGATAGGGACTTCAAAACAAAACCAAAATCTTATAAATAAATAGTGCCAACTTATCAATGCAAAAAGTTCACACTTCAACCATTTGGTTTCATACTACACGTAGAAAATTAGAAAAATGCATTGGAAATAAGTTCTTTATTGATTTGAGAGCAAGTACAATGTGTTTCTTCAATCTATCTCCTTCTTCAAATGCTCAAAGCCTATATAGGCTATTTACAACTAGTTCAACCAACCTATGGATAGTTCTAGCTATTAGGTGTTACATTTTGGAAAGTTGTCAAGAAAATTGCAAAAGTTGCTAAGCAACTTTTTGCAATTTTTGCGCTAAGACAAGTTTTATTGCAAATTTGTTTGCAAATGGACTCTGCAAACTCCTAGAGACCCTACTAATGTTCTAAACACCTAGACTTGCCTAGAAAACATGTAATTTACCAAAAATCCACTTTATTGGACCAATTGATGCCCAAGGCTTATAGTTGCACCATGGGGTCTTGTGTCCATTACAAATGTGGATGGTCACAGGGAGATCATTAGATCTATCCCTAGACCTTGTTACATCAAGAAAAGAAAAAGGACTAGGTGCTTTGAACTAATGTTCCATGTATTGATGTGATAAAAAAGTTCATGGAATGGTTAGTGATTGTGCATACCTCATGTATGCGTTACTTGATTTTTTTTTTGATGAGATGTGGTTGGTATGTGATCGATTAACAAGCTTTCTTAGCATGAGCATTGTTGGATAACCAATCAATTTTCCTACTAATTCAAATGGGTGTGCCTAAGGGCTCAACATGTTTGGGTGATATTGAATCCACATGAAAATCACTAGCTCTTCTAGAGATGCTAAAGGGTGTGTGCAAAGGGACTAGCATCCTTTAATATTGCAGAATTTCATTTTTGTGCATTTTTATGGATATGCATTTGGAAACATGTCACGCATTCTTGAAAATTCTTTTTATTAGACATACTAGGTATGTGAATGATCAACAACCTTGTATTTCATTAATGTTATTGGACTAAGAACCGGTTTTCCTCTCAGTTGGAAGGGTGGGCCTAAGGGTTCAACACTAATGGGTGATGTTGAACCACCTTGGTAATTACTAGTTCATTTGGGGAGACTTGAGACTGCATGCAAAGGGATTCTTGTCAATTTTACTCTTGTTTCAAGGGGTGGGCCTAAGAGCTCAACATGTTTTGGTGATGTTAAATCACCATATTAATGAATAGCTCATTTGGAGATGCTAAAGAGTGTGTGCAAATGGACTATCATCCTTTAATGTCATAGAATATTATTTTTATAAACTTTTATGAACTATCCCTTGCATGTTGATAACATAAGAGGAGATGAGGAGCATTGATAGACAACAAGAGTATTACATGCATAATGATGAGTGTCCTTACCAAGATCAATAAAAAATGGATTGGCAAAAAAGGAAGTATGATGAATATCTTGCAAGAGAGATAACTATAAAAGAAGAGTAGATGAGATTGCAATTTTCTCAATTTCAACAGGTAAAGACCCAACCACCTTGTGTTCCTAGTCAATGAACCGACCCATTAAAGTGGAGGCCCTCAAAAATGAATTTCCAAGCTCTAGGCATGTTGGTCCTATATAATATCCAAGTATACCTCCTATTTTTGAGATTCCAAGTTTTAGGGGTCATAGCCTTGCAAAAGAAATAGAACAACCCCTATATGAGTCCCTACATGGTCAAATTATCAAATTGACATGGAGGCCTTCTTGGACCAACTATCCTAATTTTAAAATACCATTACCTTCTTTTGTTGAGCAGAATGAGGAAGATGTGATTCAAACCACATAATCACAATAAAAAATATGAATGAGATGGTAGCTAACCAAAGCTTAGAAGATTTTTTTTATAGTATTGCAAAAGTTTTTTGTGAGAACCTTGCTACTAAAAATTCAGAGTATATGCACTTTTCCTAATGATTCTAAGCATGAATGCAAGATGGATCCATTTCTCAAGAGCATTCAGTAGGTTGATAGTTGTCATGAACTTTGAACTATGAACTTTTATTGCAAATTTATTTGTAAATGGATTCCACAAACTCTTAGGGACCCTACTAGTGTTCTAAACACCTAGACTACCTAGAAAACATAGAAATAACCAAAAATCCACTTTATTGGACCAATTTATGCCCAAGGCTTATAGTTTCACCATGGGGTCTTGTGTCCATTACAAAAGTGGATGGTCATAGGAAGATCATTAGATCTATCCCTAGACCTTATATTAGACAAGTTAATATCAGGGGGAAAATCAATTTGGTAAGCATTGTTGCCACACTTTTTGCCAATGGAGGAAGAGTTGGCATGGTTGTAATAATGCATGGTAACCATGATGAACCAAAAAAAAGGAGAAACACTATAGAGACCAAAAAATCAAGCTTAAAGTTTATGCTTTCAAGAGGTTGTGCAATTGGGTATTTTTCCCAGCTCAAGTCAAGGGAGGAGTCACCATTCAAACTAGCACTTGAACATGAAGATGATTATGGAGAGGATCAAATGCAACATGTTGATTCAATCCCAAATGTTGACAATATACAAGGGTTTAACTTTGACAATATACAAGATCACATTATTAGAATAAAATAATGAGTAAACTATAGAATGGAAACATCACACCATAAAAAAATTCAAATACATTGATAAGACTTGTAGTAAAAGGCTTACACAATATTAGCATCATAAAATCACTTCTTGTTTCAATGCCTCATTGTGAATGAGTATTCAAACTTATTGACACCTTCCCCAAATTGTTTTTTAAGGAATCAAGTATTCTAATTGTTCATTTGTATTTTCTAGATTTGTCTTATTTGATTAGTTTGATAAAAATGGTTTCAATAATCATAATGTTAGCTCTATGTAAAATAAGAAAAAAGCCAGACTTGTAATAAGATATTCACAAGCAATTATCTTTCATTGTCTCCTTGCTTCAATACTCATATCGTTATAGCCTTGTATCACATGCAAATATGATTTGCAAGAACTTGTTCAATATCTTCCTCTTATAATTCCTTACAAAGAACCTACCAAAATACAAATTAGAACATGCAACTAATTTAATCTGTCTTTTTCATCATTACAAAAATGATATACAATTTTTTTTTACATTTTACATCATAATACATCATAAATCTTAAGAATTCTCCCCAACACCACCTACATTTGAATATCATAAAAAATATTAGTAACTTATTGTATTAAACAAGATAATCATCGGTTCACTGAATCATTATGAAGAAAATAACATAAGAAGTAAATATACCTAGTTGAGTGTTCCAGTAGGGTCCTCTCTCTATTTTAGGGTCTCCAACAAGGCTTTATGATCAACATTAGTAATAGTAAAAAGTTCTTTTACTTTTGGTCTTCCTTGATGCTTCAACAACTCTACATTTTTTGTTATAATAAGATGCAAATATATGAGAATTATTTTTTGCTTCTAATAGTCTTCAAATGTAGGAATTCCATTCCTTCTAAGCATGTATGTCTATAGCCATATTCCAGTGACAACCACTGAACCAATAGGATATGTGAATCCATCATCATTTGTGATCAGTTGTGCAAGCTTTTGTTTACCTCTTACACAATGTGCTAACCAATAATCATATTTATCATCATTCCCCTATGGTGCAACCAATGTAAAGACATGTCCTGGCTGAAGAAGATTTGATAGATGCATATGCTTAAGTGAACTTTCCATGTCATCATTTCTGATAGAGGGTATGATAGACAATGGAGTAAGTTAAATATGGAGCCCATGTGTCCTCCCAATCACTTGACTCACAGTGATCCCAATTACACTAAAAATAACAAGGACAAAAGAAAGCTAGTTGTCGTGTCCCAATGGTCCATGTACTAGAATCAAAGTTCTGGAATGAATGCATTTTTGATGAGTCTCTCACTATAGCACAATCTAATCTATCACATATGGACCCTTCCTCAACCAACCAAAAGAACTTGCGTACCACTGAATCAAGAGTCCCCCCTGTGATAATGCTAAACTACACCAATCAACAATGCTATGAGCATCAAGAAGCTCTGTTGCTGAAATCTTCAATTACTCCTTAACTAAAGCTCTCTTCACACATGCCCCTACTCCATCATGTTCCCCTTTCCCATGGCTAGACTCAAAAAAATTCCAAATATGAGGCACCCCCCTCTCTATGTGCATCCTATACGACCAATAAAACATGCAAGCATTCTTGAATTGACCTATACAATTATTTGACCAAATGATATGTCTATCCATAGTAATTGCATGCTCTTGTAAGAAATCAAAATAATTCTCAAAACAATGTTGCACAAACTCGTGAGAGTGAGATCTATCATCACTCATATAAAAATGATACTCTCTAATAATCTTCCAATTATCTTCTGCACTATCAAAGGCATGTCTATATGTTATGTGGATGAAAATAACAATCTGAATAGAGTTGTAATACTGAGATTGTGTCTCATTTTGAGGTTGCAATGTGTAGTTCTCAGCAAAATCAACAACTGATGTAATAGTGCCAATGAGAAAAGTCTCCTTACACATTCTAAATTTTTGACCCAACCACTGAGACCTATGACTATGTCTTGCATACTTGTAGAAAAGATTTGCCTTGAAATCTGAAATAAAACTAGCCACACTGATTTCTTTTCCAACCAATTCAAATCTAGAGCCCTCACCCCCACTCTTCAATGTGTATTTCACCATTTCATATACCCTTTTTTTTTTTACTATTGTCTTACCAAGATCTTGTTCTCACCCCTCATGGAAACATGTGTCGAACTTAGATAAGCCACCACATTCTGAACACTTCTCATTTAAGCAAGCATTTCTATAAAAGAAACAACCATCAACTCTACGACATAAAAATTGATCTAGCAAGTCTCTTGATGATTTTTGAAGCCCACTAGCACCACAATTCTCCAACATTTCTTTACTATGCAAAGTAGAATGGATGGAGCATAATAGTTCATGGTGCATACAAAACTCGACATGATATTTGCAACAACATATATTTCAAATTTTAAGTGGCACACAATAAAATGGCTTCAAAGATTCAAAATACCTTTGTGATATATGAAGACTTGGATGACTCTCTCTAAATCATTTGAACAACATAGTTTGACTTACCTCCAAATAGTGTTTAGGATGTGGCGTGTGGTCTCTGATGCCAATTCTCAACTTTAACACATCTTTAGCATTGGGTGATACTCGTGAGCTAGATTGCCAAAATTATGTAATTTCTTCTTTCACATCATCATATAGCTTCTTATAAAAATGTGAAAGTCTCCCACCAAATGCCCATGTTTCATTTTGAAGAGAATCATCAATTCTCTCTCGTCAACTAAGTGCTCTTCTCAAAGTAGTATGATTTAGGTTCAAATCAATACAAGTTTGTCTAATATATCTACCCTTTCTCAAATGATGACTTACCAAAGAGGTTGTAATAACCCTTTAAGAAGCTTTATTATCCTTCTCCCTACTATTTTTCCCAATGCTATCGAGAGCACTGAAAATATTTTTCACAATAATGGCATTTTTTTCCAGTTTTCTATTGACACAAATCTTCAATTTGGAAAACATAGGTCTCATCTTTTGGATCTTTAATAAGTCCATAAAAAGCTGACATTGCTCCACCATTGTCTTGTTGCCAAAAAACATCTTATATAGTCTTGAAGCCTATAACCGAATGGTTCTTTCTGATTTTTTCCCTTCCAAATTGGTAATAATTGTTTCATCAATTTCAATTATCTATTTTGGTGTTCTAGAACCTTCATGTCGATTATAATTAGGAGATATGTAAGGTTCCTATGCATTGTCATGTTCGGCATGGTCAATTATGCAATTTACATTATGACCTAGTAGAATTTCCTCAAAATTTTCATTCGCTAAATTTTCAATTCTAACATTATCATTTTCAATTGGTACATTTTCATTCCTCAACCACATATTCATTATCTGACTCTATGATTTCACCTTCAACTAATTCATTGTCAACTTGATTGACATTTAACATACCTTGTCTTTTCCTTCGGTGTCCTATTTTGTCCCTTTCCCTATATGCCACAATGTCTTCATTAGATACCTTCCTTTTGCATTTAGCTTTTTGACGATTACTACTCCCCATTTAGATGACACTATCAGACCCCTAGGTATATATTATCAAACTTTTTAAAATTATTTGGGCCCCAAAACGTGACTTTTCCTAAAACTCGTGAAAAAGACCCACAAAAAGCGATGTTGTTAGGTCTGCAAGGACAAGGAATATTTTCAAAAAATCATGCTAGTAAAATTGGCTATCTGATTGTAGATCGGATACCCAATTTTAGATTGGATACCCGATTTCAGATCGGATATCTAATATTGGCTGACACCAAAATATTGGAGGGAAAAATGAATTTATGAATTATGACTAATGAGTTATGAAATATATAAATATATAATATCACTAATGAGTTATGACTAACATATATATATATATATATATATATATATATATATATATATATATATATATATATATATATATATATATATATATATATATATATATATATATATATATATATATATATATATATAAAATTAAATTAAATTATTATTATTTTATCTATAAATATAATATATATTAATATATTATATTATTATTAAATATAATAACAAAATATATTATATATATGTTATTAATATATATTATTATTATTATCATCTATAAATTATAATCTATAATATATATTATTATTATTATTATTATGACCTATGTTATTAATATATAATAATATATTATGTTATTATTATTATTATAATATATAAATATTATATATATATATAAATATTATATATATATATATAAATATTATATATATATATATAAATATTATATATATATATATATATATATAAATATCATATATATATATATATATAAATATATATATATATATAATTATTATACTATATTATTATATTTTTACTATATTATTTTTACTAAATTATTTGTATTTGTTACTATAACAACATATAATAATTGTTTATATGGGTTGAAAGGGGCCATAGGATGACCTATGACCCCTTTCGACACATTCTATGACGACATATGTGTCTAGGGAATATATTAGAATCATTTATATGGGTCGAAAGGGGCAATAGAATGACCTATGACCCCTTTCGACACATTCCATGATGACATATGTCTCTAGGGGTCCTAGGACTCCTAGGGACATATTGAAATCATTTATATGGGTCGAAAGGGCCATAGGATGACCTATGACCCCTTTCGACACATTCCATGATGACATATGTGGACCCCTAGGGACATATTAGAATCGTTTATATGGGTCGAAAGGGGTCATAGGATGAACTATGACCCCTTTTAACACATTTTATTACAACATATGTCTCTAGAGGCCCTAAGAACCCTCAAGACATATTACAATCATTTATATGGGTCGAAAGGGGCCATAGGATGACCTATGACCCCTTTCGACACATTTTATGATGACATATGTCTCTAGGGGTCTTAGGACCCCTAGGGTCATATTAGAATCATTTATATGGGTCGAAAGGGGTCATAAAATTTTGACACATTCCATAAAAATATATGTCTCTAGGGGTCCTAAGACCCCTAGGAACATATTATAATCATTTATATGGGTCAAAAGGGGTCATAGGATGACCTATGACCCCTTTCGACACGTTTTATTACAACATATGTCTCTAGGGGCCCTAGGACTCCTAGAGACATATTAGAATCATTTATATGGGTTGAAAGGGGCCATAGGATGACCTATGACCCTTTTTGACACATTCCATGATGACATATGTCTCTAGGGGCCCTAGGACCCCTAAGAACATTTTACAAACATTTATATTGGTTGAAAGGGGCCATAAGATGACCCATGACCTCTTTCAACACATTCCATGATGACATATGTCTCTAGGGGTCCTAGGACCCCTATGGACATATTAAAATCATTTATATGGGTTGAAAGGAGCCATAGGATGACCTATGACCCCTTTCGACACATTCCATGATGACATATGTCTCTACGGGTCCTAAGACCCCTATGGACATATTAGAATCGTTTATATGAGTCAAAAGGGGCCATAGGATGACCTATGACTCCTTTTGACACACTTTATTACAACATATGTCTCTACGGGTCTTAGGACGCCTACGAACATATTATAATCATTTATATAGGTTGAAAGTTTCGATACATTCCATGACGACATATGTCTCTAAGGGTCCTAGGACCCCTATGGAAAAATTAGATTCATTTATATGGGTAGAAAGGGGCCATAGGATGACCTATGACCCCTTTTGATGCATTCCATGAAGACATATGTCGCTAGGGGTCCTAGGACCCCTAGGGACATTATAATGATTTATATGGGTCCAAAGGGGCCATAGGATGACCTATGACACCTTTCGACACATTTTATTACAACATATGCCTCTAGGGGTCCTAGGACCCGTACATACATATTATAATTGTTTATATGGGTCGAAAGGGGTCATAGGATGACCTATGACCCCTTTCGACACATTCTATAACGACATGTCTCTAGGGGTCTTAGTACCCCTAGGGACATATTAGAATCATTTATATGGGTTGAAAGGGGCCATAGGATGACCTATGACCCCTTTCGACACATTCCATGATGACACATGTCTCTAGGGGTCCTATGACCTGTATGAACATATTAGAATCATTTATATGGGTTGAAAGAGGTCATACGATGACCTATGTTCCCTTTCGACACATTCCGTGATGACATATGTCTTTAGGGGTCCTAGGACCCCTAAGGACATATTACAATCGTTTATATGAGTTGAAAGAGGTCATAGGATGACCTATGACCCCTTTCACCACATTTTATTACAACATATGTCTCTAGGGGACCTAGCATGCTAGAGACACATTAGAATCATTTCTATGGGTCGAAAGGGGCTATAGGATGACCTATGAACCCTTTCGATACATTCCATGACGATATATGTCTTTAAGGGTCCTAGGACCCCTAAGGACATATTATAATTGGTTATATGGGTCGAAAGGGGTCAAAGGATGACCTATGACCCCTTTCGACACATTTTATTACAAAATGTCTCTAGGGGACCTAGGACCCCTAGGGACATATTATAATCGTTTATATGGGTTGAAAGGGGCCATAGGATGACCTATGACCCCTTTTGATGCATTCCATGATGACATATCTCTTTAGGGGCCCTAGGACCCCCAGGGACATATTACAATCATTTATATAGGTCAAAAGGGGCCATGGGATGACCTATGACCCCTTTCAACACATTCCATGATGACATATGTCTCTAGGGGTCCTAGGACCCTTAGGGACATATTAGAATTGTTTATATGGGTTAAAAGGGACCATAAGATGACCTATGACCCCTTTCAACACAATCCATTACAACATATGTTTCTAGGGGTCCTAGGACCCCTAGGGACATCTTACAATCATTTATATGGGTCAAAAGACACTATAGGATGACCTATGACCCCTTTTGACACATTTTATTACAACATGTCTCTAGGGGTCCTAGAATCCTTACAAACATATTATAATTGTTTATATGGGTTGAAGGGTGTCATAGGTCATTCGACACATTCCATGATGACATATTACTCTTGGGGTCCTAGGACCCCTAGGGACATATTAGAATCATTTATATGGGTGAAAAGGGGCCATAGGATGACTTATGATCCTTTCTGACATATTCCATGATGACATATGTCTCTAGACATATTAGAATTGTTTATATGGGTCGAAAGGGGCCATAGGATGACCTATGACACCTTTCGACACATTCCATGATGACATATGTCTTTAAGGGTCCTAGGACCCATAGGGAAATATTAGAATCCTTTATATGGGTCGAAAGGGACCATAGGATGACCTATGACCCCTTTCAACACATTCCATGATGACATATGTCTTTAGGGGTCTTAGGACCCCTAAGGACATATTAAAATTATTTATATGAGTCGAAAGGGGTCATAGGATGACCTATGACCCCTTTCAGCACATTTTATTACAACATATGTCTTTAGGGGCCCTAAAACCCCTAGGGACATATTAGAATCATTTATATGGGTCGAAATGGGCCATAGGATGACCTATGACCCCTTTCAACACATTCCATGATAACATATGTCTTTAGGATGAGGACTCATAAGGACATATTAGAATAGTTTATATGGATCAAAGGGGCCATAGAATGATCTATAATGCATTTCGACACATTTCATGATGACATATGTCTCTAGGGGTCCTAGGACCCCTAGGGACATATTACAATTGTTTATATGGGTCGAAAGGGGTCATAGGATGACCTATAACCCCTTTCGACACATTTTATTAGAACATATGTCTCTAAGGGCCCTAAGACCCCTAAAGACATATTAAAATCATTTATATGGGTCGGAAGGGGCCATAGGATGACCTATGCCCCCTTACGACACATTCTATGATGACATATGTCTTTAGGGGCCCTAGGAACCTAAAGACATATTACAATCATTTATATAGGTTGAAAGGGGCCATAGGATGACCTATGACCTCTTTTGACACATTCCATAATGACATATATCGCTAGGGGTTCTAAGACCCCTAGGGACATTACAATCATTTATATGGGTTGAAAGGGGCCATAGGATAACTTATGACCCCTTTCAACACATTCCATGATGACATATGTTTCTAAGGGTTCTAGGACCCCTAGGGACATATTACGATCATTTATATGGGTTGAAAGGGGTCATAGGTCCCTTTTGACACATTTTATTACAACATATGTCTCTAGGGCCCCTAGGACCCATAGGGACATATTATAATCATTTATATGAGTTGAAAGGGGCCATAGGATGACCTATGACCCCTTTCGACATGTTCCATGATGACATATGTCTCTAGGGGTCCTAAGATCCCTAGGGACATATTAGAACCATTTATATGGGTCGAAAGGGGCCATAGGATGACCTATGATCCTTTTTGACATATTTTATTATAACATATGTCTCGAGGGCCCTTAAGACCCCTAGAGTAATATTAGAATTGTTTATATGGGTCAAATGGGGCCATAAGATGACCTATGACTCTTTTTGACACATTCTATGATGAGATATGTCGCTAGGGGTCTTAATACCCCTAGAGACATATTATAATCGTTTATATGGGTCAAAAGGGGCCATAGGATGACCTGTGACCCTTTTTGACACTTTCCATGATGACATATGTGTCTAGGGGTCATAGGACCCCTAGAGACATATTAGAATCATTTATATGGGTCAAAAGAGGCCATAGGATGACCTATGATCCCTTTCAACACATTCCATGATGACATATGTCTCTAGTGGTCCTAGGACCCCTAGGGATATATTATAATCATTTATATGGGTTGAAAGGGGTCATAGGATGACCTACAACCCTTTTCGACACATTTTATTACAACATATGTCTTTAGGGGCCCTAGGACCCCTAGGGACATATTAAAATAATTTATATGGGTTAAAAGGGGCCATAGGTTGACTTATGACCCCTTTCGACACATTCCATGGCGACATATGTCTCTAGGGGTCCTAGGACCCCTAGGGACATATTACAATCATTTATATGGGTTGAAAGGGGCCATAGGATGACCTATGACCCCTTTTGACACATTTTATTAAAACATATGTCTCTAGGGATCCTAAGACCACTAGGGACATATTATAATTGTTTATATCAGTCAAAAGGTGTCATAGGATAACCCATGACCCTTTTCTACACATTCCATGATGACATATGTTGCTAGGGGTCTTAGGACCCCTAAGGACATATTATAATCATTTATATAGGTCGAAAGGGGTTATAGGATGACCTATGACCCATTTTGACACATTCCATGATGACACATGTCTCTAGGGGTCCTAGGACCCCTAGGGATATATTAAAATCTTTTATATGGGTCAAAAGGGGCTATAGGATGACTTATGACCCCTTTCGACACATTCCATCATAGCATATGTCTCTAGGAGTCTTAGGACCCCTAGAGACATATTATAATAATAATTATGGGTTGAAAGACCTATGACCCCTTTCAACACATTTTATTACAACATATGTGTCTAGGGGCCCTATGACCCCTAGGGACATACTATAATTGTTTATATGGGGCTTTGACACATTCCATGACGACATATGTCTCTAGGGGTCCTAGAACCCCTAAGGACATATTATACTCATTTATATGGGTCAAAAGGGTCTATAGGATGACCTATGACCCCTCTCTATGCATTTCATCACAACCTATGTCCCTTGGGGTCCTAGGACCCCTAAGGACTCATTTGGTTGGTTCTAATGCGTCGAGAGGGGTCATAGTTTAATATATGACCCCTCTTGGTGCATCACATGACAATTTATATCCCTAGGGCCCATTGGAAATTTGTTGAAAAAGGTCACTAGGGGCCTTAGGGACATATGTTGTCATAAAATGCATTGAAAGGGGTTATAGGTTTTGATGCATTTTATGAAAATATTATATTTAATAATAATATAATATTTTATATTTTAATATAATAATAATATATTATTAGATTATATAATAATAATAATCATATATGTTACCAGATTATATATTTAATAATAATAATAACCATATATATTATTATATAATAATAGTCATATAATATTACTATATAAATTTAATAATAATAATATTTATCATATATATTACTATATTATATTTAGTTATAATAATAATTATATTTATAACTATATTATATTTAATAATAATAATCATACATATTACTATAATATAATAATAATTATAATCATATATATAATAATAATAGTTAATAATAATAATAATAATAATATAGATAATAATAATAATAATAACAACTTCCATAAATCCATCTAATAAAGATAGTCTTCCATTTGCATCTTCCATAACTAGAATTTTTGCCCATTAAACCTGTCAACCCTCAGCTTACCCTCATCTGCCAACCACGAGACTTTCCTACAGAGGATAACTAAAAAAAAAACTAGGCTCTGATACCACTTGTTAGGATTAAACCACAGACATAAATAACAATTACATGCAAATATAACCAATAACAAAAAATAATAGATCACATAGAAAAGAAAACAAGGCATCAAGATTTAACGTGTTTCACCCAATCTCTGGGCTACATCTACCAAATAGCAAGTTTGATATTATTATGATCTAGTGATTACAACCTGATTACAATCTGTAATCCCTTATAGCTCAATACTGCCACAAGAACCAATTTCACATCACACCTATGAAATAATCCCTAACCCTAAGCTCTTTTATACAAGTATTTTTACCACTTTAGCGTTATAATTAATAATTACATGTTGACCCAAAATCTCGATAAAATAGGGCCCAATTTTTTCTTTTCTTTTTCGGGGTGATGCCTTGAGCCCCAAATAATTTATGAAGTATGCACAATAATTTCTTGATTAGTCACCACAATCTAACACAAATTGCACAGACACAATGTCAATTTCCCAAGTCAATGAGTGTAGTCAAGAAAATTTGAATTTTAGTTACACTACTCTAGCAATGCAAACAACAAGTGCAACTATCATAGAATCATTGGATACTACAACATCTACTGTAGTGACTAAAAACCTAAAAACCCATTGCTCCTTACGCTCTATGAAATCCATAATACGTAACAAAAGTAACATCCTAACAAAACAATGCCAACACCAAAAAGACAAACAAACATGCACTAGCAAAAATAGAGCCAAAGAATTGATTTCTGCATACTGGCACATAATAAGTGGCACAACAACACAAGCATGTGCCATCTGAAAAACACTACACTTTGGCAAAAGCATATGTCACATTGACCAAGATATCATGAATAGTTTTTCTATGCTACCCATTGCTACTGATGTAAAGAAAATTGAACTAGGAAAATTGATTTGCAAGCAATGTCTCACAACAATATCATTTGGCAAAGTGCCTTGCTTTGCTGCACCTTGGAACATATGATAGAATCCTTGCATAAATGTAGTCAAAATGCTAAGTTCATTTGAAGAAAGACTTGTGTCTTTGCAGATAGCTTTTGCACAAATAAGGCTATTAGGCTTCGAGAGATTACACTATGGGTTAAATGGAACAATCATCAATGTACCTACAGACTTTGACAAAGTACAAGCAACATTGCCTAGAGAAATTGATGAAACAAAAATTGTAGCAGTGAAACTAAAGAGAAAGCTAGAATATGACAACACATATGCTCAAGGAAAGCTAGAATATGAAAACACATATGCTCAAGGAAATGTTCGACTTGCTTCTCTAATGAATGCACTTGCAAGTTTAACAACTACCCCACTATACGCAAAGGAGCAAGCTATCATAAATAATAAATGGGACATGTTGCTTGCAGCCAGGGCCCATGAAATGAACTTAGAAATTCAAACCAAAGAAGACATGGATGATGCCACATCAAACACTAATGAAGATCCAATAGCTGAATCACTTATACATTGGTTTAATGACTCACATTTAATTTAAGACCTTGAGACAATCGTTATTGAAATTGCACCTTTTGAAGGGATCAAACCTCTTGGCATTTTCCAAGACACATACTTAAAAGAGATGAACTTCCCAATATTATTCTTTGGACATCCTCGTCCAACTGACATATCTAACAAACTATCCTATCAAAAAATTGCAAAATGGGAGCTAATGCATCAGGATAATGAATTTGCAAAGCATATCACTGACATCTTCTTCAAGGCTATCAAGATCATAATACAAAAAATATTGTCCCTAGCTTGGGTTTGCATATGGAAAGCAAAAATCAAAGGAAAACAACTTTTGGCAAAGGATGTACATGGTCTAATGAATTTGGAGAAGATAGTACAATCACACTTGGGATTCAGATCACTCAAAAGCATTCGTACGTCCCTTGGCTACTTCGACAACACTAGAAATAATATATTTGCAATAATACGACAACTTGGACCTCCAACATTCTTTGCTACTTTGACTAGTGCTGAGCACTATTGGCAACCACTATGTAAAGTAATAAACCATATATATACTACACAACAAATAAAACACAATGAAATAATTGAAGACAAGGATATAGTTTTCAAAATTATGCAAAACCTCATTGTTTGTAGTCGCTACTTCAACCATAGAATTAATGCTTTTCAAAAAATAACACTGGCAAATGAAAAGCTATTTGGAAAAGTGCAAGACTACTATTTTGTAACAAGATTCCATAACCGTGGAAATGAACATGTTCACTTCATGTTGTGGATAAAAGATGCTCCAATATATGAAACTTGCAAAAATGATGACATTGAACAATTTTTAGACACATACATTTCATCTGATTCCTCATTGCTTGATGAGAACTTGCTAAAAATGCAGACTCATCATCACACAAGGAATTGCAAAAAATATTGAACCTCAAGTTGTCGCTTCAATTTACTGCTCCCCCCAATGAGAACAACAATAGTGCTTGAAACTTTGTAGAAAACCGACATTGCAATGAAGGAGAAAGCAAAAATCTTCTTCAAAGATTCAGAGAATATGTGCTTTGCAAAAGAAACTACATTCAAAAACTTCTTACGTCACTTCAACTTCAACAAACACAATTACATTACAATGCTTCAATATGCACTGACAAAGAGAACTGTGCTACTAAAAAGAGAGCCAAAAGAAATTTGGACAAATTCATTTGCAAAACTTGTGCCACCTCTATGGTATGCAAACATGGACACCCAATTCATACTAGATGCATATGCTGCTACATCTTACTATTGTTCATACATGATGAAATGAGACAAGACAATGTCTGTTATGTTTTCTCTCTTGTGAAAAGAAAACACATTTGCATATGACAACAAGATTCAATTTATAGAAAAACTTGGAAATGCATTGCTCAACTACCAACAGATGTCTAGCAGACAAGCTGTCCACATTGCTCTATCATTTTCCCTACACAAGTCCTCACAGAAAATTGTCTTCATTAACATTGCCTTGTTTGAGAGTAGAGTCTTCATGTTGAAAAGCCCAAAGCTATTAGCATAGGAAGAAGAAAACTTAGAAAACATAATGTGTGCTTTTGTAATAGACAAATACATACAATGACCAAATGAATTGGAAAAACTATCTCTAGTTGAGTGTTATGCATTTTAGTATAACAATGGAACAAATGTCAAAAAAATAATTTTTATGCCTAGCATTTGTGTATGGTAGTAGACCATTTTTCTTCATCTATACCATTTTTAGTTAGTCTATGGCATATGTATTTCGCAATTTTGAGGCCATTTTCTTAGCATATTGCATAGGTAGTTGGCTATTTGGATTTAGGGGCCATTTTTCTTTGTTTCTATCATGCTATTTTTATTTGAAGGCCATATTCACCTAATATGGTAGATTTAGAAATAGGTTTGAAGGGCATAGGAGACAAGTGGTAAAATTTGTTAAAAAATATTAAAATTAGGAAATTATAAAGAAAATAATGTTTAAAACTTTTATTAAAATTATTTAAAGAATGATTTTTAATTCTTACATTGATCACAATTTTTCATTTTTAATGTAAAATGCTCTTTAAAAATATATTTTATAAATTCATCCATTCTTGCAAACCTTTTATCCCATTTCTTTTTCCTGAATTGCTTAGATATTTTGAACTTGTAGGCATTGTCTATTTTACAAATTGACCATTTAAGTTTGGCACAAGAAATTAAATGTAACATCAAAACAAATTTTATCTCCTACATGGCATTGAAGAATTTTATCTCCTCCATTGGCACTACAACTTTTTCAGTTCCATTAAATTACTTCTAATGTATGCAATAGTGAAATCTAAGTAACATGTTCATAGTTTGCCTTTATTTTAATTTTCCATTGTTAGAAGATGGCTAAAAATTGAAATATTAATGCTAAGTTTTAACACTTCACTATCAGAAATCTAATTGCTATGCTTCACAAATTAGATGTAGTGGTCAACAACTTACCATGTATCCTGAACAAGTGATAGCTTTGTTACCTCTTTCGTTTGATCTTCACACTATGTTGTCCTAATCTGGTAACCATATATTGTGATAGTGAAAATAAATTAGATAATTGAAATATTAGAACTTGAACATAGAAGAATAAACCAGAAATGGTTTATGTACATGAAAAGACTAAATGATAATAACAATCAATAACATAGTATATGTCATACCCTAAAGTGACTATCTTATTCTTTTTGAAGTATAAAGATTTAAAATATAATTATGTATCATCAATAAAAAGAACTTCTGTGTAAAGTCTTTATTATTTTGTAGATACAATTTCTATTAAAAAATTAAGAATAGTCTATTTTATTTAATCAAAGAGTAATGTGCAAAGAGGGTTATATCAAAGTCAATGAATGAATCAATTTTGATCATAATTAGAAAATAATAGCTTTGAAAGAAAACCACAATTGAATAGGTCACTTCTCCATCATCAAGTACAAATAATGGTTCTCATGATTTGGGTATTGTTATAGGGGCTTCTTTGAGTGGGGCTTTAGCTTTGGCTTTATGCATTTTTTGGTATTGTTATAGGGTAGTTTTAACATCTAAGACTACTAAAGAACCTAGTAGCCCTTTAGATTTGAATACTACTGAAATGCTTCAGTTCATTAGCTCTTCAAATTTGAAATCAAAGTCTTTTGCAATGAAAAGTACCCAATAGGAGAAACTTTTAGCCAGTGTTATTAGCACCATCGATAAGTCTTGAACATATTCTATTGAGAGTTTGTTGAAAGCAACTCGTAATTTTAGCCCTTTGAGTAACATTTAGGGCTTTGTTTACAAAGGCATCATAAATGGTAAGGATTTTGTCATAAAGTAGATGAAGGGTTATATGTCCCAAGAATTGAAGATTTTGCGAAAGGTCAATTATAGTAATTTGGTGAAGTTAGAAGGATTTTGCATCCATTCAGATGATAAATCTTACTTGGTCTATGAGTATGCTGACAATGATAGCCTAAATGCATGGCTTCATGGTTAGAGCAAAATTGTTAGCTTTGATCTGAGCTCTTAGAAGACTAGATTGAAAATTGCATTGGATGTGGTAGATGGGCTTCAATATATTCATGAGCACACAACACCTAGTATTGTGCACAAGGATTTTAACACTAGAAACATTCTCTTGGATAGCAAATTTAGGGCCAAGATTGCCAATTTTTCCATGGTAAAATCAGGGATAAATATGTGCACAAGGCATATAGTAGGCATGCTAGGGTACATGCTCCAGAATACCTAGTAAATGGAGAAGTTACACCAAAACTTGATGTGTTTGCATTTGGGGTTGTGTTGCTGGAGCTGATTTCTGGAAAGCAATCCATTGTTGTTGAAGTGGAGCTTCCATTGGGAGGAAATGTAGGGCTACTTTTGACACAAATAAAGCCCCTAATGGAAGGGGAAGATAGAGAAGTGAAGCTAAGAAAGTGGGTTGATCCAGCTCTCCATGGTGTTTGTGTTTATCCTAATGACAAAAGCATGATTTGTTCAAAGTGATTAATCTATGGTTTAGGTGAAACCCAAAATATTAGAACCCAATGTTTTGTACTAGGTGATGTTAAATGGAAGAAAAGGAGAAGAGAACATAAAGTCTCACAGTGATAGATGTATAGAAGGATTAATGTTGTAAAAAATGATAGGGGATAGGTGACGACCTCATCTATGAGTCACTCTAGAAATTGTTTTGCCTAGGCACATGACCACGCCACTTAACGAAGTTGTTAGGGAAATTCTCTGCGTAGGCAATTCATAGTCAATGGCAGTTTACAAGATTAGCTAGACTAATATTTCCCACACATAGATGGGATGTGACGGCTAGTTAAGTTGGACACACGACCCCCGCTCCTTTCTAGAAGCCAACAAATACCCAAGCACTTCACAACTTTAACAATAAGGTAAGGGACACATGGGCACTAAAACTGCAATGACCATGATAATGGTTTCCAAAGTGAGGAAATTTTTTTTTTTTGGTTGGAAAGATGAAGAGGTGATGAATTTCATGGCTGCCATGTTTGGCCAAAAGAGCGTATTTTTTGCTAAGCAGAGCAACCTACTTGGAAAGGAATTGAAGGAAGAGTGCAAATAAATAATTGATTTAGATGATCTATGACTGACAAAGAAGAAATGTAATCAGGGCAAGATTTTCGTCTCACATCTTTCTTTGTCTTTGTCTAGAAGTGTCGCTTTCTCTAGTTGCTCCTTTCATTGAAAATAATTCTAAAACCCTCCTTACCAATGTCTAAAAACCTTCCATCTCATAGAATAATCATGAAAATTTGATGTTAATCTAGTGCAATAAATTCATCATTGTCCCCTTGTAATAACTATAGTGGATAATAAATGCAAATAAATGAAAGCTTATTTCCTTCTTAATTTTGTATCTTTTTTCACAATTTAAAAAAAAATTACCCTTGTCAAAAATCCATCTGACCAATATGAAATTAGAATTGTAATGACCAAAAATAATTATTTAATATTTTCACATTGAAACATTAGATTCTTAACCTTGGTCTAATTTGAAGTAATAGTGTCCCATCACCAAAAACATTAGTTCCCTGCCTTATGTAAGGCAGAGACTAATAAAAAACACACAAGACATAGAGGAACACCAAACTTCACATGGGAAAACCCTTCTAGGAAAAACACTTGAGTGTCTTCCTTGCACTATTTTAAGAAATGTTACATATAATTAAAAAGTGTTGCGATGTAGCTGGAGTCCTTGCCAAGATTACAATATGGAATTTGCAATTGCAATGTAAACTAATTTATGTTTAACTCTACTATAATTGTTGAACAAATTATTTCCATTTCATTTGAATGGAATGAAATTGAATGATAAGATAGTGATACCATATTCCACGAGGATGGAAACCATACTCTATGAGGATGAAAAAGGAACATAAATTTCTTTTCATAAATTACTCTGTATAGTAATTATCAATTGTAGAAAAATGCTAACTTTAGAGAAAGCAAGCTATGAATTGTTTATTATTCAAATCACAACAATGGCAGAACGTCGATGCCATGCACCCTTGCAAAGCTTCTTGAGCAAATACCACAGAAAAAATTTAACAAATATACATGTACTATGTGTCAATCAACAAATACACCATGGTCGACCAAACTACGAGAGTGAGAACCCACTTTCCTTTCCAGCTGGTACTTTAACATATTCATGAAACTCCCCATACTGCCCAAAAATCTACTTCAGATTTTTTGCAATGCTTGGTCCAATCCACCAACAGATATCTGCAATATATAAAGTCACAATAATAGAACATAAGAAAAAACCTCAAAAAAATTTGGTACATGCACATACATATGGTTGCTCATAGTTTGTTTCTATAGTTCATTAGTCAGAGAAAATGGAGCAGTTGGCACAATATAGGCTATTGTTTGATAGGACTCTACATAATTTTAAAAAAAAATGTATTAATAAGATAGCTAGTGTTTGATCAATAAAAAAGAAAAATAATTACGCAGTGAGTTACTTGTCCTCTAAAAGCTACATTTAAAAACAAAACAATAAAAATTGCATGTCAAATTCTGTGGACATTTTTGAGAATGTACTCCACATTTGGAGGAGTTCTGAGTAGGATACACTATTATGTATGTTTTATACTGATAGTGAAGATTCATAAGAAAATTATACTCTTTCTTCTAAGTTGTAACAACCATCAGTGGGTATCGATCATACTCCACTTACTTTTGAAAATGTTCCATTGAACAAAAGCAAGGAGGTGAAAGCAAGGGTTAGGGATACAATTGTTATTGCAAATATTTCTAAACCCATTGTTATAGAATAAAAGATAAAATTTCTAAATGTAAAACTAAATAGAATCGAATTGAGAGAGATGGTGCACTATACTCACAGTATTCGAGCTTGTTTAATACTGTAAAAATAGCCCTAGTTGCTTACATTTGACAAAGCTGAGTTGTTTACACATGATCAACCTAGTAGATTAGAAGTGATAAAAGGAGATTGGTTCCCTATGTGTTCAAATTGGTCATCTTTCATAGCATAGAAATATGACACTCCCATTGAAGGTCTTAGTTTATTCTCCTTCATGAAATTCTTTACATTGTTTAACTTTCTCTCCTTAACTAGTTCCACTTTGATCTATCCCTTCTGCAAAACTTAAATGAAGAAAAATATGATTTTTAATAACAAAACTAATGGTATAGGAACACATTTGAAAAATAGAATTAGATTGGAAAAAATGACTTGTTAGTTATGTATAGCTCCCCCTCTCTCTATGTATATTGGTAGATTAAAGTGGGCTATAAACATTTGCCCTAGAAATAATTTTTACATCTTACCTATTGTGGGAGGTGTTTTGTGAGAATGTTGACAACAATCCAACACAAGAAGCACTTGAAGTCAGGGTCTTTGGGAGTAGGGGCATCTGGGTCTACCATGATAATGGCATACATATCATTTGATGTAACAAAAGGATAACCCTTCATTTTAACCCTTGGTTTTTGGTGGGTTTGTTGCACTCTTATGGCTACATCAGTTGAAACCTCTATATGATCTCTATACACCACTCTCAAGTCAAAAATTGGTTCCCCAACTTCGTCAACATCTGGGTTAACCTCAGTTTCTTCAGAAACGTTGCATTTAAAGGATCACCACTACTAGTTGCCATCTTGGTTCTTTGTTTCAAAGTTCAGCTCAAGATAATGGTTTGAGATTTCCTCTACTAATTTATGCATTCCTTTGCTAATATATTGCCATGTGGAATGCATGCATATTATGAAAATGTAGATAATACATGAAGATATCAGATAATGTGGAAGGCATGAAGCGGTTTCTTGAGATCCTAAAAATCAATCTTACAATTATTTAACATGCATTGGAAAGCACATTAAACTAATAATAATAAATTTGTCATTTCCAAATCATGAAATGTTAACTATAGTGAATTAAATGACACAAAAAAATTAGCAATTTTTTTAAAAATAAAATAAAAAAGACTATTGAGATTTATTGAAACAACTAATGAAGAAACATGAACTAATTGTAGAAAATTCCAATTTAATACAAATATTTTCTAAGCTCTAATGCTTCTCAAATTTTGCACTATTTATTAAAACAAACTAATGTTAAGAAAGCAACTGAAAGCTATAGTCTCCTATCTTAACGACAGGGACTAACAATGGATTTTTATAGAGACTCAAATTACATTATAATCTACCCAACTTTTCACCACTTGTAATTGCTAACAAATCTGGCTCGAATATATACAAACTATAATTTGTTATGGAATTTGGTATGTCAATAATCATTTCATAGAATGATCCACCAACTTAGCCTTTCCATTCAAGTCCAACTAGAAGTCCCTGCATAATTTTGTGGAAGCATCACTACATGATAGATACTACTCCATGGGCATCACTATATGTCATTGTGAGGCTTAATCTTACTATACTAGAATTGATTCTCACCATACTCATACATAGGATGGTGTTCCACCATACGACATTTGTTTATTCTCAATCATACACCATACGATCTTATTATACCAGAGTTGGCTAACCATACATCGCATTGCCTTACCTTACTAGAGTTGTGTCTCACCATTGGGATGGATATCACCCCACCCTATGGTGGACCTCATACATTGGAACCTTGTATGTTGACTTCACCATACTTTGCAATACTGCAACACATGCATTGTAATATTAACACAACCAAAACTTGAGTTCTTTATTTAGCACGAATAATCTTTCGTGGTGTTAGTTTTCAATTGATGCATATCAACACTTGGGTTTTCCATATGCTTGTGTAATGTATTCTTGACAAATATAAAGTCATGTGTTTGGAGGAAGAGTTTTATATTATGATAAACTATAAATGAATAAGACAATTTATAAGGAATTCCATTGGAAATAGACCACCCATATAACCTCTACCATTACAAAGGTCATAATCTTGCATACTATTATATTTATTATTAATTACTAATATTTTTCATCAAGTTTTAAGTCAAGTTAGGATTTTGGTTTAATTAAGATTAGGTAAGAGCTAAGATTGAGTAATATTTTTCATATAATCCTATTTTGGTCTTAACATTTACTCAACCTTAGCCCTAACTTAATCATAACATGAAAAATAACTAGTAGTTGCATGCTTTTGTACATGTAATTGTTGGATACAATTGTTAATTGTGTATTGTCTTTGATGTTACACAAATGTCATATTAGTCATCAAACAGAGTCTACTGAGCTCAAATGATCAGCAAAGCAATTTACAGTGTCTACCGAACGTTCCTGAACATAACAAAGAAAAGTCAGTTCTTACCGAGCTCACTCGGTCATCAAAGGATTTTGTAGCAGAAAGTTAGTGTTAATCGAGCTCCCAAGGTTAACAAAGAAAATTCAGTTCTTACCAAGCTCACTCGGTCATCAAAGGATTTTTTCATAGAAAGTTAGTGTTAATCGAGCTCCCAAGGTTAACAAAGAAAAGTCAATTCTCACTGAGCTCACTTGGTCATCAAAGGACTTTGTAGCAGAAAGTTAGTGTTAACTGAGCTCACTTAGTTATCAAAGGAAATGTGGCAGAGAGTTAGCTTCTACCGAGCACACAAGATTAGCAAAGGAAGATTAGTGCTAATCGAGTTCACTCGATCTCCAAAGGATTTTTGTAGGGTTTGCAGTGTTTACTGAGCCTCACTTGATTAACACTAGAAAACCATTTTGGGGTAGTGGTTACCGAGCTGCGTCGGCCATCAAAGGATTTTATTGTTTTGATATTAAGTTCAATTGTTTCATGTAGTCGAAAAATGTAATGATTTTTTCAGTTGTTGTAACTTATATTTGAGCCGACTTGATAATCTAAAAGGTATATATTTTGATGTTCAAGTTGTGAATTGTGGTGTGTGTGTGTGTGTGTGTGAATATATGGATGAGAATGGAATAAGCAAATATTGAGTGAATTCTAATGAAGGATTAGATATCCTGGAGGAGCTGCAAAGTTGTATTCGATCAGTAAGGATCCAGTAAAGTAGAACAAAGATCTGTAATCAGCAAAAGATAAGTTGCACATCATTCAGGTCACCTCATTGTTGCTTTCTAATCATTGTAACAGTGAATCTAGAATCTCTTAACAGAGTTGGTTTAACAGCCATTTTGTAAATCCTCTAATAAGGTGACAATTTAGTTGAATTGTTCTAAAGACCTCTAACCAGGCCACTCCTAATAGGGTGATTAAATCCTCTAACAAGGTCACACCTAACAGTGTGCATTGTAACCTTTAATAGGGTTGGCTCCTAACAGGGATGATCAGTAATTAGATAACCTACCGAGTTACAGTATTCTTGCACTATTTACCAAGTATCAGCAGTAAGTAAGTATTATAGACATCTAAGGGATTTTTGGAATTGTTTTTGTGGTAACTAATTCACCTCTCCCCTCTCAGTTACTTCATCTATATTTTCAACAATTGGTATCAGAGCTTTTGGTGCTTGCAGAACAAGATTTCAAGAATCTAAGTCCAAGATCAGGATGTCTTATAAGAGGGAAATTCCAACACTTAATAGGGACAACTTCTCAGCATGGCAAGGGTTGATGAGACTTCATCTAGCTTCTATTGGAGATATAGAACTAAAATACCTTGATGAAAAATATGCAAAACCAGCTAGTACACTATTTTTCAATGATATTGCTGAAAAGAAGACCCACAACATCATGATGATAGATATAGCATCTACTTTGAGTTATGAAGAATTTGATGATATCAAGGATTGCAATTCTGCCTTTGAAATGTGGGAAAAGCTAAAAGAAATCTATGGAGGAGATGATAATATAAGAAGAGCCAAAGCAAAAATTTTGAGAGGACAATTTGATTAGATGAAGATGAGAGAGGATGAAAACATTGCAAAATATGTTAAAAGAGTCAAAGCATGTGTCAGTGCAATCAAAGCATCTAGAGGAGATATCAAGGAGGAGACAGTTATAAGTAAAGTTCTTAGAACTCTACTTCCCATTTATGCAATCAAAATTTTTGCAATTCAAGAAAGAAGATGTGAAGCAAATTACAAGATAAATTTAGAGGCCATAGTTGGAAGATTAACTACATTTGAACTAGACAACTATGACAACTATGTTCCAGCTTCCAAACACATTGAGTCAACATTTGAAGCCAAGCTTTCACTCAAGGAGAAAAGTGAAAAGAAAAAGGAATCTCAGTCAGGAAGTGAAGATGAATCAAACCAAAGTTCAGATAGTGATCTTGAGGTGATTGAAGCTCTACTAGCAAGAAAATATTCTAGAGGTAGAGAAAAATATAAAGGTAAAAGTTCCTCTAATCTATTTTTCATGTGAAGAAGTTGGTCATATTATTGCTTGGTGCCCAAACAAGCAGAAAAAAGATGAGAAGAAAGGTTACAAGTACAATGGCAAGAAAGACTTCAAATCATTCAAGGATAAAGGTAAGAAAACATGTTTTATGGCTAAAAATTCTAATGATTATAATGATGAAGAAGAAGATGAAATTGTCTACATTGCTATGAAATATGAGTTTGATAATGATGAGGAAATGGTACTCATTTCTCATATGAGCAAAAATGATACATGGATCATAGATAGTGGTTGTTCTTATCACATGACTAGTGATAAGACTAAGTTTGAATACTTTGAAAACTATGATGGTGGCAGTGTAAGATTTGGTACCAACGAACCTTACTGTATAAAAGGAAGAGGAAGAATTTGTCTAACCAAAGAACTTATATGTGATAATGTCTATTGGGTAGAAGGACTAAAGCATAATTTGTTAAGTGTGGCACAACTACTCAATAATGGATTCAAAGTAGAATTCATGCATGAAAAAGCAAGACTACTGGATGACAAAGAAAAACTGATTGGATCAGACACTCAAACAAAAGGTAACTTATTTATCTTGAACTTGGTGAATGTTCATGTTTTATTGCTCAAATTGAAGAAAGTTGGTTATGGCATAAAAGATTGTTTCATGTCAATTTTGATAACTTGGTGAAGATAAGCAAATTCAAGAAAGTAAGAGGCATTCCTAATATAAAGAAACCTGAGGTCGGTCTATGCAAGAATTGTCAGATTGGTAAAATGTGAAAGACTAGTTTTAGAAGTAAAAATTATCAGTCTAAAGATATATTAGAAATTGTGCATACTAATTTATGTGGACCCATTGGAATTGAAAGCTACACTGGAGAAAAGTTATTCATTCTTTTTGTTGATGATTACTCAAGAATGATGACTGTCATGTATCTAAAGAACAAATTAGAAGCATTTGAGAAATTCAAATGGTATTTGGCTAGAGTAGAAAAGGAAACAGGGAAAAGATTGAAATGCTTGAGGTTAGATAGAGGTGGAGAATTCATTTCACATGAGTTCAATAACTTTTGCATTGAGAGAGGAATCAAAAGACAGGTATCAACCCCTGGAACTCTTGAAAAAAATGGAATAGTTGAAAGAAGGAACAGATCTATCATGGATTGTGCAAGAACCTTAATGATTGAAAAGAACATTGCTATCAAATACTGGAAGGAAACTATTAGCATTGTAGTTCATACCTTGAATCGAGTACAACTTAAAAATGACTCATTCAAAACTCCCTATGAGCTATGGTATGGCTATAAACCTAATGTAAGCTATCTAAAAGTATTTGGAAGTAATGTTACATTTTGAAAGAATCTAGAAAAGGAAAATTTGATGTAAAAAGTGATGAAGGAATATTTTTGGGATACTCTTGCAAAAGTAAAGCATATAGATGTTTGAACTTGTCTACTTACAAAGTCATAGAAAGTGCACATGTGAAAGTTGATGAGTTTGCAGAAAGGACTGAAGAAGGAAGCAAAAGGGAACAAGAAGATTATAGAAAGTTTGTTTTCACTGAACCTGATACAATACCAGTCAATTAGGAATCTTCTACTCCCGAGTCATCAGTAACCGAGTTATAGGAAGTTCAAATTGAGCTATAGCAACCTGAGTTACATTCTAATGCTACCGAGCAAGTGTCTACTGAGTCTGAAGGACTTGAGCCAATATCTACCAAACCAAAATAGCCAGAACCTAAAGTTGAAGTGCAAGAGGATAACAATGAAATTCATTCAAAAAGCAAGGAACCTGTATTAGCAAAATATGTCAGGAGACATCATTCAATAGATCAGATCATTGGAGACAAATCTGAAGGAACCATGACAAGAAGTAAGGTGAAAGATACTTGTTTACTTGCTGATTTTGAACCTAGAAATATCAAAGATGCATTGGGAAATGATAGTTGGATTGAGGCTATGAATGAAGAAATAGAGCAGATAGAGAAAAACAAGACATTGACTCTTGTACCCAAGCCTAAAGATAAAAATATGATTGGAACTATGTGGGTATTCAGAAACAAGTTTGATGAAGACGGTAAGGTATCAAGAAACAAAGCTAGACTAGTATGTAAAGGATATGCTCAAGAAGAAGGAATAGACTATGGAGAAACTTTTGCTCCTGTTGCAAGATTGAAAGGAGTCAAAACTTTACTAGCATATGCTGCTCACAAAGGATTCAAAGTTTATCAGATGGATGTCAAGTCAACATTCCTCAACAGTATACTGGATGAAGAGGTTTACATTGAACAACCCGAAGGTTTTGTTGATCTAGATAAGAAGAACATGGTCTAAAAATTACACAAGACATTGTATGGTCTGAAAAAAGCCCCTAGATTGCAAAACTATCTTATTCAGATTGGTTTTCAAAGAACTAATGATAACAATAGCTTGTATATAAAGGAAGGACTAGATAATAAGATTTTCTTGGCAGAAATATTTGTAGATGACACTATTTTCATAGGGAATGATGATCTTTGCAAAGAATTTTTAGAACAAATGAACAAGGAATTTGAAATGTCTATGTTTGGAGAGATCAAATTCTTTGTTGGTCTTCAAATTCAGCAGAATAAAAATGGTATCTACATCACTCAATCAAAATACATCAAGGAGATATTGAAAAAGTTTGGTATGGAAGATTATAAACCAGTTGGGACTCCTATGTGTATGAGATTAAAACTTACCAAGGAAGATGAATCAAAAGAAGTAGATCAAACGTTGTATAGATCTATAATTGGAAAGTTGCAGTATGTAGTTCATACTAGGCTAGATATTGCCCTTGCAGTTGGTATTGTAGCAAGATTTTCAGCAAAACCAAGAGAAAATCACATGATGTCAATCAAAAGAATAATGAGATATTTGAAAAGAACTAAAGATTATGGTATATGGTACAAATTTGGAGGTAATCTAGATTTTAAAGTGTTTACTAATGCTGATTGGGTAGGAAACCTTGATGAAAGAAAAAGTACAAGTGGAGAAGCATTCTTTCTTGGAAAGAGGTTGGTTTCTTGGACAAGCAAAAAGCAGATTTGTACATCCCAATCTACAGCAGAGGCAGAGTATGTTGCTACAATAGTAAACTATTCTAATATTGTTTGGTTTAAACAGTTGTTGGGAGGCATGAAGGTGGAAATCAAAGAACCAGTTGTTATGTTCTGTAATAATACAAGTGCAATCAACATATCCAAGAATCTAGTAATGCATTCCAAAACCAAGTACATTGCAATAAAATATCATTTTCTCAGAGAATTGGTGCAAGATAAGGAGATCGGATTGGAATATGTTCATACAAAGGAACAAATTGCTGACATATTCACAAAACCATTACCTAAGGATGCATTTTTGTATCTAAGAGGTAAGTTAGGGGTCACTCCCCTATCTAAAGTTCACTAATATGAAGTTTTAGTAATGCATCAACGCATACCAAGTTGAAGATCTATCAGTTGATGTAGCATAATTAGGAAATATTGCATATGAATCAATACTAAAGGTACATTAAAATTCATTTGAGTTGTGTTGTCTTTGGCATGTGTTGTCAAAGAGGGAGAGTTTTACTAAAACTGTCATATCTTTCTCAAATTTGTTTGAGAGGAAGAAGTTTTCTATGTAATTTATTCACAGAGGGAGATTACTGAAAGAGGGAGAGTTTGCTATCTAATAGAGAAAGTTGTTCTGATAGAAAAAAGCTTGTTAGACTTGTTTTCAAATTTCATTCTGCTATGACATGTTGTGTTGCCATCAATGCCAAAGAGGGAGATTGTTGAATACAATTGTTAATTGTGTATTATCTTTGATGTTACACAAATTTCATATCAGTCATCAGACAGAGTCTACCGAGCTCAGATGATTAGCAAAGCAATTTACACTATCTACCAAACTTTCTTGAACATAACAAAGAAAAGTTAGTTCTTACTGAGCTCACTTGGTCATCAAAGGATTTTGTAGTAGAAAGTTAGTGTTAACCGAGCTCCCAAGGTTAACAAAGAAAAGTTAGTTCTTACTGAGCTGACTCGATCATCAAAGGATTTTGTAGCAGAAAGTTAGTGTTAACTGAGCTCCCAAGGTTAACAAAAAAAAGTCAGTTCTTACTGAGCTCACTTGGTCATCAAAGGACTTTGTAGCAGAAAGTTAGTGTTAACCGAGTTCCCAAGGTTAACGAAGAAAAGCTAATGTTTACCGAGCTCACTCAGTTATCAAAGGAAATGTGGCAGAGAGTTAGCTTCTACCGAGCACACAAGGTCAACAAAGGAAGATCAGTGCTAACCGAGTTCACTCGGTCTCCAAAGGATTTTTGCAGGGTTTGCAGTGTTTACCGAGCCTCACTTGGTTAACTCTAGAAAACCATTCTGGAGCGGTAGTTACCGAGCTAGGTCGACTAGCGAAGGATTTTATTTTTTTGATATTAAGTTCAATTGTTTCATGTAGCTGACTGATGTAATGATTTTTTTAGTTGTTGTAACTTATATTTGAGCCGACTTGATAATCTGAAAGGTATATATTTAGATGTTCAAGTTGTGAATTGTGGTGTGTGTGTGAATATATGGATGAGAATGAAATAAGCAAATATTGAGCGAATTCTAATGAACGATTAGATATCCTGGAGGAGTTGTAAAGTTGTATTCGATCAGTAAGGATCGAGTAAAGCAGAACAGAGATCTGTAATCAACAAAAGATAAGTCAAGTACATCATTCAGGTCACCTCATTGTTGCTTTCTAATTATTGTAACAGTGAATTTAGAATCTCTTAACAGAGTTGGTTTAACAACCATTTTGTAAATCCTCTAATAAGGTGACAATTCAGTTGAATTGTTCTAAAGACCTCTAACTAGGCCACTCCTAACAGGGTGATTAAATCCTCTAACAAGGTCACACCTAACAGTGTGCATTGTAACCTTTAATAGGGTTGGCTCCTAACAGGGCTCACTTCAGAAGAGTGAAAATTGGTGACTAGTTACTTGGTGGTTTTTCCCATATTGGATTTTCACGTTAAATCTGGTGTCTCTTGTGTTCATTTATTTAACCTTTGCATGCACATTAATAACTATGAATACTAGATGATCAGTAATTAGATAACCTACCGAGTTACAGTATTCCTGCACTATTTACCAAGTATCAGCAGTAATCAGCAGTAAGTAAGTATTATAGACATCTAAGGAATTTTTGGAATTGTTTTTGTGGTAACTGATTCACCCCTCCCCTCTCAGTTACTTCATCTATATTTCCAACAGCAATGAGTGTGTCGATAGGAGATGAGATTTAAGAGAAAAATGTAGAATGAACATTAAATAGTGTAAATATAAGTATTTTTAAAAATGAAGATAAAAAAATAAACATGTTGAAGATTAAAACATAGATATAAAATTTACAATATTTAGGAAATTTGATATTGTTTAAGAAACATGTTCAATAATTTCAATATTTTATAATTAAATTCAATCTATCAAATATGAAAAAATAATCATTTAAAAAAAAATCCATCAAAAAATTTATTATGAAAAATTAATAAGAGAAATACAAAACAAAAGAAAAAAGAAAAATAGCAACATCTCTAACAAATATTCTATTGACTAAATACATTATAGAAACTAAAAAAACAATATTTAAAGAGAAACTAAACTAATATAAAACAAAATTTAAAAAATTTAAAACTTAAAACCTAAATCAATTAAAAAAAATCAAAAGTTTAATAAATAGAGATCACAACATAATCTAATGTGGAGATCACAAGTAATCATTTTTTAAATAAATAAGAAAAGAAAAACAATATTTAAAAGTGGATATTTAAATTATAATCTTATGTGAACAAATTAGATTATTAATAATTTTAATTTAAATAACATATTATTTACTAAAATCTTTTAAATAGATTAATAAATATTATATATTTAAATTAAATTTATCAAATATTAAAAAATCATTTAAAAAATTGATAAAAATCTATTATGAAAAATTAATAAGAGATATAAATTATAGAAATTAAAAAATAATATTTAAAGAAAAAATTAAACTAATAAAAAAAATTAAAATAATAAAAAAACTAAAATCTAAATCAATTTAAAAAATGAAAAGTTAACTGAATAGATCACAACATGAGCTAATGTAGAGATCACAACTAATAAATAGAAAAAGAAAAACAATAGTTAAAAGTGGAGATAACAAATAATAAATATCAAAACAAGAGTTAAAAGTGGAGGGAGATAAAAAATGGCTGATAAATATTAACGGGAAGGATTTTCAATTTTCTGGCCAAACTGTTGCAAATTTTACGTCAAAAATTTATTTTTTAGGAACAAAGTTCCCACAAATAGCCTATCAGCTAAATAATATTGTAATAATAATTACTATTTCAATAGTAATAAATATTATATATCTATGTGTGTGTATATATGTATGTATGTATATGTATATATATGTGTGTGTGTATATTTATAGATGATAAAATTCTATTTATAAACTATGGATGTGTCATATTTCATCTCAAAGAAATCCCCCTCCTAGTCATAAACCCATGTAATCCAATTCTTAAAAACCAACATTTCCTCATCATAGTTTAAAAATTACAACAAATACATAGAAATCTTAAAACATATTGCCTCAAAAGTATCCTAAGAAATCTCCAAAATGTAACCATAAGTTACTTTAAAAAACTTATGCCTCAATATAAAAAATAATTTATAATATAATTAATAAACTATTATATTAATTTTTTTAAATAAAGATATTAATATAAATAAATAAATAAAGTTAAAAAGCAAACTAAAATACTTGATTGCAGAGGGCTCACAGAGTCATGGCAAATTTCTAAAGAGGATATGCAAATTTTAGATGAGAGAATGCAAAAATAAATTAGGAGCAGATGAACATGCAAGGGCAGCTTGTGAACTCTTGTGCTAGGAGGGAATAATATCACCAATGACAAATTTTTGATGAAGAAAGACAGAACCCTAACAAATGATTCAATACAAGGGAATGCTAGGATGAATGGATTGAACAAGCTCAGGGAGGGTTTAACAAACAATGGAGAGGATATACAACAAATAGCAAAGATAAAGTTATCGAGGTAGACAATGGGGAAATCAAGCTGAGAGAAGAATGACTAATCGTGCCTTAGGGAAACAACAGAATAGGACAAGGGTTGTTTGAAACATCAAGGGGGATTCAATAAGGCAATCCAATCTCATCCTTCCTTTTCATTCTCCTGGCTGAGATGCTAGGTAGACTCAACTCCAAGTATAGGGCGAATGGTTAGAGGAAAGGAATTCAGAAAGCAAAGAACCTAGGTGCAAAAAATCATTCCCTATATGTTGATAACTTTTTCTTTGGAGTGGCCTGTATGGATGAAGCCAAAATCATGGAGAAAATACTAGATGGATACAATGTGGCATCAAGACAAATGGTCAACTAGAATAAATCATAAATATACTTTATGAATATACAGCCTAGATCTCAACAAACCATTGTAGATCTTTTTGGTGTTCAAATTGGTAAATTTCCTGGGAAATTTTTGGGAGCTTCACTCTTTTCAGGGGTTGGAAGAATAGAGTATTGGAAGGAATTAATATATATTTGTTGTGGAAGATTGAAGGTTTGAAAAAATAGATGGTTGACACTCACTGGACACATTCTTATGGTTGAAACTATGATTTCAGCTTTGCCCATTTATACAATGTCGTATTTCAAAATACCAGCTATAGTAATTTTTTTTATTCAACAATCCATGCATAAATTCTCGTGAAATTAGAGTCAGGAAGAAGAAAAATTCCCTATAATGGCATGGAAAAGGGCTTGTTAGCCTAAGGTCTAGGGGGAGCACGATTAAGGGATTGGAAGTTATTGAATTTGGCTGTGGGTGCAAAATTGGTTTGGCAAATATATTCTTAGCCTAACTAGAGGTGGGTCAAAATACTAAGAGCAAAGTATCTGGATGATTAGTCAAATGAAAGAGTTCTCATTATTGCAAATCCTAGGTGTGGCTCAACCATATGGAACTTTGTGCTTGAAAGTCAAAGTCTGATAATAAATCACTTAACATGGAAGATTGGCAAGAATCAAAAGGCTAACTTCTAGTTTGATTTATGGAACATTGAAAGAGCATTAGTAGAACTAGATGCTAGTGGGGAAGTCATTGAGCCCATGAGTAGAAAAAGGGGAGACAAGATTGTTTACTTCATGGATCTTACTTCATTTCAGATTGGATATCTGGTGGTGTGTAAAAATTTGAATACTCTAAATTTATTAGAATAGGGGAAAGAGCTACTTGAATATATCTTATAGTCTAATAGACAAGTCATTGGAGCAAACAAAGAAAACACATTGTGTTGGTGTGGATCAAAGAGTACACAATATTTAGTCAAGGTGGGCTATTCTTTATTAGACAAGCATCACAATTCAATTGATTGGGGAAAAATTCTATGTTGGAATAGTGTGTGTCTACCAAAGGTGAGAGCTTTTACATGGTTGGAAGGACACACCAAAATTTTCTTGGGTGATAAATTAAAGAGATTAGGATTTGCAGGACCTTTTAGATGTGTCCTTTGAAGTAAGGACGAAGAAACATTAGACCATCTATTTTTGAGTTGTTAATTATCACAAGAGGTATGAAATTTTATTTATAATAAATTGGGTTAGCAAGGGCCAATGCCTAGAAATTTGGTAGCATGGTTGGAAGCTTGGCCCACTTTACCTCACTCTTCCCATCTCTCTTCAACATGGAATATTGTACCATCTATTGCATTATGGGAGATTTGGAAGGAGCACACCAAGAGGATATTCTAAATATTTTCCCCCTCAAACAAACATCAAAAAAGCAATGATGACCACGTGCCAAGCTAGGGTTTCTTGTAGTGAGGAGGCCAGCGATGGTGGTGTTGAGGAATCTGATGATGCTGAGCTAGATGAATGAAGGGTGCTTTTGTAATGCGTACCCCTAGTTGACTTTTTAGATTATTTTGCCGAATTATTTTAAGCTTGTTCTATGATTATGTTTTATGATTAGCGGTACTTAGTTACTAAACTTGATTAAATGTTATATATGTTGGAATAATCAAATGGGAAGTATACTTCTAAGAGGGGGGGGGGGTGTGAATAAGAAGTATCACACTTTTAACCTTAAAAAAATTTAACTGAAAAATAAACTTCATGCATGTAAACATATCAAACAATCATAAAGTAAACACATGTGCATCATAACACATAACACCAAATTTGGTAACCTAGAAACCCTCCAAAATGATAAGGGAAAACTGGGGTGGGGATGATACCCACAAAATCACTATAGCAATAATGTTTGACCACTTCTAATGGTCTACACTATTAAAGGCCTACCTTGTTAAAGGCTTTACATTGTATCAATAGTGACCTGTTTAAAGGATTTAAAAACACTTTACTTGAAGTGTCACCCTATTAAAGGATTTTATCACCTCTTCAAAGGATCTACAATCTAGCTATTAAGCTAACCTATCATCATAGGATTTTCTTTCTAATACAATTGCTAGAGAGTATTAGACTAAATAAACTTGATAGCTTACAATCCTTGATTGCTGAATTTAAGCACTTGATCTTCTCTTTCTGATCTTGATCCTTTGAGATCTGATATCTATTTGAAGCCCTTGCTTTGTTTTGATCAACTGGATATTGCAATGCTGCTCTGTTCCTCTAAATCTTTTCACACTTCCCTCTAAATTTCGCTATTGTTTTCCCTTCCACTACTCTTTTCTCTACATACAATGGGGTTTCATCCTCCTTTTAAATATTTCAAAGTCTTAGGGTTAGGTATGGATCTATGATCCATATTGAATCTTTAATTCCTACTCATTCTTGCACTTTTCTTATTGGTTGCATGGCTTCTCTAGTTTTCTTATTGGCTGCATGCTGATATCATAGGAAATATAAAAGATTTGTTCTTATCTTTAATATCCTTCGAGATCCTTCTATGTCAGCTCAAAAAAAATGGTTTACATCTGAGTTTGTGAAGACACAAACTCATATGCTGATTCTATGTTACTCGACACATATTGGATTGAGTTGAAATTTATGGATTTGATTGTGTGTAGTTTTTTAGCATCAACGTTTCAGATCATACTACATGATCCATCATCAGGATGCAAGAGAACATGAAGAGTTCTTCATGTTCTCTTGCATCCTGATGATGGATCATGTAGTATGATCCAAAATGTTGATGGTAAAAAACTGCACATTATCAAATCCAAAATTTTTAATCATGTTAATGGATTGTGAAAATCTTATAGATATGACTGTAGACACCTAAAATTGTCCAAACCTAGTTCCTAGCCAATTAAATAGATATTTATTATGTATTTAATTACCCTACCTTTAATTAAATAAATTCACATTTATTTAATTATATTCACTTTTCCTTGATTTAAATAAACTAAGGTTTATTTATATCTTAACTCATTCACTTTAATTAAGTACTTCATTTACTTAATTAATCCTTTCCTAATTCCACTTGGAATTAAATATTAAATTTAATTCTATTTGAGCACATGGCTCCTAACTTTAACCCTCACCTAACCTCACTTTCCTAACCTAACCCATCCTTCTAACCTAGGTCAATCCACTTATCCACTAATTAATCCTAGTTCCTCATCTAATCACATCCTTAATCATTTGCACAATCCTAATCAAAAGATTAGCAAACCCTAGTCACATGTGACATGTGACTCTTACACACTTACACACTTGTCCCCCTTCACATGTGAACCAAAGGTGTCTCACACATGTGTGAGAAACCTTGAGCCTCAAACCCTCTTACACATGTCATTGACCCATCACTTTCAAATGTGTCTCACACATGTGTGAGAAAATATGATCTTACACACCTCTTACACATGTCATAGACATGTCACCATCAAAGGTTGCTCACATATGTGTGAGCATCTTGCCCCCTTTGAATGGTCAAAAACCCTAATCCACATGGAGTCTACTTGGCCTCCACCTCATGGACACCTCATTGATCCTGAGAGATCCTAGCCTTCCATCTTGCATTCAATCTCAGCCGTTCATTGCACCTCTTTTCCTATAAATGGAGAGCCCTCTCCTCATTTTCACAAGCACTATCTACCTCATTGTTATGCTGTTGGATTTGTGAGCAACCACATGCCACAATAATGAAATCATCTACACTTGATGATTTCATGAGGTTTTCATATGTGCTATTTTGAATAGTTTATGCTTTTTTGTTTTCATGTTGTTGCTTATTTGCATGTTTATCTTGCATATTTTGAGGTTTGCATAATCATTTAGGAATAGATGTTAGTTGCTTAGCTTTTATTCTTTAGTTACATTTTTATGCAATACATTTTGGCATGCCCAATGGGACCCACTTCACGGGTTCAAACTAACCATCTAATGTGTTTTTGAGTGTTTTGTGAGTGTTCAAGCTTGTAGGTTGAAGGCTTGCATTTGGAGATCAATTTTCATGAGGAGCGTCTAATCGAGCCATAAAGCCCATCATCGCATTTGGAGGACATAAGGGAAGTCTTTTAACATATAAAACTCTATATTTCATTTCTTGTTGCTTTATTTTCAAGTTCTAGAAGTGTATATACCTTGAATATATTTCTTTGCTAATAGAGAAAAACTTATAAAAAAAAAAAAAAAACTCCTTCTTTATTGCCAAATAAGTAGGTTGAGAAAAGCGAAAAGGGGGGGGGGGGGGGGGGGGTTGCTTTATTGTTGCTTTATTTTATTTATGGTTTAAAAAAAAAAATTCACTTTTATTTCTTTCATCTTTGTATATGTAAATGGTTTTAAAAAAATAAAAATTATTGTTTTAAACTTTGTTTTACATGCTAGTCTAAGTAGAAAGATTTTTTTAATTAAAAAATTAAAATAAAAATAAAAAAATAAAAAGAGATTATTAAAATTTTTTATTTGAGCCGCAGGCGACGCGACCGCCACCCGCGAGTGGTGTGGCCGTTGCCGCAGAGCCACCTATGAGTGGTGCAACTGCGGTCATGGCCCCCCCTGCGATTCCAGCCTACGGCCGAGCCACCTCCCGCAGCTCACCCCACCTCCTCTCTGCTGCAACCACAATTCACCCTACACTGGCTGTTGCTTTGACCTCCCATCGTCGTTGCTAACCCAACCCCTGCGCCTCCCGTCAGCCACTCCTTGCAACTCCTGTCTGCCGCAGCCTATCTCCTCCACCCTTCATCCCTACACCCAGCCACCTCCTCTCCTGGCATTGCTGCCCTGGGTCTCCTTGTCCCTTAGCCCTTCCTACTCTCCCACTCTCGCACAACTCTTCCCCCGCCTGTGACTCTTTCGGCGCGGTTCCTTTTGCTGTTGACCCTCCCTCTGCCACTTCAAACCCTTCCCCCACTAACTTGTGCTCTACTCAATCACACAATACCCCACAACTCCTCTCTTTCTCTACTTGCTCTCAGCGCAGCCTCCCCTCTACACTGCTTATCTACACACCTTGTCCCCCACTACGTCCGCCACGACTCTACCTCCCTCTTCCACTTTCACCACGACTTCCACAACCCTTCCTTCTCATAGCCCACTGCTACCCTCCTCCGCCACATCACACCCAAACCTTGTTGCAACCCTAAAACCCTCCACTATTAAACCCTAAAGCTTGCATTTAAAAAAAAAGAAAAAATTACCAAACAAAAAAAACTATACTTTTTTTTTTAGATTTGATTTATAAAGTGTGTGTTCATTTTCCTTTTTTTCTTGAAAAATAGACTTTATCTTCAAGGAACATTTAGATTTTTTTTAAAAGCAAAAAAGGTCCAATTTTTTTTTTTTTTTTTTGCTTGACGTGCCTCTAACCATCAAATTTTTGCTCACAAGATGTTGACATCATCACTACATCAGCAGTCCATATGCCCTTTAGATCATAAGGAGCAGCCTTTGGTTTTTTGCTCATAACTTGAGCATACGAGCTCCGTTTTTGCAAAATAAAATATTGCCGAAAAATTGATTTCAAGTCCATTGTCATGGTGCTGGTTTCATGAGATTTTGATGCTATTAATATCTTTTTTTTTTGGTCAAAGACCAAACTTTGTATTAACACTTTCATTGCGGGGTTTTTGATGCACTAACTTGTGTTTTTTGCAAGGATATTTTCTCACTAACCATATTGCTTGCAAATTTTTTCTTTAATTTTGTTTTGGGAATGAACTTGTATGTCTAACCACTCATCTTTGAATGCATGATTAATGTTAAAACTCAATCTTGAATGTATGGTTAATCAAACGCTTTGCTTTGGAATGAATGATCACATTATCTTGTATGTCTAAGGATTAATGAACCTTGCAATACACATGTCATTTAGTGCTTAAAACGAACAATCAAATTCAATTTTGAATGCCTTAAGGGAATTAACATGCATGTTTAGGCTAGCAAACATTTGGAATTGGTGCTTAAAATGAACTCACACAATCTTGAATGCCTTAAGGGAATTGACATGCATGTTTAGGCTAGCAAACATTTGGAATTGGTGCTTAAAACAAACTCACACAATCTTGAATGCCTTAAGAAAAATTGATTTCATTTTCAATAATTTTCTTATGCACACGCTCGATTTACTTTCTTGTTGATGAATCCATGCTTTTCATTCATGTTGATGATGACTTCAAGTTGGAAAGAACATTGTATGTTTTAATCATGTGTGTCTTCAAGTAGATTATAAAACCTAAAGCTTCATTGGAAAAGAACGTGTGTTTGTTCAACCCCGAGGCCACTTACATATTCTCTCCCCTCGCACCTTTGGGTGATCTTGGGTGCACAAGAAATAAGTGGTCTTATTTTTCTTTTTTAGGAGGCCTGCTTGGGGATTTCATCACCCCTTGGGACAACCTCAACTCTAGTGTTCTAGCGGAGTATAAAAATCAGGAGGTGAATCAAGAGACACCTCTCTTGGAAGCATAATATTGTCACTCTTGGCTAAGCCGCAAAGAACTTTATACCTTTGGGAAGTGAAGGAGGAGATTTGGGTTACCGTCTCCCCCCAACTGTTTGGCAATATTTTCTTTCATCTATAGATTTGAGCCTCATGTACCTTGCGTATATTGAGGACGCCCTCTAGTTCATCCTTGTACATCTTAGTTGCAACCTCATAGGATTGTTGGTGTGTTTGACATGCTTGAGTGTTTGAAACCTCCCCATTTGAAGGGGACACACTGACTACCTTTTCCTTGTATATATTTCATTGTATATATTTTGCATCTCAAATTTGAAAAATCCAAAAACATCATAAAACATTAAACCCAAACAAATCATAAAACATAAAAATCCAAAAAATCGTAAAAGTTCCAAAATCTAAAAAAAAAAATTAAAACATTTCAAAAAAAACAAAAATAAGCTCATGTTTTCTCCATCACTTCTTCTATCCATCCATCTCATCATCATCACGCATCTCTTGTCTTAATCACATTCTTAATCATTCAAATCTTTCCTCAAAACCTTAATCATCTCTATTCATCCAAATCATTTCCTCATTTTCTTAGTCACTCAATCAAATCCATAATCTTCATCCTAATCATGGTTCATAATCCACATCAAGATCCAATTCCTTCATTCAATGATTCATCCTCATGATTCTTAATCCAATCCCTTGTCAAATTCATTATTTTCTAATCAATTTCTAATTCAATCAATTTACATCTTCAATCCAAAATCAATCAATCTTTCTTCATCTATCCAAATCTTTTTCTAATTCAATTTTTCACTTTGGACATAGGAACATTTTCATAAACATTGGACTTTAATTCAAATTTCACATTCACTTGTTTACAATATCATAGGGTTTTTATCAAATCAAATCAAACCCTTATCCACATCAAATTCAATCAAATCAATATCAAGTCCAATCCAATTCAAATTAAGTCCACACAAAGTAGAAAATTGCTCCTAGTCCCAAGTTCATATTCCATCCATCATCAAATCTTTCATCACTCTTCGTCTAACATCTATGGATCCAAGTTTGCTTAATCAAATGGATGACAATCTTCAAAGACAATATGGAGTTGTACCTCCCGTTCAACCTGCATATCAAATCCATCCTCAACACTTCATATCCAACTCTAATCCATCTCATGTTCATTATTATTCTACCTTTGACAAGGGAAATCCACCTCATTATCCTTCCACTACATACTATTCCATTCATAGCCCACAAAATTCCTCAAACACAAATGACCTTGCCATGGAAATGGAACAATTAAAGAAATATCTTTTAGCAAGTCAACAGAAAGAGGCCACCTTCCATGCAATGTGTCCTCTTCCCTCATGTTTCCAAGATCTTAGTCCTCATGTTCCATCCAACCCAAACCCTCCATACAATCCCCTACCCATAGGAAACCTTCCCACAATCCTAATCCTCCAAAAACATCATCCCCACCTCGTAAGGGGTATTTCTCATCCTTCTTGGCTAAGCATAAAATTCAAGATAAAATGAGCCAATTAGTCAAAGTCATACCCCCAATTCCATCTCAAGACCTTCCTCCAAAGCATGATATTATAGCTGCCTCTTCTCCTCTAGATCCAAGCATTTCTTCATCCCATCATTGCCTTATCCCTCAAGATCCATTTATCCCTCCTAGTCCATCTCATGATCCCCTTCCTAACCAAGATCAAGACATTCCATGTCCCACACACCTTACCGATTCCATTCCATCTCAAGAGTTAGCATTCTTAGATCCTCCACTAAATGAAGAGGTTCTTTCCACTCCATCCACTAATATTCCTCCATGTCAGGATAAAATCAATCCATCTCATGATTCATGCATTCCACTCCATAATCCTCTTCCAAGTCAAGATCAAAGCACCCCTTCATTTGCATTTCATGATACCACTCCATTCCAAGATCCTATTTATCCCTCATAATCCCCCTTGCGATCCTACTCTTCCACATGATCCTATCATGCCTATCCAATCCACTCATGAACCTCATATACACGGACTCACATCTTGTGTTGAAAGTGATAAGTATCCTATTAAAAAAACAATTTCTCAAGATGTTGATATACCTCCTACCCCTTCCAAATCCAAAATTCCTCCATCCAAACCCAAATTTTTTCATCCTCCATATTCTAAGTCCATTTTGGGCCCTTATATCCATATTCCCATTCCTTCCTCATTACCATCCATTCTAGGTCCTTATGTTCCACCTTCAAACCCTTCATCCCTTCCTTCCATTTTAGATCCTTATGTACATCCATCCACCATATCCATGTCTTCCACCTCATTCCCTAATAAAGATCAACAATGGCACACATCCTTGAATGCCTTCCAACATTCGCCATCTATCCACTCTCTACCCCATTTTGCTTCATGCACCCATACCATGGTCAATGGAAGCAAATTGGATGCCAAAGAAAAAGAGCATAAAGCCAAAAATCCACAAAAATCAAAAGATCAACATGTCCCCTCTAAAAGACATGTTCAAGAAAAGAAACATCCGATCCAAAGAAAAATCACAAGGCCACAAAGGCTGAAAATCAAAAATTCAAAAATTATGTGGATTCCAAAGCTACTTAATGTAGCAATGAATCTCAAAGAAAGATTCAAAACAATATCCAATTCTGCTAGTCCAAAGGCTTCCCTCGCGCATAATCCATCCACGCTTCCACTTTCCACATCCATTTTGGGTCCTTATATACCCAAATCCACCATCCTAAATCCATCGTCTCCTTCCTCCATTTTGGGTCCCTATATCCCAAAATCCAAACTTTCTCCTACATATCCTCCACAATTTCCTCCTTTCCATCACCCTTGAAGGTGTGTGCCAATGATGATCTTTTCACTTCCTTCATAAGTCTTCCAACCTAACATCCATCAACCATGTCTTCTTCCCACCGATTCCATCCCCTTAATCCAAACTTTTTCATAACTCATTGTCCCCCATTCACTATCTTATCAACATCTATGAGAAAATAGCAAAAATCCCTTGAAAATAACAAAGAAAAAAAGAAAAAATATGAAGGGATATCATCCATGTATATAGATGCTTGAGTCCTCCTTTCATTTTCCTATCATGAATTCATTGCCTTCCTCTTCCGCTTATCCATCCCTTCACTTTTCCTCTTCCACTTGCACTCCATACTGGGGGTAAGCTCCATCCATACCAAACTTTCATACATATCTTCCATACTTCCATCTACCATTCATCATCCTTGTCCATCTTTGATCTTGACTATCCTATTCCTTTCATCCTTTCATGCTCATCCTCCATCCATTATCCTACATATTTTTATCCACTTTCACATCTTTGATCTTGACATGTTGTCCATATCTTGCATCCCATAGTCCTTGTCATGTTCATTTCATCCATTTTCCATCCATACTCCTATATACTTCCATCCCATCCATTTCATTTACAACATTTCATCCATACCCTTCATATCATTATCCCTTTTTCATACCCTCCCTCCCATATCCCATATCCATTCCCCTTTCATACCCATTCTCGTGATCACTATTAGAGGCATAATAACAAAATGTTCATACATGCTTGGGAAAAGAACATGCCTTTTTTTCCTCAATACGCTAGCCTTTGTTCCATCTTTCCCTTTTCATGTATCCTTTCCTTCCATTTTCCTATCCTTGGTATGGGGAACATTTGGCCTCCTTCGAAACATGATCCTTGGCTCCACATTTTCTGATCCCATATGGTTTGGCCCCTCATATCCTTTCACTAGTCCTTTCATCCACCAACTTGCATTGCTTTTCCTCCATTTACATTGCTTTGGCTCTCCCTTGTCATTGATCTCAATTCATTTCTATCCATTCTATCCATTCGTTCATATCACATTCAATCTACTTCTTCCGCTCACTTCAATCAAATTCATTTATCCTCTAATTCAATCAAATTTCCCTTCTTCTAATCCTTTCACATCAAATTAATTTCTATTCTACTTTAATCATTCTTCATCCTATCAACATCCTTCTTCCAATCTCATCCATGTTCATTCTTCTACTTGCATATCATCTATTCATCCAATCCATCAAAAAATAAAAAAAATCAAACATAAAAAATATATCAATGTGCAATCAATACTAATTCAATCAATCTACTCTTGCAATCTTGTACATCAATCATTAGTCAATTCATCAATTTGACCCGATCAGCTAATAATCTATTAACCATATTTAAACATCACTATCATGGGATGAATCCTTCCCAATCCTTGGATGTGCATTACGCTTATCGTTAGCTCTGCCATCCTTAATCAATCATCATCAATCAATCCATTAATGGGTTTTTAGCTTGACTAGGGGAAAAATGTTGGTTTTCTTTTCATTTATTGTGCATGATTGCTTGTTACTTGTATACATTAGTATTTTTTGTATTTCTCATGGTCTTTGCATCCTATTGTCCTAGGAATCATGGTCTTCCATATCATCATTTCATAAGGAATATGGTTGTATTAGACCCCTTTTTATCACGTACTTGACACATTGTCATCTTGGTTCCTCATACCTTGGTACATAGTGTTAAATACAATATCAAACTTAGGTTCTTCACACCATTGCAGCATAGCTTTATCACTCTTTTCATTTTCTCCTCCCTTCCATTTTGAGAGAACATCCATGTTCTCCTAACCCACATGTCCTCTCAAGGGGGCATACCTTTCCACCCTTGTCATCCTTCCTCATCCTTCCATGACTGGGGCATCATGCTACTAGTCTTATCCTTGCATCCACTATATTTTATTCTTCTTTGATATAACATTACTAATGCTATATCAAAGAGGGGAAAAATGTAGACACCTAAATTTGTCCAAATACTTGTTTCATGACCAATTAAATAAATATTTATTATTTATTTAATTACTCTACTTTAATTAAATAAATTTGCATTTGTTTAATTATATTTGTCCTTTCTTGATTTAAATAAACTAAGGTTTATTTTAATCCTAACCTATTCCCCTTGCATGCTAACCCATTCACTTTAATTAAGTACTTCGTTTACTTAATTAATCCCTTTCCTAATCCCACTTGGAATTAAATATTAAATATAATCCTATTTAAGCACATGGCTCCTAACATTAACCCTCACCTAACCTCACTTTCCTAACCTAACCCATCCTTCTAACCTAGGGCAATCCACTTATCCACTAATTAATCCTAGTTCCTCATCTAATCACATCCTTAATCATTTTCACAATCCTAATCAAAGGATTAGCAAACCCTAGTCACATGTGACATGTGACCCTTACACACTTACACACTTGTCCCCCTTCACATGTGAACCAAAGGTGTCTCACACATGTGTGAGAAACCTTGAGCCTCCAACCCTCTTACACATGTCATTGACCCATCACTTTAAAATGTGTCTCACACATGTGTGAGGAAAAATGATCTTACACACCTCTTACACCTGTCATAGACATGTCACCATCAAAGGTTGCTCACATGTGTGAGCATCTTGCCCCCTTTGAATGGTCAAAAACCCTAATCCACATGGAGTCCACTTGGCCTCCACCTCATGGGCACCTCATTGATCCTAAGAGATCCTAGCCCTTCATTTTGCATTGAATCTCAACCGTCCATTTCATCTCTTTTCCTATAAATGGAGAGCTCTCTCCTCATTTTCACAAGCACTATCTACCTCATTGTTATGCTGTTGGATTTGTGAACAACCACATCCCACCACAATGAAATCATCTACACTTGATGATTTCATGAGGTTTGCATATGTGCTATTTTGAATAGTTTATGCTCTTTTTGTTTCATGTTGTTGCTTATTTGCATGTCTATCTTGCATATTTTGAGGTTTGTATAATCATGTAGGAATAGATGTTAGTTGCTTACCTTTTATTCCTTAGTTAAATTTTTATGCAATACAATGACATACTAGATTACTAATGCTTGGCACATGTATGATTTTGGTTTGCTCAACACCTATTACATTCTGGCTTGCTCAACATCAACTGTGGCTTGACACCTACATATCACTCGATACCTTATCATGCTCGACACTTGATCTTCACTCAGCACCTAAAGATCACTCGACACCTATTGAAATTCTAGCTTGACACATACTATAGCTCGGCATATATAGTGTACTTGGCTTCTATGTGAAAATTGGTTAAGTGTGTTGACACTCAATTGTCAAAACCAATCTAAGATCAACAATCTCCCCCTTTGACATGAGTGTCAAAAGTACTTAACTAAGCATTATACTTGGTCTTATGAGTACATGATCTAATCTATTCGACATATGTTCAAAATTTTAAAAAACTTGTTCAAAATTTTGTAAAGAACAATATACCTCAAAATTCTTATAACTCCCCCTAAGTTTATGTGCCATTTCTATTTCCATAACCAAAATTCTTATGCTGAATTTGTCTCATGTTGATGTATCTAATACTCTTTGCCTTTGCCCTATTTCTATTTTCCTGTACCTGCTTACTAACCTGTTCTATTTGTTCTATTTTCACCTATTCTACACTTGCAAATTTTTATTCACATCTCCCACTTTTTATATGTCTCCCCCTGTTTTTTGGCTATCATGGGATATGCACAATCTTTCCCCCTTTATTCTCCAAAATAATGAAAGAATGTAATTACTTAGCATTCTCCCCCTTAGTTATTAATCTCCCCTTTTATTATATCTCCCCTTTTTTGACACTTATGTCAAAGGGTGCTAAGGGTTAAGACCATATTTTGCCAAGAATGTACTATTTACCTCCATAATCGTTTTAAGAGCTGCATCCCAATTTGCCAAAGCAATTTCACATGACTTGTGCTAGATGGTAGTCTCTTCAATAAGATGAACAAGTCCTTCCATTGTAGAAAGATTAGGATCTTTCTTTAGAATAGTCTTAGCATAGGCTTGTTCTTTATGGAGTATTTCCAAGTGTGGGGTAATGAAAGATTGTATTTGCATCAATCTAGCCTTAATGTTGTCCTCTTTAGTTATCAACACTACTAGTTCTTTCTGAGTGTGAAGCATTTAAGAAAAATGCTTCTCACTCTAAGCTAGGACTTTTGGTAGCTACATGCTAGAAATATTTAGATTTCACTCCAGGCTTAGTATTCTTTGACTTGTCTCTTGTGTGAAATAGGAAAAATCACACAACTTTTTGTACAATGAGAATATATTCTCAAGTATCTTCTTCAATTTGTCAATTTTCTTTGCTAATTCAACTTGAGATAGTGCTATTTCACTTCCTATTTTCTCATTGAATTTTCCTTAGAATTTCTTCTCAAACCATTCCATAAGTTTTACATTGGTGTCCTTGTCTTCATTGGTCACTTGTTTGACAATATTTGATAATTGTTCCATTATTGGTTTTGTCTCATCAAGTTTTTGCAAGCTGAAGGCATCCAAAAAGATGTCCTTAATTTCATGTAATGCTTGCTTATGTTTACACTCTTTCCTAAGTATTTCTTGCCTCTTCATTCTGTTTAATGCATCCTGCATTTCAATTATTTTCTCAATGCTTATTGTCTTTGACTCATAACTAGGTATGACTATTTCTTCATCTAACTCAAGGTCTCCATAGTGAAGTATCCTTGTCACTTTTGTTGAGCTCGAGCCTAGTGTAGATATTTGTAATGGCATTGCATTAGTACTCGGCTTCTGAAGGACTTATTTAGGAGTGTCAATAGTTGGTAGATTAACCAATGTCTGTATGGTGGCCTGCTCCTCTTCTTTTGATGTGTCCTTTTCCTCATCTGATCTTCCCTAGTCAATTAAAACTATTTGGGGTGTACCTTGTGTCTGTACTATAGAATCAGATGTAGCAATCTATCCTGTTTATTCTATTGTTGTATCTTTCTCCACTTCTGCAGTCGACTTCTGCTACATAGTATCACCTATTCTAGATATGTCAACTATTGGAAATGGTGGTGGAAGCATTAGGAGTTGACCAATAGTAGCTGTAGAGGTGTTAGAAGGTGGTTCTTGTGGTTTTACCTTGTCTCTAATTGGTTCTACTACAACCTTTTTCAACTCATCCACACTCACCAATATAGGATTTGTGCATAGTTGTGCTTGTAGAGTTGATTGGTGAAGGATCTTCTTGAGATCCTTTGCAATTAGTGGATTGATGTTCTGACAAGTTTTGTCAGTAACATCCTTTATAGTTATAGTGTTTGTAGATGTGGTGATGACATGAGGAGGGTTAGGGGGTGGCATTTGTGTGTCTTGCACACTCTGATCTGTTTGTTGCTGATTAGCTGTTGCCATGTCATTTTGTTTCTTTGTCTCATCCTCTTCACCTTTTTCTTTCTCCTCTTCCTCTTTCTTCTCTTCTTCTTTCTTCTCTTTTTCTCCTTGTTCTATTTCCTTTTCCTCCTTTTGTCTCTCATCCTTCTCCTTCTCATTGGCCTTAACCTTATTTGCTTCTACATCCTTCTCTTCTTCCTTCTTAGCTATCAAGTTGTATATTGACTTCCACAATCTTGTGGACTTATTGACAACTTCTTCAATTTTATTTTGTAAAATGCTAAAGGCTCTATAATTTGGTGCAAACTTTTCCCCATGTTTCTTGCTAGCCTTAGCAATTTGACCTCTAGTCAATTCTGGCATCACTTGTGCCAAAGTGGATTCTCTTATCTCCTTTTCCATTTTCAAACAATAATGCCACTTATTTTCAATAATTTCATATAATTCCTTGGGCATAGTATTGTCTAATTCAAGAGGTGTGTTCTTGAATTCTACCATCATGGAATCTACTAATTCTTCTATCTTATTCTGATCTTCTCTACTTAATTTATTGAAATTAACATTTTTCAAATTAGAGAAGTCTACTTTCTTAACATTTTCACAAATTTTATCAATATGTGACCTGGGAGGATGACTTACCACTCTAAATTGGCTGATGTCCTTTAATTATGTTCTTTCCTCATCATCAAACTCTAGCTATGCAACATATTGTCTTCTTGGTTTCTTTTGCACTGCACTAGTCTGCTCAGTAGCCTTCTTCTTCTCTTTCACTTGCTCCTTGGTCTTCTGAGTTGAGGCCCTTGTAGTGGCTCTTGTCATTAGTGCTGGCTTGTCTTGGGTTGACTCTACAACCTTCTTGGCTTTGGGCTGGGCTATAGGCTAAACTTTAGCCTTTCTCTTCTTGGGCTTGGCTTGAGCTAGTGCTTCCTTTGCTTCTTCTTCCTCTGTACCTTCTTCCTTTTCTTTGTCCTCACCTAAGCATTGTGTTAATTCTTATGGGCCTTTCCCCTATTCATCTTCTTCTTCCTCCTCAACTACCCCTTCAATACCTTCTCCAAATTTCTTCTTCAGTTTCCTCAGCAATTTGTATTTCTTCTTTAAGGTAGAATCAATTTTTAGTTCCATATCTACCTTGGAATGCACAACATCATATGTCCCAAAGTGAGGTGCTTCCTTATCAATTTATTCAACAAGCAATGTTGTGATTGCTGTTGATGCTTCATCAACATCTACCTCATAACCTAGAGGTCTTAGCCATATCACCTTTGGAACTACTACTTGGATATAAGTGTAATCAATATCAAGTAAGAAGCATATTTCAATAATGTGTTGTTCCACTAGGGAAATTGGTATCCTAAGTCTTTGTTTCATGGATTTCTTAAAATCCTCAAAATAACTTGTCATAAGAGAGTTAAAGTTGTCTCCCATTTGCTCAATATACTCATTAATTTGAGTAATGGCTGACTTATCTGATTTCCAATTAACTTTACCAAAATAAGGAAACTCTTCCAAAACATAGAAGAATATGCAACCAAGAATTGATCCAAACTTACATTGAGCACCTTTAGATCTACTGATTGCTCCAAGATTCTCTGTGATTTGCTGTAACAACAATTCTGCTAGATCATATGTATGATCTTTCTTGACTAGTTTATATGCCACATCCACAACAATACATGGTATGCTATTCAATTTGCTTGATTGATAGAACTTGTGAAAAATCACTTTCACTACAAAATCCAAAAGGGGATTTGTGATTGTGTCAATGATCATGCCCCTCTTATTCCATTTAGCCCTAGTGTTCTTTTCAATGGCTTCCTTAGAATCACTATGTAGGGTTTTGTGCCAATCTAGGGTTGGAAAACCTGTAACCCTATGCACTATTCTCTTTGTTATCTTCACGGGTCCTCCTTCTCACCACGAAAAACCATTATGTATTCTACTAAGAATAATTCTTATCTGTTCAATTTTGAAACTTGTGGGGTAAACTAGGGCATGGGTTAAACCCTTTTTCTTGACTATTTGAAATTCATCCTTGAGTACTCAATTCTCACACAATTTATCATATGCTTGAAAATTTCAAGGTCTCCTATTGTACCTATCTTGCAATTGTAACACTTACTCACATGCTGCACCATTATGACTTTGGGTGGAATAATGGAGAGTGTGTTGGTAGGGTCATTTTTGTAAGAAACTTATGGAATTGGCCTAAATTTTGGTTGTTTGACCTCATTACTAACCAATTGAACCTCAAAACCTTCCTTTTCCTTGGGGTTTGTAGAATTGGATGTCATTTTGTAAATCTAGGATTTCAAAAGATTTTAAACTTTAAAACTGTGCAACTCGACACTTGAAGAATACCTTGGATTGATGAAAACGATGCAGAATCTTATCGAAATCTATGCAAAAGGCTTCAATGTTGATCTTCAATCAATTTTTTGCTCTACTTGTTCTTGCTCTACATTTAAAATGACAAGAAATGATTGAGATTTTGACCTTATACCCTTTCTGAACCTAGCATTAAATGCTTAGTGTGTATACAGCTATATGCTTGGCTCTTGAAGATTTCAACATAACTCAACTTCCATTGGTTCTCCATCACTCAACTTCAACTATATTTACTCTTCACTCAACTTCCATTGAATTTTCCCAACTTGGCATCAACTATCAACTCAGTCACAATTGACTACTCAGCATCCACTGGAACTTTACTCGACATCTAAGGATAGCTCGACAACACTTGCAAAATTTTTAAGTTTTTTTAACTCTGCATATTTTGTTTAGTTAGATGAAGTGTGACCACTTGACCTCTTGGGTGAAGTGATCCCTCCATTTGATGAGGTAAACTCATCTTTCTTCTTCCAAGTCTTGTTCATTTTTCCTTTGATGTGTTCAACATCAACCTTCTCTTTTCCTTTGTTGACTTTTGACTTGGGTGCATTTGACTTTGTTGGGAAATTCCTACTGATATGACTAGTCTTCAAGCAACTAAAACATGTGATTTGACTTAACCATCTACTGTAATTCCCTCTAAAATGTGTTCTTCTATAGTTTTTAGGAATGTGTCCATATTCCTGATAGTAATGATAGTTATACCTGGTGTTATAGCTCCAATTGTAGTGATGACCATGGTTACCTTCTTTTGTTGCCTAATTTGATGTCCACATAGGCTTTGATTTGCACTCAAAGGCTCTATGTCCATACTTATTGCAATTGTAGCAGTTACCTTCAAATTTTGGTGTACTAATAGTCATAGTCCTACATTCATATGCTCGGTGTCCTTGCTTCTTGCACTTGTGACAATAACTTGCATTCTTAGGCTTATCATGTTGATAGGCATTCTTACTCCTACATATATTAGAAGTATGTCCCTTTTTACCATAGAAATGACAAGTGGGTTTAGTGTTCTTACCTTTTTTACCCCTTTCTTCTACAGTCTTGGATGATTCTCCTTGTTCAAGGCTGGTGTAACCAAGTCCTAAAGTATCATTACTAGCCCTTGGTGATTTTAGTAGCTAATCAAAGTATTTGATAGCCTCATTAGGTTTGTTGAAGCTTTCTACAACTCCCTTCTCTCTTTTCAGATCATTTTGCAATTGTTCATTCTGTATCTTTAGAGTAGAGATCTCAATGTCTTTCATATTCAGCTCATGATGTCCATTCATCATTTGGCTTAAGGTATCTAGTTGCATGTTTGAGATTCTTTCAAACTCAATTGTCTTCTCTTCTAGTCTATTGGTAAGATTTCTCTTGTCATCTTCTATCATGGCCTTTTCTTCAATGACTCTTTTCTTCTTTTCAATCACCTCACAAAGCATTATGGCTTGTGATTCTTGTTCAAGCTTGAGTATTCTAATTTCTTCTGCTTGAACTCTATTCTTCTCCATCAATTCTACTATTGCTGCATCAAACTCTTTGGAATCTCCATTGGAAAACACTTTTATGCTATTAATCTCCTTGTAGTGTGTGCCATTTTCAACTATGGCTATATCCTTCCTTCTTTTCAAGGATTTTCTCAATTCTTCTTTGGCTTCCTCCAAGTTTTTAAGGATGAGGTGTACATCAATCACTTGATTCTCTATAATCTTCTCAAGTTTGAAGGCTTCCATCTTCGGATCTTTTCTATAAGTTGTTAGGTTTCTCCTTGTGAGAAACTTTGATCTAATACCAATTGTTGGAATAATCAAATGGGAAGTATACTTCTGAGAGGGGGGTGAATCAGAAGTATCACACTTTTAAACTTAAAAACTTTTAATTGAAAAATAAACTTCATGCATGTAAACATATCAAAAAATCATAAAGTAAACACATGCACATCACAACACATAACACCAAATTTGGTAACCCATAAACCCTCCAAAATGAGAAGGTAAAACTGGGGTGGGGATGATACCCACAAAATCACTGTAGTAATAATGTTTGACCACTTCTGATGGTCTGCCCTATTAAAGGCCTACCTTGTTAAAGGCTTTACACTGTATCAATAGTGACTTGTTTAAAGGACTTGCAAACACTTTACTTGAAGTGTCACCCTGTTAAAAGATTTTATCACCTCTTCAAAGGATCTACAATCTAGCTATTAAGCTAAGCTATCATCATAGGATTTTCCTTCTAATACAATTGCTAGAGAGTATTAGACTAAATAAACCTAATAGCTTACAATCCTTGATTGCTGAATTCAGGCACTTGATCTACTCTTTCTGATCTTGATCCTTTGAGATCTGATATCTATTTGAAGCTCTTGCTTTATTCTGATCAACTAGATATTGCAATGTTGCTTTGTTCCTCTAAGTCTTTTCACACTTCCCTCTAAATTTTGCCATAGTTTTCCCTTCCATCACTCTCTTCTCTACATACAATGGGGTTTCATCATCCTTTTAAAGATTTTGAAGACTTAGGGTTAGGTATGGATCTACAATCCATATTGAATCTTTAATTCCCACTCATTTCTTGCACTTTTCTTATTGGTTGCATGCATTCTCCATTTTTCTTACTGGCTGCATGCTGATTGCATAAGAAATATAAAAGATTTGTTCTTATCTTTAATATCCTTCGAGATCCTTCTATGTTGGCTCAAAAAAATGGTTTACATCTAAGTTTGTGAAGACACAAACTCATATGCTAATTTTATGTTACTCAACACATATTGGATTACTGATGCTTGGCACATGTATGATTTTGGTTTGCTTGGCACCTATTGCATTTTGGCTTGCTCAACATCAACTGTGACTTGGTACCTACATATCACTCGGCACCTGTATCATGCTTGGCACTTGATCTTCACTCGACACTTGAAGATCACTTGGCACCTATTAGAATTTTGTCTCGGCATATACTATAGCTCAACATATATAGTGTAGTCAGCTTCTATGTGAAAATTGGTTAAGTGTGTTGACACTCAATTGTCAAAACCAATCTAAGATCAATAGTATAATACTCAGTTGATTTATGTGTTGAGTTACTTAATTATTTCACATGTCCAAGATTATTTTTATGAATGATATACACACACACACACACATATATATATATGTATACATGTATGTATATGTATATATACATATATGTATATATGTGTATATACATATACATATATCTACATATATATATATATACACACACACACACACACACACACATATACATATATGTATATATATGTATATACATACATATATATATGTGTGTGTGTGTGTGTGTGTCTATACATACATACATACATACATACATACATACATACATATATATATATATATATATATATATATATATATGTATGTATGTATGTATACATGTACACACACACACGTGTGTGTGTGTGTGTGTGTGTATACATGTATACATGTACATATATATACATATACACACATATACATACATACATACATACATATATAGATATATAATGATTTCATTTATCTCATGATCATTCATTAGATAAATGATTTATATGTAGTTTCAATGGTTACTTACCCTATATTTGCATGTGTATGGCATATTTGTATGTTTTACTTTAGATTGACATTTCTAATGTGGTTAAGGGAGGGAGTTATAGTCACCTAATAGTTGGGATCTACATAATGCACCACTCCCCATAATTGCCTATTTAGTTTAGATTATATGTATATGTACATGCTTAGATTTTATGTAGATTGTAGGTACTAGGTATTGATTTCCTTGAATTGCTAGGATGAGCAAACCCTATCGTGGTATCTCAATGGTAAAAGCAGGGAGATAATTCTTGAGTCCAAATCCTAAACTAAGCCAATTTTCCTAGAAAGTAGGACAAGTATTTGAGTTGTTTACCCATGTAAATTTGTCAAGTGATGTGAATTCATGATTTTGACCCTTGAGTCTGATCTAGTACTCTATTCTTTATGATGGGTTTTCGTAGTTCACCTTGTGGGTCTCTTGTGATTTCTAGTTATAATTAAATAAAATTAAAAAAGTATTTAATGATTTAATTTAATGAAAATTTTATAAATAAAATTCAATATTTAATTAATTGAGAAATTAATTAAATAAAAGAATTAAATTTAAAGATTTATTTAAAGTTTTAATTTTTGTGTATTCGTATTTATTTAATTTAATAATACATATTTAGGAGTTCATTTTATAATAAAATTTAAATATTATTATTATTTAAGTTAATAAATATTTTATCAAAAAATGTCTCGAGAATTAATTAAAGAAAGAAAAAAATTGATTTAATAAAGATATTTTACTTAAAATTACAAAAAGGTTGCACATGAAAATTAAAATATAATAAAGTAACAAAGAAAAAGGGGTTTCACGTGATTGCACAATCAAAACCCTAAATTGGAGTAAAACTCTTTATTAGGAAATTAGAGTTTATTTCTCTATATCCAGATTTGGAGGAGCCAATTTTTGAGAAGGGTTTTAGAAGAAGGGGAATTGCTTGTGAGCTTTGTCCATTCATGGTTTTAACATTAGATCCAGGTAGGATCTTGTGGGTTTCACATAGTAGTTTCTGTTCTTAGAATTCTCAGTCTTCTTTGTGTTTGGATGAATATGTTTTAAGAGTTTTAAATTGGGCTGAAACCCTTGTTGTAAATTTCATTGTTCTTTGTTTTGAGATTATTTGTATATGAATTGATAATTGGAAACTATCATTGTAAAACTTTAGAGAACCATATTTTGATACGAATAGGGTTTGGAAAAGAGATCAGGTTTTTTTAATATAGATTCGATTACATTATTCGTATTTCTCCTATCAATTAATTTGGGGAGATCCTTTAAAAATATATATATGTTACTAAAATTACCATAGTAAATGTTTTTACTGTGATAATTTCATCACATATTATCAAAAAACTAAAATCAAAATTAAAAAGAGGCATGGGGGGAGGGGGGGATGGTTTTGTTTTGTTTTATTAAACACAATTTTTTAAAAAAATATTGTGAGTGGGAGGTGGGCCACCACACCCCCATCTCCCATCCTCTCCTCCACCCTGACAACAAAATTGCTGTGACAACAACATGTACAATTGTTGATGCAACAATACTTTGCGATGACTACAATAGACTACTGTGATAGTTTATGTGTAGGTCGACGTGCCTTTAAAAACACCTTCTTTCATTTTTCGTTTTATTAATAAATTTTGTTTTATTATTAGTTTTTGAATAATTTTAAAAATATTTTAATTAGAGTTTTAAGATTGTTTTTAATTAATTTAATTAATAATATTATTAATTAATCAAATTGTTATTGGATGTTATTTGATAACTTTAAATAAATTTGTTTTATAATTAAGTAATGATTATAGTTATTAGTAAACTTTTATTATTTATTAATAACTTGTTAATTATTATTTAATAATTTAATAATAATAATTTATTTTATTTTATAGTCATAATTAAGACATTGTTTTTGTGAGTTAGTGTTAACTGTGTGTTCGGTTCTAAAAAGGGAAAACGGGTTCAGTTAATTGGGGAAATTGTAAACTTTATCAAGTTGAAAACTTATAACAAAATATAAACTTGAACATTACTATTAAACCAAAACTATATGTTTTCAAAACCAAACAGAACTATGAAACTACATTGCTAGTTGTATGTTTTCTTGTGTGTTGGGCTTGGGGTTGACATAGAGTGTTGACTAGTTTTGGGATGTCTACCAAAGGTCGAGAGTTATTATTTTTTGTGATTTCATGATCGTGTATATATGTATTTGATTTTGGATCAGTCCTGTTAGGATGATTGTATTGGTGAAATCTATGATTTCAATCAATGATATTTTAGTGCTTTCCAGTTTCTTGTTTAAGAACTAATACATGTTTTATAGTTGTATGAGACTTTCTACTTTTACTGAGCTTTAGGTAGGTTATCTTTATGTCATGTTGGGAAGTGGCTTGCAATGGAGGCCGAAGCCCTAAAGAGGCTACCTGGGTAACCCATTGTAGGTTATTTTAATAAGTGATAACAATTCATTAAATGAGAGTAAAATAAATTAATAAGTCATTATTTTTCCTCACCAATGCCTTGAGTGCTAGTACAGGCTAGGGTGGGAGTAGACATGATGCTTGGTTGTGACCTTGCTTCGTTAGTATGCCTTGTCTATATGCAAGGATATTGGTGTCACATAGAGTCACTAGGGGGCTTGAGGCTACTAGGGTAACCTTAGAGATCACTCACGTGATGACACTTTTCCACTTATATAGTAGATTTCCTATGTGTCATTATTGCATCTAGGTTTAGATGATACTTGTGTCTTGGTACCCTTTGAGATAGTTTGCTTTCAGGTGTTTCCTTGACGTAGATGTTGGTTATGACTTGTGTTTTGATATCCATATGGGACTTGACTTTATCTCCTTAATGTGGTGGGAGTGGGCCATTTAGGTTCCATGAGGTCGGGTGGTAGTGCATTTTTCTTATACCATTAAGATCCGATAGCTAGATGTCATTGATGGATGTGTTTGTGCAGATGTCCCTTTCTTTCTGATCTTCTATTTCTATTGGATGATTATATTCTATTGTACTATACTTGGTTATTAGAGATCTTATGAGATGATGTATATTCTTTGATCTTTTCATACCCTGTGACTTCTACAGTGGATGATTATGCATTCTGATTATTGCCAAATGACATCTTGTAATTATATATATCTAAATAGATTTGTAATTATGTTTATTCATTGATGTGGGTTTGTTATGTATTGAATTTAGTATTAATAAACTTATACATGTGATTCAATGTCATGGGACCCTTAAGAGATGTAATGTATTAATGATGGTTGTATGTATGTGAGTTATTGCTTCCGTTATATATTATCTCTTATTGTTATTATCTTTCAAAAAAAAAGTTTGAAAAACTTAGTGAAACTTTAGTGAAAATGCATAACTCCTTTTTCACTCCAGGCTCTGCAAGACCTATGTGGGTTAACCTTGAGGTTCTAATATATGGTACCTATGTAATTAAAACTTAAATCTAAACCTAATAACAACAGATGAAACCTCTTTTATCTTCTAATACTTATGCAATGACATAGGAATGAAATAGCTACATATCATAACCTATAAACCCATAAGCTAAGAGAGGGTTAATTCTTTTCAGCCCACTAAAAAACATGAGAACTAAACTGATTTTGATTAAAATATTTGTGCAAATAACCTTCATATTAGCTTGCATCTGATTTAGTGATCAGTGCCTTATCCATTGCAACATAGAGTCACTACTAGCAGGATGACCTAAATTGATTGCCTTACAATTAAGTTTGTCAACTGAAATCCCCAAATTCCATTTTTATGAAATATCCCCTCCATACACCTAGAAACCCTATCAGAACATTGAAGCATTTATTTAGCTCCTTGAGTCAAAAGCAACAATAGATCTGATATACAACTCAACCAAGATGCCTTAAATCAAATGAACCTTATTCATTTAATCTCAAAGTCAATAGCATATGAAGAATTAGGAGACATAATAGGGAAACCTAGATAATTCATTGCAAATCCCCTTTTATACTCATCCTTGGAAAGACTAAATACATAAACTAGTAAAACTAAATGAAACTCTAGACATGTCACATAATCTATCATCAACTTTCCATTATCTCAAAAAGACAACACATGAAATGAAAAGAAATATGCACAAGAGCAGATGTGCGGCCTTCACTACTAGAGCTCAGTTCAATAGATAGGAAGAAAAGCCAATAACAACCTTGGTTTCATAGTGAAAACTGGAACCTTGCTGGTTTCATAGAGAAAACTGCCAACAACAACAAAGAGAGAGAAAAATAATGATATAGGAGGAAAGAATTCTTGGATTTGATCAAAAGATGACAAGTGTCCCCTCAAAATTCTTTCCCAAGAAGCTGAAAAACCTCTCTCTATCCTCTCTCTATAATTGCATATCAAATCTTTAATCATTTTGGCCTCCAAAAGCACAAAATATCTCAAAATATTTGATGAGAAGAATAATTGATTTTGATGTCTAATTTGAACTCAAGGCAACAACAAACATTAGTTAAAATTAAACTCTAGAAGCCAAGAAAACTATTTAGAATTACTTTAGGCTTCAATAAACTTCAATGTTTCCCCCTCAACTAATTTTGGTGCTGCATGATGAATTCTACCCATTTCGGTGAGAATGCCCTGGAAAACACAAATATGCTTGTAAAGTGAACTAGTGAAGACCTACTCAAAAAAAACCCCATATTTGAAAAATTTAATCTTCTCTCGGTTCCAACGGTATATTGGAGTGCATATTTTGGTTCAATCTCACCCCTCTAGTAGCCATTTGAAAAATTGGCCCAAGACTATAAAATGGACAGTTTAAAAGAATGAATTTTGAAAATTTTTAAAATCTCTATAGTTTGAACTATAGGAAATTCTTTGTAGCAAACAAATTTTTCAATCTGGAAGATGAACAACCAAAACTAGAAAATTATATTCATTTTAAAATTTCCCTTATATCTCCCTTGGCCAATTAGGTGATGCCATGTGTCTACCTTTGAATGGTCCAATTGTACCCGACGGGTCCCATGACATCCGAGCATAGAAATGCTTGCAATCTTCTTAATATTTTATGCTCTTATGCATCTTCCACATTGGAAATCATCTTTACGCTCTTATGCATCTTTCATAAGAACGTAGGCCTTAAATTTTTCTCCTTCGATCTCACGGTAAAGTCCATTTTCGTAAGAGTGCTAGCCTTTGAAATTCACCTCACAATCTCACAATTAAAGCTCTCTCCCATAGCATTGTGGAGCCTTTCAAACTTTCTCTCCAATCATATGCCAACTTCAATTTTTGTAGCATTGAAGGATTGCCAAATCTCACCACGTGGAAGGTCAAAATCTATTTGACTGTGTGTGATAACTGGCCAAAGGGGCCCCTCCACAAGTTACATGGCTTACAAAAGCCATTTGTCTTTAGACAATATACAAAGTGAGTGTTGGAGTATTTAAACAACCAAACACGCCTGTTCACAATAGATGTGGGATAAAGTTCTTTGACTATCCTTCACTGTTCATGCATTTTCCTACCTATGCATGCTACCTCTACTCATGCGGGTTGCTCTTTCAATGCATGGATGTTCTTTACATGATCTTGACCTTCCTACTCAAAGATTTTTCTTATGAGGTGGCTCCATTTTTTGTTTGTGGCTTCTTGTATTCCCTAACAACTTCTTCTCTGATATGCAACTTCTTCTCTAATATGCAACTTCTTCTCTGATATGTGGAAATTTTTTCTTCAATTTAGAATGCTGCTTTCCTTAGTTTAATGTGTAGGTCTCCTCTACTATTCAATGTATGTCCCCTGCTCTTAGCATGCCTGCCACAAGATAAAAAAAATTTCACCAACAGTGACATCCAACACTTCATCTTCAAAGAGCTTTCTTGCCTTTCTCTCAAGCAATGGCATCTTTTCATGTGGCTTCAATTTGTAATTGACTAGCCTATTTCCCTTCAACTGGCATCCTTGATTGCAATTCCTTTGCTGTTTGTGGTTGCTGAAGTCACTTCTTCCTACGTGAGTTGTCCCTTTCTATGTGGTCTTCCTTGTACAAGCTACCTTGGAATCTTGCTCCTAACATCTTCTTACCTAGGTGAAGGCATGAGTTCTTATCAACACTTTCCCTTCAGCTGCTACTTTCTTGCTAGTCAGCTCCCTCCTTGGCATGTATTTTTAACTTCTTCTTGATGAAATTTCCCTTTCTCAATCACCAAATGTTCCAACTTTAGCTTGCTAAATGCTACTTTAAGCATGTGACCTCCATAGAATGAGATGTGATAAGCCATTCACTATCATAAATGATACAAGTATCTACAACAATGAGATTGATCCCAAGCCCACCAACTCATGTACTTGACAAAAAGATACAAGATTTTCTTTCTAGATCATTAAAATCATTGATCTACATTCTACGATCTTCCAATTTAACTCCTCCATCAATTTGATAAACCTTGTGTCCTCTCTCAAATAGATATTATTCCAGCAAGTCTAGAAATTTCGTCCATTGAGAAAAGAAAAATAAACTCTTATATTTTTGATCTTTCAAATGCAATATAAGTCTATCTAATAAGCCAAATTTGCCACACTACTGAACCAACTAAGCCATTCGTGGATAATCAATTGATTGATCAAATTGTGATTCCAACAAATCAGGATGGTTGCAGTTCTTTCTCAATTGAATTATCAAATTGTTTAGCTTTGTTCTAATACCTATGCCTCTCTCTACCTTACTCTGCAGCTAGGCCTCAAGTATTTTATTGACTAAATGCTCTTGGCTGCCTTGTAGGCCTTGTTTCTAATATTCTGCTCTCCAATTTCAATGTTTTTTCATTAATATCACTACCAGAAAGAATGTTCTGGTCCTTAAGTGTCAACACAACTGCACCTCCCTCCATTACTTTATCAAGCCCATGAAGAATCTTTAATCTTGCCAAATTCTTTCCACTATGCTTCATCTTTTCACCATCATCATTGTCCAAATCCTCCACATTATCCCGCTCTTCAAAAATTCTCGCAAGACATTCAACTTTTTCCTTCTGAGCATTTTTATGTTCCTCAATGTTTCTACTCTTGTTAACCCATGATAAAACTTTTCTTCCACCTTCTGAATTCAACCTAATTCTTTGAGGACACCACCAGTTCCCTAAATTGAGATTTTAGCAAGATGTGGTAAGTCATCTATATTCGAGATTGGGGTTCCTTGTTCCTTAAAGAACATCTTTACATAAGCATCCTGCAGTCTCAATAAACTTTGCCAAGCAAATGAGGCAATCTCCTACATTTGGATCTGATATTTGTTTACTATAGATAATAGTAGGTAGCTCTTTTACACATTTAATCTTCAGTCCTATATTTGCTAATCTAGTGAAATTAGTCAGGCCCCAAATTGGGTTCGGCTAAAAAAAAATTTCATTTTTGAACAATTGAACTGCAAAATTGACTCATTCATCCTCTAGCACCGATTTGAAACAAATTCAATGACTGAAAGTGAATTTAAAGCTCATTTTACATCTTTTTGCAAACTATCAATTTTGTGTCAAGAGGTTGTTTGACTGACTTTAAAAACTGACCTTGACACCTAACCGTGCTCTGAAATCAACAATACTGGTTCTCTGTTCTGCATACTTGCACCCTGTCGAATCTTGTCTCATAAAGAATTCTCAATCAAAAGATATTAACTGCCAAAGTTACCTTCTTAGAATTAACTACAAGCAAACATGTCAAAACATCATAAAACACATTCATATTCGGCTTAAAAAATTGGGTAAATCGACACTTGGGGGCATGAAAACTAGGGAATTAGTTCACTATCATGAGGAGAGTATAAATTTGGGATTAGGTCTCATTACGAATAATAGGGCACAAATGGAAAGAAATCAAAGTAGGCTACTCAGAATTTGCAGGATGGGAACAATGGCAGAAAAGTGTTTTTTGCAAATGGGATGGACCTGGGAAAGTGTGCAAACGGATTCGTCCAGATTTGAAAATTGGCACACCTAAAGTATTTTCGGAGTAGAATGCAGAGGTATAATCCATTTGGTCTAGGAAATCATGGATTTCAAATTATGACATCACAAATAAGGGTATTGATCAATCTACGTTTCATGATACTAGTGAAACTTTATAAATTGCAAATGAAATAGCATTTGAAAACTGATCAAACAGATTCATCATAAGCTCAAATTAGGAACGTAGAAAGTATCTGACCCCTAGAATATGATGCAAAAGGAAATTTTATATTCAGATCAACTATTCAAAAGTTATGATAAGTCAAACAGGGCCTTCCAGAATTTTGCACAATTTGCAAATGCATGAAAATAGTAAACTACCAACTTTGAGGGGTTCGAAACCTAATCAAACAGATTCGAAATAACTTGAAACTTGGAACATAGGTTCTTTGATATGCTCATTAGATATCACCAAAGTGGTGGGTCATAAAAAATTTCTAGGTTAAAGATATTCAAAGGAAAATACAGGCTTCCTGTCGCTGTTTCACACCTAGGCAAAAATGCAAAATTGGAAACTACACAAAATAGGACTTCACAAAATGGCTTAGAATGTCAATTTATCAATACAAAAAATATGAATATGTCAAATGAAGGGTGTTAAAAAACTAAAACACCACCTAAGCCTTGAAATGACAACCAGTTACATATGCACAAAAAGCATTCATAGGGGGCTCAAAGTGAATCATTTGTTGGAATAGACACTCAAAATGGGAATGCAATTTTGAGTGCCATCAAGCTAAGTGAAAACTTATTTCTTGGGGTGCTTCCTAGTTGCAAAGTCTTCCTCCTTTGGATTCTTTAGAGGAATATGTGCTAGCACTTACATTGCCCCTTGGAGTTTTCTATTGAGGTAAAATCTCACCTTGGGTTTCAACGACACCTTCATATGGCTTTTTACTTTGAGGCCACTGGATCCTGGTATTATTTATCTACCACACAACTCTTATTGAGGTGGAGATATTATCTATTGAGGTGGTGATATGTTGTGTGGATATGGTTGATATTGGGTGGGTAAATCCTTCTCATAATGTTGATGTTTGGATGGTGGAGTCTGTATGAATTTTCCTTAGGGAAAAATTCACCCAAGACCAAGAAGCACAATAACTAGCACAAAATAGACCAATAGAGTATGATTAGATTAACAATATGGTATTCAATTCATTGTATAGTACACGAGAGGTGTCTGTATATAAAGGCCTCTATGATGCATCTAGAATGCCTAGGAGTTAGCAATATGATAAGTCTCATAACTAAGCACACGTCTACTAGAAATGGGCTATCCTCCATTAAGCATAGGAGTTAGTGCGATAATGAGAGGATAAGTGGACAAAGGTGTGTCAAGTAAATTTAAATTGTAGACACCATGTGTTAAATTGAGAGTGCTAACAATTGTGTTCTTTACATGACGACTCAGTTGTTTATGCAAACTCTAGTATTGTAGACACCATGCAATAAAATAAAGTTTCTTACTCCTGTGTTGCCAACATGAAAACTCATATGAGTATGCAAAATCCTAGGTGTCTAACCTAAGAAATATTAAAATAATAAATTTATCCTAAGTAAACTTAGGGGAATGCACTTAAGCTCACAAAATCTACAATGAAATGCATAATGGGTCCTAGCTACTAGGCCATGTTAGGTACCCAAGTATAAATTCAATGCTAAAATGCAATGAAATCTCTTTGAAAATAGAGAAAGAGGGAAAACCTCATGGGAAAAACCCTCCCCCAAAAAGAGAGATATGTACAATAGAGAAGAGAAGGATCATGTGACCCTCCTTTGAGAAAAATCCCTCACCCCCAAGAGATCTCACAAATGAAGATACTTGACCTCTGTGAAGGGCTTGGTGAAGATCTAAGCTACCTACTGCTCTGTAGGACAATACTGTAGTGTGAAGATCAAATCATGTATCAACTCTCTAATGTAGTGCATATGAACCTCAATATGTTTTGTCTGCTGATGCTGAACTAGATCTTTTGAGATCTCAATAGCACTCTGATTATCACAATGTATGATGGTGGGTTAAGGAATATCAAAACCAAACTCCTTTAGGATTTTTTTTAGCTAAATGGCCTCTGTTGTTGCATGTGCAACTTCTTGATACTTAGCCTCAGTCTATGAGAGAGCAGTGATGTTTTGCTTTTTACTCTGCCAACAAATGGGGCTAGAACCAAGGTGAAACATATATCTTGAAATAGACTTGTGATAATCAATATCTCCTACATAGCCTAAGTCTATATAACCCACTAATTGAAGTCTTGTACCAGTTGCATAGTGTATCCCTAGTGTATGTGTACCCTGGATGTAGTGCATGATTCATTTGGTTGCCTTCCAATGAAGTTCATGTGGCTCTTGCATGAAGTGAGAAACCATGCCAACTGCAAATGAGATGTTAGGGCATGTATGTGTCAAATAGATAAGGCTTGCAACCAACTATCTATACAAAGTTGCATCAACAAGTGGAGAGGAACACTTTGTTTGTAACTTAACACCTGAAAGGAATGAGGTAGATTTAGCCTTGTAGTCACTCATGCAAAAATAAGCTAGAAGATCAAGAGCATACTTGGGCTATGTTAGTGTGATCCCTGATGAAGATTGATGTATCTCAATACCAAGGAAATAGTGTAGTAGACCCAAGTCTATCATTAAAAACCTATCCTGCAAAGTAGCCTTGACATTGTCAATGATGATGTAGTACTTCTTGTAATGATCAAGTCATCCACATAAAGTACACAGAACAAATGTGAATCATCCCTCTAAAGAACGTAGACATTCAGATTAGAATGACATCTGGTGAAGCCTTTGGAGAGAAGGAAGGAATCCATCTTGGTGTACCAAGCTTTGGGAGCTTGTTTAAGTCCATGGGTAGATTTCTTCAATTTGAAAACCAAGGTAGCATCTTATATGAATCCCTATGGCTGCTCCATATATATCTCCTCATATAGATCACCATTCAAAAATGTGCTCTTCACATCCATCTAATGAACAACCTATCTTTGAGCTGCTACTATGGCTATTGTCAAATGAATGGACTTCATCTTTGCAATTGGTGGAAAGTTCTTAGTCTAATTAATGCTAGGTACTTGAGAGAAACCTTTTGCAATCAGTTGAGCCTTATGTTTATCAACACTTCCATTGACTATGAATTTGGTCTAGTAAATCCACTTACATAGAACCAATTTTCTTCTCTTTGAAAGAGAGACTAAGTCCCATGTATCATTTCTCATAAGAGAGTTATACTCTTCCTCCATTGCTCTATCCCATTCTAGAATACTTGATGATTGTGGATTTGAAGCAACTATAATATAAGCATGTGGGAGTGAATTGTGATGTGTCTTGTCCTCCTTGAATCTTAAAGATTCCTTGCTAATGATCCTGCCACATCCAATGTCTGTTTAGCCCATCTAGGTCTAGTGGAAGAAGATATAGTAGGAGTATCCTCAATCTCAACTGGTTGATGCCTCTATATTGGTCAGGGATGAACATCTTCCAAGTCATTAATATCACTATTACTCTCTTCAATGAAGGAGGAAGAAGGAGGAGTTGAAGAAGAAAAGTTTGGACAACTTTCTTCAAAATTTACACTCCTCTCATAGAATATATCATGTGTCTCTATATCCATTAACTTGTAGGCTTTATGTGAGTTTTCTTTGAGCTTCTAATGCCTTGCATTTCTGTGGAGGTATTCTTGCCCATGCTAGAAAACCAAAGACTCTGAAGTGATTAACTATAGGTTTCATGCCAATCTATGCTTCAACAGGAGTTACACCATCCAAAGCTTTGTGAGGACTTCTATTCTGGATATAGTTAGCACAATTCATTGCTTCCACTTAAAAGAATTGATCAAGAGACTTATTTTGTAGCATGCAAGTGGTCATCTCTTTGAGAGTTCTAATTTTCCTTTCAGCAACACCATTCTGCTGTGGCATATATGGTAGTGAATGCTAAAGGTCAATACCCTCTATATTCACATACTCCCCCCATCATCTGTTTGAAGAATTTTGATGAATTTCCCTGATTGCTTTTCTACTTGAGCCTTGAAGTTGAGAAAAAATTCAAACACTTCACTCTTGTTAGCCATGAAGAAAACCCAAGTAAAGTGAGAGTAGTCATCTATGAAGGTGAGCGCATAGCAAGACTTGCCAAATGATGGCACTAGAAATGGTCCTACCACATCACTATGAACTAATTCAAGAACACATTGTGCTCTCCAAGACTTTCCCTTTTCATACATTTTTTTGGGATCTTTTCCAAGTGAGCAACTTGAACAAACACCTTCTAAAAACTAAATTTGAGGTAGACCATTGACTATTTTCTTGTTGCTAAGCTGTTGAAGAGATCTATAGTTGAGATGTCCAAATCTCTCATGCCACAATTTACTTTCTACATTTGAATGTAATAACAAGGTTTGCACATTTCATTTTGGCACAAAGGAGGAGAAAGTGTAAAGCCTTGAATCATGATTAGCTTCACCAATTGTGATCATTGAGTCATCCTTGATGCTTTTCACTACCACTGAATCTAGAAGAAATTCCACTTTATTTCCACTTTCATAGTGAGTCATTTGGTAGACTACAAGAAGATTAAGGTTAGGAACATATAAAACATCTTTGAACGTTCCATTGTTCATCTCAACTTCACCTTTACCCTCAACTTCCACCTTAGTATCATCACCTACAAAGATGTGTGGTACCTCTGAATGTATCATGGAAGAAAAATCTCACTTTGATACACCCATATGATGTGTGGCACTTGAATTAATGATCCATTCTCCCTGACTAACAATGTTTGTGAGCAAAGCATGCCCTTTGCCCTTAGAATATGAGGATGGAGATGCTTTCTCCTTATAAGCATTAGGTAGTGGAACATTGTGTTTCTTCATGATGTTCTTCAACTCATCAATTTGCTTATGCAAACACTGATGTTCATCATGATCCATCTTCTTACAATAGGTACATTTTTTCTTCTCCTGATTAGTGTTCCCCTTCTTGTTTATATTTGAGGAAGAATTTTCTTGTTGATTTGATGTTGGTGTTGTCTTTTCTGTCTCCTCTTGTTTGTTGTTCTTCCACTTCTTCTTCTTGCCCTTTCCTTTGTTTCAACTTTGACCAGTTGAATTTTGAGAACCCTCATTAGTAGCCACCAATGCCTTAGACTTGGATGACTCAAGAATCCCATTGTTTACAACTTAGCTTGTTCTTCTTCTAACAGTTGAGCATAATCATTAAAAGTGATTTTCTTAGAAGCAACCCCTAATGTAGTCCTTGTGGTGTTGTAAGAAGAAACAAATGTGGAGTACTCAGATGGTAGCTTATTATGAATAAGATAGATCAACCTGTCATCTTTCATAGGAATACCACAATCATCTAGCTTTGTTCTTAATTCATTCACCTTAATAATAAAATCCTATATAGAATCAAAGGTTTTAGGATCTAGGGAGACAAGTTGATCTTCAATTTTATAAACATCCTCCTTAGTAACTTTACCATATAGGTTTTTGAGGGCATCCCAAGCTTCCTTCAATGTATTATACTTCATGGTTTGATAGAGAATCTTATCTTCAACCCCCATCCTAATATCACTTAGGGCTTTCCTATCTGCCCATTCCCAAGTAGTAATATCACTTTTATATACTTGATCACCTATTGGTTTAGGAAGGGAACCATCTATATATTGAGAAACTTCATTATGCATTAATTGACACCACATTTTAATAGACCATGTAGCATAGTTATGCGGTGTTAATTTTGGAAACTTAAAATTTCCCATGATGCAAGAAATGAAAGATAACAACAGAAAAAGAGGAACACAACATCAAGAGATACCTCCCCTATTCACTCAATCAAGAAACACCCCCCCCCCCAAATGAAAGATTTTGGCACTTTATACTTAGTGTGTCTACAATAGCCACTTGCTAATTTTGGCCTTAGTGGTCTTCTAATTTACTTTTTACAACCTCATTTTGGAGTCCAAATCTAAAACTAAGCAATGTACAATAATTTTGAAGCAATATAATGCAAAGAAAGGAACAAATTCTAAAAGTGATAATTTTTTCCACACAAGCCTATAGTCTAATTGGAGATTTGGAAAGTAGACAAAAAATTACACACTTTCAAAAAAAAATAGAACTTGATTTGGAGCCCAGATGAGCCCGTACGAAGCATTTGAAGTTGCAAAATGTAGGATTGGACAAGTACAATCACCGAAAACTACAATTTCTGACAAATCTGTGCACCAAAACTAGAAAAGAACAACACCACTAAAAAGATTAGGAAATTCTACCCAAAATAAAAAGAAATGCTTCTGATTTGGAGCCCGAATGACTAAGATATGGCCTCCCAAAATTAGACTGTCAAATCAAAACTAAATTTGGAGAGGGTCTAAGCAGCAAAACACAGGGTTAAATTTGACTTCCAAACGACTGTTGCAGTAGTTCAATTTTGCCTCTAGATGATAGTCAGATGGCTATCAAATTTAATGACAGCGTTGTGTCATTAAATTTGAGTGCATAGCACTCCAAATGATAGTTAGATGGCTATCAAATTTAATGGCAATCAGACGACCAGTATGGGATGTCAATGTGGCAGTATGAATTCATTTGCATGGCAACCTAGGTGGTATACCAAGGTGCTGAATTAGATGACATATGGTAGAGGGTGTCTATGTAGGTCAACATGGATAGATCGTAGGTGTTTGTTGATTTGGAGGTCAACTGTGGTGACGTGGGTGCAAACCTTTGCTGATTGGAGTGCTATGCTATCGAAGGGGGTTGTGTTCTACCGCATGGTGAGTGCATAGATTACCACGTATTGTTGGAGGAGATTTTTGCAGTCATTGACAGTATCAATGTGAGAGCCAAAAATAAGTAAAGACCAGTGTTGGAGGAAGCAGTTGACCAAAGGCAATCAACTAGTTTTCAAAAAATGCCACCAGGGTATGTTAAGGGACTGCTGATGTGGGGATTTTTATCCCAAATGCATGTGGTGGTAAAAATTATGAAAGTTTAGAAGACATAATCCACAATACTTACAAACAAAGAGCCACTAGGTTTGTGAAGAAATTGCCAGATGCTATGTTGGCCGGATTTGCAATGTGTGTTCGTTGGTAGGTGCTACATGTCAAAAATATTTAATGTGTCCACCAAAACTAAATATGTTGGATTGTAACAGAATATTCCCTACATTGTGATAGAATATTCTCAGTGAGGGCTAGGGTTTCACCACCCGGTTGCTGCAAATTTTTTTTTCTCTATAGGCCTAGTAGGCCTAAAAAAATTTCAAAAAAATTCCAAAAATTGAAATTGTAGAGAAAAATTCAGATCTAAAAAATAAAGTTACAGATCTAATAAATGACCATACCAAATTTGCAAATCGGGCCTTTAGGTGCCGGTTTGCAAATTTTTTTGCCTCAAATTTGACTATTGCCCAACATAGGTGAATTTATAGTCAATTTTCATTGAATCAATGCTCTAGACACAATGGTGAGGTCTCCCAATATTTGTAGATACTCTGGATCTATTTCAAGGTGTCCTTAGAGAGATGAAGCAAGATCGGTCTCCAATGGCTATGAAATGACGCTCCTATGGCTTTGATACCATGTAAGAGTTTTCCTTATGAAAAAATTCACCCAAGACTAAGAAACACAATAACTAGCACAAAATAGACCAATAGAGTATGATCAAAATAACAATATGGTATTCAATTTGTTGTATAGTACACTAGAGGTGCCTGCATATAAAGTCCTCTATGATGCATCTAGAATGCCTAGGAGTTAGCAATATGATAAACCTCACAGCTAAGCACATGTCCACTAGGAATGGGTTATCCTCCATTTAGCACATTAGTTAGTGCGATGATGAGAGGACAAGCCTACAAAGGTGTGTCACATAAATTTATGTTGTAGACATCATGTGTTAAATTGAGTGCAAACAATTGTGTTGTCTACATGACAACCCAATTTTTTATCCAAACTCTAGTGTTGTAGACACCATGTGGTAAAATAGAGTTGCTTACTCTTGTGTTGTCAACATGACAACTCATATGAGTATACAAACTCCTAGGTGTCTAACCTAAGAAATAATAAAATAATGCATTTATCATAAGTAAACTTAAGTAAAGTGTAAATAATTATTATTTGCACTAATAGAGTAGTCTCTAAAGTAGGCTTCTTTGGGGGGTCTCTTCCTACACATTATCCCAATTGAGGTGGGATCCCTTTCTTTTGAGGTGGAAGGGAGACATGCTAGATGGATTTTTCCTATTACTCTTCTTCTAGTGAGGAATAGTCCTCCTATGCAGGGGATTTGGAGCTTATTGGGTTCTTTCTTTATGTTTTTTTGAAGTTTCTTTTGACTCCAATCAAGTTGGAGTTCATGCTTGTAATTTTGGTGGTTGAGTAACCTATGTTGAAGGGGATGGTAATGGGGTTTCCATTGTTGGACAATATCTCTACCCCAAAATGGTTTTGTGATCTTTCCTACCACAACTTCTATTGAGGGGGATCCCTTCGCTATTGAGGTGGGCAGGGAGTATGTTGGGGGATGGAAGATTTTTGGCAACACTGATTGGAACTAGTGGTTTTGGTGGCCATGGATCTTTGGCCACAATGGAGGTAGAAGAATACACCATCTTTTCTTGCGTATGATGGTGAAAGAAGAATAGGATATCCAGTGCCTGGAAATGTTGGTGAAAGAAGAACATGCTATCTATTGCTTGAGATTGGTTACTAGGTCTTTTGAGGGCATGATTGTCTCACCCTCTTTTTTTTTTTCTTATTGTGATAGATGGTTTTTGTTTGTTTTAAAGGACTCTTTTGGGGTCTTTGTTCTTGTTTTTTGGTTTAAGAATGCTACTAATATGGGGGCTTGTCCCATGCCGATCCTTAGCAATGCAGACCATTGTTGGTGGGTTTTCCACTTTTAGACTCTTATTTTTGCTAGAACTAGACTTTAGTTGAGGTTCTTTGTATCTAACTATTTGGAACTAGGTTCTATTATTTCTAACATTGTCTAGTGTCTTCTATTTGTACCATGGGTTAATACCCTCATGCTGCTTTTTATATTAAAAAATAAGAGGATATTCCAAGAAAAAATTGAGTAGATGACCAAATTTTTTAATCGTGTGGAAAGGGCTATTTTTGAAGTCATTTCAAGTTCTGCAACAAAGATGAATGGTATTTTCAATCAAAATTATGTGTACATTCAAAGGAATTGGCTAGAGATTAAATTTTGGTGTGTTCATAGACCTTCGAGAGTTAGTTCTCATGGAAACACAAAACACATTGAATGAGCTCCACTAGAGGAATGATGGGGCTTCGAAGGGAAATCAGGACCCTCCAAAATAGGAGTTGTAGCAAGGTCTGGCAATGATAATATTGTTTCCTTATGTGCTAAAAGAATTTGTGATGGTACTAACAACCAAGCTGAATGCTTGGCCATGGTTAAGTCTGTGATGATGGGAATCAGGTTGGGTGCTTGCAAACTACATATTGAAGGCAATTATTAGACAATGGTGAATAGAATATTTAAAAGATAGCTTGAGTCATGACACCTTGACAAATATGTGAAACAAATAAGATCACTTTTGTTGAAGGTTGATGAGATTAAGGTCTCCCATGTTCTTAGAGAAGCCAACATAATTGTTGACAAGATTTCTAACATAGGGGTGGCTGGGTTCCTTTGGAAAAATTTAAAATTTGGGAAGATTTTCTGGGCATAGTTCCAAGTGAGTTGAACTATGAATGCCCATGCCTTTGCAAAGATTAATATAATAGGATATACATAGACTTGTATTATTAGACCTCATACAACATAGAAGACTAAGCTTTAAATTGGGAGGTGACAAAGCACACAAAATGTACTATTAGATTGAGCAACTAAGGGTTGTCATCATGTGTATGTGACTCTAAAGTTAGTAAAGTGGTGATAGATTGTAGAATACCCTTAATTTCTAATGATACCAGTGAACATCTCATGGATGACATCATTTGGAGGTTTTTAGAGCTTTGTGAATTAGTAAAGTAGTGGGAGTGAATGCATGTCCACATGAAAATCATTGAAAAGAACTTTTGAACAATCTATTGTTGCAAGAATGGAGGCAAACACTAGATAAATTAGTGCTTTCAATGGGTGTATTTTTGTAAGGAGGATGCTAAATGTCTTCAAGTTTGACAATGATCAAAGGCAAGGTAAAAAAGGCAAGAACTATGCTGAAGCCCATTCCATATTTCTTTGTAGAGGAGGCATTTCACAGATCCAAGTAGGGGTTGTTTGGGGTTGAGCTGCTATATTTCTCTGTTGTAATTGATAATAATGCTATCATGATTATAGATAAAACAAGGCTGTACATTGATTCTCACATTTTGAATTTTAGGTTGCGTAATTTGACGAAGCATATTGGAAGTAGGCATAGAAGTCTGATACTATAATCTTGAATCACGATGTAATATCTTTTTTTTGAATATTAATAAAATTTAATTACCTATAAACAAATATTTTAAATTATTTATTAATATATTTATTTAACATTTTTTTATATTAGTAATAAGGAGATCAAAATTACAAGAGACCACAGAGTATCAAAGTTCAGAGGCCAAGCCTCACACCATCAAAATGAAGTATATAAAATGAAACAACATAACAAAATCATAGACCATGACACAAAGTAAAGCTCATCAGCCTAGGTATCCACCCAAGCTACCTAGCCCAAGGGGCCATCCATCCACACCATGCTTTTCGGATCTTGAGTTTGATTCTGCATGTAAACCATCTTACTAGAAGCATTGTGAGGTCTTCTTTTAATCTCATTGCTAAACCTACTAAAGGTTTGATTGAAAACATGTATGTTATCCAAGTGCAGCCTCCAGAAGTATCCATGATTAACCTCATTCGCAAAAAAGGTAGCATGATCGTCCTTGAGCAGCCTTTTGAATTTAGCCTTGTTGATTTTCATGGTCATCTGAATCTGCGAAATTTTTTTAAAATAAGTGAGACTTCGGAAAACCTCAGTAAGCATTCTGGGGATATTTTGAAACCTATCTTCATTTCTGCACTTCCAAATTTGCCATAAAATGTAAGATGAGGTAATATCCCAAAACATATTAACATCTTTTCTAGCATTAAGGATAAAGCTAGTAATAACTTCAAAAATACTGAAATTAGAAGGGATAGAAATACCAAACATTAACCAAACCTCTTTGGCAAAAGTGCACTCAAAGAAAATATGCTTTCCCATTTCTGGGGTTCTACAAATGCTACAATAGTTAATATCAGAGGAGTTCCTAATAGGAAACTTATTAAGAATAAGTAACCATTTAAAACTTTTGATTTTAGGATCAATAGAACTTTTCCAAAGATAATAAAAAACCTTCATCCAAGAAGAAATATCCAAATCGGTAATCCAAATATTATTAATATGATTGATTATGTCAACATTATAATTTAAAATAGAATAAATATTTTTCGCTTTAAGTTTGGAGATGATGATACCATCAGGCCATTTTATCTTCAAATAACTATTAGAGTCCACATGACATAGGGTAGGGATATCATTACTAGCTTTAACAATCATACTATAAGTCTTTTTATGAGATTCAAGAAGTTTAAATTTATTCTTTAAAACATCCCAAGGGATAAGTCCATCCATTTCAAAGATATCAATGAATTGCTTGATTCCAAGGTTAGCCCAATACTTAGCCGAGCACCTTTGGGTAAGAGCAAGGGGTTTATTACCAAGCTTAAGGTTCCACCAAATGGATCTTTCACCATGGAGGGTTTTAATATCATAGAAGTCTTTGTTAGGGATGAATTGCCTAACATGGTTCCAGGCTTTCCAGATGGATTTAAAAACTACCGAGCCTTGAACTATAATAGGAAATTCACCACAAATGAGATCAGTGAGAGGAAGATTTTTCCAGAATTTAGCGTTTTTAGGATATCCCCTCTCAATATTATTATGAATCAAAACTTTCCAAGGATCATCTCCCTCTAAGGCATGAAAGATCCATTTGGAGGCTAAAGAAAGACCACAGATTCTTAGATATTTCAACCCAAGGCCCCCAAGGAGCTTATCAACATGACACCAATTCCAATTGACAGAATGCAACTTTTTATTTCCCTTCCCAACAGACCAAAGATAATTTCTAATAGTTTTCTGGATTTCCAAAACTTGGTAGTCATTAAACATCCAAGCAGAGGCATAATATATATTGTAAGAAGACAGAATCTTTTGGAAAACTTGGATTCTTCCAGCAAGAGATAGAGACCTATTGTGCCACTTTTTCAGCTTATTATGGGTCTTATCCTTGACCCAACCCCACATCTCTTTTAAAGAGGGATCAATAGAGAAAGGGATACCCAAGTATCTAACAATTTTAGAGGGACCACCCCATTGGAAATCAAATTTACTAAACCAATTAGGAGGTTGATCATTCCAACCAAGACAAATAGATTTGGCATGAGATAATCTAGCTCCAAAAATTTTACAGAAGAAGTTAAGTTTATTGATCATGGCAACAAAATTCTTTTTAGAGGCTTCATGAAACAGAGAAGTATCATCAGCAAACTAACAATTTATAATCTCCTTATTATTAGGAAGGATGATTCCTTTAACAGCGGGGGATAAAGTGTTGTCCCTAAGAATATAAAAAAGAGCTTCAGAGGCAATAACAAAAAGAGCAGGAGCAAGAGGGCACCCTTGCCGAATCGATCTTCCCAAAGGGAAAGGGGTAGATAGGGATCTGTTGACATCAACTTGAGCATAAGCATCCTTGAGAAGAGTTTTAACAATACCACAAAAGAAAGACGGGAAACCAAAAGCCTCGAGCATCATGTTAATAAAATTCCATTCAATTCTGTCATAAGCCTTTTCAAAATCGAACAAAAACATAGAAACATTTTCCTTAGTATGCTTAGCCCAATTAAGAGCTTCCCGACTAGTAATAAGATTCCCTAATATATATTTACCCTTCACAAAACCAGTTTGGGTAGGGCAAACAAATTTGGGGAGAATAGCTTCAAGCCTAGTTGACATAATCTTAGCCAAAATTTTATAAGAAACGTTTAAAAGAGTTATAGGCCTCCAATTCTTAATAAGGGATTTATCACCCTCCTTAGGTATGAGTTTAATAATTCTAGAATTAATATCCCTACCCAGGGTTCCAACATCGATGGCTTCATTATAAATATTAATTAAGACTTTGCTAATCCATTTATTGTTAGCCTTGTAGAATTCCGTAGGTAGCCCGTCAGGCCCAGGAGCTCTATCATTATTAAGGGAATTGATTGAATTCTCAATTTCCTCAAGAGACAAGGGCTGCTCTAGAATAGAAGCGTCCTCAGCCGAGATCCTTTTAGGAATAAGATTCTTACAATGATCTCTAAGGGCCCTAGCCTCCCGAGTATCCTCTGAAGTAAAAAGATTTCTATAGAATTCAACAAATTCATTCTTGATAATATCAATATCAGTAATAAGATGATTGTTAATAAGTAGTTTATCAATAGATTCTTTAGCTTGCTTATGTTTAATAAGATTAAAGAAAAATTTACTACCTCTATCCCCATAATGTAACCAATGGGCTCTTGAACGAATTTTTGCTCCCAAAGCTTTTTGATGTTGATGTTTTCTGAGAGCATTCTTAGCATGGGCAAGCTGGTGACTGAGATAAGGATCATTCGGGTTATTTTGGATATCCATTTCAGCATTATAAAGATTATTATTAAGCCTAGATTCCTTAAATCTATAATCTTTGGCCTTCTTTTGACCAATAGTTCTTAAAAAATTCTGCCAGGTAGAAACATCAAGACTCCGCCTACAGATATAGGATAAAGAGGGAAAATGAGACTCATTGATGAGTCTTATAATAGAAATGGTAGCAAGAACGTCATTATCCTCTAGAAGGCTAGTATTGAGAATGAATTTATGGTTAGAATGATTGCTATAACTAGGTGAGCAGCCAAGATTGACAAATATAGAAATAGGGTGGTGATCCGAAAGAGTGGTAGGGGAGACAAGCACCAAGCTATTATTCTTATCCAGAATCACAGAAAAGAAATTGCTATTAAGATAGAATCTATCAAGTCTAGAGTAGATTCTATACTGACCCTTTTGAAAATTACACCAAGTAAACCAGAGGCCAGGGTTAGTATTCTTGCTTCCTTTTAAAGGATCAAAAAGGGATTTAGCCCTTTTAAAGTTGTTCCAATTAAATCTTTCTTGCTCTTTCCAAGAGAAAGGGAGACCTCCCAGTTTATCCTCTTGATTCTCTATCATATTGAAATCACCTCCAAACTTACTCCTTTCCATATAATCATTGGCAACATAGACATAACATATACCAAAATCCATATCATTATGACTAAAGATCAACCAAATAGCTCTATTACAAGGTGAAAAACCAAAACTTTTAATTTTTGGTCCCCATTTGGGGCTGAGCAAAATCGCCACTCCCCCTCTACCCTGAGGGTGATTAGTGGAGAATTTGATAGCATCTCTCCAGATAAAATTAAGATTGGATTCAAGATTGAATCCAGTAGACTTAATTTCTTGAAGCATAATCATATCAATATTGTTTCGAGAACTGATAAAGTTCTTAATAACAAACTTTCTATCAGGACATATTACTAGCATACAAGTATTAAATAATATTATATATAATAATATATTTTATAAATATTTATATTTAATATGTATACTAGTTTTAATAAACGCGAGGATTATAACATGCTTCTAAACATAAATGAATCAAAAAATAACTTTAACTACCTAGTAAACCAAACAATATTTCAATACCTCGGTTATTTTCCAAATATTATTTTATTTTTCAATTCTTTTTATTACATTTTCTAATGGCAGCACCTGCACCGCAAATCCATATCGTCCTCCGTTGCTTAATGCGAGAAGCACGAACAAATTGATTTTAAAGAAAAAATGGAAAATGTATATTTCCAGTAATGCAACAAGTGTAAGCAAGTGTAACTATATTTACGGCAGCTGTAAGCAATAAGAAAGTTACCTCGATAGTAGCAAAGTGCAATTCCCCATCTAAAAACTCTGCGCCCACCACCGTTAATTGGCCAATGCCTTCATCTCTTTGCCTTCACTGCCAAATTTTCTATAAAAACCCTTCAAACTCTTCCATTTCACATCACTTTCTGGATAGATAGATAGATAAAATTTTAACGTTCACGAGGCCAAAAATAGCCTATGGGACAGCAAGACAACTCAAGAAGACTTAAGTAGCGCTGTTCGCCTCTTGTGTAGACTAATGATGAGCCCCCCCAATTGCTCAATGTACTCTTCGTTGAACAGGTTATGCCAAGAACTGTCACATATAGTATCCGCAAACTTATCCCTGCTATCCTTGTAGGCCTCACATTCTAGAATAAAGTGCTGTTTAGTTTCCACTTTCCCAGAATTGCAAAATTTGCAAATTCTCTCTTCCCAAGCCTCCTTTGGCCTCTTCCAACGCCCGGTCTCACAATGAAGTTGGTGAGAGTTGGTTCTCAGTTGAGCAATAAGAATTTTAGCTCTCCAAAAAATGTTGGCTCCTATGTACACTTTTTCGAGCTGATCACAAGTGGGGTTGAACTCATTTATATAATATAGTTTCTTTCTCCCAATCTCACTTCCCCAATTTCTCTTGTAGAATTTCTCCATAACAAAGACCTTTATTTCTTTATTACTTGTGGGGCACATATTGAAATGAATATTCCATTTACTCATCCACTTGATGTTTTGTTGCATCCATGTCCTTTTTCGCTTACATAGTGTGTCACTAAAGACAACTTTCGGCCATCTATCCTCTTCCATTTTTTCAATTCTTTTTAGATAGCTTAAAAGGTGAACCATAGCAAGTGCCTCAATAGGCGCAGCCCCCATTTCACTTAGCATGATGTCATATGGAACAATGCTTTTAATTTTAAACTTGCTTGTAATCAAGCGCTTTTGGATTCCTTCGATTTGTTTCCATTGTGCTATAGTAGTGTTGCTGGCCCATAATTCACACCCATAAAGAACAACTGGCAGCACAAGAAGACCAAACAAGGTTTGAATAGTTTTCCAATCCCACAACTCCGCTTCACGGCACCTATTCTGAAGAGCGTAGAAAGCCTTCCATCCACCTAATGTCCTTTTATACCTGCAGCTAGACCAGCTTAGTTTTTTGTTGAAATCGATGCCAAGGTATTTATATTCCGCAACTTCTTCGAGAACACTTCCATTGTAATAAAATTCATGTTGATGCTATTTTTTATTATTAGAGAAAATCATAACCTTGGTTTTGCTGATATTGACTTGCATCCCCACCATTTTACAAAAGCGCTCAAGAGAAGATAGGTGGTCTTGCAAACCACAAGCAGATTTGGCAATTAAAATGAGGTCGTCCGCATATAGGAGTAGCTTTATAACAAATTCCCCTAGCTGAATGCCTTCACGCTCTTGCGTGTTTAACCACTCTTCCAATTTGTCAATATATAAACCAAATAAAGTAGGGGATAAAGGGCAGCCCTGTTTGACCCCGATATCGCTCCTAAAACATTCTGAAATGCCATCTGAAGTTCTGATTTTGACTTTCACCTCTTCGTACATCCTATGAGCAGCAGCTCTGAGATGCCTAGGAATCCCCAATTCTTCCATCCTCAACCAAAGCTTGTCTCTCGGAACGGTATCAAAAGCCTTTTTGAAGTCAACAAAGCAACAAAAAACCTCTTCCTTTTTCTCCCACTCTTTTTCAATAATGTGTCTCAGAGTGACACAGTGATCCACTGTCGAGTGCTTTGACCTAAAACCAGCTTGCCCTTTAGCATGTTTATGATTTTCTTCTGCCCATTTGCTGATCCTAGTTTCTATCATACTGCCAAAAAGTTTAGCAAAGAGGAGATTGATCATTATAGTCCTGTAGTTGGAGGGATTGTTAACATCACCACTCTTAAAAAGTGGTATTGCAAGGCTGATTGTCCAATCTTTCGGAAACCCTTCCTGGCAGATTTTGTTGAAGATTTCAGTGATGTGCGGTGCAAGAGTTTTCATACCCCACTTCAAATATTCAGCTTGAAGCGCAACAAGGTCTTTTGCTTTGCCTCCACCCAACTTCTTAATCCCTGTCTCTATCTCTTGCACAGTAAAAATATTTGTGCTATCATTGACCAAAGGTGGCTGTCCCACTCCATCCTCTTGTTCATAAAGTTTCTTAGCATAATCAAACCATTGGGTGGCAGTAATATTATTTTCAGTTTGCTTCCTCCTTGGTTGGAGTTCTTTCCAAAAATGTTTGGGGTTATTTCTGCCCAAGAAAATTAGCTCCTCTCTCCTTGTGGACATAAAATCAATTTTTTTCTTCTTTAGGATCTGTTTGTAGGTCTTAATGTCAAGGTTAGTTTTATTTGACTCCCTTAGATTTCTCCTAGCCCTCTTGCATTCCTTATCAAACCATGCATTGGCTGGAAAACAATTAGTTTCAGATTTTCTATTTTTTGCTCTCTTGCATTTTGAAAGAGCCTTGTGAATCAGATTTGATAAATCATGACTATTAACATCATGCTTATACATAGGGTGTCCCATACAAAGTTCCTCAAGAGTAGCCCTGAAAGTGTTACTATTTTCTGAAGTTAACAAAATTCTGCCCTAAGAAGGTGGGTGTTGAGGGCCTTGGATTTTTGCCCCAATCCGTCTATCCTTTGCCCAATACAAATTTACGTACAGTGGTCTATGATCTGATTTGAGATCCCAAATGTGCTCTCCAATTTCAACTTCTTCAATATTGTTATACAAATGCTGCGAACAAATTACATAGTCTACCACACTTGCCCCGTTGTATGTGTTGCAAGTGAAATTGCCCGACTTAGCCCATCTAGCCAAACCATTACAGATTATTAGATCAAATGTGCTACACAAAGTGATCAATTCTTTCCCAAAATGATTGCAGCCTTTAGCATCTTCGGATATTCTATCCCATGGATGATTTCTCTCTTCTGTGAGCCAAATAGGGTTATCATTTACTTCGGAGCTGAAAATACTTGCTTGCCAATTTGCTGTCCTAGCATTGAAATCTCCAATGAGAAGGACATCCCCACGTTGTGAAAAAATAGCAACATCTTTCTTTAACGTAGCATAAGGGTCATTGTGATCTAAACCACACTTTTTATAAATTTTAGATACTTGTGGAGCAAAGTAACAAGCTGCAATCCTGAGAAGAGTGTTATTTTCCACGATTTTGAGCCATATAAATTGTTTATTAGAATCAGTCTTTTCCAGCTGAATGACACGACCTTCTTTTTCTTTTACTAGAACCATTATACCTCCATAACCTTTACCATTTCCCGCTGCCTCATTCCACACTGCCATCTTCCAGTAGCCTTCAAACAATGGGGTCTTACATCCCTCATGCTCATGTGTCTCTATGAGACAAATAATGTCTTTGCCTTCCGCAATAGGCCCTAACCCAGGCCCACGTCTCCATGGATAACCTCTGCAATTCCAACAAACTAAACTTAAGGACGCCTGGGTTAAGCTTGATTGCTATTTATTTTGATGCGAAAGACTCAAAGTTGAGTTATTATCGCTAGGTGTGATTATGGATCTTGTTGTATCGCTGCCTGTTAAGGTGTTTGTTGTTGCACCTTTGTTGCCTTCTTGCTGCCCTTCATTGTAGCGGTGGCCAAAATGAGCAATAACTGCTTTTCCCTTGAACATCCAAGCTCTTTTGCCTTCATTTCTAGCTGTTCTGATTTTTTCCATTTCCATCCTTCTTTCTACTTGCTGTCTCATAGTTAAATCCTCCTCTAAAACGAAGCGAGAACCCCACAAGAGCTATTTTTTGTTAAGTAGATTTTGTTTGTCGCTAATGCTGAGCATGACTACCTTGATTGGCCTATTTCTCTCAGCGTGTGGTTTGCCAACCCTCCAAGCTTGGCAGATTTGTCCTTGCCACAATAGCACATCTTGTAGGAAATCCCTCGTTAGGTCACGGGTATGTTCGCCTTCCCCATAGCCTTTTATCCCCTTGATAATTATATTGGATGCCCTAAGCTACCTTTCCTTGACCTCTTTGTCTTGCGTGTTCACACGAATCTTTGCCTCTTCTCTTGCCATATCAGGGTGTTTGCTGTTTTTGTCCCAAGTTTTGGTGACTTCTGCAAAACTCCTTCTCTTCTCTTCACCATCTGCCTTTCCTGGCAAACTAGTGTGAAGAATCGTTTTCTCCTTATTATGAGATGACTCGGTATTTGCTGTGACCTTGTTTGTTTCCAATGTCACATTCAGGTTTTTCCATTCATCCTTCATATTCTGCCATTCAAGCTTCCCGGCTAAAAATGTTTCTTGTAGCGTTGAGATTTGAGCTTTTAAAGTGTTGTTATCATCTGCAAGAGTTTTATTTGTTGCAATTAGCACCTGTATATTGCGGTAACTTTCTTGCTCCTTAGCCTCTAGGAGCTCCAACCTCCTCTTGGCCCTCAAAAGTTCTTGCACATAAAGATCTGGGCACCAAGCGAGAGGTGTGGAGGTAGGGCTGTAACTGACAGACTCATCGAAGTTATTACTACCATACAGATGACTGTCACCACTTAAGTGTGGAGGAGGGCACATTTTGACTTGTTTATGCAATCTCTGCCCGTGTTTCTGCTTGTCATGTGACCCTTTCATACGAGCAAGTCTACGTTTTAAAATGCCCTTGAACTGTTTAACATTGACCCAGATATATTTTCCTGTCTTGCCAAGTGATGCCATTTTGACTTGCCCTAAATGGTTAGTTTCAAAGTGTACCATAATTTCTTGACCGTTTTTTACCAATGAGATGGTTTGTTTTTCCATGGTTTGCATATCCACCGTTTGTTTTCTCATTTGTGTATCCTCAATTTGTTTTTCCATTGATCAAAAGAAAGAAGGGCGAAACAAAAGCTAACAAGAGAAAATATATAAAACAAAACCAAAAAGTGCACCTTGAAACCCCTGGCTTAAGGCCTGCCACTATCTTGCTGTGGGCTGGGCCCCAGTCTTCGTTTTACCCTTGGAAACGGGCCTACCTAGGATTTGAACCCTGTCTGGTATTGTGTCTGCTGCCCTGGTCCCATTGTTTCTTACAGAAGCGCCCACGCTGTTTCTTGTTATTTCCTTGTGTCTGCTGCCCTGGTCCCACTATTATGAGATCTTTCGGTCAAACCCCCAACAAAACTTGGTACACACTATTGTACTCCCCTCCGAGATTCGAAACCGCGACCTCCTAGGTAAATTATTAGTTGTTCCTCTGGTTTCCTTCCCGTCAAGTGACGGGAGATTGGCGTGAACGGCCAACAAAAACCTCCCTGTTTTTAGTTCTTTTCGAAAATCTTAGTGCGGGAAGAGTTGAATCGCCTTAGCTGTCTTAAAAAAGCTTCCATCGAAGAACAGAAAATATATGGGCCCGTTCTTTGAATCGCCTTGTCTGACTAAAGAAAGACGACATTTGGCAGTCCATCTATGATAAGTCCATGTATGCGAAGCCCGGAGCCGCAGTAGATGAGTCTCGTGTCTGCCGCTCAAGCATTTACATGTGTTTTCTCACAAACTCTATCATTAAAGGCCTCCTCTACAACATTAAAGGCCATAGTTACCTAGGGTTAAAGATGTGTCTTTTATTGCCATGCTTTGGTTAGAGGAGTAGCGGAGGAGAGACCAGGGTTCGAAACCTGACACAAGGCCCTGTCGAAGTACAAATCTGGGTGGGATCGATGCTGAGGAAGTCCTACACATTGAGGCTTGGCTGCGCTGAGACGCTGGATCGTAGCAAAGTACGCGACAATTATTCTGCCAGAGGGGAAAGCGCAGCTATTTTCAATGGAAATGGTGAACCATATGTTTGGATTCACGGTTTTGAAGCTAATTGGGCCACCGCAAAGAAATAGTATCTCACTCTTGACGACCTCAAAGCTTGCACTGAAGTTAAGATTTGTAATGATTCTGGTAAAGGAGCTTTTACCGTGATCAAGATTTCCAGATGAAAATCGTTGTGGAATTTTTCTATTTCCTAGCTGGATTGGAAAATTTTCAATTTACAATGTCCAAAAGTTTGATAGAGCGTTTCATATATTTAAGCCGATAGGCTTATACGTGGGAGCTTTGTTCCCAGATTTTACAATTTTATCGGATTTCATATTTTCTAACAATAGATCTTTCCTTTAGCAATTTCTATTTTTGACTCCTAAAAACTATCACTTTTATTTCTAATTTAGTCTCTAATTTCTCTTTTCTATTCAACTCTTCATTTAATATATTTTGTTTAACATTTATTTATAAAAAGAAACTTTTCAATCAAAGTAGAATAGTTGAATTTTGTGTGTGAAGGTTTTTCAATGGTGCAAGAAGGGTTTCACCTATTTTCAAATGTTTCGATTTATAGGTGCAATAATGTTCAAAAATCCTTATAGCCTCATTTATTAATTTAATAGTGCTGATTTTTCTTTATTTTTTAATACATTTTTGAGTTTTTTATTGTGACAAATTCTGTGAATTAGTTAATCATTTTCTTTACACCATGTTTTTAAAAATATGTACGATAGAAAAATTAGTGAATCATTGAATCATTGGTGCTAGAAAGAAGGTAAAAGAATGCCCAAAGACTGTATATTATTTTTGTGACAAATTATTCATTTTGAATTAGGCAAGAATCTTTTTTATGTTAATTGTTTAAATCAAATGAATTATATTTCCACACTCTATTCTATTTGGATACCATTATTTGATTCAATTCTATTGAGAGTCTACTTTTATTGATTATTTGTGATTATATATAACAATAATTAAAATTGGGGCGTGTTACTTATATATCCAAGCAATAAGATTTAACAATAAGAGCTTTAATGAAATACGTATTACATAGATTTGATATTGAAGACCTTGAATAGGAAAAATCATTTAAGCATCTTAACAAGAGAGAAAAGTTGAAAAATAAAATGATAAATATGGAAAATAAGAAAAAAAAAAATTTTTTTTTAATAAAGAATGACTTGGATTAAAATAGAAGAAAATATAGAAAGTATTTATGCATCTAAATTTTATTTTAGTATTTCTTGAAATTAAAATTTAATTTAATTTATGAATATACAATGATTTGCATGAGGTTTATATTGACATTTTAGAAATCATTTAATTTAGATTAACTTTCTAATATGAAGTGATTTAAAGTTAAAAAGACAAATAAAATATAAAGATTGCTATATTGTTCATATATCTATATATTAATTTCTATTTTATTTTAAAATTATAATTTAAATATATTTATAAATATAATATAATTTATTTCTCTTAGATACCAATTATAATTAAATTAATAATTTAACATTACATAATAAATATTTTCCAAATTTAAAAAGTTGAACTTGGGTAAGCGTAAACAATTGATATTCCTCGAATGGACTGTGTGGATGAATATTCCTCCTGATGTTCTCTACTAGTGCTTCTTGTCTTATCTTTTGTAATTATGTTTATATTTGGTTACATATGTTTATATTTTGATCTATAATTATGCTACTCTAAACTCGGTGAACTCCACGTTTATGATTAGTTTTTCTGATATCTCTATAGTTAATAGAATTTTTTTTTTTAAAAGCTTGATTTTAATTTAATGAGGATTCACTTTAGTTCAATTAGAAATAGATAAAATGAACAACTATGAAAATTTATAATTAAACAAATAAAAATTTATAGAAATTATATTTTGAAATATTTTTAATTATACTTTAGTAAAAATAAATATATAGAAATGTTTAGTTGTATAAAAAAAATAGGCTCCACGTATGTCTAGATATTATTAATAAAAAAAATTAGTTAAAAATATTAGATTAAAAGTGTAGATTTATTTTTAAAAATATGCAAATTTTTCATTTGATTTTTATATGAATATTTAAAAATTGTCTTTTTTTTTTGTTTCTCAAATCTTTATTAAACCAAAATCTTAACTTAGATTATTTTTATTAATATTTCTTAAAAATTCTTAAGCTACATTATTTCTATATGATGGTTAGATATTTTAAATATCTTGTATAATAGATTCTTTCTATTTTCTCTAAGTTTTTTAGATAAATACAAATAACATTTTTTCAAGTTTTTTTTTTAAATAAAAGCTTTTGTGGGTTTGTTAAGTTAAAATCTATTTCCAAACTATGAAATTAAATTTATAAAATAAATTTTCAAAATTTGTACAAAGATTATGTTTCTTGTACACATGGTTTCCCTCATGGACTTAATTGACTTTGTAGTTTGCATTTTCATGACTAATTTCAACAGAACTTTTTAAAATTTGAGTATGGATGTTAGGAAAATAATCATAAATAGATGATATTAATTGAAATGAGGTTTACATAGTGTTTTTATTGTCATAAAAAATAATAATTTATATGCAGAGATTTATATTACATTTTTAACAAAGCTAGATTGTTAGTATGCAAAACAAATATATCCAAAGGAAATTATGAAATGGTTAGATATAAATTAACCGAGTCTTTCAAAAATAAAAAATTGTACTTTAATTCTAAGTCATAGGGTTCGCCCGATTTCCATCATGAAGTTCGAAATTCAATGAATGTCAAAAGTCTATTAAAAAAAATAGTTAAAATTCGTAGGAAGTGTGCATCGTAGGAAGTGTGCAGTCTGTTTAAAATAAAACATATTAAAAAATTGTTTTCCAGAGCCTTTTAAGGTCAAGCAGCGAGTAAATTTTCAGCTGCGAATATTTCTTACAACAGTTTAATATTGGACGGCATGAATGGGCAGACAGATATCCACCACCGACCAGGGAAAAAAATCCAAATTCATGGCATAGACAGAAGCTCATACTCCATCGGTGGAAACAAACTTGGAGTAAATGATTCGGCTCCTCTAAAGAAAATAAATTCAAGTCGATAGGTTAAAAGTTTGGGTAGATTTAATTTAAACATTTAGACTTAATATTTATGTTTTGTTTTGTTTTAAATTTATTTTAAATAAAAATTTAATATCTTATCATTAAATCATCTAGATTTGTTTTTTAATTATAACATATTTTAGAATTTAGTATATTATCTTAATTATAATATTTAGTACCTTTTCTTTAAATCTATTTTTATTATGTTTTGAATCATTAGATTTTTTATTTGATGTGTTTTTATTAATATATTAAAGTTTAATATTTTAAATATTTAAATTATAATATATTTATATTAATATTAAAAATCTAATATAATTGTTATTATATATTAATAATATTTAAATTACCTTTTAAAACTTTAAAATACTAATATGGTTTAAATGTATTTATATTATATTGAAGTTTACTATACTATTTTTTTATGTTTAAAATTTTAATATATATATTTTTAAAAATAAAAAATATATAAGACAAATTTAATGTCGAATTTTTATGATTTTTTTGGGATCTTCGAACTTTAATTGAATTTTATTGTTGTCGAATTCTAATTCGAATTCGAACCTTGTGACATAGCTTTAATTTAATGATACAAGATATTTATAACTTTATTTCATTGTATATAGATGGAATTATTGATAAAAAAAAATTACTTATATATTTTTTATTTAGTAGATTTTAGATTTAATCTAATTAGTTGTAAAAATGATATATTTTCTATTGATGCATCATTGCATTGTATGTACAAATGCATGCGACTGTTAGTTAATAATAATGCAAGAATTAGGGCTGGGAACATCTTTAGCGTGCTCAAGATATGCAAGCACAACCCTGTTTGAGTTCTTTTATTCTAGGTCTTGTAAAACTTTCTAGCTTCTGAAGACTTAAAATCTGTTAAGCTTTTGATTCAATAACTTACGAGTGGATGATACAGTTAAATAAAAATGAAATTTTGTACGATTTATCTTTTAAGTCTTCAGACAGGTTTATTTTTTCTCTTTTGATTTTTTGTGCCTTTAGACTAAGGCATAAGCTGTTAAGTGTTACGCATTTACTTCCGGCGATTTCTTTGCTCAGTCCGGCGACAGCCTGGTAAAACAGCTTCACGACACTCAATCTTCGGAATCCGATATGATTCAGAAAAATTAAGATATATTTTGGATATTGTTAATGTTGTGAGGTGTTTTATTTGATCCGAAGCGAATATCATCTGCTGGAAAGCATTTTTAAAATTGCTGGACAGATGGCAACATTCAATTCCCATTTACACTGCTTTTACCAAATTCGGTACACGCAATTTTCCTTAGGTTCTGTTTGGTTGGAGAAGATGAACTTGTCTCATAACTAGGTTATCCTATAACCAGGTTTTTGAAAACCTGGTTTTGCAGTTTGGGAAGACAATGACATGGAAGATGAATATACAAATCCATATTCTGCATTTGGTTGCCAATTTAGAAATTGGAATTGGAGATGTGATCAAAGTTCCTCATCATACAAGGAAACCCCACAACCGTCGACCAAGAACTAAGTCACAAGATTCGAGTTCGACTACCATGAAGTTCAGATGAAGTTCGACAGAATTAAAAAAAAAAAAAAAAATCAACATTAAATTCACTTTATATAATTTATTATAATATTTTAAAAATATAAGTATATCCAATAAATGATTAAAATAGTTTAACATTACAACATAGATTTGAAATTTTCATAGAAGAATATCACATTTAAAAAATAAATACAAATAAAACTGATTTTTAATTTTAAAAATATTAAATTTATAAAACAAAAAATACTAATTTAACCTCATTTTTAAAAAAACATTAAAAAAATTAAATTTATTACATTTAACATTACACATAAATTAAAATATTAATGAATAAACTATATTTAATATTAAATAAACATTAAACATTAAAAAAAATGTTGATCAAACAACCACGGATGTTCTGCTTATATAATGAACGCATAACATAGAAACTCGCCTAGCGCAAAAGCCCTCCAAAAAATCGCGGACCTCATGCTATTATTAAAAAAAATTCATAAAACTCAAAACTCGGTTTTAGTTTTGAATTCCACCTTTTTGTTGGAAGACGCTTCATCCAATTTTGGTAAAAAATTGGAAGTTGAAAGTGAAAACCAGGTTATAAATTTAACCAACCAAATGCCCATGTTTTTCTCCAAAGCCTAGTTTTAACCCTAATAACTCGATTTTGGCCCTCATCTTCCAGCAACCAAATGGGGCCTTACATTTGTAAATTGCAATGATCTTTGTTTCAAATCTATACACAATAGAGAATTAAGTTAACAAACTCTTTTTGCATGTTACAAAAGGTACACGCAACTTGCATCAAGTATTTTATCTACCCTTTTCCATTGCATTTGATACTTGTGATTCAGACCACAACAATTTCAACAAATCAGAGCCATTTCTCAGAAATGAACGGATTTGATGCCTTTGAATAAGATTTGTGCTGTCACTTGGTTAGTTTTGAATAATTTACTAAAAGTTAGTAGCTGTAAACTTTGTAATATTATTATTAAAAAAAAAAAAAATTATTTTAAATAGATTAAAGAAATATTATTTATTTATATTTAATTTATTTACATATTAATAGTATGGTTTGTTAGTGGGCTTTTAAGGGCTAATCCTAAATAGAGAAGGGAGAAGGTATGTTGGCTACCACTAGAGGAAAGGTGGGTAAAAATCAACTTTGATGGGGTAGCTCAGGGAAATCTGGGGGTCTTTGGATGTGGTTGTATAGCAAGAGATCACAAGGGCAATATCCTTGCTTTTGTGGCCAAATGACCGAGGGATGTAACTAATAATGTGGCAGAATGTGAAGTAGCTAAAGACGCTTTAGTCTTAGGTGAGCTAAATTGGGTTTCCGTAGAGTCCATCTTGAAGGGGATTTAGAGATAATCACTAATGGAATTAAGAAAGGGAAGCTAGAGGTGTGGTATCTTAACAAACACATAAAACATATTAGATGCTTGTTACAGATGTTCGAGTACTTTAAGGTTTCCCATTTATATAGAGAATCAAATAAGGTGGCACACAAGCTGGCCAACATGGAGACAAATGCAGCTGTGGGGATTCAAAACAATTTTCTTGAAGACCTTAGGCTTCTTGACTTGGAATAAAGATTGGAAAACACAATGAAGAGGCCAAAAAGCATTTTTTCTAACTCAAGAAGGGAGTGCATGAAATCATGAATCAATACTCCCAATGACATCCATGAAATATCAATCCCTCAAGTGTGTTAGAGATTGTAATTATTTATCGGTTCCCCGCATAGAGAAAGTGTTTAGATTGTTCGAAGTGTGTGATTTTAAGGAGGAAAGGAAGGACGTTCCATAGGGTTTTTAGCAGAGAGATGGAAATTTTGGCTAATTTTGCACTTGAATCAAACAATTAGATGCAATCATATGAAGAGAAGATCATAGTTAGGTGTTTGAATAATATTTCCATGTTTGATGACTAGGAGTTCTTGGAGAGCATCCATCAAATGCTTGGAATGGAGTATCTAGAATCCTATTGGAGGAGATGCTCCAACTTGGATGTGGTTTCACTCTTTGTGGCATTGGCCCTGCTAGTAGGTGAGACCAAGGAGGTCCATAGGGTCGTGTTAGCATGTGTTGACTCACAATGGCTGCAGGGGTTGGAGGAGATTATGGACAGAGTTGTTCTGGGTGTCGAGTTGGAGATGGGAAGGAGCCATGTAAATTGATTAGGGGAGGGGATTCTTCGGTTCAATCTCTGATTGTCTGGTCATTGACAAATCCACAAGGGGTGCACATTCTATAGGCAGAGAAAGGGTGGACAAGGATTGTGGAATTCTTATAGAAGAAGATATGGGTGTCGAGTGAGGAGAGGAGGGGGTTTATGAAGGCGATGCCACAAATGAGTGTGATAGCTCCAAGATGGCCCCTGCGACACCAACTTGAAAGGAAAGACCAAAAGGATGCTGAAGATTCCATGGTGCATGGAATATGGTTGGACATCTCATTGACTCAAGAGGCAGTCACAAGTGAGGGTACTAAGCATCACCAAGGTTAGTTCAAGATGATAGGACCATTCTAAATTTCATGAGGAAGGAGGCGACATAGTGGTTTAAGAACTAAGCATGGGTGGTTAGTAGAGGTGGCATATAAAACGTCTCTTTTTTGTGGGTAGAGATGCTATTGTCTTTTGGATGGGGTGTTAATGCCCTTTTTTTGTTGTTTATCAAATATATATGTATGTATGTATGTATGTGGGGTAGGGAAGATATATGTTTGTAATGCTTTTGGCCAACTCATGTAAATGACATAACGGATGTAATTCCTCTTTTTAATATCAATGAAAAATCAAAATCTTACCTATCAAAAAAAATTATGATCATAATTTTTTTTTCAAAAAGTAAATTTTTTATTAAAAAATAATAATAGTATAAATAAAGGAAAAAGAACTTAAATAATTGTAAAAATCAAAACTAAATTAATTTAAAAAGTTAGTAAAATAAATTTAATAATTAAAAAATAAATCAACTTAAAAAGGTCAAAATCAAATTTTGATTTTCTAAAATAAAATAAAGATTAACTTTTATTGTTTAAATCATATGTTAATTTCAAAAAAAAAGAAAAAGAAAATAATTGAAGTGTATAAGCATAATACAAATTTTTCAAGGAATGTTCACAATTTTCTAACAAGAACAAATTTTCCACCTAAAGCTTATTAGATTAAGAAGCTTTTTTTACTTGCAATGATGAATACTAAATTTTAAAATATAATTTCATGTACATAAATTAAATTAAAATTAATTTTTTCTTTTAAAAAATATTTAATTTTTAAAATAGAGTAAAGAAAAAATATCTATATATATTTAATTTATCATATATTAATAAAATGATCAAGTGATAAAGTGAAGAGAAAAAATAAATTAAAATGATTATAAAAACTTATTTTGGAAGAAAAATAAATCTCACATTCTTACAATGTGACTAAAAAATAGTTTGCATAAATGCAAGGTTGTATCATTTTTACACAATGGTTTCACCCTCATTATTCATAGTGATATGAAGTCTAGCAATATTCTTCTTGATAGTTCACTTCAGCCCAAGGTCATAGATTTTGGTCTTGCTTGTGTATTAGTGCATATGGCACTCATGTATGCATAGATCTTATGGAAACCATTGGTTATATTCCTCCACAACCTATGATGATACTCAAACAAAATAAATTTGAAGGAAACATTCTTGCAGATATCAACACTACAAAGAGTTTGTCAAAGATGGAAATTGATGACAAATACTTCTCATATAAGCTTCCACCTTGTGGTAATAAACTGTCCATTTTGCAATTTTTCAAAGCTTACGAAATGACTTTTCTAGATTCAAACAACTAAAGGTATTAGATCTAGTGGATAATTTTCTTTCACTTACAATGTTCTCAATTCTCAATTATTAAATAATTGAAGGATAAACTTGAGCAAATTTGAAACAATCCTAGGATAAATTTGTAACAAAAAGCTATGTTGTTTTTATTATAGTAAAGTTCTTATAATAATAGACCTAAATAAAAAACATGTACTCGAAGTTAAAATTGATATAGTTGTTGAAAGTGGAGGGTTTATTGAAATCATTACAATTATCTGAATCAAAAAGTTAAATTTCACTCTTATTTAAGAGTAAAATTATTACATTTACTGCAACACCATGTCATCTCATGTTTTAATGTATGTCTAGAAGAGATTGTTTGCAACTTCTATCAGTTCTACTTGGAACCAGAGGAATATAAGAATAAAATCATAAAGTATAATAGGAAGAAATTGTATAAGGAACAATGAAATTTTTTCACACATGCCAAAATTTACAAATAATCATAATAAAAAGCTACATAATTTATAGTTGTGTGCATTCTTAAAAAAAATAAAAAACTTTGAAGTGTAGTAAAGTTATCATTTGGTTGTATCATTAGTTTATTGCCTATTCGACCATTGCTTTTTGTAATACGAAAAAAATGAGCTTTATTAAATCCTTTTTCATTGAGCATACTTACAAATTTGTATGTTATCTATAATTTGAGATAAAATAATCTATTAAAAATATTGGGCAACACAAAGTGCAATAGAAATAGATGCTAAAGCTTGAGAACCAATTCTTTCAAGATTTTATACCTTTGCATTTTCTCTAAACAGTGCTGATAACTTTCCTTCCATTAATTTGGTCTTAAAATATTCTTAATGTTGGGCTTCAAATCTTCTTGATAAGAGATGGAAATGTCTAAAACAATTGAACTAGATTTAATTTAATTGATGTGATTGTCCTTAGAAATAAAAATATTTTAAAAAAAAACTTCTAGAAAAATGTACTAGAATGTAATCTCTAAAGTGAGATCATAAGTCTAAACAATAATATAACGTATATCCCTTAAGGTTCTAAGAAAAAATAAATAAAATGAGATGAGAAGAATGATGTTTGACATAGCTTATTGAGATGTTTTTTTTTTCCTCATGGAAGACTGTGACTATAGTCATTCTAACTATGAAATCACTAATTTCAGTGCCATGTTAATACTAAAATTCCAGTAAACATTTTTTTCAGGCCTAATGTCTTTGCCAAATTTAACATAATAGATTGAGAAATAGGAAAACAAAATTCTATAAATTCTATAAATATTCATAATGAGGATGATTTTGTTTTTAGTTCTTTCTTTCACCCTCTAAAATCCATCTATTAAAGGCATAGAAAAGTAATTATTTTCTTTTTCAAAAGGTCATCACGTTGGCTAAACTCCATTAAATCAAAAGTAACGTCCATGAGTATGCTCACCTAGTTGATTTCTTTTAAAATTGTCAATCTTAAGAGACAAAGAAAATACAATAATCTCTTAGTTAATAGAGGGATTCGATAATGGTGTAGGTCAATTTTCAATGTTTATATGGTCTTGTATAGGTTAAAAGTGACACAATTTTATTCAGGTCTCACTATAAGGAGGTATATAATTAAAATAATTTTTTATTTTGAGGGGGTGTGTACTATATTCTCTTGTGGCTCTCATCTGTATGAAAACCCTAGATGGATTTGAAACCTTGGAGGATGATTCTCTTGTAGCCATTCTGAAATTGCTTCTCACTATTAAATGTTGTAGCTTCATAAAACTCTTATGTAATCAATCATGAACTTAGAGAAAATATTATTTTTAACTAGAAAACAAAATACAAGTGATTGGATACTAAAAGGAAAGATTTTGATAAATTATTTTCCTGGATGGAACTTGCATGCAAACATCATTGTAAATATGATTAGATACAGTTGCACAAATTGATGCCCTTTATTGTAATAACTCACCTAAACTAGTTTGGAAATTTGTTTGTGTAAAGAAGAATGAGTCCCTTGATAGGAGTAAAGATACTATCTAATTTGAATCAAGAAACTAAATCCGTAAATTTGTTATTGCAATTAGTGATAAACTAAACTAGACCATCTTGCAAAATGCCACATGTCCATGAAGACAACATGTGATAGATGGCAATAATCCCTCAGTTCCCATTTTGTGTTAAAATTTTGATGAAAAAATGGAAAATACTATCGAGAATAAAATCATCTACCAATGAAAAATCAGAAATATGAAACCCAAAATTTATGTTAAATGAAGAATATTGAATGATAGGAATTTCATGAGAATGTTTAAATGTATTCACAATTTTCAAGGCATGACTAATTGCAAATAGTCACCTAAAAATTTTAGTCTCCTTCCTTTAAAAAGGAAAGGACTAATAAATGGACTATGTATTTTGATGAACAAGATATGTTCTATTATTTTATCACTTCTCAAATTTATGTTTTGTGCCTGCTATTGAAAATGATGGACGAACAACAATCAAATTGCAATTATAAAAAAGATATGTGATAACTTCTAAGTGATCAAGGCCATAGGAAAAGAAAAAATCCATCCCACACAAATACATGAAACTTAAATCAACCTCTATGGGAAAATATAAGATGAATCCCTCCAACTTTTTCAAGCCTATATTATATCATATTTCTATTCCCTGGGTGCATAACATTTTTTCCCTTTCCCTTTGTTGTCATTTCAAGGACTATTCTTTTTAATAAAATCATTTATTCTCATTCCAACATTGTTATAACTATAATTCTCTATGAATTTGGAAACACTCACCTTTCATTTAACAGAGTTGGGCTTATGTTACAATAGGTTGAAAGCTTTGGTGCGATGGCTTATGTTCCAGATGCATATTGCCCATAGGAAACTTAATAGGCTGGAAGCCATTGTTGATGCAGAGTAGAAATTTATTGAGTGGACTTCAGGTCACAAGGATGAAGTATGGTGGGAAGTAAGTGGGGAGTTGGGTGATAAATTGCACAATTGTGAACAACTTGAGGAGTTGGTGGAACTTTGAAATAGTGTGCCCTCGAAGGAAAAATAGAATGAAATGCTAAAGGCTCTTACAACCATGAAAAAAAATTAGGAGTAGCTTGGGGATCAAATTAATAATTTGATTTCCCACAAGAATTTTGTTCAAGAAAAAATAGAGCTCAACATTGGTGGTATAAAGCTCCAGTTGGAAGAAAGATCAATGGATAGGAAGCATAAGGAGTCAACTTTGAGAAAAGTTAATGGTAATATAATGACCTCCTAGGGGATGAGCAAGACAATATTTGTCAGTCCCCACAAGTTCTCTTTCTTGGGTTAGCTCAAGCAGCTACAAAAGTAGTTGGTTGGCTTTCCTTTATTGTGCCTTTGGATGGTGTGTTTTGGTTCCTCAATTTGTATTTTGCAATGGCGATGGATTCTCGCATGGGTGGTGTCAACTAGTTTTGTGCGATTGGTGTGTTGTTCTATGTGTGGTGATCGTTGGTTTGATTAGCTCCTTGTTCCTGGTTTGTGGCTTCTTTTGGTTATAGATTGGTCCATTTTTTGGTAGTGGCTAGGTTGATAAGTAGGAGATAATTTCCACAGTAAATCAACTTGTGATATTGCTACCAGGATTTAATTGTGTGATGTTGAGTCAAACTCATTGACCCATGTTTCATGAGTAGTGATTTAACATGAATCCATCTCTCATGAGAATAAATGGAACCTTAGCACTCATTGGATCTAGGTGATGCTCATAGAGGTGAAGCACCAAGACTTCCCAGGAGGTCACCCATCCTAGTACTACTCCAGCCTAAGCACCACCTAGATCCAGTGAGTGTTAAGCATTTCATTTATTCTCATGAGATATGGGTTCATGTTGAATCACTACTCATGAAACATGGGTCAATGAGTTTGACTCAAAAATTGCACAGTTAAATCTTGATAGCAATATCACAAAGTGGCTAGGTTTTTATTTTAGTTTCCCAACTTGCTTCATAGTTCTAAGGTTTTAGTTAGTTTTTTCTTCCTATTTGGTTTTTCCTGGGTCATTTTGGTTTTGTTATTTAAGTGTTACTGCTCATGGCCTTATCTTTGTGTCTTTGAACTTGATTATTTTATTGTTTTGGTTTGGGCCCTATCCCAATTTAATTAATCAAAACTACAATTCTTCATGAGTTTTTTTTATATAAATATTACACTTTTAAAAAATTAATATAAATTAATATATCTTTGGTTAGTCCTTAAACTACAATCTCTTACTATATGACCAAAGCTATTTCATTCGAAACATATAGAGTTAGCACTTCTTGTATTAGCTATAGCATTATATTTGCATTCATTAGAATTGTATCCATAATTGCAACATGTGAAACAATATCCAAAAATAAATGTAGTAGATGTATTTCTCTTGAACTTTCTTAACCTATTACTAAATTTTTTGTATGTGAAACATATGCCATTGAATCTCTATCTATTTTCTTTCCTTAAAGGTGTTTCATCTAGTTTCTAAATCCTTAAAGTTGTTTCCTTAAGTGTCCCAACTTGAACACTATTTTCTTTAATATTTTTATAAATTTATCATTTTTTTCATATTCCTGTCATTTATTTTTGATAGGTTCTCTTTGACTAGTAACTTTCTCATCAATATTCGTAATGCTAGATCTATTTCTTTCTTGAACTATCTAGCATCAAACCGATCTCATCTCAATATTTTATTTACTTTTTCTAATTCTTTCTCATTATCTTTATATTCCTCAAGAAAAACATGCAACTATCCAAATTCACCATGTATCTTGTAGAATTATTTAGTTCTAGCCTTCTAGGATTGCTTAAGAGCCTTCTTTACCTCTATTTATTCAGTCATCTTGATTTCTATGGATTCTATTTTATTCTTTAGGTTGTCTCTCTCTTTTACAATCTACTCATACTCTTTAGGTTTATCATCAATATATATAGGGTCACTTCCATTATGTCTTAACTAATTTACATGACATTTTCTCATGTCTCTGGATTCTCTCAATTTCTCTTTCAAATCATGGATAGATTTGCCAACTTCTATCAACTTATGCTTAAGAGAAAGAGTGTTAGCATTGGATTTGTCTATATCTTCAAGTGTATTCAAAACATGAAATTTAAATAATACTAGGTAGTTCTATTAGGATCAACCTCAAGGTGTTAAAATTCTTATGATTAAATAATCTTTAATACCAATTATTGGGATTAGGAAGCCCTAAGAGAGAGGGGTGAATCAGTGCAACAATATTCCTTAACCTTTTTAACCATAACTAACTATGAAACACACTTATAATGGAAAGTAGATTAAATAAGATAAACAACATGAATAACATCATAATATCATGATTTATCGATCTTATATCCTACTCATTCTATCTATTGCATTCCATGGAGGATAATATTTTTAAGGTTAGGAAACAATGAAAAAGGGTAAACCCTTTATAGTCCTTCACTAGGCCTTCATGTACAAACTATATGACTTCCATAGGAACCTTTGTCCCATTCAACCTATAAGTGTGCAAGTTATTCTCCCCTATCCTAGCCTCTCTACCTTGACCCCTCAACACTCTACAAAGATTGTGACTGACCTGGATAACCAAACCTCGAAGTCTATCATTCTAAAGAAAATCAAAGTGGAGAAAAAATATCCAGATTGTGGACTAGGATGTTGAATTCGAGGGTGGTAGGAGAAGATCCATTAGAAATAAGATGAAGAGGGTTAATGTGGACCTTGGTCCCAAAACATAAAGCTCCCTTAGCTTTGAATCCATAGATAGTGGTAAACGTAACCCCCCCTAGAAAAAGAAGAAGAACAAAAATGCTCGAAAGAAATCGAGTAGGAAGGAGAAGGAGGAAGCAAGTGATAAGGGTAAGGGTAGGGATATTAGCGAGTTAAGTCCCATGCCTTTCCATATTTCTGATACTTTGAAGACTAAAACCCTTGATAGGTCTAGAGATGAAAAGGGAGAGATTCTAACCTCCCCCCGGTGCGTGGTTGGTAGAAGTGAACAAACCCTAGAGAGGAACATTAAGGCTCATAATGTGGCTCAGAGGGACATTAACAAGAACCTATAAAGGCTAGCTGAAAGATAGGAGACTCTAGAGTAGAGGTTTGATGATGTCACTAGGTTTTCTATGAAGGTGATGCACTTGACGACCTCTACCCTTCACCTGCTCCATGTTGAGAAAGAGGGCCTAATTGTGGAAGCAAGGGTGGACACTATTGGCTCCTTGTATAGTTTCTTAGCTAATGATTGGCTCCAAGTGTTATTAGATAAGCCGAAAGGAATGAAGAAGGACAAGGGGACATCGTACCCCCTTTTGCTTTTATTTTAGTTTATGCTACTTTTACAACACTTGGACCTTTGGGGCTAAGTTAATGATGCTTGTTTGGACTATCGATAATATTTTGTTTGTAAATTTTATGCTTGATATTGGTTATAGCTTAGTTCATAGTAACTTAGATAGTATTGTTTTTGAACTTTTATGTTGTAATTGGGATACTTGATGTTTGGTTTTTCAAAATTGAAAAGTGGGGTAGGCTAAATCTCGAAATGTTTGTTAAATAATAGGTTGTTTCTTTCTGTACTTTAGGTCAACCTTCATTTTTGGCTGCTTTCAATTTAAAAAATATCATGATTTATTATTAAAAAACTTTGTTAAGGGAAAAAAACCCTGATGGGTATGGTACCCACAAATATCTCACTACAATAGTAATAAGTACTTTATTAAGGTATAAGTACAAAAGATGGGTAATCATCTTGTATTTAGGCTTACAACCTAGAACTCATTTATGAATCCAACAACCAATATATATATCAAGGCATATAGCCACCTTATAAGCATAAAAGACTTACAATCCGAGATTGAATTGGCTAGTAGCATCACTTATACAAATATATTTCTTATGAAGCTCTGCATCAATACCAGATCACAAAACATCATTTTACTCAAGATCGAGCCCTTCCATTCATATCTAACTATCATATATATCTTTGCTTCACATCTAAAAACTCGATCTTCAACACATGATCATAAACATAAAAGTTTAATTTTGATGACTCAAAGGATAAGTAGTGAAATGTGTAGAATATCTAACTAACCGCTGATCAAAAAATTCATTGTATCTTACTATTCAAATTTAGTATCCTCCAATGTGGGCTTTACCACAAATAATTATCAAACTGAAACTCCATAATGAAGCTCAAAGCTTTCTGAATGATCTTACCAAAATTGTCATGTTCATGCGAAAGCAATATGAAACCAATATTCATTAGGGAACATCTCACTCATCTAGTAATACCAAGCCTTGGGATGATCATAATAGACATAACATGATGGATTTTTTAATTCTTTGACTTTGCAACATCTAACTCTTTGACATTTGATATTACCAAGATGATTTGTTGGACTGTACAATTCTTTTCTTATTGGGCTTGGTGATTCTCTTGCATAAAATTCTTCAGTAGTCATATAAAACTAAATGTTGGTCTAGAGTGACGAGTGTAGTTTCTATCAATGACAACATATCATGCATTAACTAAATTGATAGCTGAACTAGCTCATTGTGATTTATTCAAAGAAAAATCTACTTCTTGTAATAACTTAAAAATAAACTTAGATTCTGGTGGACTCTTTGTGAGAGAGTCCATTAACATTATATTTTTTATTCATTTACCATACATTAAATATTCTTGATAACAATACTATCTACTTTCACCCTCATTTAAAAATAACTTTTTCAACATAATTTAACATAATTTAATATAAATCTTTATAATTGCAAAACAAAATTTAATCTACATCTTTATTTTTCTAAAATAGTGATTTGGACAGTCCACCCCATTAAAGGGCCAATGACGATACACTCTTGTCCTTTTGGCTCCTTGCCAATTTTCCTATAATACCCTTTAAGCATTTCCATTACACAACCGTTACTTAACGCGTGCATAGAGCACAGTGGTTTTCTAGGATAATGAAAATGTCGATTTCCAATAACACACACAGCAATTAAGGACTCGTAACAAGTTTATTACAATTTGCCCATCGCTTTTAAGTCTTTTCTTTGCTCTCATCGCCAGTTTCTCTGTAAAATCATGAGAAAATTGATACTTTAACTCAGCTTCTGCGCCATGCATCCCAAGTTGCTGTGATCATAAGTTGTGATTTCAATTTGCATGTTATCAATGGTTTCTCCATTTAGTTAATCAGTTTGAACTGTCAACTAGCAGATGCATGTGCTAATTTTGTATGCCAAACGCATGAAGGGAAAAACCCTTTTGTCTATTGGCTATGTTTAAAGAACAAATTTAGAAAAAAAAAAAAGAATTGTATCCATTGTATTTGAGCTGTGTTAATTTTTGTGTTCTCACTTTTCTCTATTTTCTCACTTTATTTTTTTCTTGTCCCTGTTTCAGATTTCACATTAAAACCCTTCCATTTCACAACACTTGCTGGATTTGTTACAGAAGCTCTAAGGATCTGTGTATTGCACAAGCAAGGTATTGCCATACAAGGTTTAATATGTGTTTTCTACTGCCCTGCATTGGTATGAGCAGTAGCAGTGGAGAGACCAGGGTTCGAAACCTGACAGAAGGCCCTTTCGAGGTACAAATACGAGTGGGCTCCATGCTCAACAAGTCCTACACTTTGGGCCCTGGATGCGCTATGACGCTCAATCGCTGCAAGATACGAGACAACTTTTCCATTTTTTGTGGTGAGCCGTATGTGTGGATTCACAGTTGCAAGGCTAATTCGGCCACCGCCAAGAAACAGTATCTCTCTCTTGATGACCTCAAAGCTTGCGCTGAAGTTATAATTTGTAATGATTATGGAAAAAGAGCTTTTACTGTTCTCAAGATATTCAGATCAAGAGCCTTCTAGAATTTTCGGTCTTTCGAGCTCGATTGGAAAACTGTTAGCTTTCTTAGGGTTTAAAAGTCCGTTAAGCTTTTCATATATACGAGATTAGGGTTTCTAACTCATTTGCTGTGCTCGAGATATCAAGATCAAAAGCTTCGCACAACTTCTCAAGGCTTACAAATCTGTCAAGCAGTGGATTATAAATGCATAAAATCAATTATGTATGATTTTTCTCGGATATGTTCTTTATTCTCTTTGCTGATATTTTTTGCCGTCAAATTAAGCATATACCGTTTAACATATTTTGTGCAACTTAGATAACTTTCAGAAATTTCATTCTGCATAACTTGACCACGAATTTTTAGTTCGGGTGGAAACTAAACTAAACTAAACTTCGGAAACCAGTATGAGTCAGAAAAATTAGAATATTGAAGAATAGTAGTCAGCTATTGCAAAACTATTTTTACCTGCGGGAAAAGCCAGGCGGTTTTTTTCTTTTTTCATATCAAGATTTATTTGTACAGGATGGCGACATTCAATTTTCATCTGCAGTGATTTTATCGCTTTCGTTTTTAAGTTTTTAAATCTTCATGCAACAAAAAAATAAACTTAACGATCAAATCGAGTATTTGCTCTACCATTTATCAATGTATATGATACATCTAAATCAGACCACGAACATTTCAGCAAATCGAAGCCATTTACCTGAAATGAATTTTGAGAAGAATAAAATAATTAATGGAAAAAACATGGGAAGCTGGAAGCAATTTTTTTCATTCATCTTTTCATAGTTATGATGAAGAAGAGTTTGTAAAAATTGAAATTGAATATATCTTTTATATTGCAAATATAACAGTGTATATATAATACTTTGTTTAATGTGGAAGTTTTTAATTTACAAGAGGAATGTGATAATATGGACATAGAATTTTTATTTTCATATAAAAAATCTTAAAAAACGTTAGTAATCAAAAACTCTTTTTAATACGTACATGTAGAAAGTGGTCATTAAATAATATTTATAATTTTAATATACGTTAAATATTTATAATGACATTTACACATTTTCAATAAAAGAGAAATCAAATAATTGTTCTCCAACCTTAATAACAAATCCAAGTATATACTTTTCTTTAATTTTTTTTAAAAAAAGACGTAATTTAATATGAATATTTATAATTCTTAGAAAAGATTTACTCTACAAATATTTCTTTTTTGAATTGCAAAGCCCCTCCATCATTATTAATGGACCGTATGCTATCTTTTAACAATGCAAGATTTTTTTAGACATAATTTAATATGAATCTTTATAGTTCCAAGACAAGATTTAATCTACAAATATTCCTTTTTTGAATTGTAAAGCCAATGAATCACCATTAATGAGCCCTATACTTTCCTTTAACATTTAAAGATTTCTTTGAACATAATTTAATATGAATCTATATAATTCCAAAACAAGATTTACTCCACAAATATTAAGCCTCTCCATCATCATTAAAGGGCCGGTGGTTATGCACTCTTCTCTTGGCTCTTTGCCAAAGATTTTAGTAGAATTACTTGACGCGTGGCACAGAGATTTTCTTGGATAATGAAAATATGATTTTCTTGTAACAGCGGAGTGCAGCTCCCATGCTCAGATCGGGACCGATTTATAAAATCTCAAGTCCGCCGCCATTTAAGTGGTCATTTCTCTTCACTCTCACCGCCAATTTCTCTATAAAAACCCTCAAAACCCTTGCATTTCACAACACTTTCTGGATTTGTTGCAGAGGCTCTAAGGAACCTAAGTATTGCCATACAGGGTTAAAGATGTGTTTTTTATTGCCATGCTTTGGTCTGAGGAGGAGCGGCGGAGAGACGAAGGTTCGAAACCTGACTGAAGGTTCCGTGGAAGTGCAGATTCGAGCAGGTTGCATGGTGGAGAAGGCCTACACAGTGGGCCCTGGATGCTCCAAGACGCTCAAGCGCAGCAAAATACGCGACAACTATTCTCGACGAGGAGAAAGCGCGGCTCTTTTTGGAAATTGTGAGCCGTATGTGTGGATTCACAGTTCCAATGCCAACTGGACCACCGCCAGGAAACAGTATCTCGCTCTTGATGACCTCAAAGCTTGCACTGAAGTTATTATTTGTAATGATTCTGGCAAAGGAGCTTTTACCGTTCTCAAGATGTCAAGATCAAAATCCTCTTAATGTGTTAAGATTTTAGCTTCTCAAGGCTTAAAAGTCTTTTAGTTTTTTTCATATATATAAGAATTAGGGTTACTAACTCGTATACTGTGCTTACGATATGAAGATCAAGAGCTTCATAGAATATCTCGTTTTCCAGTTGCATTGGAAAACATTTTGCCTTCTCAAGGCTTAAAGATCTGTAAAGGAGTGGATTATACTGTTCAGAAAAGAAAATATGTATTAGTTTTCTTTGTTAATTTTCTAGCCGCGGTCAGAATAAGCATATGCCGTAAAACATGTTTTGTGAAACTCAGCTCATCTTGAAAAAAATAATGCGCATTTCTTTGATACCGATTTCGTTTCTCAGTACTACGGGTAATGTAACTGCCCAGTGAGGGCACTCAAGAGTCAACATTCGGATTCCAATATGGCTCATAGAAATAAGAATATTAAAGAACATTCTGGTTATATTGTTACTGTTGAGAGGTATTCAATAAGTAGTTTTTCGGTAAAAAAGTTCTGTTTCATACGAAAAGAAATCTCAGCATTTGCATAACTATTTTTAGCTGCGGCAAAATCCTAAGTGGTTTTCTTTTTTGAACCTGGATTTATTTGTCCCGAATGGCGACATTCAATTTTCATCTGCACTGATTTAAATCAATTCGATGGCAACTTTATTTTGGTAGTTTCAAATCTGCATGCAATGAAAAATTAAAATATAATGAACAATTTTTGCATGTCACCTCCGCAGCTTAAAAAGAAGCATTCAGTCGAGTATTTTCTCTGCCATTTTGCCATTTTCCAATGTACTTGATACTTCTAGTTCAGACGACAACCTTTTAAGGAAATCGGAGCTATTTACCTCAAATGAATAGTCTTGTTTGCTTTCGGTGGATGTGGGCTTTACTAATTGCCACAAAACAGGTGATTTTGCTTTGATAATATTATATTCCACATATGCGGACCCGTTATAATATTTTTGTTCCATATTTTTTTTAACTCTTACTTCAGTTATTCAGCTTAATTCAATTCAGACTCATTGTTTACACACTCTGCAATATTGTGCTATGCAATTCTTTCACATTCTGAAGGTTCTTCATGACTAGGTATCATTTGCCTCTTCTCAACTTCCCAATTTATTAGTTGTGTGACAGTCTTTTTTCGGAAGAATAGAATTAATGGATGAGAGTAGATTGAAGTTCGTATGGTCATAGAAGGAACCTTTGTACATGTGATATACAATGATGAGATATGAAAAAGTAATTTTCAAACAAGGTCAGTAGACAATGCGAAGGGGAAGGAAAGGCCAAAGCCTAGGCTGCACTAGGGGCGGGCTAAGAAATGCAAAGTTTTTAAATTTATTTTTTCACTAATCACTCTCCAAACAATGAACAAAATTATTTGTTATGTATTACATTGATCCATATTAACAATATTTACTCATTTTATTTGACAGATAAAATTACTTTTTAATAATCTAAATAATAAATAAAAGCTTCATTAAATGGTCATATGATACTATTGATGACTTGATGATAGGGTTGGAGTTGGCCTTGGCTAGTTAGTTTTTGCTCTTTAGACAGACTATCTATCAGCTAAGAAAATGGATTGCCTCTTCCTGGGTTCTTAAAGGTAGTGTTAATATCAATGCTCTCATGAATGACTTATTTGTTTACTCCTTTGCTATTAAGGAGTATTTTCTTTTTGTCCTGACGAGCGACCCTTGGACCCTAGGCTCTAGCTCCAAGAATATTCTCAATGTGTGTAAGTGAAAACCTAAACTAGATCCAACTCTTGACTTGAGTTCTTATACACCCACATGACTTAGGCTCCTAGGACTCCCCTAAACTTCTAGAATGACTAAGTTTTTAGAGGCATTATCGAAACGTTTGGATCCCTATTGTGGACGGATAAAGTCACTTAGAAAAAATCCAACTTTTTGTTTGCAAGAATTTGTGTCAGTGTTACCATGAACAAGATTCTTCCTTTGCCTATTACACTTAATGATAAGATGGATTCCTATGTTCAACCACTAGTTTTTGAAAAAGCAGGCCTATTCTATGTGAACCACAAAAGATTTGGTCACATTGACCTTTCTTGTCCTTCTTCTTCCCCTTTGTTGATTGGGGGACCCAAAGGAGGAGCTTTTTCTTAGGTATATTTGATGGACCCTTGTTTGTACTCAAAGACTTATACTTAGTGCCAAGATCTGCCCCTTCTTCCCCCAAGGAAATGTCTAAAGTATCTAAATCCCTTGTTACTAGCTCAGGACCAGTCCTCACCCTAACTCAGCAAGAGATTTTGGATGAGTCTTTGAAAGATCTCCTACCCTCTTCTTTGAATCCTCCTTTTCGAGACAAATCTTGCATTTTAGTGGTATTTCTTTGTCCAAATCCCAAGTGTTTGTAGCCTGAAAGATGGTGCTTCTTACTGTGATTTTTAGTCTTCCTAATAGCCTTTAGGAAGCTAAATTTTCCTCAAAGGATAACTTTATTGAGGAATGCTAGTGGAAGCTAGTTGACAAGAAGAATATTTGTGTAAATCCTTGTGAACTTATGCAAGAGAGCTAGAACTTACTAAACCTATGGGTAGTGTCTATGACATACTTTGCTTAATATTATACATAGAATGCAATATTTCATATAAATATTTTAAGCTATGCTCCAATATCTGAATAAGAGTAGAAATGTTATCTTGCATATGTGTTTCAAATGTTTCTAGGTTTTAGGAAATGATGAGTGATGCAAAGGTGGTGATTACTACATTAAAGGAAGAGGAATGATGGAGACCGATCTTGGTAAGGAAAGTGTAGTTAAGTTCCTATGGATAAGCCATGCCTATAGATGAGTTACTATTCTAGAAAATCCAGGAAGACCCAACTTGCTATATTTCCTATAAGTTGTTATTCTATTTCTTAGTAATAAATGTACTATGTCATGTTTGATCTTTCGCCTTCTTTTTTGGAAATGTTTGTTCAAGAATTTTATGTCATGCTTTTAATAAGTATCCAATCCTCTATATAATGGATTGGGATCATCTTAGAGGTAAGGAAAAAATAGACAATGCTGGTTTAAAATTCAAAAGTTACTCTTTTTCCCATTCTTCATGAATTATTCAGTTGATGTAATCAAAGAAGGATTTTAATGAAAGAGTGATTTTGGAATACTTGTTGTGTTCGTAGTTAGTTGAAGCCAACCAAGGGGGCCCACTTGGGAGGTGGAATAGATTTAGATAGAGTAGATTGATTCCTTGTAATTTCCTATTTTCAAGATAGATTTACTATATTTGTCCTGCAACATTGTTACTATGAAAGTTCTTGCAGCACTTGTGGAAAATGATCATGGTGGATGTTTTGAGTTGTTAACTAGTTAGATTCATTTTCCAAAGCTTTCTATAGTTATCTATTGTTAGTCCAAGTGTGTTTACTATTTTATTGCAGTAGTGTAGATTCCTTTCATGCATTTTACTTTCCTCCAGCATAGGTGTTAAGACTCTTAAAGGAACTTAGTGCAATACTATGCTGACCCATTTCAAGTCCTACATCTCTGGGTTGACAATTCAAGTGTATTTCATGATGGAATAGGTAGTCTTCAAAATAGATATAGTATCCTTGAGAAAGACAATGGCATGATTATCTTCATCTATTATGAAACCCTTACATTTTTGGCGACGTTGTTGGGGATGGTGTCAAACTAGGAACCTTCACGAGTCCTTTATTTTCAAATTAGTTTATTAGCTAAAAATTGCAAAGTTGTGGGCTTGATTAACAAGTCACCAATTAAATTTCATGCATCAAAGAGGAAGACAATGAGATGAATATGGGAGATTTCTTCCACAAGAGTTTGTTACTTTGAATGAAGAAATTGAAGAAGAAGCTGAGTTGCCTTTTGAGGATGCAAGCCCTGATTTTCCTACAGGATCTTTCTTTAGAGTAGAACCCTTGGACACAAGTGGTCTTCAACCTTTTGCTAAAATTTTGGCTAGCTTTCTTGATAGTTCTGGTCCAAATCCACCTATTGTTAACAATCTTGTAGCCAACGTTCCTTTTCGATAGCAACCCCATAATCAAATATTTCTAGTAATAACACAAACTACTTTTCCATTTCCTCTCCCAAGCCTCATAACCAATGGTAATCTAAAAAATATATCTGCAACCACTCTTCCAAAGTTCTATGGCCTTACAACTGAAGATCCTAATACTTTCTTGTTTGAGTTTGACATACTCTATCGTAGCTTTGACTATAACACTAATGCCCATAAACTCAAGTTTTTTCTAGAAACACTGAAAGAATTAGCCTTATGATGGTTCATGGGCTAAGGAGCCAATGCAATAGGTACTTGGGATGAAATGCAAAATCTTTTTCTAGAGAAATACAAAGAGTTTTGCAAGGGGAATGATCCAAGAGGAGATGATAGCTTTAGAATATCACAAAATGAGGATGAAAGATTGGAAGACTATGCTTCACATTTCTTGTATACACTACAAAAGAACCCCTAGCAAGTACTAGCAGAGGATTCATAGAAATTGGTCTTCTTGATAGGTGTGAATGATAATTGCCTGGAAGCACTAGACCTAATGGCTAGTGGTGATGTATATTAATCTTCTTGGGATGACCTCAAGAAAATTTATCATAATTACTCAAGGTCAACTATGAAGAAAGGTAGAGGACACTGGTCCATAGCCACTAAAGGGATCAGTCAGGGTATTTCAAAGCTTGAGATATCTAATCTATTCTTAGATTTCAAGTAGGACATCATAAATGATGTCACTACACATCTTGACAAAATGACTGCAAAGAAGAAGCATGTAAAGGCTGAGGTACAGTTAGTTGAGTACTATCTATACTGCCAGAGATAGAAGAAAGATTGTCAATGCAAATTGGTCGCTAGAGTGGAGAACCAACATCTTCCAACTGAGTATATCAAGATAGAAGGAGAGGATGAGAAAGTATTCTTTGTTGCTCAACTTTGGCCATGGGCCTCATGTCAAGGTATGCCTCAAGAACCTTCACAAAATTCAAATCTATATGGTAATCAATGACAAAACTATAGTGCCCAAGGTCCTCTACAATATAGTCAACCTAATTGGAATAATGCTTGGCAAAATAATCCACAACAACCTTAATGGCCTCAGAACTCCCAACCATCTTGGCCAAACTAGCAACTCAACTAGTGGTCTAACCAAAAAAAAATCAATGGTAGAATCAACAGAACCAATGGAAACCATCCAAAGGAATTGGTAGTCTACAAACCAATGGAGAGGACCTCAATAGTGGCCTAACCAAAATCATGGTAATCCACAACTACCACCTCAAGTGCAACAACTTACACTAATGCCACCATCCACAATTTTTGGACCTCAAAAGTAGACTCAGTTGCTTGCACAACCTTATCCAAATCCAAATAACCAATAGCCACAACAACCCATGTATTTTGATGATGCTCAATAATACCCTACTTGTTCTCTAAATGTTGTAGATATACATTTGAGATCTAGTACAACCCTACCAACACCTAAACCACCTCTCATAACCAAAATACCAAATGCACTAGCAACATCAAAACCCACAACTTCTCTACCACAAATGATTGACCCGACCAATGTAAGCAACTTAGCTCAAAATCAAACAATAGTTGAACCTCCTTTTCCATAAAAACTCATACAAAGTAAACCTACACAAATAGAGGAACAATCCTTTGACATCATTGATCAGCTAAAGAACTTGCATGTCCAAATTCCTTTGTTCCAAGCTATTAAAGATGTTCCTATAAATGGAAAAGCCATTAGAGAAGCCTGTCTAAAAAAGTCTAGAAGAAAGAAAAGGACCCAACCATAGTCCATGTCGTAGGACAATTGGCTGATATTATGTTAGGAAAATTGGTTATTCCTAGATATTCTAATCCTAGAAGTCCAGTTGTGAATTTGATATAAATGGTCAGTCTGCTAAAAATTCTTTGATTGATCTTGGTGCTTCTATAAATATTATGACTAAGGATACTATGAAAAAGCTGAATATAGAAGGATTAAGCGCTACCCCAACAATTCTACAACTTGCAGATAGTTCTACTATCATTCTTGATGGGATGATAAAAGACATAGTAGTAACCCTAGACTCTCTAGAGTACCTTGTAGATTTCATGATTCTGTCCCCAAAAGTCAACTTATTTGGTTACCCTATCATTATAGGATGAGCATGGTTAGGTACAACCAATGCAAATATAATTTGTAGGTCAGGGAGTATGACCATATCAGATGCATAGGCAAGAAAGAAATTTGACCTGTATCCTCTAGCACAACCCCGACCAGATTTAAGCACATTCATATGGCTAGATTTAGGGGGCATAGAGGAAGAGTTAAACTATATAGCACATCTTATGATGTTACATAGACAGTCTTTTCTAAAGCTATAGGAGAAGGATTCAATAATTTAGAGTACTCTTAATAATACTTGTGTTGTAGAAAAGGATGTATCTAACAATTTTGTGTTGGAACTAACTACACATGAGGAATTTAATGAGAATTGTTTTCTACCTAAGGAGCTAGACATTATCTATCAACTTTTACCTTGCAAACTAGATACAATTCCAATCTTCAAAGTTGCTATGGTTAATCTCACAAGTACTGTTGAGTTGTCAAAAGGTCATAATCTCCATGTCAATCACAAACTGCCTCTCAAATAGATGAAATAGTTAATAGAGCTTCTTCAAAAACATGAAAAGGCTTTTGCATGGGACTATGGGGATATGAAAGGGTTAAGTCCTACATTATGCACTCATAAATATATATTAGTGAAGGGTGCCTACCACTCTATTAACCCCAGAGGAGGATTAATCTAGCACTTAGAGAAATAGTTAAAACTAAACTACAAAAGTTGCTTGATACTGGTTTTATATACCCTATATCTAATAGTAGATGGGTCTCACCTCTGGTTATAGTTCATAAAAAGGTAGGAAAATGGTGGATTTTTGTAGATTATTGAGAATTGAATAAGGCAACCAAGAAGGATCACCCTTTACCCTTCATTGATCAAGTTCTAGACACTCTAGCTAGTAAGAAATATTTTTCTTTTCTTAATGGGTATAGTGGCTATAATCAGATAAGTATAGCTCTTGAAGATCAAGATAAAACCAAATTTACATGCCCATAGGGTACTTTTGCATATTATTTTTTTCCATTTGGCTTGTATAATGCTCCCACAACATTTCAAAGAGCTGTGATCAACATTTTTGCTGATATATCACATGACTACATGGAAATATACATGGATGATTTCATAGTGTTTGGAGTCACCTTTGAGGAAGCTTTGATGAATCTTGAAAAGGTTCTTGTCCAATGCAAAGAACATAATCTATCACTCGATAGTGAGAAATTTGTTTCATGCTCATGCAGGAAGGAGTAGTGCTTGGTCATTTTATATCAGCCATAGGAATACAAGAGGATGCAGCTAAGATAGAGGCAATTCTAACATTGCCCATACCTAAAAAACCAAAAGATGTAAGATCTTTTTTAGGGAATGCTAGCTATTATAGGTGTTTCATCAAAGATTTTAGTAAAATAGCTAGTCATTTGTATACACTATTGACTAAAGAAGCTGAGTTCAATTGGACACCCACATGTAATGAAGCCTTCCTATAGCTTAAGAAACTCCTCACCATGGTACCAGTTCCAAAGGGACTAGGTTGGTCAATTCCATTTCATATCCATACTGATGCATCAGAATATTTTGTAGGTGTTGTATTAGGACAAAAGCCTACTAATCTTGAAAATGCAATCTACTATATTAGTAAAAGCCTCCATGGTCTTGAACTGAATTTCACAGTAACTGAGAAAGAACTTTTAGCTGTAGTTTATGCATTGAACAAATTTAGACATTATGTAATTGGATATCCTATTTTTATTCATACTGGCCACTCAGCTATAAGGTACTTAATGACAAAACCTGCTATAACTGGTAGATTGGTAAGATGGCTATTGTTGTTGTAGGAGTTTGATATTACCATTATTGATAAGCCAGGCAAGTCCAACATAGTTGCTGATTATTTGTCCAGACTGCACATTGCTGATGAGGATCCAACTCCAATTGAAGATACCTTTCCAGATGAGCATTTTTTCCACATAAAAAATCATACACCATGGTATGTAGACATAGCAAATTGTCTTGCTTCAAATTGAATGACCCCACACTTGTCTCACAAAGATAGGAGGAAGCTAGCAGAGAAAATTTTTCATTATTCATGGATAGCTAACAATCTCTTTTATAATGGACTGGATTAGGTCATGAGGAGATGTGTTAGAGAAGATGAGATATATGACATACTACATGCCTATCATGATGAACCATGTAGAGGCCATTTTGTAGGAAAAAAATAGCATTGATGGTACTTACAACTGGATATTATTGGCCAACATTACATAACGATGCAACAAATTATACCAAGTGTAACAAATGCTACAGGATGGGTTGACCAACCAAGTCAAATGAGATTCCACTCAATCTACAGATTATTGTAACACCCTTTAACAAGTGGGGTAAGGAATTTATAGGTCCAATTAACCCACCATCAAATGGAAAATCCTACATCTTAGTATGCACAAATTATTTAACTAAATGGGTGGAGGTTAGAGCAATGAAAAATGAAAGAGATGATAAAGTAGCTAAATCCTTATATGAGGAAATATTTACACACTACAGAGTTCCCAGAGAACTTGCCACAGATCACGGTGCCCAATTCACATCAAAATTGATCACTAAAATGATGAAAGAATACACCATAAGGCACTGAAAGTCTAGTCCTTATCACCCTTAGGAAAATGGGAAAGAAGAGGTCACCAATAGAGAAATTGAAGCCATTATGACCAAGACAGTGCAAATACATAAGAAATATTAGAATAGCAGGTTAACTGAAGCTATATGGGCATACTGAACTACATGAAAAACAACAACTATGTTCACTCCATTTGAAGTTATGTATGGCAAAGAAAAAATGTTGCCTATTGAATTTGAACATAAAACACTATGCACTACATTAGTCTTCCTGTAGCACAACAAGAGAGACTTCTCCACTTGAAGTCACTAGATGAAATGAGAAAAACAACATTGGAAAGAACAAAGATCATTCAACAGAAGTGAAAGAAGTGGCATGAAACACATATTAGTAATAAACAATTCCAAGTGAGAGATTAGGCTCTCCTATATGATTCTTATTTCAAAGAGAATCTAGGGAAGTTGTAGACTAGGTGGCTAGGGCCTTATGAAATTCAGTATGTATTTGACAATGGAGCAATCCAGCTAACAACCATTGATCCTCTCCAATTAAAATTTCTTGTAAATGGCCATAGGTTGCGCCTCTATTAGAAACCACAAACCAAAGATGAGTTCTTGTAGTAGTTCCAACTAAACAGTTTATTAGCTAACACAGTTCCTATAAAAGAAGGTGCAAACCTTCTTCTTGCAGTTGTACCATGAAAAACCCTCAATGAGAACTCATAATAAAACCTCATCTAATCTAAGGTCCATTCTTTCATTCCTTTTTCCTTTTCTTCATATCAAATTATCTCATTTCTTTATTTATCATCCACTCATACTCCACGTCACCCACAAATTCTATTTGTTTTACCGCTTTCAATAAACCATACCATCAAATATTTTCTGTGATCATTAGACTTCACCACCTCATCATTTTGCATGCTAAAGTACACTCTCAAATTTTACGTACAACATTTTTACTCTTTATTCATTTTTAGTGCATAGGTTTCAATATTTATATATAATACTGCATTAAATGTATTGTTTAAGCCTTAAGCTAGTTTCTCATTCCCATGCAAGAAATTTTAAGTGTGGAAACTTGTCAAAATTTAGTGGGGGGTTGAGAAAGTGTATTAGTTTCCAAATTTCATCTCCATGTCACCTTAGTCATGTCTATGTTGTAGGTTGTACTTTGGTGGCGGTCTGACTTTAATTGCAATTTTGGAAAAGATCTCCACTGATTGACATGACTGAAAAATAACAATGATTTATTATGAGTACAATTCTAGTTAAACCTTGATGTCCTTCATAATTAATTGCATCATTATTTTACATGCCAAACGTAAAGGAGTCTTGTTAAGAGAATGTGGTATCGATATTTCTTAGAAAGATCAATTTGAAATTTTGAGAAGAGCGTATTTGCAAAAGTGTTAAAGGGGATAAAACTTATCAGGGAGGTGCGAATAGAGAAATTTAAGACTAAGAATTTTGAAGATGAGAGGATAGTTGTGGAGATATGAGCCAGTTGTTCATAGTATTTTACTTGTGGATGTAGAAGCAGTCTGATGATTTCATGCCTCTGGATGGCTTGGCTACTTCTTGTAGTTAACTAAGCTTAATGAAAAAGTAACAATGGAGTTTATGAGAACATTTGATGAAGGGGAATCCATAGTATGGGGATTAAAATGAATTTCTATTGAGGAGTAAATAGTAGAAGTCATAGGACTACCAAAAAATGGAGAGCATTATTCAAATGAACATAATGCTAGGTCATCATGGGCACAGTTGTTTTGGCCAGGTGACCCTCAACTGGACATTTCAAAGAAAGGGTGTAAAAGAATCTCTATTTTGGATCCATATCTAGAATTGACAATCCATATCATTAGGTATTTGACTTGCAAAGGTAGATTTTAAAACTTGCATGCTCACCATTTTAAGTTGCTCAATTGTATAAGACATAACATTCAAGTTAATGTCCCCAATTTCCTTTATAATATGTTGTGTATTAGTATTGAAAAAATTTGGAAAGGAAATGAAAAAATTCTATTTCTCATCATGCCCTCATCAAAATTTTAGTTGAAAGGCCTCTTAGGGATTTGTCCCCCATATCGTGGGTAGAATTTGTTGAATTTAAAACCTTGCAGCCTCAAGCCAACCCTATTTCACAAAGTTTAGGGAATGAGGAAGAAATTACAGAGCGTAGTCAAAATCTAGCTAAAATAGAAAAAGAACTAGCATTACCCTCTCTTGATAAACCCGTGGAGCCTATTTCAAAGGGTGATATACCTAGCTCTTCCAGAGACAAAAGCAAGTGTAAGGTTGGTAAAGAGAGCCCTAATCTTGAAAAGGAAGACCAAAACCCTTCTGTTAAAGTAAAAAAGAGAAAAAGGTATGTTCCTACAATAACCACTCTTGCAATATCTACCCTAGTCACACCTAAACAAAGTGGACCTGCAAAATGGTCGAGGCTAAAGAGGTTTAGGTGTGTAGAAGCCCTTGCATGTAAGGTCGAGTATCCTTAGTTTCCACTAAAAACCTAAAAGCTTCAGTTTCAAAATCTCATATAGAATCAATGGTTGAGAATATTCTAGATGACTCTCCTATACAGTTGGAACCCCAAAATGTGGAAACAAATAAAAATGAGCCTATTAATGAAATGTCACAGGGAAGTAAGGAAATGTGTGAATCAAACCCCACTATTGTCTAGCAAAAAAGCCCCTAAAAATGATCAACCTACCATTCCACTAGTCCCTATATATTCTAATGTTTCTATCATGCTTTATAGATCTTCTTGGTATACCCATTACTTCTAGCAAGTTGCTAAGGAGCAAAAGAAGAAATCTATGGCTCAAGAATTCCCTTCATGAACAATTCAATCTATATTATTTGGTTTTTACAATCATTTCAATTTTCAAAAGGCCTTGTGTAGGCGAGAAAGGGACCAAATGTAGAAGGTAATATTTGACAAAGATGAGGAAATTGGGTCATTGAAAGAGAAACTTGAGAAACAAAAACAATAAATGAATAAAGCTTTAAAGTTAGCTAACTAGGTGATGGCCTGTAGGCCACCACCCAATTTGTATTCCCTTTGTCTAGAGGAGTAATTTCTACTATTTCAACTGATGATGACAATAAGGGATGTTGATTGTGATTTTAAAAATGCTAAAGATTTCTATAATGTGTATCAGACTTTTCCTTCATGGCAAAAGAATTTTTTGTGTGAACTTTATTTACATAATTTCATAATTCCACATGAGAAAGAGTGGAATCCTCTACTTTACATAGGGGATGTTCACGTTAGAGCTTTAATGTCCTGGATGCACAATGAGATAAATTATGATAGACAGTTAGATACCTAGAGAGATCTTGATAAATCCAAACCATTACCACTACGAGCTAAATCATGTAAGCTTGATGACTTTCTAAGAGACTGGTTTAGATTAACCCATGGAAGATTGAAAATAGAGATTAGGGAGAAAGTGTTTGCATAAAGAGAAAAGGTGTACAGAGAGTACCAAACACTTCCAAACTTTACACAACAAAGAGCTATTGTAGGGTTAGGAACCGATGGAACTAATTGCTAGAATCTTTCAAAAAGGTAGAACCACATAGCCCTATCAATTATGAGGTAGCTCTTAATAGGGTGGATAAGTATATACAATTAGGAAGACAAATAAGAAAGGAAGAATGGATGCCATTGAATTTTCAGCCTCCTACCCTTCTTTGGCCTCTTTATGATAATAATGCTACTAGACTAGATCCATTAGTTGGGGAACACCTAGGTGAACATTGGAAGTACACTAGAGGATTCTTCTACACTTTTAGAAGTGGTACATAAGGGAAAATTGCAGTAGGGGATTTCATAGCTATGGCAAAGAAGTATAATGCTTAAGGACAAGCATTTAAATAGTGGGGGGCAGATGACGAGGCATATTAATGTCTCAATTTTGATATAGTTTTTATAGTTTGGAATTACTCTTTGTGCTTTGTCTAAAAATATTTCCAAAATATTTGTGTAAATCCTTGTGAACGTATGCAAGAGACAACTAGAACTTACTAAACATATGGGTAGTGTGTGTGATATACTTTTCTTAATATTATACATAGAATCTAGTATTTCATATAAATATTTAAAGCTACATTATAATATTTGAATAAGAGTAGAAATGTTATCTTGCATATGTTTTTCAAATGTTTCTAACTTTTAGGAAATGCTGAGTGACACAAAGGGTGGTGATTACTACATTAAAGGAAGAAGAATGATGGAGATCGATCATGAAAAGGAAAGCGTAGTTTAGTTCCTATGGATAAGCTATGCCTACAGAGGAGCTACTATTCCAAAAAATCTAGGAAGACCTGACTTGCTATATTTCCTAAAAGTTGTTATTCTATTGCTTAGTAATAAATGTACTATGTGATGGTTGATCTTCTGCCTTCTTTTCTGGTGATCTTTGTTCAAGACTTTTATGTCATGTTTTTTATAAGTATCCAATCCTCTATATAATGGATTGGGATTGTCTTAGAGGTAAGGAAAAAAATAGACAATGTTGGTTTAAGATTTAGAAGTTACTCTTTTTCCTATTCTTCATGAATTATACAATTGATGTAATCAAAGAAGGATTTTAATGAAAGAGTGATTTTGGAATACTTGTTGTATTCTTAGTTAGTTGAAGCCAACCAAGGGGGCCCACTTGGGAGGTGGAATAGATCTAAGTAGAGTAGATTGATTCCTTGCAATTTCCTATTTTCAAGATAGATTTATTGTATTTGTCCTGCAACATTGTTACTATGAAAGTTCTTGCAGCACTTGTGGAAAATGATCATGGTGGATGTTTTGAGTTGTTAACTAGTTTAGATTCATTTTCCAAAGCTTTCTATGGTTATTTTTTGTTAGTCCAAGTGTATTTACTATTTTATTGTAGTAGTGTAGATTCCTTTCATGCATTTAAATTTCCTATAGCATAAGTGTTAAGACTCTTAAAGGAACTTAGTGCACATACTGTGCTGACCCATTTCAAGTCCTACATGCCTGGGTTGATAATTCAAGTGTATTTCATGATGGAATAGGTAGTCTTTAGAATAGATATAGTATCCTTGAGAAAGAAAATGACATGATTGTCTACATCTATTATGAAACCCTTACATTTGGTCAATACATATAGTATTTTTGATGCTCAACACTCAATAGTATAGTTGATTTTATTGCTTAGATCTTTACATAAATCTATTCTAATGCATATTATCTTTTGAAAATATCAAATTAGGTACACTTTGTGTTAGGATTTTTGATGTATGACATGTCATTTGAATATACAATTCCTTATATACCTTTCTTGATCAATTTGAGGAAGTTTGATCACCTTCTCCATTGGATTGGGTGATCTTGGCTTCACTTGTTCCACTACTTCTAGCTTCTACCTTCTTCTTCTAGGTTTGATTCATCTTATTCTTTATTTGTTCTACATTTACTTTTCCTTTCCATTTATGTGTACATTTTTTGGTGCTAGTGCTCAGGTCCTATAGTTCTTGCTCACATGTCTAGTCTTGTGACAATTATAACAAACAATGCTTTCTTCCAACCATTTCTTATAATTTCATTTGAAATGTATTATGAAATTTTTATAGAGTGTGGTCATATTCTCCACAATAATGACAACTATACCATGTGCTCTAATCCCAATTGTAAGAGTTACCTTTCTTGGGTGCATTTAATTACCTTTTGGGTGTCCAGTTAGATTTTTCCTTTTATCTACATTCATGTTCTCTATGTCCATACTTTTAACAATTTTAATAGTATCCTTGTAGCATGTGCTCTATGTCCAATTGTGACCTTGTTTATTGTAATTAAGATAGTCACTAGTAAACTTAGGCTGAGGATTTTGCTTACCAATCTTGCATCTGCAAATGTTTTCTGTGTATCCAAGTTTTCCATAGTGATAGCATGTAGGTTTTCCTTTTGGTTTTGTATTCCTTTTCTCTCCACTCTTGGATGATTCTCCTTCTACAATAGATGAGTAGTGCTTGATATGTCCTAGTCTGGGGGTGTCATTATGTGTTCTTGGTGATCTCATTAGTTCTTCTTGAATTGTCTTATAGCTTTACTAGGTTTGTTCATCCTTTCTAAGAGTTATTTCTCAGATCTTAGCTCATTCCTCAGTTGGTCAATTTTTTATCTCAAGCTTGCAATCTCCATGTCTTTTCTATTTAGTTCCTAATTTTACAAGCAGTAGATAATTCATCATGTTTGACTGAGTGTTTGTAATATTTTGCACATCTAATGACCTTTCTACAAGTGTGATAGCCATTTTCCTTTTTCTTGTTCTGTCATTACTTTTTCTTCTTCATCTTTCTTTTTCTATTTAGTCACCTCACATATTTTTAATGATTGGATTTCATGTTCTCTCTTCAATCCTCTAACTTCTTCATTCATAATGATTTTCTTCTCCAATAGGTATTTTATAGCTGCATCACTTTTACTAGAATTTCCATTGTCAAAAATTCCTTTGGTGTCCACTTCTTAATATAGGGTGTCCTTCTTCTAGATAGCCATCTCTTTTCTTTTCTTTAATGACTTCTTTAACTCCTCTCTTTCTATTTCAAGTTGCTGTAGTATGAGATGGATATCAATTATTTGATTCTCAATAGTATTTCCCAAGATGTAAACTCTCAAATGATTAAACTTCTTCTAAGAGAGTAATAATTTGATACCAATTGTTTGAAGTTTATTGAGAAAGTGAGAAAGTGGGATTCAAGGGTGGGGGATGTGAATTGGTACAACTTTAACTTTTATCCTTCAAAGAAAATAACAACTTAATTGTATTCACCACATAATCCATCACATATCTAAATCATGCATAACATAACCCTAAAATTATAATGCTGAAATAAATCTAACTATTTATCACATTCATAAGATAAAATTAAACCCATAGCACAAAATATTTTGGTTACCTATAAACCCTCCAAGGTGAAGATAAAATTGGGGTGGAGATGACATTCAAAAATGTTCGCTACTATAGTAACCAAGTTCACCTTTTAAGGCTACAAATGTGATCACTTATGATGATCTACCCTATGAGGGGTTCTCCCTATTAAGAGATTTACAAGACTATTAGGTTTACCTTGATTAAAGAATTTAAAAATTATGATGAAGTAAGCACTCCATTAAGAGATTTACCTAGGCCTATTAGGACCACTCTATTAAAGATATTTACCCTAATTCACTTGCCAAAATGTACCAATACTTGATCCTTTGATCTGAACTCACAATGTTGATTATAGATCTTATCTTTCCACTCTCTGATTTTATCTCATATTTGATATATCTTTTCTCTAATATTCACTAATTCACTTGATCACTATACTCTATTACTTCAAAAAATTTCTAATGGCCTCTAGATTATAATTTTTTCAAATATGAAACCATAACACTTCACATCCTTTTGAAATAGGGTTAAGATCTTCCAATAAATATACATCTATAAAGTCTTTTAGAACATTAACAATGATCTAGATGCTTCCCTTTTAGCCTCTTAATCTAATTGGCTAACTTTTCTTTAAAGGTATCGATGATGAACATCAAAACACATAAAAAACTCTATAACTAACTCTACAATCATTGAATACTATTTACATGTTGGCTCAAAATGGTTTACCTCAAATTTTGTACCATTTCAAAAATTCTTGTCCAAACTATGTTACTCGGTGCATACTGTATTTGACACTCAGTCAAAAAAATTAACCTATTGATGCTTGGTCTTAAGTAGCTTGACTCCTTCTGTATGACTTGACATTCACTAAACTTGACTTGCATAGGGATACTCAGTGACCATAGGCTTACTCAGGTCTTATAGAGCTTAATATATACAAGATTGTTTAAATGTCTAAACAAATATAACTCAGCCTATATAGAGTGACTCAAATGTAGTGATGACTAACCAACTCTTCCTTCTATATGACTAAGTGTTTAACACTAATAGACAACAAAACTAGAGAGATCAATAAATTGATACCCTTCAAAATAGAGCCAATTTCCCTTAGAATATTTTTTCTATGATTTTAGATTGCAAAATATGCCTCTTGCCTTTTGAAAATTTAGTATTAAACATACCTTGAGAGAAGGAAATGAAGTTGTCAACTACTTGGCCTCTTGGGGTTTAGACTATGAGGATTAGAAAATGATGGTTCAGATGGAATACACTTAGGAGTTAAGATTGTTTTTTTTCAATGATAGCAAAAAATACAAAGAAATATGATAAGAGGACTAGAGGGAGAGATGAGAAGGGTGACAAGAGGAGAGAAATAATATTGAGTCAATTGTTTGGTATCACTAGGTTAGATACAAGGATAGTTACGAGCGAGCCCTTTTTGAGCACGAACTTTAAGACTAATTTGAATAAGTTGATTCCTCTCATGAGTCCTAAAAGTACATTCTCTATTATTCAATTATGATATTACTGTTAGAGTAAATAATTAATATTTAATTATTTATTCTATTGCTTAAGCTTACTTAGGTCATGTATTTATATTTAATACATGTAGTGGTTAGTTGTTGACAACTCGGGAGTTTTCTCCTTTTTTAGCATATTCCATTTTTTGTGGATATGTGCTGAGTTGTCATTTTTGTCCTCTACCTCCTTCCAGCTTGTTCTACAAGCTTCCTAGAGCTCTTTATATTTGGGCTCTCTCTCATTGTAATATTAGATCATCAAGCCATTTCTTATTGTAAATACATTTCTTATTGTGTTTGCATTTTTGGCTCTCATGTCCGTTTAGGGTTTTTGCCCGTGCTCCATGCTCTCCCCTTCTATGGCTTCTCTTTGATAGGTTCGCATGCAGGTGATCTTGGCGTCTTCGGAGTTGGCTTTCCTCAACTCCAACATGGTATCAGAGCCTTCCTGCTGCAGCTTTGTTGAAGAAATTTTGAAGCCATGATTTGAAGTCACAAACCCTAGTTTGTTTGTGCATTTTTTCTTCAAATCAGGGGATCAGCAATTTTTGGAGCACTTTCAGCCCAAACGGACATCACCATTGGATCCGGAAGGCCGTTTGCAGTTAGGATTCATATAAAGCTTTTCGTTTTTGGAGACAGGGCAATTTTGGCAATTTTTTGAGGATCCCAGGGTCGCTGCCGTACGGATCGTACGGACGCAGAGCGTAATTTTTTTTTAAAAAAGCGTTTACGGGCGCACCGCCGCCGCGCCACCGCGGGGCCACCACCGCGCCACCCGCGCGCCGCCCGCAGCGGCCGCAGCAGGCAGCGCCTCCCGCGCTCCACCGCGACCCGGCTGCCTCTTGGCCGTCGCCCTCCGCCGGCGGCGCCTCTCCAGCTCTCAGCTCTGCGGCCACCTCCACCAGCGGCGCAACCTGCCTCCGTCGCCCTGCGGCCGCCTCCGCCCACCAGCGCCACTCCGACAGTGCAGCAGTTATTGCCCAGTCAGCGACACGTGGCATTTTCTGCCACGTGGCAGGCGCGCCATGTGGCACATTGCCACGTGGCCCCTGCCACGTCATCTTCCGTACTGCCACGTGGCACTCTTTTTTGCGGCGACGGCCTCCAAGCCGTCAAATTTAATCGCTTGACTTGCTGACGTCAGCACTGCATCAGCCCTTGCATGCACCTCTCCTGATTGTTTTTGGACCTACTTGTGGTTTTTTGGCCATAACTCTTGCATACGGAGGTATTTTTCCGATCCGAAAGAAGCGCCGGAAAGTTGGTTCCGAGACGGAGATTTTGGTGCAGGTATTTTTTGGTTTTGATGTGTTTTTATTGCCTATTTTTTCTGTTGAAGTCCGAAGTCCTGTTTTTGACTCCGGCATGCATATCTTTTGCGTCCCATGTCTGTTTTTGGAAAACTTTATATTTTTGGAAAGCTGGTTTTCTCATCTTTTCAGAACTGTCATATTTTTTCCTCAATTTTGGCCTCTTCTCTTTCTATCATAGTTTTGGCGTTTTTGCTCTATGGTGGATATTTTGAGTGTTTTAGGCCCGAGGATCGTTTTCCTGGCATGGTTTGCTTTATTTCAGGCTGTACTTTCTTTTGGTTCAGCTCTTTTTCAGTTCTGATCATTGTAGCTATCCTTTTGAAGCACTTTTCATTTTCGCACTGAGATAATTTGTCACTTTTGCATTCTGGGAGTCATGAACGTTGTTTTGAGTTAGGTGTACTTGCACTATTTCATAAAGCACCATGGGGGGGATTATTTGTTTGCTGTTTTAGGCATTCTCCCTTGGTCAAGTAAGTGTCCCTTCCATGAGATTAGCCCATGCAGAGTCAGTTAGACCGTGTCTTTATCAGTGTCTGTACCTCTTTTCCTCTTTCCTCGTTCTTGGTTCTTTTGCAGAAGATTTTGGCTCACCTTCTCAGTTGCCTGTCATCGCACCCCGTCTGCATTAAGGGGGGATTATGCTGTGTTCTAATGCATCCATGGTTCGATGGTTCGATAGTGTGAACTATGTATTCAGTGGTTGATCCTACATACAAGGCGATTGCAGTGGCTGGCTACCTATGCATTTCGGTGAGATGGATCATCTACCATATAGACATGCTCGGCTCGTGCCTTCTTCTTCCATGGAGGTTTCTTCAGATCAGCAGTTTGACAGATTTGTGGCTCTTCATGCTTCAGTGATGCTGCTTCTTCATAATCACTCATTGTTCCTGTTTTAGGGGACTTTTTCCCTAGTTGGAGACTTCTTCAGCTCTTCACTGGGTTCTTACCTCTTTTTAGGGAAGGGTTTTTCCCATGTGGTTTTCTCTCTTTCCCTGCTTACAGAGGTTTCATCTTCTTGCATTGTACTTGGGTACCTAAAATGGCCTCGTTGCCGGGACCCATTATGCATTTCATCTTAGTTTTGTGAGCTTAAGGCATTTCCCTAAGTTGCACTTAAGGGGGGGTGTTAGAGTAAATAATTAATATTTAATTATTTATTCTATTGCTTAAGCTTACTTAGGTCATGTATTTATATTTAATGCATGTAGTGGTTAGTTGTTGACAACTCGGGAGTTTTCTCCTTTTTTAGCATATTCCATTTTTTGTGGATATGTGCTGAGTTGTCATTTTTGTCCTCTACCTCCTTCCAGCTTGTTCTACAAGCTTCCTGGAGCTCTTTATATTCGGGCTCTCTCTCATTGTAATATTAGATCATCAAGCCATTTATTATTGTAAATACATTTCTTATTGTGTTTGCATTTTTGGCTCTCATGTCCGTTTAGGGTTTTTGCCCGTGCTCCATGCTCTCCCCTTCTATGGCTTCTCTTTGACAGGTTCGCATGCAGGTGATCTTGGCGTCTTCGGAGTTGGCTTTCCTCAACTCCAACAATTACTTTATGTATATCCCTCCCCAAATCTACATTTTTAAAATTAGTCCAAGGTCATGCATATATGGAAGAGAGATGGGAAGTACACTACTAATTTGAGGAATTGCATGTTGAAGGTCCTCATTAGTTATTACATTTTTCAAATTAGTGGAAGGAAAATTTCCAAGTATAAGGCAAAGTATTATGTGAAGATTTGCAGTACAATTAATGATTTTATGAGTAGTAAGATTAATATTTTTTCTCACCCTTATTTGGCAATGTAAGTTTCTCATCTTTCTATTAAATTGACCTATAGCTACAATAGGTTTGAATTGTCAGAGGAAAAAGAAATCAAGAGTGAAGTTGTAAAGAAAACCATAATCAAGTTGGATTTGGGTCTTGAGAGAATTATCTAGATTTTTGAGAAGAAGCACATTATGGGAGGTTTGCCTAAGCACATAGAATAGAAAAATTGTAGAGAGATGGAGCAAAATAAAGAAATTTGGGGTATTTTGTTAACAAAGGGTTGGATTCATATATCCATGCAATGAAAGGCTATAACACGATCCTCTCGACTAAAATTTCCAACTCTTGGAATAATGGAGAGGTCGCTATTGGTAGTATTAAGTTTGTGGTGATGCTTGAATTAATTGGAGAAGCTACAGGTTTGGAATGTGTTGAGGTTCACATGGAGAGGAAATGTACAATGAACTATAGTAAATTTAGGCACAAATTCTTTGAAGGTATTGAGGAATCTTTTAGAGTGAGCTCTAGTAATGTGTATGAAAGGCTTTCTCTCTCTATCTCCTTTGGTGACATTTTCCTCTAGTTAATTAAATACTTCACCCTTAAAGGTCATTTTATGACCTACCATGGCTATCACTTTCTTCTTCTAAACATGTCAAGGCATGTGGAAAATACTAACATCTCCTTTTTCTTGTTTTCATCTTTGGTCAACAACATTTCTCTTGGGGATAATCCTCCTATCCACCATGGCTCATTTTATTTATTTATCACCATGTATGTGCTCATCACCGAAGTTTTCGAAGGTGTCTCCCAGCTAATGAAAGCCCTAAAGTTCCCAAATACTCTAATTCAAGAGATTAGTTATGAAATTATCCATAAAGATTTCCCTTAGATCTTTAAAAAATCCTCCTTCCTCCAAGGCAATATCTAAGTCCTTCAAGAAGCATCGCCCCTCTCTAAAAGAAGCCCTACTATTTGAGTCCCCTAAGAAGCCTAAAAATGCCAATGCCAAGTCTAGCCTTGTGAGTACCCCAAAAAAGATAAAAGTTCCTAACAAAATCATTGAAATTGATAAACAAGAAGTGGAGGGAAAGTTGGAGAATAATGAGGGTGTGAGGTTACTAGAATCTAATAGGAAAAAGATGAATTTGAGCATTGGAGAGAGGAGGTCTATGAGGTTGAGAAAAAAGAGAGGTAATAATTACAAGGAAGAAAGCAAGGAGGAATCTCATAAATCCAAAAATGAGGAAAGGATTGAGGATATTGAAGAGGAAGAGTCACTAAAAAAATCTAGTAATAATAACACTGAAGATGAAGATTTGATGCGGAAGTGGAAGAAATGGATGATGAGATCCAATTTCCTTAGGAGGCAAAAATTGAAGTGGACTTAGGAATTACAGGGGAAGATGAGGGGAGTAAGAAGAATGATAATGTTAGAGGTAATGTCATGGATAATTCTCTATCCCTAATCCATATTAGGATGGAAGAGTTAAAGAAGGAATTTTATGTGAAAATGTTAAAAATTAATTAGAAGATTGAGACCCTAGATAAAAAGTTTAAGTCAGTGATTATAGGAATCAAATTGGGTGTAGATGTGTCTTCCATTTTCAAAGTCTTGAAAGAAATGATGTGAAAGGCAATCTTTGGGTTCATCAATAGGAAAAGTAAACTTAAAAATGTTAACCAAATTAAGGAGGAGAACTATGATGAGTTAAAGAGCTTCAAGGATATTGAGAATTGGATGGAAGAAATCAAGTATCTGACTGATGACTAAGAGAACATCAAATAGGCCCAATGTTTCCTTTTCATTGTTTTGGATCTTTTTGATTATATTTATGTTTAATATTGATTTTAGCAGTGTTAGCACTATTGAGCTCTCGATTATTTTGAGACTCATCCTTTATAATATTAAGTTTAATAACACTCATTGCTATTGGGGAAGGAAGAGTTGGAATATGGTTTGTAATTTCTATAGTTTAGTGTTAGTTTTTAGTATAGTTTCTTTAATCTACTTGAAGAACATGGCTAGTTTTGATTAATTTTGTTATTTGCAGTTGGGAAGGACTCTAACTACTAAGGTTAGAGTGCTTCTCCATTGCTCAGTTGTAATGACCTAGAGTAGAGATGGTTGAAATTCATTCTTGTTATCCAAGTTTAGGAGCCTATTCCTATATTTTAAAATCAAAACTATGGGCTCTAGAATACCTTTTATCAAGGGTAAAATATGCCTTAACAAAAATCAACACTTTCCTCTAAATAGGATTAATCTTCATACTATGTAGTAATCTCCCTTTTAATCAAGATACTCCTCTCCTCATCATTTTTAGGGAATTTTGAAATAGTTTTATTTGCAACCTTTATTTTCTTGAATAAATTCATGCCCTTACAAGGGAGGCCACAAATTTTAGAAATAAAGCCTAGAGTAAGAGGAAACAAGATATTGTACATGGTTGTAGTCTCACCTTTCTAGCCCTTAAACAATTCCAACCTCACTTCCATCTTGAAACCATGTATGCATTCAAAATAAATAGTAACCTCCTCTTTTTCTAGATGCTCCCAAATAGATGGGACCTCCTTCCATTCTTTACAAGAGCTTGGTTCCTAGTGTTTTAGAGCACCATCCATATATCTTTATCACTTTAATGAACCATCTCTCTATTACCAATAGCCAAATTCAAAAATCCCTTAAACATGCAAATGGTAGTAGTTAATGCCAAAATCATCCATAAAATGTGAGTCATAATTACTTACTAAGGCATACTACCACCATCCCAAGTTGATGATATTTCAAGAATAAAAGCCTTTACCTTTCATTTCTATCATTCTTTTTTATATTTCTCATGACATTATGTGTCAAAAATGCCTTTATTATTTCCTTAAGCTCAAAATTTAACTTAATATTCTCTTTCCAATTTTTTTTAACCTATTATGGACTACTAGGTTGGCTATTAGATATACCAACATGTTGGTTTACTAGTAGGTATACATAATTACCTGATAGGCTTTTCTTCTGGAGTTGCCACCAGCCAGAAATTATCTCACCCCATTAAACCATCTTCTTTTCTATAAACCATCTTATTCTCTGCTCATGGTTTGCTAGTCAAATCAAGGTGAATCCAATCCAATCTTCAATTATTTTATTTCTCCAATTATATTTATCCAATCTCCAATTGGATGGTAATCTCTACCTTGATATTTCCCTCAAATTTTACTCCTACGAAATTAATGCCATTAATTCCTAGGTTATAATCAGCTAAGAAAAATCTAACCAAAATCTATTTTCATGAAGGGATAATGCACAAGCCTGAACATATATATTTTGTAAACATATTTTAATGCTTGTATTTATGGTGAAGTTTATTTTGGAGATTGTTTTAGATCTAATTTTGCGATTTGGATTTTTCTTTCATCTAAGCAGTTAAAACAATTTGGTTAGATATTTTGAAAATACTACACTCAAGTGTGATAGATATATCTATGATTCAATGGTTTGTTCTTGGGAAATCTATTTGGATTACGTACTGGGTCATTAAATAGTGAATTTTTTTGTTCCTATCTTTGTTATTTACAAACAACTATAGGGTATCCCAACTTATACCAATTTTTACTTCTCACAAAAAATTGCAAATTTAGATTCACATTTGTCTCTTTTAGTTTTATTATTTTTCTCATTTTCAGATAAACTGGTATTCCAAATTTGTTTTAGGGCTATAGACTTATTTGCCTTGCCTTGTAGATTTGTAGGCATATACCAATTGTTGCTAATTCAACTAGCATTAAAACTTTATTATTCATTTCAATCCATTACAGATGCATCAGGAACATAAATTATTTCCATATATATATATATTTATACCTACATTATAGATTTATCTTTATTATTTATTTTAATAAAACAACATTTGTAATCTTGTTGAAGACAAAATATTTTTGCAAATAGATAGAGATAGTATTTTTAGACACTAGAAAAAGTATTTTTGTTCCCTGTTTAAGCATTTCCAGTAGCATGGATTAGTATTTTAATTTTCTCTTCACATTTTCTAGGAGTTGAGAACATACATACCTCACATTATATTACAGCTAGTTATATACTATAGTTTGGACCAAGAGTTTAGTGCTTGCAGATACTCTCCCTTTGCTACCTAGTCCTGAATTTCTAGAGTAACACTGTAGGAAAGGAAGACATCACTTATTAATTAAAACTTAACACATGGTAAATTAAATCTAAGGATGGTAACAAAAAATTCCTTATGAAGATCACTAGATTTGAAGTAGCCATGAATACACAAAGATATACGTTATTGCATTTGGAAGTAAATTCTTCTCTAGTATTTGCTTGTATATTTCTTCAACTTTTTGCATCTTACCCTCCCTATAGAGCCCATTCATCAATACATGCCCACAACATGCTTCAAAACTCTAATAGAAACAACATCATGGGAAACAAGGTCTCACTATAGACTTCATTGGCATTGAAAGCATTAATACAAAAGGATTACAATCATCTAGTAATAATGTTGACTATGTGAGGGCTACTTAAAGGGTTGAGAACTCCAATTTAAGTCATTTTGGACATCATGATGTTGAAAAAATACACAACATACAACACAATTTGGGTGATTTGATGGTCATTTCAAACTGTTATAACAATTTATAATTTTAGAGACAATACACAAGTTTTGTTAGTCACATTACTGGTATTAATTTCTTGAGAGAAATATATGTTTTTTTTGTCCATGAATCTGGCTATTATAGAAATACAAAAAATACTATAGAAGATAAACAAAATTTCTATCTAGGGAATTTTCACGTGGGAGGGTGTAGGGAGTTAGACGCATGGCAAAAGTCTTGGGACTTGCCCAAAATTGGTGGTGAGATCAATGATGTTAACCACTGACTATTGTTATTACCTCCTAACTGCCACTTATGTCTATATTTGTAAAATATTTGTAGAATTAGGTATAGGGTAAACCATTCTTAGTCTAAATGAATGCACTTTTAAAATTCTAATGATGGATCATCATTGTAATGTGTAAGTCAACTTGAGGGCTGTCGAGAAAAGTACTATATATTGTAGGGTGCTGATCCTCCTAGATTCTTGCCAGTATTGTGTATAGGTATGTTTATAAAAACAAACAAAAGAATTTTGGGAAAACAATGTGATGGAATAGTTTGTGTGAAAAATTTGAGAGTTGTATGTTTTGGTTTGATGAACCATGACAATGATTTAGCACTTGTAGTATTAACCATGGTTACTTGTTTGCCCATCAAGATTTAACTCTGACTTTTCTCAACAACTCTCAAGCTGACTTACACATTACAATTATTTGAATGCTCACTTCTTCTACATAAGGTGGTAGATGAGGAATCCACATAAAAAATCTAATATTGATGCTTTTATTCAACTAGCTATAATGCTGATTTTATCTATTTTAATTATAAATATTTAACACCAAACACTTGTAATGACTTATTGAGTGAATTTTATATTTATAGGAAAGAATGGGTAGTTGGGATATTTTCCAAATAAAAACTCTAATATTGATGCTTTTATTGGACTAGTTGTAATGCTGATTTTATTGATTTTAATTATAAATATTTAACACCGAACACTTGTAATGACTTATTGAGTGAATTTTATATATATAGGAAAGAATGGGTAATTGGGATATTTTCATTAAACCAATGCAACTATTCAGGTAGGAAGCTTTCTATTTTCTCTAATCCTAGCTATCTACATGTAGCTAAATATAGATGGCTTGGTCTATTTAATTCATTTGCTATGCTTACAAATTCCTTGATGTGACAAGTTAGATTCATCCACGTGTAAATACTTATTATATTTATACAGAAATAGGAGGATGTTATTGTTGTTTTCAGACACAAGAAGAGATAAATTAACACTTCAACATGTACTTGTCATTTTATACATCTCTAATATTGATCTTGAATTATATAAATTTGCTTATTATTTTTCAAGTAATATTTGACATTGGAGATGTAAATTCCATAGTATTTATATTATAAAAAAGAGCTTTTGAAAAAGAAACTCTCTAATATCATATGTTTACTATTTAATGTTTTCGATTGCACATTATGGTCTATCATATTTTTTCCATCAAAAAATTAGATTGCAAATTGATGCAAATCCTTAATCTAGAGCATTTAAAATATAATTTTTGCTAGAAGTTCTCATTACATATGACATGTTAGGAATGAGACATTAGCTATTATATAGTTAATATTTAATGTAGAAATGTTTTATAACTATTGATTTAGTTGTATTATTTATTGAAATATTTTATAGTTTTATTATTTTTATTTTTGCTTCTTTAGTAGAAAAATTGATTATACATACTCACTTTCTTTTACATTTACTTTCTTAAAAAATGCTTTTACTTACTTTAATCATTTTTATTATCTATTTTAGTGTATCATATATTTTATTATTATTACTCAATGTTATAATATAAGTTTGATTTTAGTAAAAAATAAAAATAATATAATGTAATGATATATTTTATTAAGTTTGTTCTCTTTTTCTAAATCTAAATCATCATCTTCTTAACAATATCTTCCATTCATACATTTAAACTTATTTTACATATTCAAACACAAATGCACATTCCTACAACATATGGATAAAATTTAATACCATTCAATAATATAAATGTTCTTATCAATTCTCTTTCTCAAATTTGACTTTTGTTTTAGTTTTCTAGGTCATGGCTAATCCTGCCCAAGCTCATCACATAATAGAAATCTCGAGTAGTACATCAGAGGTTAATACTTCATAGCCATCTATTGGATCTAATGTGCCTATGAATTGGAACGAGCATCCCCAAACTAAAATCCAAAATCTTCCTAATTGTACTTCTCTAAATTGTGCTGAACTTTTTGCACAAATGACAGTGGCAAGTATACATACATGTGATGTTCAAGAATTTGAGATCATCAGAGTGGAAGAAGTTATGCATGAAATCAATAGAAAACAACTCAACTATTATAGCTATTGCACATATCTAAGGGAGATTCATACAGATAAGTATTATAGAGAAGGAAATGCACCCATTATTCGACGTGCATTTCAAAACTATCTTAATCATCCATAAAACATGATTTGCTTGTCTTTTCCTCTATTAGTGTTTATCGATGAATTATCTTATATAAATTTTTACAAAATAGAGGTTTTTGGTATTATTCCTATTATTGTAATCAATGAAACTGCCTTTTGTTCATCCTCTATTATATCAAATTTTGTTTCTAGTTTAACTTCTAAAAATTGATTCTATTTTGAATACAAATGTGTCCTACATGTATCTCCAAAACTTATGTATTTTTCTTCTTTGTTTACCCCTACATAATTGAGATTTTTCAAATATACACCACATTTGTTTAATTATATAACTTGTGGCTAGAATCTCTAAAAGATAGCCCACATACATTTGACTATAATGGCTTTTTTTTCATGATGTAATCTTGTATACCATATTCAACATAACAAGTATGTATGCATCTTTGGACACTCCTACCTATATGTAAATGTTTTTTTCTATTTTTTTTTTGTAAAAATATCAATTGTTACCCTAAATTTAATCTAAAGTTATCCTGACATTTATTTTTATCATTTGTATGCATTGCATGTATTTGTAAATATATGCTACTTTAACACTAGTAACAAATGTGTTCATCTAATCCTAGCTTGGCCTATGGTGTACATTTAATCTCTTCATATAATATATTATACTACAAATTTGAACATTTTTTGAATCTATTCCCACACTTTAATTGACATATTTTTGCTTCACCAAAGCAATTATGGCTTCTAGTTTCCTTGTATGCCATCCTATCTCTATAAATTTTCCTCATGTACATTTTTTGGTTTCAAACTAATGTTAGTATATGCTATTAAATCTATCACTTTAACACACAAATTTATCTTTGGTCTTGGAAGTTTTTTATGCTAACACCAATAACAATTTTACTACCATATTTTCCAAACTAAGTACGTAGTTTTCTATCACACTGACCATTTATTGGAAACATTACTTCTTGTCTAGGAGAAGACTTTGCATCACTAAACATGCACTTCAAGACACTAATTCTGGATTGCATATCTTTCCTTGTATGCCATCCTCTCTCTATACATTTTCCTCATGTACATGTTTTGGTTTCAAGCTAATGTTAGTATATCTTATTAAAACTATCACTTTAACACACAAATTTATCTTGTGGTCTTCAAATTTTTTTATGATAACACCAATAACAAGGTTACTACCATATTTTCCAAACTAAGTATGTAGCTTTCTGTCACACTAACCATTTATTGGAAACATTACTTCTTGTCTAGCAGAAGACTTAGCATCACTAAACATGCACTTCAATACATTGATTTTGGATTGCATATCCTTGGTATGTACTCCTAGCTCTATTCCTTTTCCTTGCATACATGTTTTGGTTTCAAATAACTTGTGCTTAATACTATTAATATTATTATATAGACATGCATTCAACCATAACAAAATGACCTATAACTACTCTTACTCTATTGTGACCACTACGTTCTCCAGGCTACGAAATAGTACCATAGTATGTACTAATTGCATCCAACCCTAATTATATAAAGTGACATATTAAAATAATGACAAAAACATAGTTCTCTAACTTTAACTTTTTTATGATTACTATGTTTGTATGTCTAAATGTGAATATGATAATCGTCTATCTCGATTTATAGGGAAAATTAAATCTCCCCAAAATATGTCTCAATCTCTTATGGAAGATGCAATCAGACTTATGAATAATGAGAACCTACATGTGTAACCACATCTCCAAGTCTTTTCTATTGCATCATTTGGAAAATGAACTCAATCAAAAAATAGATACAAGTTAGAGCTCTTCGATGGCCTTCACCTTCAAAGAGAAACCTTGCCAAGGAAGTTTAATGATCTTATTAGTTCAGATAAGATGCAAAAGGGTTCTATAATACATGTCACCGAATATTCTATTCCCACCATTTGTGAGTCAAGGTAAGTGAACATGTACTAAGATTCTATTCAAAGAATCCCTTCCTATTTTATTATGAAATTATGTAACCTTACTAATATTATTATTCTACCTACTTGTTTAGGTGGATTGTAATCTCCAACTTAGAGGTTCTATGCACAAAACATGTTATCATTGGTGTTCTTAGCTTCTTATTTGAAGAACCAGAGAAAATTTTAAATGAGTCTTTTGTTAGTCCATTGAGCATGAGAAAAAATGTTGGACACATTGGCACTTCATCACATATGACTCCTACTAAATTGATGTTTTGCCTTGACACATCTCTATGAAAAAAATGTCACACTTCAACAATCACTCCATTTAACAGTTTGAACTCATATCAAACATTATGGACTATAAAAGGTCATATGACTATGAAAAAAGAAAAGTACCAACTCAACTCAAAGAATGGGAATGGTCATATGTTTAGTTTTGACATTATTAATACTAAAAAGACTGAAATTCATATAACCTACTTTAATGATATTGCTGACCTTCACTTTGAGAAAGTCCAAGTTGGGAGTGTCTACACATTGTCAGATGGTACCATAAAATCTTTTAACAAGTTCTATAATAAATTGAATAGTGATTTCAAAATTAGATTAAAGGAAGATTCAATACTTTCTCTATGTGATGATGCCCTCTTGGTTCCAACACTTCAATTCACTTTTACACCCATTTCAGAGATTATGAATACAAATATTAATTCTTGAGCTAATATCATTGGAATCATTATTTGTGTGGATTTGACCTCTATGATTAAAAGATGTGATGCACCTGATGTTGTCTAAAGGATTATCAAGATGATTGATGCTTCTTCTTCCACTATCAATGTCACTTTGTGGGGACAAGAAGCTAGGAAAGAAGGTGCACAACTACAGGAAATGTACCATCTACAAAAGTTGACTGTACTCATTGTAAAAAATGGACGTATGTCAAAATATAATGGTAGTTTTGTAAGCACACTTGTCACTTACCAATTAATTATAAACCCTGATACTAATGAAACCACAGAATTACATTCTTGGTTTTCGCAACATGAACATACTTATCTTGTACCAACAACCACCTTGCTAGATCTGCCTATAATTTTAGCACAGAAAACTATTACCACCATTGAAGATGAAACTCCAAATTCCACAAAACCTTTCCTATGCATTCCTAAATAAAACCTTATTTTTATCATGACAAAAACATTTTTTTATCTAGCTTGCCCCTTGTCATATCAAGTAAACAATGTAAGAAAAGAGTCAAACACAAGAGTGATTATAAATGGTACTGTCCAAAGTGTCTAACCACCTTTTCAAGTTGTGATTATAGATATGTAATTCAGGTGAAGCTTGAAGACCATATTGGAGCAATGTGGGCATCTTCTTTTGATGAGATTGTAAGTAAACTCCTTGATATGCCTGCAAAAGAACTTTATATGCTACAATTCAATGTTATTGAACTTGATCGTGCAGAGGCAGTGTTTTGATCTACACATTATAATCAATCACTCTTTATAGTTACAAGTAAAATAGAAACATATAATGATGAATTACATCTGAAAAAAATTATTGTAGAAGTTTCTAAGTTGGATTTCATAAATGAGAGCACCTTTCTCTTCAATTAGCTTCCACTCTTCAATTTGGCTGCCACTAAATAGGGAATACAAAAAACATGAAGGATAACATTCTAGTAGACTTTGATCCATACATGAAGACAATACTTCTTATTGAGTATATTGTATGTGAATCACCCCTTTATCTATTATTCCTTAAATATCACTTTTGTACCCTTCACACCTTCCCTATTTGTGTTGAATACCATCCCATTAATGTCTACTCGTCAATAGGGTTTCAAGACCCATTCAAAACTTTCCTTTTCCCCTTATGATAAATTGAACTTATAGTTCTTATTTTTGGATTATATATATATTTTGTGTGGTGTTTTATGGCATATTATTATTCTTCAAATTAATTGTGTACTATGTTATACATGCACTACTACATTTGACCTCATTTTCCTACCAAAATTTTCAACCATCAATTAAAAAGTTTTAGGTTGGTTGGATTGTAGAAGGAATAATTTTAGTTTTTAAAAATCTAAGCCTGTGTTGGTCAAAATTTTGACCAACACGGGCTTAACTTCAAAATAAAAAATCATTTTTTGATTTCATTAATGTTTGATGGAGTGCGGCAAGGAGCCGGAGTTGAAGCATGGTGTAAGGGTTTCCTTGAATTTTCCTAAGATATTAAGAATCTCTACACTTGAATCCTCAACGTACATACTAGTATCTTGCATTCATTTGATTAGTATAATAGGTTACAAAAGTCTTACCTATAATTCCTTCACAGCATATCATGATGTAGTTACTAATGATCATGATTCCACAGGACGGGTGCTTTGGATGTTCCAAACGCAATTCTTCCTATTTTGTGGGGATCACATACCCATAATAGAATCAAATAAAGGCTAGCCAGTAAAGAAAGATGCTCATGAAGGTTGACATGTATCTTCTTCAATTTTTTAATTTTGACTTGTGCAAACAACGCTCCATTAGAAACATTCAGAGAGGATACCATTTTAGATTGGTTTACAGGATCTAGATTGACTTGTTTATAGGCAAATTTCAATGAGAGATCATCATTACTGAAGAATAGAAATACAAAAATCTATTTAGATACCCTCAATTACCAAATTGGGTATATGTTTCAGCACCCCACAAATTTGAGCTCCTTGGGCTATCGGTCTAAAATGAGGTGCGTATTGTATTTTCTCTCCAAAAGTTCATTGTGTGTGATACATACATGTTATTCTTATTCAATTTGAATATTTCAGAACCTTAGATATTGTAATACAGTAAAAATTACATTTAGGGTTTAAAATTTTGATGGTTAACTATTTGCATTTCCTGTAATTTACAATCTCTAAGATTTCAAGGCCTTTATTGATGATTTAGAAAGAAATGCTCATGGGAATTTAGATCCTTAAATAACACTAGGTTTAATCCCCTTAGCACAAATACTTGTAGAGAAAGTGTTAAATCAAATGTGTTTTATCAGAGGGGTGAATCAAGGAAAGTAGAAGTTGAGGGAAAGCCTAGGCATTTGATGCCCCTTAAAGTATCAATTTATAGGGGAGATTCAAAAAATGAAAAGATTAGAGGTAAAACCCATAAAGATGTTTCACATTCAAAGCAACACACTTCTTGTAGAGAGATCTCATATAAAAACAATCTTCCCAAATATGTAATTGAAGAGAATACAGACATTTCCGTACAAGGTGCTCATCAAAAGAAAAGTAAGTGGCAATTAGGAGTACAAGAAAAACTAGCTTTACAACTATAGGTAGATATGAATATGATCACATATGATGTATGAACCTAATTGTTTACATGTTGTTTATCAAAAATTATTTTCTTGTGTTTCATGATGCATTTATACATTTTTATTAATGTAGCTACAAATAGGAATATTAGCATAGAAAATAGATAAACTTCAAAGATTCTATCCAACCAAAGAAGGAGAGAAGAGCAACAACTTATCTCTTTCATTTTATTTTTCTCTACATTTGTCGGTTCTTATTTTATGCTTGTGCATATTTTGATCCTTATTGGAGTATCTACTATTTGTTAACACTTAAGCACATCTACTATTTGGTGCAAAGTAATTAGTGTATTCAGGCCAACACTTTAGGATAATTATATTGTTTAACTTAGTTTAACCTATTATGCTGGAGGACTACCTAGGATCCTTTGGGTCATGTTGTATCCACTGGGACACTTTCTAGAGAATTTTGGGAGTGGTAATTAATGCTACACAAAAGAATGCACTCTTTTATCAAAATTCAATTGTTGGAACTGAATTAAATTAAATCATATATATTCAATAATGACCAATCCAAGCCAACAAGATTATGAAGTACAAAAATACATCATGAGGAAGTATGCCTACCTAAGCAGATTTTTTCTATAGATTTTGGTATTAAGGTAAGTTAAATTCTTAAAAGTAGCAAAGAGAAGGACATTGTGGAGCTCCAGTAGTGGCTATTGATGTAGTCAACTTGAGAATTTTTTTGGATGAATGAAATAATGCTAGTTTTCTAAAGAGATATTTTTATGCTTTTGCTTAAGATAAAAAAATTTCCCAATCCAAGACACCATCCAACACCATTAGAATTTCCTTGGCTTAGATCAAGAGTCTTTTGAGAAATTTATTGTTGATGTGTGAAAATTTTGTTTTCTAGGCTTGATAACTTTTATGTTATCATCTTTAACACACTACAACCTTTAAGTTTGGAGTTGTTAAAGCAATAATGAAATATACATTGTATCCAAAAAATATCTATCCACAAGGAAACATGATTCATGTGGCCAGGATTAAGGAGCACGCTCTAGTGGTCATTACCCAACCTCTTTGTTATTTTTCCATTTAAGCTGTAACTATAATATTTTTGATAATTGTCTCCTATTCACCTTGGCGTCATCTTTGAAAGTTCCTTTTCTGCATTATAAGAAGGCATATGAAGGTGTAGGTTTCCTCAAGAGTAGCCAAACTGTGCATTTGACCATTCATAGTAGCAATGGCTTATTGCAAAATAGGAGCCTCAAGAGTAGCCAAACTGTGCATCTGACCATTCATAGTAGCAATGGCTTGTTGCAAAATGGCTTGGGAACATAAAATTGATTTAAACATTAAGGGTTTTGTAATTGTGTCAAATGTTGCTAGAAATTCTATTTGAGATGTATGAAAATTGTAGTTGCAAAGACAAAACACATGAATTGTTTTAAAAAATGCTTCAAAGAAATTTGTTCTAACAGTATGCCTTGCTTGTTGGGTATTTACTAAATGGATATGTTAAAACTTGAAAGGGCTTTAGGATTCTATAAGGAAATGCAAATGATAGGTTTGAAAGATGAACACTACAACCTTTCTCTTCCCCTTAGTAGCCTATGGATGGAATAGGCTACACACATTTTGTGCATAGTCTTGTGTGGGCTAAACTTATAAGGAAATGCAATTATTGACTAGTGTAAAAAATGAACTCTAGAACCTTTGTTTTCTTTCTTGCAATTTGTGGAGAATGGAAGCTTTGGAAGATGATATGGATGTTTTGTGCACCAATTGGTACAACTATGCTCAAATTGCTTGTATTAATGTAGGCCTTGTGTGGGCTGAACAAGCAAATACAATTATTGACTGATGTAAAAGATGACCTCTACAACCTTTGTCTGCTTTCTTGTAGGTTGTGGATAATAGAGGCTTTGGAGTAGGGTATGGATGTGTTGTGCACCAATTAGTGCAACTATGTGCTCAAATTTCTTGTATTGATGTAGCATTATAGAACATATACCACAATTATAAGAATTAGCTATGTTCTATGTGTATGTAGCCATTCAGGTTTAGAGGGTGAGGATTGTTATTTAAATCACATGAAATGGCCTTAATTGCAACCCTACAATGCATGACCTTTATCCAATGACCTTTATTTAGCTTCTTTCTTATGCCAAGTAACTCAAAGGAAATCCATAGCTTAATCATCACGATGTTAATCAAACCCATGGTAGTTGGGGTTGAGCTTCTTGCCTATGCTAAGTATCTCATAGGACATCTTAAACTTAATCATTAAGATTCTAGTCAACCTATGGTTAGTTGCATGGTTGTGTTTATAGGTTTATGAGTATTTGACATTACTTTATTTGGGTAGGTGGTGTAAGGTTCAAATTCTATATTATTACATCCACAAGCACAGGAGGGTTAGTGTTTAAAGGATGAGGATTTCTATTTAAATCACACATGAAATGACCTCTATTGCATGACCCTTACAACTAATCAGTATGTGCATGGCTGATCTTCTTGCCTATGTTGAGCAACTCAAAGGAAATCCTAAACATAATTGGTAAGAAGCTAATCAAACCTATGTGGTAGTTAACATGGTTGAGCTTCTTGCCTATGCTAAGTACTCAAAGGACATCCTAAGCTTAATCATTAAGATGCTAATCAAACCCATGGTAGTGGGGGTTGAGCTTCTTTCTTATGTGGAGTAACTCACAGGACATCTTTAACTTAATCATTAATATGCTATTCAAACCTATGGTTGTTGTGCACCATGTTTTTTAGGTTTTTGAGTATTTGGCATTGCTTAATTGGGTAGGTGATGTAAGGTTCAAATTCTAAATCATTACATCCACAAACACAAGAGGATTCATGTTTAGAGGATGAGGGTTGGTATTTAAATCAAACATGAAATGACCTTTATTGCATGGCCCTTATTTTGAGTAACTCATTGTGTGCATGGTTGTGGATGGACCCTATGCCAAGTAACTCATTGTGTGCATGGTTGTGCTTTTTACCTATGCTAAGTAACTCAAAGGGATATCCTAAACTTCATCAGTAAGATGTGTGATCAAATATGTCAAATCTATGGTAGTTGTGGGGGTTGAGCTTCTTGTGTATGCTGAGTAACTCAAATGACATCATAAACTTTTAACCAAATCTGTGATAGTTGCAAGGGTTGAGCTTCTTGTGTATGCTGAGTAGCTTAAATGACATCTTAAACTTAAATCATTAAGATGCTAATCAAATTTGTAGTAGTTGTGGGGGTGTTTTTAGGTTTCTGAGTATTTGACCAACCTTAGTTGGGCAGGTGAGGTAAGGTTAAATGATATTATTACATCCATAAGCACAAGTGAGCTATGATATATTACCAAGAGATTAACTAGGTAGATGAAAGTAGGATATTTCTAGATTGAGGACATTTACATGGCAGTGCTAAGTAGGAAAAATATTTTTTCTCTGCTACCATAGAAGCTGGCATTTTTCCACTTGATTATGCATCCATAAGCTGATTGCCACATTGTAATAAAAATAATCTCCATAACTTTTGCAAGAGGATTGGTTGAGAAAAATGTAATCACTTCCATCATTTTAAAAAGGGAAAATGTTTTTCTGAATATTATTGGAGAATAAATGAGGTAATTCAAATTTCTAGAAAGCTAAATCTAGTTGTGTTTTTGTTTTTGGTTTTGATAATAGAAACATTTTTTCATAAACTTGTCATAGGTAATCATGCTTTGGGTTATCAATGTGCCATCTATCCATGTGATTTTTCACTTAATAAATTTTGACCTATATAGGCATATACCTAGGCTGGTACACCTTATGATTAACCTTGAACATATATCAAGATGGTTGTTGAATAGTGAATGCACATAACCTTATACATTCAGACATATTGATTTTTGAATTGTGAATGATAATATATTGAGACACATTTTGCATGCTTTTTGCTAGTCTCATTAATAAACTATATTTCAATGATTCCTTTTTTAGTTCACGATCCATTTAATGAATATATTTCAAGTGTTGGAAGTGGCTTGATCTAAATAGGGCCTAAGGGATTATTATAGGCTTATAAATCATTTGATATGATAGACGAATCCAAAACCAATCATAGTCCAAAGTTTGATTTTTAGAATGCTTGTAAAAGCAATTAAATAAGAGTTAGAAATTTAAATTTTAGAAATCTAATGATTAGTTCATGATTATGAGGGAAACTTGATTTAAGGCCTTTAATGAGTTTGTAATGAATTGAAACCTGCATAGATTGGTTGGGATAGTTTAGAGACACTTAACATTGCATGGTCAAGGCATGGGATAAAGGGGAGTGTAGATTGGATTGGAATTCAAATGCAATATAGAAATTGATTTTTTAAAGGCATGTGATGAAGGGGAGTGCAAATTGGATTGGGATTCAAATGCTATAAAGTAGTTGATTTTTGCATTTTTCCTTTGTGATTTTGATTTCTCATTTATTTCTTATGAACTTCTAATGATTAAGGAATACTAATAGACTTTCCTAGAAGCATTGCATGATTTGAAGACACTTTAAAAGCATTTTCCTTTCACTTGTTGATAGGGTTTAAAGCATTGCATTTAAATAATTTTTTTGAGTTTTTTATAGAAAGAAATCATTCCATGATTGTATTGATATGTTTGTCATGGAATGATCATAAAATGACATGTATGATATGATACTAATTAAGTTTTGCAAAGTAGTGTTGAAAGTTGGTGATCACTATATGTTATCTAAAATTTGAAGTTCACATGTAGTTAGGAAATTCATTGTGATATGGGCTCTTATAGGGGTTAAAATGCAGTACCCCTGAGTCTTAGTTGAGTAGTTATGAAAAATTATTTTTGTTGAGATAATCCTCATAAAAAGCTCTTTTTTTAATACCATTTATCAATGTTCTATAAGCCATTTTTAGATCCATATGCAGATCATTGGGTATCGTGAACTATAAAAGATTCTTTCTTTTTAATTCCTACAATCTATTATGGTAGTAAATATTCGATAAATGTAATATTTGAATCTTTTTGTATATAAAAATGCATGAATCATCAAGTATTCCATTTATTATGATTCAACACTTGCATATCCATAATTTCCCTAGTTAGAGTGGACACAAATGCAAACAAGCTTGTCCTATAATATGGAGGAACCTAAAGAACATGCCCCGGAAAAACAATAAAAGATGCAATGGAAATATGGCCAATATAGAGATAATTCCAATGGGAGATGTCCCAAAATAGTTTTATATTAAACAAATAATTTCAATATTTCAAATCATACTCATGATCAATCATCACAAAATAGATTGGTTAAAAAAGAGAACTAGGGATGGTAAACTAATTAGAAAATAAGAAATAATAAACATTTATTTTAATCTTAGTTTGAAAATATTTAATAAACTGGTGCATGTTGTTTTGCAGATGACTTAAACATTACATATTGAGGCTTGATTCTTATGTTAAAGTGTTAAATTTTCAAAATTGACTTATTTTTTCAAACTTAATTTCTTTCTTAATGTGTGATATTTAGAAATGACGGCTCCTTTGGAGTTACATTTTAGGCCTTCAATGATGTGGAAAAGGTTGCAGATTGAGGTGGATGAACTACTTGCACTCCAATGTAAAATGAGGCAACATTTCTTTAGAAGAGGAAGACCTCATTGTCAAATTGCATAAGCTCTTGGGCAATAGGTATGTTCTCAGATCCATAACAAAAAGAAAACATTATGACAGATTTTTGAAATTGGTTGTGCTTCAAATTTTTGGAATATATCAAAATAAGAGAATAAGATAGAAAAGAGAGAAATGAAGATATAGTAATAGATCACACACTTATTCAACATTAGAATAAGAGAGATAGAGAAGAGAGGAATGAAGAAATACTAGTACTGTTTCACTCTATTTCTGCTAGATCTGACAAAAATAATCTTTGAGCCTAATCTCAAGGAGTTGATGGTTGTTTTTTCACACATACAAATACAAATGGGAGTAATAAATTTATAATTTACAAGATTAGCTACCTATTAAGGATTGTTTTGTAATAATTAAATCACTTCAATCATATTCATGGGGATGTAATACATTTATACTTTCAAGATTAACTTCTAAACATTAAATGGATTTAAGTATGCTTTTTATTATTAATAATTTTGTTATTCATAGTTTCTAATCATGTTGTTGTCATTTTTTTCTATTCTTTTCTTATTTCTAGAAACATAAGTCAACCAAATATTTTATGAAGTTTGACTCTAACTATTAGTATACAAAAGTTTCAGAGTTAGATTTTAAAATATATAATATTAATTAAAAAATTTATAACAGTTTCATATAAGGGCTTACTCTTCCACTTTATATAATTTGAAGGTGGTCTCTAATAGTAGGAAGAGTTCCTGGAAGAACTAATAATGAAATAAAGAACTATTGGAACTCTCATTTGAGCAAGAAACTCCACCACAATTCCATCCTTCACACAATGCACAATTACAAGACACATTCTTGTCCATCACCCATCATAGAGATCAACATCTTAAATCCCTTCAATGGACTATTAGGATGTGGTAAAATTGGGGACTATGTGGTGAAAAATACACAATGGGAAAATTCATCTCCTTGTGTAGGAAAGTTCACAAATACCAATGTGTTCAATGAAAGTAGTAATACTATGAATTATGTAATCACTCAACAATTTTCACATGAAAGAAATTTTCTAAACAGAAGTGGAGACACAATAAACTACTAGATAGCTGGTAATACAAATGATATAACCTGGGTTCTTCATTCTACAGTAGATGAAAGCATTGCATACTCTTCCCAATGTCAAATTGAAGATTTTAATGTAGGCAACCAATGTAATCAACTCTATAATGCACATGAAATAGAAGCTTCATGTGTTGGACCTATGATCAATTATCACAATAAATTGATTAGAGAAGAAAAGCTCGAATCACATTCTATGATCTACCATCACAATGATGATTCAAATAATTTCAAACTGAAAAATGATATCATATCCAGCCCACATTATTCATCATCACATTCACAATATATTGGTGGTAGGATTTTTGATGATACTCCTCATAATCAACAATGACATCATAGCCATAATGATGAAAAAGATCATCTGGACCTTCCTCAACTCAACTTCTATGATGAGCTTCTGTGTGCATTATTTAACAAATCTACCCATGAAATGGATGCTATTTGATCTTAAAAGTGTGAAATCATTATTAGGTTGGGATGTTATTTTTTTAAAAAAAAAGATGCAATTGAAATTTGGTCAATATAGAGATAATACCAATGGGAGACGTCTCCTACAATGAATAAAAGATGCATATGGAAATTTGGCTAGAAGAAGTAGCCAACAACCTATTTCCTTTTGGGGCTCTACAAGTAACAGTTAAAGAGGATGCAATGCTACCCCTAATTGGACATTTAAGAATTTTCCAATCCATAGCTCTTAGATCAACAATGTTGACCAAGTCAAGATTAGAAACCTTATTCAACACGCTTTCACTTATTTTTTCCACTTCAACTTCTAAATTAGCACTCACATAGGGGATAGGAGCCCACAATAAAGATGAAGACCATTGGTCTATGGTGCAAGTTAATCAGTGATGAAGAAGACAATGAAGAAGTGCCCTCTCAACAACCCTTACAACCACAATGTCAACCTCTTGGAGATTAGAAACCTTATATTAATTGGTGGCTTTGAACCCAAAAAATTTGACTGCATCTACATCACTTACATAATTAATGGTGCCCTATGCATAAATGTCCAGTTGTTCGATGCTATATCAAGCAATTGTTTCTTATCCAAGCCATTTAATTTGCAACCTTTTAAATCTCTGCAAAGATAAAGTTGGAGTAGGAGAATTTTTCTTCTCAAAGGTAATGGAATGGATGCTTTACAATCAGAGGACACCTTTGAGAAGAAAAATTCTCCTGCTCCAACTTTATCTTTGCAGAGATTTAAAAGGTTGCAAATTAAATGGCTTGGATAAGAAACAATTTCTTGGTATAGCATAAATTTGTTTTCAACCAAACATTGGTGGAAATTTTGACCAATTCTTGATAGTTTTTTTACCAAGAATTGGTCAAAATTTCCACCAATTATATATATTTTTTGAGCAAACATTGGTGAAAAATTTGACCAATTCTTGATAGTTTTCTATGAAGAATTGGTGGAAATTTTGACCAACAATGACAAATCAGAGCTAACAAAAATTAAATTTTTTTGAAGAATGTATTGGTCAAAATTTACCACAAACTACTTGGTCAAAATTTTGACCAAAATTTGTCAAAAATTGAGTCCAAATTTACTAGTGATGTGCTCTATGTTGCAAGTTGTTTGTTAATACCAATTATATTATGAAACTATTATCAACCCTTTACTCTTGATAATTTTGCATTTCTTAAAAACCAATACATTTTGAAACTGCTACTCTTAGTCTTCAACTTAGTTGATTTCTCTACCTATACAACTCACAACAAATGATAGATATTCCTATTATAGTATTGTAACATCATTACACTTTTTTTCTTTTTCATTGTATAATGGTTATAGAAATACATTTTTTTAATCTTATTGCACAATTCAAAAAATGGCTCCCAAACAATAATCAACCCTTTACTCTTGGTAATTTAACATTTCTAGAAAAATAAAATATTTTGAAACTACTACTCTTAGTCTACAAATTAGTTGACTTCTCTACTTGTACAACTCATAAAAAATGATAGATATTCCTATTATAGTATTTTAATATCATTGCTTGCTTCTTTTCTTTTTCATTGTATAATGGTAATAGAAACATGTTTCTCATCTTATTGTACAATTCAGGAAATGACTCCCATTGTACCTGATCCAAACAACCAACCCATTCATAGTAGTAGTGTTGATTTGTAATAATGCAAGAGAATTCTCCTATATTATGCTCACCATAGAGATGCAATTAGAGCACATCATTGCATTCAACATTACCAAAATTTACAACTAGCACCAAACCAGTCAGTCCACTGCCAACTCCAAGGTTCTATCTCCTCCCCTACTCCACCACCTTTTATGAATACTCAGCCAGATCCTGTTGGACATAACTCTCATAACAAAAACTCAATGACCCACATGGATTTCCAATTGTCATCTCAATATATAGATGCAAGCCACAAATCTAGAACTAGGATAGATGCCCTATCAAAATTAGAAACATGCACTACCTATAAGGAATCCTACCCTAGTATGAATGTATGTCGATCAAATGATGTTATAAATTTTAAGAGATTTTTTTCTAAGAGAGGAATCCATTGCTTCTTAGTAGCAAACAACATAGACCTCTCTGTCTAACCAACTATGCTGAGAGTTCTCACGCAAGTAGAAGAGATGCTTATTGCACATGTTACTTTGATCTTGTAAGTAACTTGTGCTCATGGTGGACAATACAAATTTAATGGCCACACAATAAGCTTCTCCAAAGATATACAAATAATTACAAAGTATTTACCACATAAAATTAATCAACTAGATGTCTTAGTAGTCCAAAGACTAAATAAAAGTGGGAAGCATAATGATTGCTACATTAGTAGAAACCATATTCACAATGAACTCTCATACAAGATCAAATTTTATCCTTACTAAAAGGACATTGAAATTGATGATTTTGCACTATCACTACTCCCGTACTTGCAATAGAGATATTTCAAAAATGCTTCGTACAATTAATGATTGTAGTGAAAACATATCTTCAACCGATGCTCCACTTGAAAACCCACCATGCGATGTAGAAGGTGACTTCCAATATTCAACATCATTTATGATGAGCCTACTATAAAAACATAATCAATTATATACCATTAAAGAGTTTTTACAAATAGAATAAGAGCCATTTGACATTGTAGCTTGGCACTCATAAGTTTAAGCCCCATTAATGACTACACTACTGATGGTTTGTTTGACATGGCCTTTCCCACTCTTTCCCAAATAGTATTGCATTTCCCATGTAACCTCGAGCTAGACAAGTTAAAATACATGAATATGTAGTGAATCTTATGCATTTTCATGATAATAGGTTTGGCCAACATCCACACTTTACATACTTCCTCTTCAATCTTATGATGCATCATTGCAGCTAGTCTACTACAACTATTTTTATTAAATAAAAAGTTGAAGAAAATACACCATCCACCCTTGAAGACCTTCACTCTTGCTTAATTAACATACCTGATAATCAACTAGTAGAAGAACTTATGCACTTTGGGTCTACTTTACAAGGAACAAGAGCATTTTGGAATACATGTTGCACAAAGTTGACAAGTTTGATTACCCAAATAGGTTCCCCAACATTTTTCTTTCCATTGAGAGTGATAGACACTAAATGAATTATTTTCATAGTGTTCTTTCCCCAAATATTGCATCTTCATTGTTTTCTAGCAAATAATGCATTGACAATGTGATTAGAAACCCTCATATAACATCACTATATCTACACCAATGATTCACAATTTTTTGTGAAGAGATAATTGAGAATCACATGGGGGAAACTAATTATTGGTATTTCTGAGAATGGTAGGGAAGAGGGTCTACACACATACATGGTGTCATTTGGGTAAACAATGCCCCAAATATGGACCCCCTTGATTGGGATGACCTTGTCGCAGTAGAACAAGAAAAATAATTCTTTGAGAAATATGTCACAACTATGAACCCTCGCTCAAAATCTAATATAGACAACATGCAACTTAGAGCTCCAATATATGATCCATGCCTTCTAAATACAACTGAAATAACTTCAACTGGTCCTTTTTTTGATTATAAGAGTTGGTTAATTGTGTGCAAAGGCACACTAGATGTACTAGGAGGAAATGCCTACATAAGAAAGGTAATAACATGAAATGTAGGTACAAAGCTCCATGGAAAGAATGTGAACAATCATCATTACATTGTGACAAATCTAGACACACATCCTTTGAACCAGCTAGAAATGATCATAGGTTGAATATTCATAACCCTTAGATGCTAGCGATATGGAGAGAAAATATATATTTCTAACCTATTATATCTCGAGCTTTTGTTCTCAAAGACATTGCCAAATATGCCTCAAAATTTGAGAAAAAAACTAAAAGCTATGTTCAAATCTTGGGAAGAATTTGTTCTGATTCAAAACCAAATGACAATGTTGTTAGAGCATACCAAAAGTTTATGGCTAAGATTGTTTTCAAGAGAGACATTAGTGCACAAGAAACATGTCAATGCTTCAAAAATTACCTCTTGTTTATTGCAATCACTAGTTTATGTCTTTGAATGTGGGGAGAAAAGTGTTGCACTATCTCAAACAAATAATTGATGGTAGTAGAATAGAATCTAGCTACATACAAGCCTACATAGAACGTCCAATTGACCTAGAACTACCTAGATTGATTGAATTAGAAAGATCCTACACATATGCTACATCTCAGAAACGAGTCGACAAATGGAGAATATGAAAATAACTAGCAATAGTACAAGTATTTCCAATTTTTTTGCTATTCCAAAAGAAGACTTTGAACATTTTGAATCCTTCTATTGGAGTGAACTTCTCCTCTACAAACACTTTTATCAGATTTGCATAGATATAGGCTTGAATAAAGAAGACATTATTTAACATTGGAACCAATTGAATATAGAATCGTATAATGTTTGGTTTAGCATGTCGAGTGAACTGGTCAGGTTGAAGATGTCCTGGAAGAGGATAACGAATTAGATGGTGAGATGGATAGGCATGATACATTGCAATATAATGAGTGGGAATTTTTGTCTTAGTTGGGCCTTGCCCATGGTTATAACTTAAATGATCTTGACCTATTGGGAAAACATGAATTTGACAATCATCACCCATGGGAAGAACACAATGTTCCTTTGAATTTGCACGACCATTCCTTTCAATTTATACATAGAAGCAAGATGGTTGGATTAGTTACTCACACCACCTCTATCTCCACCAACAACTATAGTTTATTACATCATCAACAAATTGCACTTTCTATCATTAAAAACCACTCTTCATCTAATTTGTCTACACAACCTTTATATGTGGTCATACAAGGAACCACTAGAACTGGAAAATCATACCTTATTAGTTTCATTAGAAATGCACTACACAATAAACCCACTCCTCAATTCTCAACACAATAAACCCACTCCTTGTTCTTGCACCAGTAGAAATCACAACTTTCAATATTCATGCATCCACCATACATGTGGCCCTCAAAATTCTAATTCAAGAAATGAAATCACTATAAGGACAATCATTAACAAAATATCAAGAAGACATGAAAAATATTAAATATATTTTAATCGATGAGATGAGCTTCATAGGTCCCAAACTACTACTAAAAATTTATTCCAAACTATGTTAATCTATACCCCAAAAATAACACCTTTTCTATGGTGGCATATCAATGATTCTTGTAGGAGACCTAGCTCAACTTCCACCTGTTATGGATAAACCTATCTATGCATCTCACACCAATGCCAAGAAAATGAGACACAATTTTAATATAGTTGCAACATTACAAAAGATGTTTAGAAAAAAAGGTGATGATCCACTTCAAATACAATTCTGCCAAACACTACAAAATATACGTAACATAGAACCAACGTATATGACTGGGAGTTGTTAGTGACTCGTACAAACAAGAACCTCACACCAAATGAACAACTTTAGTTTGACCAAACAACACATTTGTTTGCTACTAATGAACAAGTTTCACTCCACAACAAAAAAATGCTGAGAGACCTAAATGTCCTGATTACACTTTGTACTGTGATAAATGCACATCGTAAGCTTGAAGAATTTGTTGATGATGAGAAACTACCTAAAGAAGTCTTATTATGTAAACTCCAATGTGTTATGCTTACAACAAGCTTCTAGATTGATGCTGGTCTTGTGAATGGATCTCTTGGAGAGGTAAAAGACATTGTGTATGCAATGGGTTGTAAACCTCTTTTGTTGCCTTCCTATGTTATGGTAGAGTTCAATAGTTATACAGGTCCACCATGGGATCCTAAAAGCCTTAAAACTATTCCAATATTACCCATTTCTTGAGGTAATCATACACAAATACCCCTCACCACAACTTGGTCTATCACTATACATAAATCACAAGGCCTTACCCTAGAAAAAGTTGCAATTAATATAGGCAAAATGGAAAGAAAAGGCCTCACCTTCACAATAATCTCCAGAGTCAAATTGTAGTATCCCTTGCCCAAACTGATTGATTTTAGCTCAAGGAATATTGTCAAACACTTGTATTGCTGCCTTTCAATGCTAAGAAATTTAGAATGTTCACAAATGATATTACAATGCCTCTTACCATGAACTAATATGCAAGTGCAGTTCTTTTGATATTTTCAATGCATATGTATGGAAACTAGATATGGAATGCATACCTACAGCCAACTGACATTTTGACAAAAAATTGACATACAACTATTATGCTAATCATATATGCTCTTAGATGGACATTTCATCAAACAAATGGTATGCAACATGTATCTCCTTTATTGAATTCATTCTCATGTACAATGTTGCTATGAGTTTGCCAAGACAAATGGCTTACAATAATGACTACAGTAATGCCAAAATCTAACTTTGAATTATCATAGTAAAATCATATGCCTAAAAATCACAATGCTAACTGTTAATAGTTGCAAGAGGAATCTGATAATAGTGATGCCCAAGAATAGAGATGAATCAAGCATAAGTATTGTAGCTCGACATCGTTCTTGCGTACTGTAGTAGCCAACAATAAATGTATTCTCCAATTTAAGCACAAATAGAACTCTTGAATTAAAGCTCTCCTGAATGCCAAATTTAGTGGATATTTCACCACCTCAAATAGTTGCAATACTAAAGAGTTGACGTTCTCCAATGGCTGACTGAAATTAGAAACCTTAGTTTCTTCTCCCAAGTTCTTATCAAATGCAATTCACAATAATTGGATGATTAACAATCAAGCTCACATCTCTATTTATTCTTTTCCTTCACCCTTCCAGAAGGAAATAATATATTATTTAATTACATTCTCTAGAAGCTTCCCCCTTTCCAATACAATAATTAGTTGCATTTCTAGAAAATGCACTCTCTAGAAGCTTCTTCCTTGCAATACAATAATTAATTATTCTTCTAGAAAATAAAATTAATTCAATATAAAGTCACATTTTAATTTTAATTTATTTAATGAATTTATAAGAAATTAATTTAATCAATTTCTTCTTATTTCTCCACTTAGTCTTCAGAGAATGTAAAGGCTAAGAACTCCACTAAGATGCTAAAAAGATGGGGACATTACAGTCCGCCCTCCCTAAAATTGCTTGTCCTCAAGCAACTTCAAGTCTAGATGCTGCAAAATCTCCTCATTCTCCCATGTTACATCCCCTACTAGCAGGTCCTTCCATTTCACCAAATACTCCCTTATAGTATGCCACCTCAAGTTCCTTTACCTAAAATCAATGATAGCCTCTAGCACCAATACCAATTTTCCCTCATTATCCAAGGGTGAACACACTTTAGAAGGAACAATATGATGTCCTAGGACCTTCTTGAGGTGTGACACATGAAAAAAGTTGTGTACCTTGCTCTCTACTGGAAAATCTAACTCATAAGCCACCTCTCCCACTTTCCTAATAATCCTAAATGGACCATAGTATCGTGGCTTAAGTTTCTCAGCACCACTCTTCTTGAGAGTGGATTGACGATAAGGCTACAACATAAGATACACCATATCTCCAACCTCAAAATTTTGCTGAATCCTTTTCTAGTCTACATGTACTACTTTTTTTGATTTTGTGCCTTGGTTATATTATCCTTGAGAGTCTTAACAATGTCTTGACTCTCTTGTAACAAATCACCTACACTGGGCACTCTACTATCACTCAAAAGCAGATACACAAAATTGGGTGCCTCATACCCATATAGGGACATAAAGGGTGACATTTGAATAGACATGTAATAAGTGGTATTATAGCAATACTCATAAAGATAAATCCACTTTAACCAAGCTTTCTATTGCCCTACTATATAATTTTTGAGATATCCCCCCACCCATTTATTCACTATCTCTATCTAACCATCTATTTGAGGGTGGTAGCTAGTACTCAGAGTCTACTCTCTCACCACAACCTAAATAGTTCCTACCAAAAATGACTCATAAACCTACTATCTTTGTTTCTTACAATGCTTTGAGGTAAGCCACGTAATTTGAAAATATCCTTGAAGAACAACTCTACCACCTATGTAGTAGTGTATGTAGCAGTGATCAGAAAGAAGTGTGCAAACTTTGTAAGGCAATCTACAACCACATCTATGAAGTCCCTACCTTGGGCTCTAGGTATGATGAAGTCCATAGATAAACATTCCCAATTCCTATCAAGAATCGAGAGTGGCTGAAGTAAACCGGCTGGATAGGAGTGTTTTTACTTATTTTGTTGGTAGATGGGACACTCCCTAACATATTGAAGTACATCTATTTTGAGCCCTTTCCATGTGAAGTGCTCTGTAATCTACCCATATGTCTTGTAGAAACTAGGATGTCCTGCCATAGGTGAATCATAAAAAGATTTCAGAACCATCCTCCTCATAGTTGAGCCTAGAACCAAAAATATTTTCCCTTTTTAAATGACGAGCTCATTCACAAAGGTGTATTAGCTATCTTGAATAGTTCCATTTATGAATCCCATTGTCCACACATCTTTTGCATACTCTACAAGGATCAAGTGTCTCCAATTCTCTGATATATATGTCAATAAGCTCAAATGGGGCCTACTTGATAAAGCATTAGCAACTATATTCTGCGTCCCCTTAAAATATGTAATATCAAAGTCATATGACTATAACTTTCTCACCCACTTCTACTACCTATCATTGAGATCTCGCTGCCCCAAAAAGTGTTTTATGCTATTATGGTCGATTTTGGTACAAAATTTGCTACCTACCAAATATTGCCTGAATTTAGCCAAAGCATGCATAATAGCTAACATCTCCATATCATATATGTTGAAGCTCCACTCTTGCCCTCTTAATTTCCTTCTCTCATAAGTAATAGGGTGTTTCTCTTGCATAAGCACTGCTCCAATGCCCTCTCTGAAAGCATTACTATATAGCTCAAAAGATTTGCCACAATCTGGTAATGCCAACACTGACAGGAAGTCATCAACTCTTTAAATTTCTCAAAACACTCCTGTGCCTCAGGAGTCCACAAGAAAGCTCCCTTTATCATCAAATATATCAAGGGTGCTACATGCCTAGAATATCCATCCACAAACCTCCTATAGAAACCACATAATCCCATAAAGCCCCTCATCTATCAACTCATCAATCTTGGGAATAGGGTACCTATTTTTAATTATCTTCCTATTGAGCACCCTATAATCAATGCACATCCTCAATATCCCATCCTTCTTCTTCACCAACACCACTAAAGAATTGAAAGGAGACTTACTTGGTCTAATGTGGCCCATTGCAAGTAAATCCCTTATGGTTTTTTTCAATTTCATCCTTCAACCTCTTTCGATGCCTCTAAGGTGTAATCATGATGGGCTTAGCGCCCTCTTCTAACTCAATGATGTGCTCAATACCCCTATCTGGTGGTCTAACTGGTGGAATGTCACTAAACACCTTAAATTGTTTAACACTAAGCTCCTGAATATCAGGAGGATATTCAGTCTTCTGTTGTCCCTCCTGTGATGATATTTACATGCACTCTACTACCCACTCTACCAAATCATGTCAAATAAACCTAGTCATCCTCCAGAAAGAGACCATTCTGAAATCACTATCCCTAATTGCCTTAAGAATTTGTGTCTTCCCATTCAATTTAAGCCTCATCTCCATCTCCTTGAGATTAAGAGTGAACTCACCAATATCATGCAACCAACTCATCCCAAGGAATATATTTGTATCTCCCATAGGCACAACATAGAAATCTTCCTTAAAGGCATAATTATTAACTTCCAATGGGAGTCCAATAATCTTACGATCACAATTGAGGACATAGCCATCAACTATCCTCACTTTAATCCCCCCAAACTCCTCTGTTTGTATGCCTTGCTTCTCCACCAACCTAGCATCAATGAAATTATGAGTGGCACTTGTATCAACCAAAGTTATAATTCGTTGTCTAGCAAGTACTCATCTCATTCAAAATGATCCTTCCTACTTAATACTAGTGAGATGAGCTTCCCTAAGTTGCCCATCTCCTTCCCCATCCTTGGATTCCATTTTAGGAAAGTTTTCAGCCTTGTCTTCCTTTTTTTCACCATCTATTTCCTCTATATCAAATTGCTAGTCTAAATTATCTGATTTTGATTCCTCATAGTATGCCCACATAACTTTGTTAGCTTTGCCCTTTGGTCTAAGAGGAAAGTCATGGTTTGCATCATAAGGTCCCTTATAGTAGAATCATAATTTTTTCTTCCTCAAATCATTTAATGTTTCCTTGACGAAAGGTGCTAAAGTTTTATCTTTAGAATCATTTTAAAAATCAATCCTCTCTATTTTTTTATAAAATGGTTTGTTATCCTTACTAGAAGATGCTCCTTTGGACTGAAATTTGTTTGTTGGGACTGCATGTTCTATACTTCTTGCCTTTTTCATAGCTTCCTATAAAGAAATGGGATCAAATTGCTTTATCCAACCTCTTAGTGGTTTAGATAGGCCCTCAATGAAAATAACTATTAATCTATGCTTTGAAATGTTTGGCACCATGGCTACCAATTTCTGAAATTCATCAATGAAATACTCTAAGTTGCCTATTTGTTTTAGCTATGCTAATTCTTAGAAGTAATCCTCTGGATGTTTCTTGTCAAATCTTTTAACCAAACTATCCACAAAGTCTTCGTACTTTGTCACTTGATTATGCTAAAGTGTTACCATACCATAGTACCACCAATCATGTGGTACTCCCTCCAAATACAAAGTGGCATATTTGATAGCTTCAATCTCTATCATTGGCCTTAGTGCCAAGAATGTGTCAAGCTTATGAATCTAAGCTTGAGCTGTCATCTTAATTCTCCCATCAAATGTAGGCATAGTAAGCTTGCCTATAGCCCTCTTGAGATTACTATTTTAACCCCTAGGCCTCCTATCCTATTTGAGTGACACGTAATGTTCTCTCCTCTGATTTACAAAGTGTTCAAAGGTCATCTTCTCAAAAACTTGAGGAACTAATAACTCCCATTCATCATTTGCAGCCATAAGGATATTTGCGAATGTCTCATCCCCAACTTCCTCTATTGGTTATTGTACCAGTTCTTCTCTAACAAAGGTAGGACATGTGAGCCTATCTACTATTCTAGAAAGAGTTATACGAGCTCTAGGTGATCCCACTACACTCCTATTATCCCATTGTTCCTAATTTTTTCTATTTTGTGGGTTCATGCACTCAACCATGGTGGTGAGTGCCTACAAAGCCTGAGCCATCTACCCTTGTCCTATAACCATTTCTTTGAAAAATTCCCCCTTTTTCTTATCCTTATTCCTATTGTCTCTTGGTGGGCTATGCTCTTGCTTGTCACCCACAGTGTTTGGTTGCCTATCAAAATCTTGTTCCTTGTCAAACAAAACTTACCTGATAGTGAAAAATCAGTGAGAGCCAACTCTAAGTGGCATTTGATTGCTAAACCCTCAAGATGGTAGGATCTAGCTCTGATATCAATATAGTATTCCTTGCCCAAACTGACTAATTTTAGCTCAAGGAATATTGTCAAACACATGTATTTTTGCCTTTCAATGCTAAGAAATTTAGTATGTTTGCGAATGATATTACAATGCCTCTTACAATGAACTAATATTCAAGTGTAGTTCTTTTGATATTTTCAATGTATATACATGGAAACTAGATATGGAATGCATACCTATAGCTAATTGACATTTTGACAAAGAATTGATGTACAACTATTTTGCTGATCATATATGCTATTAGATGGACATTTTGTCAAACAAATGTATGCAACATGTATCTTTATTATTGAATTCATTCTCATGTACAATGTTGCTATAAGTTTTCCAAGAAAAATGGCTTACAATAATGACTACAATAATGCCAAATTCTGATTTTGAATTATTGCAGTAAAATCATATGCCTAAAATTTCAATGCTAACTACTAATAGTTGCAAGAGGAACCTAATAATAGTGATGCCAAAGAATAGAGATGAATCAAGCATAAGTATTGTAGTGTGGCATTGTTCTTTCTTATTGTAGCAACCAACAATAAATGTATTCTCCAATTTAAGCACAAATAGAACTCCTCAATTGATGCTCTCTTGAATACCAAATTCAGTGGATATTTCACCACCTCAAATGGTTGCAACACTGAAGAGTTGATATTTTCCTATGGTCAACTAAAATTAAAAACCTTAGTTTCTTCTCCCAATTTCTTATCAAATGCAATTCACAATAATTAGATGATTAACAATGAAGCTCTCATCTCTATTTATTCTTTTCCTTCACACTTCTAGAAGGAAATAAAATACTATTTAATTGCATTCTCTAAAAGCTCCCCCCTTTCCCATACAATAATTAGTTGTATTTCTAAAAAATGCACTCTCTAGAAGCTTCTCCCTTGCAATACAATAATTAATTGTGCTTGTAGAAAATTAAATTAATTGAATATAAAGTCACCTTTTAATTCTAATTTATTTAATGACTTTATAAGAAATTAATTTAATTAATTTCTCCTTATTTCTTCACTTAGCCTTTAGAGAATGTAAAAGGCTAAGAACTCCACTGCAATGCTAAAAAGATGGGGACATTACACAAATCCATCCAAGGACTTCATATAGAGCCTTCTTTCTCTTTTGAATGCTTTTGCAAGATGCAAAAAAAACCATTCAATATTATTAGAAAGAAAGAAGAAGCACATTGGCACTTAATGTCGCATACAAACCAGATCTTCGAAGCTACTTCTATAGAAAATGGTAATGTTAACATTCTAAAATTCTTCATTTTTTCATCTATTGGTTTCTTTTTTGTCTTCTAAAGTATTCCATTTCTCTTATCTATAGATTGACATTAATTGAATTCAAAGAAGATGTTCATCCACAAAAAAAAAAGATCAAAACAATTTGAAGTATGTCAAGTTACTTATTTAATGCTTTTACTATTTGACTAGTTTTTTATTTCTATATAACTGATTCGTATGTACATCCTATTATTAGTTAATCTCATTTTCTTTTTACCTGCAAGTTTTTCCTTGCTAGCCACAAATATGACTCCAATTTTTTTTTTAGACAAGATAAATTATTTCATAAATTGTAAACTTCATACCAACTCTTGAATTGGAGAGTTGTACATTAAATAAAATATTAAATTGGAGAATTTACATAATTTGATATTAATTGATCTCATTTTCTTTTTATATACACATTTTTTCTTGCTAATCATGAATATGACTCTAATTATTTTATTTTTTACAAACAAAAGAAATTATTCCATAAATTGTACACCTCATACCAACTCTTGAATTGGAGGGTCATACATTAAATAAAATATTAAGTGTATAATTTACACAATTTTTCGTGTGTATATGCTCCATTCTATATAAAAGCTTAATTCTATGCTATCAATTTTTAATCCTTCTTTGAATTATACAATCTCTAAAATTTTACCTTTTTAACAATAAAAAAATAATCCTTTGTTATCAAATATAAATATTTCTTTGAATTATACAGTAACTTCAATTTAACTTTTTAATAATACCTATCAGCGTATCCCTTGCACCTTCTTCTAGTGCAAGTGCTAGTGATAACATTCTCAAAGGTTTCCATAGTGGATTTGGCTTGTTTCAATATGTTATTAATTGTCCATATGAGTGTGAATTTTCTAAGAAGGAACCTAACTATGTTGTTAGAGGCACCTAACAAGACATTCTCAACACAGATAACCAAAAAAAGGTATATTTCCTATAATATACAACAATTGAAGAAGAAACCAGATTGGTATCTCATAATGGCAGTTGGTTTTTCTCATGTTGAAGATAATTTTTTGGCTCATTGTGTATTCCTCTTATTCTCTCATGGTTCATATTGAGGTTTGATTTCTATTGGTGGGATAGGTAGTGTGGTGCATTAAGTGGCTATGATTTTTCTTTAGCTACTTGGAAGTGACATGGAATATGGTGAGGATTTACTTTTTTATTTCTCTTGCTTTGTTACTTCTATTGATGTTTTTTTTGGACTCCTATGTGATTTTTTAAATTTATTGGGTGTGTTGTGATGGGTGTCTATCTTTTTTTTTTTTCTCTTTTTTTTTCCTTTTAAGGTTGGATCCTCTCTTATTGAAGTAGAGGGAGTGTTATAGGAGACGTAAAGACTGTAAGGTTGGGTGCTCCTATGATGAATTAGATTGATTGTGGGATCTAGTCCATAACCTACTCTAAATTTTTTGAGGCCTTGTTAAATTCTAATGTTCTAGTTAAGGTTTCTAATAAAATCACTTAGTTTTTCATTTGGGGAGCCTTCCAAAATCTTGTTTCTTCAAAACAATATTTTGGCTTAAATATCTTTTGAAACTTCATGTAAAGGTTAGGGGAATCAATAAAAAATCCTCATGTATTATGATTTGGGGGGCTTTCAAAACCACAATTTTTATGTTCTTTTACTTTGTTTATTCATTCAAGTTTGATGGTGGTGTAAGAAAATTTTTTGGGAGCCTTATGTAATTCCCCTCCAAAGGGAACCCAAAATAATATCCTATCAAAGTCGATAAGCCTGATGAGTATTTTTATTTTATAAACAACCTTTCCTATTAACTGATTAATTATAGATGTAAGTCAATTATAGATGAAAGTCCAATTATAGTTCCCTTTACATTCATTCTTTAATACTTAATTTATTCCATGCATCATAGTTCTTAAGTATAAAAATACAAAATGTCATAGCATCATCATAATTGAATAACCTAATTTTATAATAAGGACAGTCAAGCACAACAACTATAACAAGATATACATCATGATTTACATAAGGCAAGTAGTTAACATAAATACTCACCATCATACATATATACAAAAATGAATTTGATAAAAGAGATGAAAATTTTGTACATTTACTTTTCAAGCACCAACCTCTTTCTTATTTACCCAACCCCTAAATATATTCTTTCCTTAAAATGTATCAATCTAAAATGCTCCTTTTTATGATTCATCAAATTACATCAAATTACATCATTTATATTAATTCAAGTAACATGAACATCTTTAAGCATATTTAAGCATCATTTGAGCATATCTCCAAGAAAGAACTCCAATGCAAGCCACAAAAAAGCCTCTTGTTTTGCCACCTAACCATTTGGAACCATAAGGAACCACTCCTTGATGTAGGAGACAAAACCATGATGCACCTAAGCTCTAAGGTAGTATAAGTCCTATAACCAAATCAAGTACAAGAGTAACATAAGGTCACACAAAAGAATAAAGCCCAAAATGAAATCACAAAGAAGAAGGACAACTAGAGGCATAAGTAGAGTGAGGGATTTAACCACATCTTGGTGAGTGTCATAATATATTACTACAGTATTGAGATCATTCCCCTGAGCCAAGGGCCATCCTCTCACATCAAATGTCCTTTTCTTGAGTACTCCAATAGGATATGGATGGCCTAGTAATGTTGGGATCCTTCCCTTGAGTCAGGGATCATATTCTACATAGATTGTCCCCTCACCAAGTACTTCAACAATACTCAACCTTAATCTTTATTAATGTGTGAAATCCCAACCCATCCCATTGATTTTTTATATTATGTTATCACTTTTTATCCAACTCGCTTATAGATCCAACCTATGCAAGGCATAGGATCCTTTGGTAGCCACTTTTGGGCCCCAACACCTATGGTGAGCCACTAACCTAGGGTTTCCTACCCTATTCTAGATCCAATACACAAGCCATGTAGATTTACACAAGTTAAGGAATATCATAGAAGATGCATAATAGAAACAAGGCCATGTAGGATCAACCAATAGAGAAAATTGACTATAGGATATCACTCAGTGAACCTCAAGCTAAGAAAATAGTAAAACAATGCATCTATTTCTTATAATCATGCATTTATTCAATGCTAACACACACTTTTTCAATGTTGGTGTGAATGTTTTTAATATAACCATGCTTATGTCAAGAAGAATTGCAAATTTATCAGGTAGAGTTGCATTCGTATTAACAGGTGGACATAAAGGGGTTGAATGTAGGGTTTCCCATAACTGCATGTATGTGCAATATGCTTGTGCATTCATTCTAGAGAACTCAAAATATATATAAGGAAGGATATGAAGGCTATGAATTGAATTCTGAGACATGTTGGATGGAGGAAGATTTTCTAGTATCCTCTAGGCTGAGATCCTGAATTGAAACTCTCACAACCATTCCTATTCAAGGAATTCAACTCCTAGCATTCCCATTAAACATAATTGTCATAAAATGACTCCAACATAGAGAAACATGGGATATAGTCACACATAATTCAATCACTATATATATATATATATATATATATATATATATATAATCTATTTGATTTGATTTTTCTTATCCTTATTTATTGCATAAAATAAAATGGAGTATCAAGACCTACTTGTTTTCTTGAGCAAGTATGGAAGTGGACTTGAGTTTGTGAAAGATGAAAGCTTTCATCCATTATCCTAGTGTTTGTATCTTTCCCATCCTTAGTCCCGGTTTCCTCTAAGTTTGCACTGGTAATGATCTTCAAAAATGTACCTTTGACTATAGTTTTTGCCTCCATAATTCTATATTTCTATTTTCCTAGAAGCCCCTTATTTATAAGGAGAAATCTTAAATTTATGGATGGTTGTGTCCATTATAGTTAGATCACTAATGATTAAATAAATCAAACCTTTTATTAATAATTTTATTTAATTTAAATCTCTAACCACTATTGGGTTATCTAGATTGTAAAGAGGTCCTTATTTAAAGGATTCTCATGGCACAATGATTAAGTATCTATGATCCTTCTCTAGAGGTCAAGGGTTCAATTCTAGAGACCTTTTACTATATCTAGACTATAACTTGGTCTTGATAAGAATCTAATACCCAAAATATATCTTAAATCAGGTTGCTAGGGAGGCATTACACCTTATCAAAACCCAAGGATTATTATTTTTAGTACTAAAAAAAACATGGTTTATCAACTAAGTTGAAGTAATTCCTATGGTTTTAGTCTTTGGTCTATTATTTAGTTGCAAGTAAAGGCTTTTGTGTAATAGTTTTAGGCTTTTATTGGTTTTGAGGCCTATTCTTTATCCTACTAAAAATTGATTGTAATGGATTTTTTTCCCATTAAAACTTATTTTACGTTTAATCAAAAATATTAAATATTTATTTAATTTATCTTAGGTTCTGGTTGTGTAAATGTTACTTGAATATATTGGTTTTTTATTTTTATTTTATTATATAATAATAAAAAATTTAAAAATATTAAATCCATGATATTTTTGGCTTCTCTAGCATATATTTTGCATTATACATGGTACTAATATTAAAATAATATTTATCAACTTGATAATAAATATGTGTAGAATGCTAATCATTATTCTAAAGATAATTTTGGGCTCAAGCCTACAATAGATAAAATAAACATATCCATAGTTTATTCATCTTTAATAGCCAATAAATCTTGTCATATATTACTAATTGAATTATAGTAAAGTATAGATTACCCATTTCAAAGAAATTTCCTCTCATTGCTCATTTTTTAACTCATAAATTTGTCTACACATCCTTAGAAATAACAATTAAGCTAGAAAGTGTGAAAAAAATGATTGCTTTGCAACTTAGGCCTATGTGAATTGTGGAACTTTCCCTTAAACACCTAGTGCCCCTTGATCTAAAGATCTATCAAGACCTCTAGCTCATCATTTCACCTTTGGGGATATGCAGTTGGCTTTGGGAGTGGATTTAGCATTTCTAGATGACCGAGCTTTCCTGTATGGTACTGGCCCCAATGTGTGCTCAGAGGAGCCAGAGGTTTCAAAGATTATGAAACAAAGCTAGAAGGGGGTATTGGTGGATCAATCATCCATGGACCCATTTGAGGATTTCCTAGCTTTTACTCATAAGAATGCAAGTCCAGATATTATTCTTCTAGATCCTATTCTAGACCATACTTCTTGGGGAATTTCTCTAAGTTTGGTGGGTAGGTTCTTATCTTACATGCCTACGATTGATATGGTCAAGAAATGGGTATCCACTAAGTGGAAACTCAAAGGATATTTTGAGGTTGTGGTCATGACATGTGCTCTTTTCCTATTTAAATTTAATATTAAGGAGGACAAAAACTAGAACTTGGTAGGAATGTGGAGATTTGGTAAGCATATCATTATGGTGGCTAAATGAAAGTTGGGCTTCGACACTAGTACTAATTTGTAACAAATGGCCCTAGTTTGGGTTACGCTTTTGAGTCTACCTTTATAATTTTAGGATGAAAGAATCTTTATTGGATTGGAGACTCCCTTGAACATTTAACAAAGGCTAATATGGTCACCCTACACATATCTTGCCTAGGTTTTGCTAGATTCTGTGTGAATGTGGTGGTTAATAAAACTCTACAAAGTTGTATATCCCTAAAGTCAAAATGGGAAATATATCTAAATAGGTGATCAACTATGGGAATGTTGATCTATATTGCCAAAAGTGTAGGAAGTATGGCCATATTGTAACCAATTGAAGAGTGGATAGGAAAAGTGAAGAGACTGACAAAGGAAAATAGGTAGTGATAGATACAGGTGGCCAAAATAATGTAATGAGGTGCTCCCAAGATATGGACCAAAACCCTCCACTATCCTCTTCAAAGGAGGAGGAAAAGGTGAAGGACTTGGAAGAAGAAAACCTAGTCACCATAAACAAGGAGGATGGTCCTATGGCTATGCTTGAGGAATGTGAGATATTAACTAATAGGGCAAAGAAAGTAGAAGACCTTAGATATTTTCTAGAGGAAGAAGAGAAACTAGGAAGCACAGTGGAGGAGGAGGTGGCCTAGACCCAAGTTTTGGTGGAAGGTAAAGGGAATAAGGTTGTTTTTCCTCCCCCTCCTAGACTAGAGGAAACTTAGGAGGATAGAGGGTCTCGATTCACCCTCATAGGTGAGTATGAATAATATAGAAAGTAGTTCAACAAAATGGGTGGACAACCCTTCTATGAAGAGAATTCTCATGGTCAAACTACCTATGATGATGACACACATTTTAATCCTATTATGTTGACAACTTGTGTTGAAGATGAGGGTTGATAGGAACCCAAGAAGAAAACTTAGGGACAATTGAGGGTGGATGTAGGCTCTAAAAATAGAACTGGAAGGCCAACTTCAAGGGTGGCAAGAACTAAGGTGACTTCTTGAGACATTTATCATGGGAAGAAACAAATCTTAGAGGACATCCAAAGAGGTAAGAAATGAAGTTTTCCACTTGGAATATTAGGGGCCTAAACAAACCGAGGAAGTAGTTTTCTCTCAAGAATATAGTTTCTAAATAAAAGGTTGATATTGTCCTCATCCAAGAGGTCAAAATGAACAAACACAATTTTGATAAAGTTGTGGGATACATATGGAAAGGATTCAAATATGCTTATAGCGAAGGCTCTAGCAACTCAAGAGAGATTTCAATTATGTGGAAACCTAATAAGAGTAATGGGGTTCAACTCCATTACCACCCACACTTCTTGGCTATTAGGTTCATTGATGTTGGTAGCGATTAGGTCCTCTTCAACTTAAATGCTCCTAATACTAAGGGAGAGATATTACTAGTGTGGGAGGAGGCATCATCTTGCATAGCTAAACTTAAAGATACTAAGCTCATATGCACATGGGGTTTTAATATTTTGCTATACCCCATGGAAAAGCTTGGAGGTCTTAAGGATGTTTCTAAAAGCACACATGACCTAGATGAGTTTTTGAGGAGAGATGACTTCATAGATATGAAATTTGAAGGTGTGTAGTTTACTTGGTCTAATAATAGGTTGGGACAAAATCTCATTTAGGTTAGGCTGGATAGATTTCTCCTTTTGGCTAATTGGGATATACTGCCTTACATCTCCCTATAGGGATATCTTAGGAATATCTATGATCACTCAATGTTTATTTTTAGTTGGACGAAAAATAACCCTAGTAAAAGGAAACCTTTCAAATATGAGATAATGTTGCATTCTCACCCCCAACCTCATGATTTTATTGAAAGGTGGTGGAATGTGAGGGCCCAAGGTACGACTATGTTTCACATAGCTAAGAAGATGGAAAATATCAAGTGTGAAGCTATGGTCTAGAACAAAGCCTCATTTGGAGACATATTTAAATAGAAGAAAGAAATTTAGGGAAAACATGGAACCCTTTTGGAAAGAATGATGGAGGGTGATCTATTGAAGGCCACACATGAGGAGGAGAAGAGTTGGAGGAGAAAATGGAAATAGGTGGTTGAAAGAGAGGAACTATTTTGTAAACTAAGATCTATAATCCAATGGCTCACTGAAGGGAATAAGAACACAACTTTCTTTCATAATGGGAGACAACTAGAGAGGGAGGAGGAAGATATAGAAAATGGACCAACACTAATTTCTAAGAAATGTACAACCCACCACATTTATAGGTGGACCCAAGGGTGGATAATGACATGCTAGAAATAATAAGGTTAGTTGTGGATGAAAGGATAAATAAGGATCTAATAAGTAATGTTATTGAATAAGAGGTAAAACAAGTGGTCTTTTCTATGGGTGCATTCAAGGCCCCATGACTAGATGGGTTTCCCCCAACTTTCTCTCAGAAGTTTTGGGAAATCATCAAATATGATATTATTCACTTGTTTAAAGACTTTGTTAGTGCCAATTGAATTCTTAAAGAGCTAAACTAGACATTTATTGTTCTAGTCCCCAAGGTTGTTGATCCCACTTGTCTGGAAGAGTATAGACCAATAAGCCTATGTAATACCATATAGAAGATTTTATCCAAGGTGGTGGTTAACCACATGAATCCTATTTTAAATAGAACTATCAACCCCACACAAAATGGGTTTGTCCCAAGAAGGCCGATTTTAGATGTTATGATATCCTCCCATGAGGTTATTCGCTCTATGGAAAAAAGTGGCAACCCACACATGGCATTGAAACTAGATATTTTAAAGGCATGCAATAAGGAAAAGAGAGAATTTCTTCACAAAATCCTAAGGAAGTTTAGTTTTGGATAAAAGTTCATTTCTATAATTAGGGAGATGACACACATCATCTATTATTCAGTGTTGGCCAACAGATCTCCAAGAGAATTATTTCATGTGGGGAGGGGGCTAAAATAGGAGGAGACCTTATTGGTGTATATTTTCATCATGGTGGCTAAGATTCTAGGAAGAAACCTCCTAGCTATTTCGTCTAGAAGGAAAATTATGGGGGTCAAACCGATTATGATTCTCCTACTAGAGGTATTACAATAATTGATTAATGACGCCTTCCTTTATGCTTTATCCTTGATTAAAGAAGCTAATGGAAGAAAATTCTAAAAATGTATGCCAATGTCTCAAGACAACATATAAATTACCAGAAAAGTAAACTCTACTTCTTCAACATGGACACAACATTGCAAAAAAGAATTACCAAGGAGATAAATTGTAGGGTGGTGAGCCTCCTTGACACCTACTTGGGACTAGCTCTTACTATGAAGGAGGTTACCCCTAAATTTTGGAATACTATGGTGGAAAGAATGTAGAAGAAGCTTGCATGTTGGAAAGTTAAGGTTCTTATTCATGTGGGGAAACTAAAACTTATTGAGGTCACCTTACCAGGAATCCCTGTCTATTTTCTATCTTTATTTAAAATACCTAGCCATACCAGAGACATCTTGGAAAAAATACAAAGGAATTTTTTATGGTCAGGAATGAAGGAGAGATCAAAAGTATTCTTTCTAGCTTGGAGAAAGTATACAAACCTAAGTCTTTGGGGGGTTAAATCTAAGAAGAGTAAGGTACTCAAATAAGGCCCTAATGATAAAGACTGGTTGGAGGCTGGCCTAGGATTCAGGTGATTAGTGCAGAATTATATGTGTCAAATACTTTAGAGGGAGGCCTTATAATCAAGTTGTTTATAATGATATTTTCCCTATTGGTTCAAGGATTTGGACCAACAATATTAAAATTCGAAAATACCTAAGAGCGAGAATGAGGTGAAATATTGGTGATGGGAATTTGGTTTAATTTTGGGATTATAAATGGATTACAGATGCCCCTTTGAGACTCACAAAGTTTGATGGCTTGTGGGAACATGGAGGTAATGCTTTTGGTACTAAATTTTCCAACTATATTGAAAATAAGGAGTGGAAGGCCTTCAACATGGGAAATTTTAACCTGACTAAAAAAACTATGTATATGAAACTGGTCCCCCTCCTAGTGAAAGCCCATATTCCATCCTCACCAGACAAAGATAAATTGATATGGGAAAGGAACCCAAGTGGAGAATTCACTGTCAAATTGGCATACAATAGCATAATTACAGAAGTTGGAGATGTAGAGTGGAGAATGGTTTGGCAGTCTCACCTCCTCTTGAAAATAGATTTCTTTTAGGGGACTATTATGCATAATAAAATTCTCATTATTTATAATATCAAAAGGCATAGATTCTAGATGCAGAAAAAGTGTGTGCTATGTGGTAGGGATTAGGAGACTATCTATCATCTTTTAATCCATTTTTTCTATTCTAACTAGACATAGAAAGATTTATTTTTTAGTTGGAGATTATCTAGATAATGAATAAGAATGCTCATCAATATAGGCCAAGTTGGCAGAGCCTGTCCCATCACCCTCTCATCTAGTTTATCTAGAAAGCCATTCCATCCTATATTTTCTAGAATATATGGTGGATCTTATAAGGGAGGGTGCCAGGACATGGAACTGGAAACTGCCTCCCCACTACCCCACACATCTTGATATGTGTTGGGAACAAATACGAGACATATCACATGTTTCGAGAAAGTGGATAGTTTAAAGATTGAAATGACATAGGGAATCAAATGGAAGGCACCCCTGCTGAATGGGTGGAAACTAAACTTTAATGGCTCAAGAAGAAGTGAGAGTGCGGCTACCAAAGGGATTCTTAGGAATGAACATGGTATATGCAAAAGGGGATATTTTAGAAAGTGTGGGACAGTCTCTAGTAATGAAGCATAAGTGATTGCTCTTCTATGGGGTCTAGCAATCACTCTTAATAGCATAATTCCAAACCTGATAATTGAAGGGGGATCCTTAATTTAAATATTAAGGCCATTAAGGGGTGAATAGAATGAGTTGGCATGCCACATGAATCATAAGAGATGCACAAAACCTATTGACTAGGTTTAAAGAATTTAAAATTCAACATATGTGCAAAGAAGGGAATCAAGTTGTGGATAACTTGGTGAGGTATGAACACAAAATTATGAATTGACAAGTTTGGGAAAGCAAGTATGATCTTTCAATGACCACTAGATCTCTTGCTTAGCAAAAAAGCCTTTTGAAACAATGATGATAGTTTTAATGAAGAAACTTTCTCATGTCCTTGTCATTAGTGTATTTAATGTAATGGATATTATGGTGATAAAAAATTTCAAGTTGAATGCTTTCTTGCTAAAAAATTGGGAGGACCTTGTTCGCATTATGCTAAATTTAGGGGAGAATTGGGAGAAGGATAACTTAGCTAGTAAGGGTATATTAAATACTATTATTATGGAGGTCCACTACCCTAGGTGAGATTTGGGCAATTTTTTCAATGCCTAAAGGATGCGATTATTCTTTTTTTTTTATGGCTTTTAAGGCTAGGTTGCAGAAATATGATGACCTACTAGCCATAGAGCAACTATGATTTTAATCAATTAAGTGGGATGCAAAAGTGTCTTTTGTATACCAAAAACCTTCATTGTTGTGTTTGGAATAGACACATGAGAAAGGACTTGTCTTTGGTTTGTTTGAGAAAGTTGTCACAAGGTGTCAATAGTATGGTTGTGGAGCTAAAAGAGGGAGAGGAGGATTTGGTTTTGGATGTCTGTGAGGAAGAAGACATGGAGAATGCCAATGCCTTGATTGAGCTATTGAGAATTGAAGAAAACTTCAAGAAGGACAAGGCAACGTGGACCTACCTAAGAGAAGGTGGGTTAATCCATTTTATGGAAAACATTGAAGGACATATGATGAAAAAGTGACCTAGCAATTTATAAACTCATGGAAAAATAATTAGGTGAGCATCGATGGAGTTTCCTTTGATGTCACCAAGGATTTGATTGCTAGTGCTATGGTTTTGACTATGGAGGGTAAGAGCTAGAGGAAGATGCCTAGGTTCATGCATGAGATGAGCCTATGGAAGTTCTTCTATCCCAATGAAGGCCCTGTATGCTTGCATGGAGGATTTGCTAGAGAAAAGATCCCAGAACCATGGAACATGGTCTATTACATTATCATGAGGTATGTCATCCTTGAGGATAGCGTTAAGGTGTGTTACTACTACCATTTCCCTATCCTTAATCACTTTAGGAATAGGGAATATATCCCTTTCCCTTACTTTCTTCTTCATTCTATGGAAAACTAAGTTTGGAACATCCATAAAAAGAGTGAGGAAGGGAAAAGTTATACTGTCTACCACCAAGGCCTCATTTACTGTCTGTTTATATTTTATAAGGGTCTCCATATTAAGATCCTCATCCTAAACCTTTTCCCACTTAGAAATACTAAAACAACCCAAGTCCCATCCCCTTCCTCCAAAACCAAGACTAAAAAGGAACCTTCAACCATTGTTAAAAATGTAAAATTGGAAAATATAGAGGTTTTTGATGTTGAAAGCATTGGAATCAATAATAATAAAGGCAATAGGCAGTCAAGAAAAATATTGAGGGAGAAAAAACCCTTGGTTGTCCTAGGTAAGGATAAGCCTAATAATTCTAAGTCCAGAGATAACTCAGGTAGGAAAATTGGCCCCAAGCCCAAAAGGAAAGCTAATAGATGGAACTATGGGGAACAAGAGGAGGATGAGACCGATGATGAATGGAAAGAGGAAGGGGGTATGGATGGGGAGAGGGATAGGCCTCTCCCATCTAGGGTGATAGGGTACAGTCATGTTGCCAATTAGAATGGGTAATTTGGGAGGCCAGGCTCAAGGAGGGGTCCATGTGGGAGGTGATTTTTGGAAGGAGGTGAACAACGGGGGTACTAGCACCCAAAAGGAGGCAAACACAATGGAAAAAAATAGAAAAATACCAAGGAAGTCTAGATATTGCCAGATTGGAGGAGTCCATAACCACCTTGATCAAGAACAATGAGAACTTAGAGGAAATATTTGATAGGGTTTCTAACTTCTTTGTGAGGGTCATGCATTTCACTGCAATTACTCCTCACCTTCTACAAGCTAGCAAGGAGGGAACTACTAATGAAAAGGACACAAAGACCACTAAGTCTCTATATGGATTTCTAGCAAACGACTAGTTGCAGTTGCTTCTAGAGAACCCAAGGAACCAAAGCAATGAGAATTAGATCCTTTTCAGTCTACCTCTTTTTGGTTTTTTGTTATGTTAGTTAGCTTCCACTTAGCCTAGAGGATTGTTTATGTTGATACTTTATGGAGTGGTTTTATGCCCAATAAATGTTTTTGGGCTAGAATATATATGTATAATGTTCAAACATTACGTTTAAAAATAGAAACATCCCAATTTCAAGTTTTTTGATATTAAGTAAGGGAGTTGGTTAGTTTATTTTTATCGACTCTTAGCTCTGTTTGTTGTTTTGGGTGAGCCCCCATTTTGGCTTCTTTTTAATATTAAAAAACAATTTCTAAGCTAAAGTCAATTCATGACCCTAAAAATATAATAGAAGATCCAACATATATATTTTTAATATTAATTAATTTATTATTTCATTACATTTATATTTATATTTCATAAATTATTTGAGATTATCACTAGCTTCCTTAAAAGTAAATGTAAATTTATAATTATATATTTAGTTTTGTATTTTAATTTATTTTATTTTTAAAGAAATTTCCTCTCATGTAGATCTAGAAGGTGAAATAATATTTTCAATAAATAATTATAGTTTTAGGTTATTAAATTAAATTCAATAATGATTTTCAACCTTTTAGTAGAATCATGTACTTGGAATAGTTGTTTAAAGATATTTTTTCACATATTATTTATTGTAAGATATTGTGGACCTTTAAATTTTAAGATAAATTTATTCAAACATTTATTTACAATTGAAATGTATTTTCAAGATTATGAGAAATTAACATATGATGAATTCATCATACAATAGATTATCATAATGATATTTATACATTAAATAATAAATCTTTAAAATTCCAAGACAAGACTTACTCTCACAAAGATTAATAATTTAAAGACCCCATAGCCACTTCATTATATTTTGTAGGAAAGCATAGAAAATTATTTTGAATCTACTATAAATTGAATCTTCATAATAATGCCAATAGTGGCATGTCGTGATGGTTAAATTGTTGAGTTGTTATCCTTGCCATCAAGGTTCAAATCTAATGGGGATGAGGTCCCCCATTTGTGGCCTCATTGGTTCATAGCTCCAAGTCAAAGCGTTTACCCCTCTTTCAAAAAAAAATCTTCATAATAATATATATACATTTATAAATAAAATTTTAAATTATTTTATAGCCTTAGCAATAGAACTATATTTACAATCAATCAGTTTTCAACCTTGATAACTAAACCATATAAGTCCAATCATCTTCCATAGTCCTTGAAATATAATCTTTCCAAGAATTTTGTTATTATAAATCTTAATATTTATAAGAAAAGATTTGTAGTTTAGAAAGCTCCTATTTGATTGGCCAATGCTCATACACTCTTTTTTGTTTGTTCTTATGTATGTCTTAATGTGGAGAAGAGTTTTTCTAATGTGGGGCAAAGGGTCTTAATTTGGGGACGGTGAGGTTGAAGATTCCAAGAAGGTAGAGGGATGACTATTTGAACTAAGAAAGGTGTTGTCCACTATACATATTTAAAATTTGAAATGATAGTTATTATGAAATTATGTTTTAAAATAAACAAGCATTAAATTGATAAGTATTCCAAGATTTTGAAAGGTGGGTGGATTTGTTGAAACAAAACCCTTCAATTTGATTAAACTTAAATTCTTGACACGAATAACAATAAAATGTATATTTCCAATAATACACAGCAATTAAAGAAGAAAGGAGAGATTGGTGTATCGTCACAGCAGAGCGCAGCTCCCAGTGCTTGATTTTGACCAATTTAAAAACACCACTCACCGCCATTATTTGGCTAATGCCTATTCACGCGTCTGTACTTTACTCCCATCGCGAACTTCTCTATAAAAATCTTAAGCCCTTCCATTTCATACCACTCTCTGGATTTGTTTCTTTTCTCTGCAAAGGCATCACCCCAGGCATTACATCTAAGGCATTGCCTAGGGTTAAAGATGTGTTTTTTATTGCCATGCTTTGGTCTGAGCAGTAGCAATGGAGAGACGAAGGTTCGAAACCTGACAGAAGGGCCTATGGAGGTACAAATCAGGGTGGGTTCCATGCTCAGGAAGTCATACACTTTGGGCCCTGGATGCGCCATGATGCTCAACCGCTGCAAGATACGAGACAACTATTCTCAGAGCAATGGAAGAGGCGAGCCATATGTCTGGATTCACACTTCTAAAGCCAACTGGGCCACCGCCAGGAAACAGTATCTCACCCTCGATGACCTCAAAACTTGTAAGGAAGTTAAAATTTGTAATGATTCTGGCAAAGGAGCTTTCACTGTGCTCAAGATATCCAGAGAAAAAACGTTTTAGGTTTCTTTTCTTTGTTAAGCGCGATTCGAAGACTCTAGTGTAGCTTCTCAAGGCATTAAATTTGAAAAAAAATCGTTTTCAGCTGCGGATACAGTGTGAAAGTTTTGTTTAGGGTTTTTCAAAATCTTAAAGAGAAGTTTCTGATTGTTTCTTACTGGGCTCCTAGTTTATTTAAAAAAGAAAGCATGGCGAAAAAAATGATATTAGATGTCTCGCGGGTACTTCTATTTTTGTTGCGGAAAATAAAAGAAAATGATATTAGATGTCTGTTTAAAAATATCAGAGATTAACAGTTACTAGTGTCCTCGTCGCTGGAGAAAAAATAAATTTTAATTGTCTCATCCCGCTGTTTTGAGGGCTCACCCATCGCCTTTCAGATGTTTACAAAGATATTGGCGGCATCTATTGTTGATCAGACCTTTTAAATTAACAGGAAAAAAGGACATTACATTGCATCCCTTTTAGTCTTTTGGTAGTCTCACTCCTTTTGATATCCTTCCTGTCATGCATCTTTGACTTCATTACTTTTATGTATTAGTGTCTATGGGTTCAATTACTATTTCTAATTGAATTTAATAATATAATACAATCTAATATTAATAAGATGAAGAACTACTATCACTGGAGAAGAACCATGGACAACCACTCCGCCTTTGAAGATGCCTTGGCTTTGCTGAATTAGGAGATCAAGAAGAACAAAAACACTTAAGACGAGAGAAGATTTGTGATGCAGGAGCATCTTGCATGGGAAAAGTATTAAAAAAAAAAAAAAAAAAATTGAAAAAAAAAAAAAAAAAAAATCTGAAGGAGAGAGAAAGTGACGAAAATTAGAGGAGAAATAATTTAAAAAAATAAAAAAAAGGGAAAAAGGAGAAAAAAAAGGAAGGGGATTTCTATTTTTGAGGTGCATAGGTGGCATAATAGAAAAAAATAAAAAATAAATGGTTGTCATTCCATTTATCAAGGTTTGTGGGTAGAATTCTAGAAAGTTATGAATATTGTAGGAAGTTGTGGATATTGTAGAAGGTTATGGAAGTTGTAGAAGGTTGTGGAGGAATTTTAGAAAGTTGTGGATAAGTCATGTATTGGGTGGTAAGTGCCTATTTAAGAAAGACATATGAGCATTTCTAATCAAGTTTGAGATGTAGAAGCTCAAGAAGGAGAAGCTTGAGAAGGAGAAGCTCAAGGAGTAGCTTGGGAAGTAGAAGCTGTGGAAAGTGAAAGCTTTGGAAGGAAAAGCTTCAAGGTGTGAAGGCTTCAAGGTGCGAAAGAGAAGAGGAAGTGAAGAGTGAGATTTCCTGAGTCTGTGGACAGAGCGCCGAATGTGAGGCAGTTTACAACAGGATTATTGTGGACTTGTGAGTGTGTAGACAGAGCGCCGAACGTGAGGCAGTTTACACTTGGATCTTGGATAAGATTGGAGAAGAGCTAGTGATTGCGGTTTAGAAACAAGGAGGTTGCTTGGTGGCTTGTGAGCACAAGTTGATATCTCAGAGGTTTCTACTAGAGTGTGGATCTGGACTAGCTTGGGTTTGGATTGGATCTTGAGAGATCTTGTAGAAATGTTATTGTAATTACTATTGGATTTTCAAGTATAATAAAATTGTCTTCATATTGTTGTATTCTTGGTTGTGAGTTGGTAAGGGTGGTGTGGCCCTTTGTCAGTGGTATCAGAGCGTTACCTTCGTCAGTGGTATCAGTGCAGTACTCCATCAATTTGTTTGGATGGAAGACCCAAAAGGGGTCTTTTGGTAGTCTCACTCCTTTTGAGATCCTTCTTGTCATGCACCTTTGACTTCATTACTTTTATGTATTAGTGTCTATGGGTTCAATTACTATCTCTAATTGAATTTAATAATATAATACAATCTAATATTAATAAGATGAAGAACTACTATGACTGGAGGAGAACCATGGACAACCACTCCGCCTTTGAAGATGCCTTGGCTTTGCTGAATTAGGAGATCAAGAAGAACAAAAACACTTAAGATGAGAGAAGATTCGTTTGGATGGAAGGCCCGAAAGGGCGGACTACTTGGGCTTGGCCTTAGGCTTGACCTCCTCGGGTATTTTTGAACTTTGTAATTATCTCTTTTTGAACTCTTTATTTTTAATATATAAAAAAAGATAAAGAATAAAATTATGATTAGGTTCCAAATTAGGTAACCCTAGTTGAACTTATTTCTAATTTTACTTTTGAATTTATAACCCTTATCAAACCTAAACCCTAAGTATACTATTAAGAAAAACTAAATTTAGTTATAACCTCATGTACACTCCAACTAGAGGAACTCTAATCTTAATTTACCCTAAACATTGATCATATACTTGAGTTTAACTCTAATCTTAGCTCCAACTTTTATCTTAGAACCCTAACCCTTAATTTATATGAATTATAATTATAATTTAATTATTATTTATTTGAATGGTGGGAATAACACCAATTATATCTTCATTAAATCCTAAAATCATAACCTTAAGCCTAATTAATCCTTAAACTTAACCTTAATTAAATCTTAGCCCAAATGATCATTGTATCTTAGTCCTAATTAACTAGAAAAGGAACAATCATGTTCCTAAATTTAACCTTAAATGATTATAACCTAACCTTAACCCTAATTTTAACAATAATTTAAATTATAAGTAAACTAAATTGTAATTACAATTATCCTCTTTCCATCTACAACCCTAATAAAAATTAAACACTAACCCAAACCCTAATTCTAATTTTAACTTGTTCTATTATAAACCTATGCTTAATCCTTAGGAATAGTCCTTCAAAATTGTGTTTTTTTAATAATTTGTATTACAATTTTGATCTAACCTAGATTAGGATCATAATTTGAAATATGTTAGATCTTATCTCTAATTCTAATTCTACTTTCCAACTCAAAATTTAGTTAGTTGTAACCACAATTAATTATTTAGCATGACCTAAATGACTTAAATTTTCTCTTAAGCCTAATCCAAATATTTTTTCCTAATTGAATTTTAATTTCATATTAAGCCTAACCCTAATTAAAAATATTTTTCCTAACTCAACTAAAAGCATCTATTAACATGAATGAATCCTAATCTCATATTAAATCTAACATTATTTAAACATTAATCAAAATATTATCTTATCCATAATTATAATTTATCTAAAGACCTCTCCTAGTACCCTAATCTAAATCTAATCACATCACAACTGGACTTCCAAGTCTAATTTTAAGATTGAATCTAATTGAATTGCAAATTTAATGATATTAAACATTGTTATGAAAATAATTTAAACAAACTGCTACAATGCTAAAAACTAAAATTGACAAATAAACTAACCATGCTAGAACCAAAGTAAAAACCAACCACTAACCAAAAAGTCCCAAAAACTACTACCAACAAAGAACAAAACTCTAAAAAATAACAACCACTTGTTGTACAAAACTTGGCCATTTTTCAAAATAATCATACCAAACCAAACCAACAACTGACACCATCATAAACTAGCTCACAACAAGAACCCAACACACACCACCCAGAGGCAACAGAACATGACCCAACCCATCATCTTTGTATCTCTTTGAGCTGATCAAGTGAGGATAAATTTATGGAATAGAAAGGCCCAATCTCAATCAAAATCTAGGAGGCCTCAATAATTCCTTCCTCCTTTTTTGGAGTCTCCTCCTTATGCTTCTTTTTCATAGATTTTTCCTCAAGCTAAGCCTTCAAAGTGACAATGTCCTTCTCTAGTTTGGCCTAAACCAAGTTGTCCTGGGAGACCAAATTGTTAATTTCAAGGACTATGGAAACATTATATTATATTATTTCAAGGCCTCAATAATCTATTACTAAGGAAATATTATATTTCAAGGACTATGGAAGATGATTGGACTTATATGGTTTAGTTATCGAGGTTGAAAATTGACTGATTGTAAATATATTTCTATTACTAAGGCTATAAAATAATTAATTTGTTTATTTATCATGATAATTAATTATTTAGCATGACCTAATTCTAATTCTATCATAGTTTGAAATATGATAGATTTTATCTCTAATTCTAATTCTACTTTCTAACTCAAATTATGATAATTAATTATTTAGCATGATCTAAATGACCTAAATTTGATCTTAAGCCTAATCTAAATATTTTTTCCTAATTAAATTTTAATTTCATATTAAGCCTAATCCTAATAAAAAATATTTTTTCTAACTCAACTAAAAGCATCTATTAACATGAATGAATCCTAATCTCATATTAAATCTAACATTATTTAAACATTAATCAAAATATAATCTTTATCCCTAATTATAATTTATCTATAGACCTCTACTAGTACTCTAATTTAAATCTAACCATATCAAAAACCCCATTGCCAAGCCTAATTTTAAGATTGAATCTAATTGAATTGCAACTTTAATGATATTAAACATTGTTATGAAAATAAGCTGATTAGGTAAAGTGAGAAGGGATCGAACCCATTACATGAAAATAATATCAATTCCTTAGACAATAGAAATAAGGTCATGAGAAGTGACACCTACTAGATGAAAGCTGAACCAAAACAAACTGCTACATCCATGCTAAAAATTAAAACTAAAAAATAAACTAACCATGCTAGAACCAAAGCAAAAACCAATCACTAACCAAAAAGTCCCAAAAATTGCTACCAACGAAGAACAAACAACTAAAAAATAACAACTACCTATTGTACCAAACAAAAAAATTGTTCAAAATAATTGTACCAAACCAAACCAATAACTGATGCTATCATGAACTAGCACATAATAAGAACCTAACACACACCACCAATAGGCAACAAAACATGAGCCAACCCATCACCTTTGTATCTCTTTGAGCTAATCAAGTAAGGAGAAATTGCATTAATAGAAAGGTCTAGTATCACTCAGACTCTAGGAGGCCTCAATAATGCCTTCCTCCTTTTTTGGAGTCTCCTCCACGTGCTTCCTCTTTGTAGATTTTTCCTCAAGCTAAGCCTTCAAAGTGACAATGTCCTTCTCTAGTTTGGCCTGAACCAAATTGTTCTGGGAGACTAAATTTTTAATTTGTTCCCTATAATTATCTTGAGCCTTCAACATTTCATCTCTCTCTCTCATCCTCTGAAAGGAATTTGTTTTTGATGTTCTCCACCTGCTCCTCCAGATGTTCTCAAATCTGAAGTTTGACACTAAACTCCCTACCAACATCCAACCCACTTCATCCCTACAACCTAACATCCAATCCAATAATTTTTTTTTGTCTCTACAATGGATTCCATCCTATTGATCTTCTTGTGTACAATGTGCATATGGAAAAGGACCCACCTCTTTCAATCTGTTGTAACAAGAGACCATCTCTATTGAATGTAGGGTAAGATATTCTTAATCAATGGTACCATAATCTATTTTTGGACTAGGCCAGCTAAGGGTTTCCTATAAACTTGATAGTATCTTGGGTATCTTAAATACATTGTGGGGAGGGTAGGTACATGGTGGTGTAGGACTAGAAAAAGAGTAAATTTTCATAATAGAGGAACCACAAACTCTATAGAACTATGCAAACAATCCTAGTCTTAACATACAAGCCACTTGAAATATAAACGAATTTAAAATAAAAAAATCTCTTCAAGTGTAGCTCCTATGATCTCCTTTCTTCTCCATAATAATTTTTATGTAGCTCTTGATCTTGACAAGATGTGCTTATGATATTGAAAGCAAGGTGATGATATGATATGGAAAAATGACAAGATAATGAGAATGATAGGAGAATGTGGTTAGCAAAACAAGTGAAAATAGGCTCAATTTATAGAGTTTGAGACACAATATGCAAAATTGGAAGGAAAAGTGTGCAATTAGAAATTGGCATAGCTAAATTTCACAAATTGGAAAATTGCCATCATTAAGAGATTTAAATTAAAAAAATCTTTCATAAAATGACACATTATGACAAATTGTAAGAGATGTGAATAGAAAGATGCAAAAAAATTTAATAGATGAAGTGAAAAATGAAAGGGAAGGTGTAAGAAAATGAATGAAAAGTAGAAGAGTTCAAAAAAGGAAGGTGTAAGAGTGGAAGCTAGAAAATAGGAAGTGGATGCACAATTAGTGGGAATGTGTAAGAGTTAGGATTTTTGAATTTAAAAATTCATAAATTCCTCTAAAATAGAAATTAGAATATAGGAAATAGAAAATTCCCAAAATTCATGGAAATGGAACAATTAATAAATAAATATTAATTAATTGGGAATAATTAATAAAAGTTGATTAATTAATAAGATGAAATGGATGAAATGATTAAGATATAGGAATAAAGCAATGGTTATTTATTAATATAAGGAAAATTAATAAAATGATTGGCCAAATGATACAATAAATACATGATAATCTTATATAAGGATTATGATGAGAATGAAGATCAAATGTGATGATATTGGAAAGGATCTAGGACATGATTAAATTTATGAGATAAATGATTCAAGATGAAGGATAGAAATGATGACTTTTCAAGGACACATGACAAGGATTGATGATGATAAGAGGACATTGAAATGATTTTGAATTTCTTTTGAGATGAATCATGGTTTTCTTGAATGATGATCAAGTCAGCCAAAAGATTAAAGTTATTGAAATGATTAAATGGGACAAGTTAGGATGTAAAGGTGATGAAAGAGTGGGCACGAACCAGTTTTGAGCATCTACATTCCTCCCCTCATTGATATAATGTGAATATGAGCATTGTGTTAAAGAATAATAATGAAAAATATCAATGCCTAGTGAAATTAAAAGGAGGTAGGTTACCCGCTTGAAAAATTTGGCAAGAAATTGACTCGAGGATAATTTTTCAAAAAGATAAGGGGATGAGAGAAAGAGATTAATGAAAGAAACATTAGTAGAAGAAGGAAATGAGAATAGTAAGAGTGATGAATCTTACTTTCATAGGTGTACCTTATTTCATAATAGCTTTATTTTTATGTGGAAAATGGAATGCAATGCATCGTGACATAGAAAAGTAGAGCAAAAATGCAAGCCTTTTGCATAAACAAACACAACGAAGACAAAGAATTACCTTATCCACCCTAAGGCATAGGGTCATGCCCCAGACTATGAAAGGATATTTGAAAAATAAAGATAAAAACGATCACGAACCATCCTGACCACTCTGATAAATTAGTTTATATCATCAAATAGCATAAATCAAAAGAAAAAAAAGAAAAAAGAAAACACTCACTAAACAACATGAGCCAACAACTATTCTAATCTTTATTACTTGCTTTATTAAGTGTTGGTTGGGATTTCAAAGATTGATGTTTCACAGGTTGATTGTTGAAGGTTGGTTGAAGTAGTTATGTGTGGACCTTGTCAAAGCATGATTTCTTTGAAACACAATATTTAAGTTTGAGTTTGCATGTGCAAGTGTTTAGCAAGAGGAGTGTTTAATTAGAATGATTATATACAAGGTTTATTGCAACTTTCTAGTGATTTTTTAATGTTTTTTGGGGGGTTTTGAAAGATATTTGATTTTTGTGTTGTAGTTTTTTTCAGGGCATTTTGCAATTTTTAGGTTTATTTTAGGTTGCTATTTGATTTTAAGGGGTTTATTCAGGACATTTTATGATTTTTCCAAGATATTTTATGATTTTTTCGAGATCTTTTCCAGTACATTTTATGATATTTTTGGATTTTTTTAGGATCATATTTGGTTTTTTAGGATCATATTTGATTTTTTGTGGAATTTTCTTACCTCTTTAAGCTATGTGTAGAGAAAGAATTGCCCCCAATGTCAAGCAAGGAAAGCATATTGTGGATGGATGAGTGGAGAAGTAGATGGTTATGGATAAAGGTAACTTAGATTTTTTTCAAGGTTTGATGGGTCACCAAGGACTATCCATAGAAATGGGAGGACACGTTTATCCAAGCTCAAGGAATGGACATGAAAATTGTAGGCTATTAAAATTATAGGTGATGGATGATAGATAATGCATGGGGATGGACATGTCAAGAGGTATTTAAAAGTATGTTTTACATTTTGTGTGTCCTTATTTTCATCAAGACCAAGATAGGGATTGTGATAGAAAAATGGTAGGATATGTATAGGAAATGCAAGATTTTATGGACAAGGGGATATGGAATAGAGATTATTTTATGATAGGAAGTTTGGACCAAGGGGATAAGATGGTGTAAAGAAGATAGGACATGAGGATCTTTTGGTGAGATCTATATCCTTGTCAAGATCAAAGTTAGGAAAAAAAATGGATATGAATGCTAATAGGATAAGGGGTGTGATGGACATATGATAAAATGAAGCAAATGATAAGGAAGAACATGAGTAAAACCTACCCCCAAGTATGGAATGCAAGATAATCAAAGACTACACATGATGCTTGTTTGCTAGGTTTCCATCATGGTACTTGTGCAAGGTGCCTATTTTCCAAGTTTTCACTATTGGATGAAATAATTTTTCTTTATTTATTTTTTCCTCTTTATTTTCATTTTTCATTTTTCATTTTTTTGACTTTTTTGAATTTTTTTAGAAGATAACAAACACATGAAATGACACGGACAAATGATTCAAGTCTCTCATTTTTTGGATAATTGTCTAGAAAAGTATGCATTAATGGATCATGACTACGATAGTAGGCTCAAAGATGTTGGTAGGGTAATGAAAATGAGGATGAAAGGGATATAGGCAAGGGATTGGATAGGCTCAATGAAAAGGTAGGAAAATATGTAGGGGGTGGAGGGAATAAAAGAAGGCTTAATGTTTAGTAGATGGAAGTGGATGCAAGAACAAAACTGGCACACACCTTGAAGGGTGATGACATGATAGAGGAAAATGAATCAATTTTTGATTTGATAGAGGAAGGGATGTGGATTTTGGGACACAAGGACCCAAAATAGATTTAGAAGGTGGAAGAATTTTTGATGGACAGGTGACAATTTTGGATGCTGGCTTTGATCTTTCTTTAGGACTATGTGCTTCAAGAATATTCTTGGGAATCCACATGTATTTTGACTTTTCATTCTTTTGTGGATCCTTTGATTATATTGTTTGCAAAAGAAATTTAGGAACCCATATTGCTTTTGACTTTTCTTTTTGATTGATGGGCTTTTGTGGCCTTTTTGATATTTCATTTTCTTTTGGGATAACATTTCTTTTTTACATGTCAATTAGATTGGACATGTTGATCCTTGACTGCATGTAGATTACTTGACTTATATACCTTATGCTTGACATCCAAATTTCTTGGAGAGGGAATGGAATTCATGGATGGATAAGAATTGTGTATAGGATGTTTGGATGGGTGAAGGGCTCTCTAGGATGTGTGCCTTTTCTGACTTGCATATGGAAAAGGGTAAGTTAATTGTGAACTAGTGGATGGAGGAACATATTGACCTAAAATGGATGGAAGGGGTGAAGAAGGAGGTATACATTTGGATCTAGATTTGAAAGGGATATGAATACCTTGAGAGAAATCTTTAGGACTGAGGTTATGACCTTTAGAATTCTCTTTGATATGAAAGGGTTTTGACATACATTTTTCATCAATGTTGGACCCTTTGACTCAATAATGTTTTTGATGTGTGGGACACTTTCTACTACGTGGGAGTCCATTTTTAGGTGTAAATGAAATGTAAGACTTGATAGGACAATGAATTGGACTAGACTTGATAGAACCAGGGGAACCCATTTGAAGTGATCATTCCTCCTAGGTTGACCTTGTCCTTCTCTATGTTGGCCTAGTCCTTTTTTCTTTTCTAGTTGAATGATTTATGGATTTTATTCCTCTCATCATTTCATTATAGAGTCCACGGTCAGATATTTAGAAACAAGCTTAGATCTATGACTTTTTGAGATATATTACATCTTCCACTAAATATTTTAAGTTGAGTACCTTGTCTCTTATTTTTCCTCTTAGTATATCCTTACTTTTAGATATACATTGAGTTATTTGTGTATATTTTAGATCTACATTTATCATATTTCTTGTTTTTATAGCATGAAAGACACCTTGCTAGTGTTCTTCCTTGATAAGTCTCTAGATTTTTAATTGGCATCCCTTTATCCTCTTTGAGGCTTTGTTAATCAAATTTAGGGCTTGTTAAGAGTTATTCTTGGAAGCCCCTCTTTCTCTTGTATTCAATATCTTAGGAAGAAAGGGTTAAACTTTCTTAGTCTAGTTTTGATTGCTATCATTGATGTCATTCCCCCCCTAAACACCTAGAGAGACATGTAAGGGGCTAGACCCCATGATCCCATTCTTAACCACACAATCCTTAGGAGAAGACTTAGCTCAAGGATATTTAGGATAAGAATTGGAAAGATGACCTGGTAGAACAAAGAAAATAAAAAGTCGTGGAATTATCATACTCCAGGGGTTGAGAAACTAAACTTAGCCTAGATTTTAAGAGCATCAAAACTGAGAGAATTGTTCCTAGGACCACCAAAATGCAGAACCTTACATAGATAAAGAGGGCTTGATTGTAGCTCACCTTATCAACACTTAAGAACTCACCAAATGAATTGGATATTTGTTCTAACACTTATTTATCTAAAAAATCCAAGGGGGGGGGGGCTGGGAGATGGACCAAGGTAGGAGTTGCCCCCAAAATATGGGAAACAAGATCAAACATCAGCTACCATTTGCATTGTTAGAGAGGTAGCTTGCACAAAAACCAAGGCCCACCTGTCGAGATATACAAAAGTTTCTCCTCAAGAGAGAAATAAAAGAAGAAGAAACCCTTAGGAAGATCCAAAATGGAAAAAGAACCTTTTAATGCCCAAGTGGAGAAAGACCATTTCCTGATAAAAACAATATCAAGTCTCTTGCCCCTTAATTTACCTAGTAGTGAGGTAGCCATTTTGGCTAGATTCTTATCCAAGGAAGAGTTCTTAAGCTAGTCACACATCCCTTCCACCAATTCAGGTATCAAAACACTACCGTGAGGGATGTTGGGTACATTCTCGAATAGGAATTTCAAATCTCCATGAGAATCTTGATTATCATCCAATGTCTAGGAGGAGCCATAGGGGGTAGAGCTTGAACTCCCACTTCCCTATAAATCTCAAGGAAAAATAGAGAAGAAATGGAGACAAAAGGTATAGAAGGTTCACCCAGATCGAACTTACCACCTTGCTACAAGAGCCCATCTGCCTCAAAGCCTACAAAACCAACAACTCCCACCTTAGAATTATTTCAATAACCCATATGGATACCTCCATCTTCTTTCTTATGCCCAAAACTTGTAGACACATTTTGATGTTACAAAGTTAACTTGACACTTAGTAAAGTTATTGATATAAAAATATTTCTAATTATAAAAGGTAATATAAGGGACATGAATTTGAATTATTGTGGTACTCTTGCTATAGTGAAACATAAAATTTAGAGAATTTTCTACACTTTTTGGGGTTTTTTTTATGTGTAACTAGTTTATTTTTCCCTTCTCTTGTATGTTGCATATTTTTGTAGTGGTATCATGGGTGGAGCTATCTCTAAAGAGAAGATAACTAGGGAATTGTGACAAGTAGACAAAATAATAAAAGTAATGGGAGATGCCTAAAAATGTAGCATTGGTTTTATTTATGGAAAGGATGAAGGACTTGAAGCCAAAAACTATGGACTTCAGCATTGGAAGGCATGGACTGATAAATTGGCTAAAAGATGATTGAAGCTAAAAATTATAATGATGGAAAAGAACACGGGTCTTAAAACAAAATCATGTATAATTTTTACAATAATAAACAGATTTCTAAAGAAGTTGTTAAAAGATTTCCTAAACTAGATGATAGTGACTTAATCAAGGAGAAAGGGGGCTTATGTGATTTCTTCAATTAAAACCCTATGGAATAAGGTTCTTAAGGCTGTGATTTAATACATAACTATGGATGAGAATTATGATAGATCCCATATCTATCATACAACATCAAGGCTTATAGGGAGAAATTAAAAAAAAAACTCATTCTTCATGAAGGGATCATGCATGTAATATTTGAAATTATGATGGAAAATGTGAAAGAGTCATTCCCAATGTATGTGCTGATAAAAAGGGAAAATAAACCTTTAAGCCTAAGAAGTAGTAAAGGGAAGGGTAACCACATAATTGTGAAACTAGATGAAGATATGCCAAAGTCATCTAAGAGAAAGAAACATAATGTGAAATAAAAGAAGATGGAAATGGTGTTAGAAGGTGAGAGTGAGGATGAAAGGAAGAGTATCAAGACAATAGAAGAGGGGGATAGTGATCACTCATATGGCTCTATGGAGAACATGTATTGGCCTCACAATAAATGTCTATCCTATTTTTTAACTCACTCATAGAAGAACATAGGCCTTTCAAACAATAATAAGTGTGAGAAAGAAAAAAAGATGAAGAAAGAAGATAAACTTGAGGAAATCAATAAAGAAGTTTTGTACCTTGATGACTATGTCAAATCAATGGATCATGATGTGCATAGTTCTCCTAATGTCTCGGTCTAGAAAGAGATTTCTAAAGATGTTAATAGTCATGAATAGGAAAAAAAAAGAGTTTCCTCATGTTCAATACTATTGATTAGGATGAGGCTAATGTTGAGAAACTGAGGATGATCTTAAGGATATAAATGTTGATCTGAAGGATATGATTGTTGATCCTCCCCTCTCAAGCCTATGAAGTGTTATAAAATAAAATCCACCAATATAATTGAGAGGGAGGGCGGAGTGGGATGAATTAGTTATCCAACTATTATAAAAATTATCAACCTTATTGATCCTTAACCATATGAGCAATAGAATCAACAATGATAACAAAATACTCATACACAATAACACCAGATATGTTAACTAGAGGAGCCCTTGATCAGAGGGAAAACCTCAGTTGGGATGATACCCGCAAAATTATGTACTAATATAAATGTTTCTTGTTATAGGATGGACTCTCTTAGGAGCCAATGAAATAAATTCAATATTTATATCATTCCTTGTTAAGAGACTTTGAAATCATGTTAGGAGATTCAAACTATATTATTAGTTGTCTCAACCTTGTTAGGATTTGTAGAAGGTAGATGGACCCACTGTCCAAATAGCTTTAGGGGCAAGACCACTAAACTCACTATCCAAATGATCTTTTTATTATTCCTTGCAAAATAATAGAAATTAATTGTACGTTTGCTTCCTCTTCTTATATCTTGTCAACTAGACTTCCCTTTTTCTGATCTAGATACTAGATCACCAACTTCACATCCAATAATCCCTTGGATCACTTACTCACATTTACCAAATTCTTCACTCTTGTTCACACATTTTTCACTTCAATCATATTTGCAAACAAGGAAAACACCTTTCCTTTATACCATGTCCTCAAAACAATTCCTTGATATGGCCTTGAGGCTTTTCCAATTGTGATAGGACCACATTAAGATAATTAATTTTTTTACAGTTACACAACACCGTCGGCTCACGGTCTTTACAAATTCTCACATGTGCAAACTCAAACCTTGCACACTAGTTGAGATCATCATCATACTTTCTCCTATCACTATCTAACCTCACATATCATGATTCTATCTCTATTAGGAGATATAATCCATTCATTAGAAAATCCTTCTCAGGAACTCTATCTTTATACTACTTTCTATAAATGAAGCATATATCTTCTGCATGTCTTTGACTTACTTCATGTGCACTTAACCACATCATCAAGTCATAGTGTGAAATTTTTTTTAAAACACACTTGACCTGATCATCAATAATTTGTTCATACAACCTCATTCTTTGTCTACTACTCATCTAGTCCTCATAAAAATACTCCTATGTTGACATCAATGACAAACACAATCACAAATATAAAATGTCAATCATGGTAAAAATCTCAACGTGCTCTAGCAATGCTTTGGATACTCCCCCAAATGAATTCCATCAGCATTCATGCTAATATTTCCCCCCTTGAAATTGATGGTGCCATTGATGAAACATATCTAAGTTCCAAGAATACAAAATCAACACTCTATTGTAGTTTCTATTGTTCTCTTCTTTTCAAATCCTATTGATCAATCAAATCTGAAATCCTCTGGAACTCTACTCTGTCTACATCTCTTTCTCTAGGATTGATATTAGTTTTCCACACTATGACTCTCAGGAAAAAATCTCAGTCTTACATGGATGGAAATCAAATTTTCACAATTTCTCCCCCCTTAACATTGGAAACTCAATCTCTCCCTTATTCATACATAGGAGATCTCAATCTCTCACCCACTAGTCAATCTCCCCCCCATTCATGGTACTTCTCTCTCCCTAATCATAGGAGATGTTTTTCATGCATTGTCTCCCCCATTGACATCAATGGCAAAGGATTCAATATGTCAATCATCTGCTCCAAGTCTTACATCAGCTTGAGTGTCCAAAGGCATTGTTCTATACCAACTACAAAGAGTCCTTGCTGACTTTTCTCATCTAAGATACTCCCTTATACAGGAAGCATCAACACTCAGTCCAATCAAACAATAATTCTTGGTACCACTAGATGGACCTCCAATCTCTACATCATCTACACAAAAGTAGGTAGAGGCATAACCCCAAGTGTACCTCATAAATACTCAAATTTATATTTAAGGTAAGGGCTTCATAAAGATATCTACAATCTAATATTTTGTACTTACATATTCTAGTCCGATTTCTTTCTCTACAAATTTTTCTCTCAAAACATGATACTTAATGGATATGTGCTTAGTCTTAGAATGCAACATAGGATTCTTAGACATACTTATTGTACTTGTGTTATCACAATGTATGATAGAAGGATCTAAAAATTCTATCCCAAAATATTTCACCATCAACTTCATCCACATGATCTGATTACAATTGGTTTCCACTACTATATACTCTACTTCAGTTGTACTTTGTGAAATACAATCTTGTTTCTTGGTTAGCCAAGAAACCAATCTTCCTCCAAGGATAAATGATCCATCGCTAGTTCTTTTTCTATCATCCATACTGCATGCCTAGACTACATCAGTATAAGCACACAAAGTGAAATCATTTTATCTATCATACCATAATCCATAATCAGGTCTACCCTTTAGTTATCCCAATATATTCTTTACTCTTGCATAATGAGATTCCTTAGGATCAATTTCAAATATTTTAACTATCCCAACTATATTTTCTATATTTGGTTTGGTGTGAATCAAATATTGCAAACCTCCAATCATAGATCTATACTTCTTGTGCTAAATTTTAGGTGTCTCGTCTTTGCTAGATAACTTGTGACCCATTATAATAGGTGTACCAATAGGCTTACAATTTTATAAACCAAATATGTTCAATAATAATTTTGAATACTTATCTCATGATATGAAAATACTATCTATGTTTTGCATAGTCTGTAAACCCAAGAAAAGCTTCATCTCTCCAATCATACTCATCTTAAATTCATTCTTCATCTCTTCAACAAACTTATCAATTGCTTCATCATTACCTCAAAATATTATGACATCAATAAATATCACAATGATCAACAAACCATTCTGAATTTCTTTCAAATATAGATAAATATATGTCATACCTTTAGCAAATCCCAGTTGTGCATAATATTTATCCAATCTTGCATACTAGGTTCTAGGTGCTTGTTTTAGACCATGTAGTGCTTTCTTCAATCTACATACCATATCATTTTCTTCTATCAAAGGAAATCATTTAGAATGCTCAATGTAAACCTCTTCTTCAAGTTATCCATTTAGAAATGCTGAATTAACACCTATCTGATACACTTTAAACTTTGTATTTGCTGAATAAGCCAAGAACATTCTTACTGCTTCTAATCTAGCTATCAGGGAAAATGTTTCTTCATAATCTATAACTTCTTGCTATAAATATCCTTTGCATACCAATATGACTTTGGTCCTCAAAATTTTACCTTGTGCATTCATCTTGTTTCTAAATTCCCATTTAGTTCCTATAATATTTTTATCTTTAGGTCTATGAACCAATTCTCGTGTCTCATTTTTCACAATCTGATCTAGTTCTTCCTTTATTATTTGAATCCAATGATCATCCTTGCATGCCTCATCTACACTCTTAGGTTCAACTTGAGAAATCAAACATAATTCCTCATGTACTTTGTTTCTTGTCATTACTCCTATATCTTTGCTTCAAACTTTCCAAATTTTTATTTAGTGTAGGAGTTTCTATCTCAACTCTTATCTCTTCTCTTAGTTCCATTCTCTATTCTCCTCTATGCCCAATAACTTGTACATCATTTTGCAAATTAGTTTTAGTCTCAGAAAAAACTCCATTGTTTCCTCTAACAATTTTAGGATTATATTCTTCTTCATTAACAATAGTTACTAAAGTTATTTCTTCGAATACTTCTGCTTTCTCAACCAATTCAAGCTCATTATCTTTATCATCACCATCATTCAAGAATCTTCCATACTTTAAATTCTTCATTATCATCATAAAGTGAATTCTTCCTAGTTTTTCTTACTCTCTTAGGAAATCTAGATGAAAAATGACCAAATTCTTTACATGGCCAACAAATATTTTTTTTTATACCTTTTGGCTCTCTTTTCATGAGCACATTAATTCCTTCTTTGATATTTATGTCTTCTTTGAAATGAGATCTATCTTCATTTGTGCTTCTATTCTTTTATATGCAACAAAAATATTCTAGATCTAGAAACTCAATCTTATGTTCTATTTATAATTCTAATATCTCACCAAGGAACTCCATCTTCTGAACATCAAATTTATTTCCATCAAATTTAGGACTTTCTTTTCTCAAGTGACCCACCATTGATCTCCTAGAGCTATTAAGCTTTCTCATCAAGGACCTAATACTCTGATACCAATTGTTAGAAAGTAAAGTCCACCAATATAACTGAGAAGGGGGCGGGGGGGGGGGGGGGGTTGAATCAACTATCTACCTATTATAATAATTATCAACCTTATTTATCATTAACCTTATTAGAAATATAATCAACAACCATAAAAAGATACTCAAACACAATAACACTAGATATGTTAACTAGGAAAGCTGTTGATCAAAGGGAAAACCCCAATGGGGATGGTACCCAAAAAATGATGTGCTAATATAAATGTTTCCTTTTAGAGGATGAAATATTTTAGGATCTAATGTAATACTTTTAGTACATATTAGTTCCTATTAGGAGACTTTGAATCCCTATTTCCAACCCTATTAGGAGTTGTGCCAACCTTGTTTAGATGTTTAGAAGGTAGATGGACCCATTGTCCAAACAACTTCAGGGGCAAGATCACTGAACTCACTATCCAAATGGTCTTTGTATTATTCCTTTTATAATAATAGAAATGAACTATACTTGTACTTCCTCTTCTTCTTTCCTTTCAATTGGACTTCTCTTCTTCTTATCTCGATACAAAATCACCAACTTTGCATCCAATAATCCCTTGGATCGCTTACTCACATTTACCAAATACTTCACTCTTGTTCACACAATTCACACTTCACCCACATTTCCAAACAAGGAAAACATCCTTCCTTTATACCATGTCCTCAAAATAATTCCTTGAGTTGGCCTTGAGGCTTTCCCAATTATAATAGGACCGCATTAAGATAATTAATTATTTGTATAATTACACAACACCGTCAGCTCACAATCTTTACAAATTCTCACATGTGCAACCTCCTATCTTGTGCACTCACTAACATCATCATCAAGATATCTACTGTTACTTTCTAACATCAAATTTCATGACTCCATCTCTATTAGGATATATAATCCATTCATCAAAAATTGCTTCTCAGGAACTATGTCTTTATACTACTTTCAGTAAATCAAGCATATCTTCTACATCTCTTTGGCTCACTTCATACACACTTAACCATGTCATTAGGACATAGTGTAGAACATGTCTCTAACTATTCTTTTCTTGATCATCAATACTCCATATATATGACCTCATTCTATGTTTTTTCCTTGGCCAGTCTTCACATAAATATTGTTATGTTGACATCAATGACAAAGATAGTCATGAATACAACATGTCAATTGTGCTAACAATCTCACACGTGCTCCAAAAATTCTTAGGATACTCTCCCAAAGGAATACCATTAACATTCATGCTAACATGAAGGTCATTTCTCTATACACACTTTGGATGGAAAAGTGGTCTTTTAATTCTATTAAACTCTTGAACATTAACTAGAAATCTCTAATTGGATGGTAGATATACCAAATTGTATGGTTATCACTTTGTGCTTGCAAACCATTTTTGACATAATATTAGGGTGAATTTTCCTTCCTACCTATTGCAATCTCTTGCCATTTCTACTCAAGCCATTTAGTATGACCCAACTGGGGAACATGTATGCCATGAAAGGCTTATGATTTTGATCATCAATGTGCTCAAATCTAAAAAAATTCAGAAACCAAGAAATTTTAAAGTGGAAAATCAAGATACTAAAGGGAGTATTCAAGAAAAAGGCTATGACTCTGATACACAAGATGAGGCTAAAGGAGGTTTGGCTAGCCCTAAAATTGGTTCTGGTGGTAGCAACAAGAAAAGGAAGAAGAATATTGAGGAGGATTCTAATCGGGAGCGAGAAAGGGATTTTGTTGAAGAAATTGTTCGTGAGCACATCAAAAATAGGGGAGGTAGTAAAGGTAAAGGTAAGGGTTGTCTAGATGAGAAAGTGTCTATGCATTTTGATGATGCGCCTTTGACTCAATGCCTAGAGAGGAAAAGGAAGCTTGGGCGGTGTTAGGTCAATAAAAATGCTAAGAAAGTTAAAGATGATTCTAATGCTGATATTGATAAGCAGGTATCTAAATCTGAAGGAGGTGATAGTGGGTTAGGGTTTTCTAAAGGTATGTTTGGCAACCCGGGCTCTATTCAGAAGGACATTGGCATCTTAAAGCATAAAACGTTTCTGCTAAACAAGGAAATGGAACAATTTTACAAAATGGCCAAGGGGAAAAGAACCCTAGGACAACATATTGAGAAGCTCTCAGAGGTCATAGGAAATGCTAAAGAAGTAAAAAATCTGATGCATAAGATTCCTGTGTTGGAAGCTAAACAAAGGATTGTGGACAAGGATATTAGTAGTGTCTAGGGGAAGGTGTCAAAACTTGAATCTAGACTAGGCAACATGGACAAACAGCTTAAGCAGATGGTGGAAAATGTTTCTACCTTCCTAAAGAAGAATGAGGTAGGTAAAGACCAGGATTCTCCATTGGGGGCTGATTCTCAAGGACCAAGTATGCGTACCTAGGCCCATTCAAAGAAGATTGAGGAAACCAATAGAAAAGATGAGGTCAAAGTTGTTGCTAAAACCATGCATTCTTTGGTGGACCAGTCTATGAATTTGATCAATACTCCTTAGTTGGTTAGTTGCTATTCCTTTGCTGGACTTTTGCTATTTTTTCCAGCACTATCCTCTATGACCTCTTTTTGTTGTTTGAGGTTTGTTTCATGCTTGGTCTTGGTTTCTTTTATCTGTAGTTCTTTTCTCTTGCTTGTATCCAAAACTCTATTGTTGTATAGGTTTCTAGTCCTTCAAAACCTGCTTTTACTTAATCAAAACTAGAAATCTCTAATTGCAAAGATGGAAGAAATCATAAATAAAATGTAGGACAATATTGATAAAGAGAAAATAAGGGAGCCCAATTATTATGATAATGTTATTTAGTGTAAATAGTTAGAGTAGAGAAAATTGAAAAGATAATTTGTAATGGGCACCCCAGAAAAGCCCAAGAACTAAACCAATTGCTGAAAGATATTGTAATGTCTTTGCATAGATTTAAACCACATAACATGAACAAAAAGGAATTCATGCAAATTGAAAATTGAACTACTGCTGAAATAATATTAGTTCTCAAATGAATAAAATTAGATACATAGCAACTCACTAAGTACTCCAACATCATCATATACATAACAAACTGCTCAACTCACTAATTACACCCAATCTACCTGTAGCTATAAATGCATCCAAGCTGGCTGTTAATGAGTTAATAGAAATGAATTCCAAAGGCCAAACCCCAAGGGAATGACGTCTAGAATGTCACAAGAGAGGATGGACATCCTCTAATGCCAAGAACAGAACTATACATCCAAGTTCCTATCAAATGCAATTCACCATCATCTGATACAAAACAATGAAGCTCCCACCTCTACTTATACTTTTCCTTCACCCTTCTAGAAGGAAATAAAATATTAATTAATTGCATTTACTAGAAGCTTCCCCATTTCAATAATTAATGCACTCTCTAGGAACTCCTCCCTTGCAATACAATAATTAATTGTGCTTCTAGAAAATTAAATTACTAGAGGCTTCCCCCTTTTCAATAATTAATGCACTATTTAGAAGCTTCTCCTTGCAATACAATAATTAATTAAATTAATTTAATATAAAGTTACCTTTTAATTTTAATTTATTTAATGACTTTATAAGAAATTAATTTAATCAATTTCTTATTTCTCCACTTAGCCTTTGGAGAATGTAAAGGCTAAGAACTCCACTGAGTTGCTAAAAAATGGGGACAGTATAGTTTGCCCTCCTTGAAATTGCTTATCCTCAAGCAATCTAGCAACACAATGAACTCCAATCTCCACTTGTATCCCAAATGAAGTAGTATGTGATATTATCCCTGTAGACATTAAATCAATTGCAAACTAACATCATCAAGACCAACCAAATATCCTGCAAAATAGCACCCAAAACTTGTGTTGATGATGTAGAAGTCAAAATGTCACCAGAAGGAAACTTCGTAGAAGATCTATGAAATCTCTTCTTCCTTGTATCCACCCACATAATATATATTGGATTGGAATCCTTATCATCATCAACATGCATTGAAGAAGATGTAGCTACAAGTGAACCATATGCACTCATGCTAATTGTATCAATAATAGATGTAGCCGCATTGAAATATATGGACATAGGAACAACACTAACTGCTGCAATAGAAAACTGAACCGGATGTGTAGTTGATGAAAACTCATAACCATCAACATGTGTGCCATCATTAGAACACACATCAAAAACTACATGCATACTGCTAAACTCCTCATTGGATGGTTCAACTAACACAAAAGTGGCTGCTGATATGATAGTTTCCTTGCCTTCTCCTAATCCCACTATTGTTGTATCACCATCCCTTGAAAAAGCCTCATATGTGGACTCCTGTCTTTGCACACATGACTCAATGCTAGATTGTGAATCAATAATACTAGAGCGTAAACCCACATCTACTAACTTCGTTGAAACACCCATATCACCAACATCATAGCTGGGTGGCTCTAGATGTGTCTTGATCCCACCCGAGGAAGCAACTGCCTCCTGCACTATAGCAACATCATGAGATCTCACATACAAATGTTCAATATTGGTGCCCATCTATCTAACCATAAGCTGCAACATTATATCTATTCACCTATTTTACTCCCATTGCATACATTGTCCCTCCTCTAATGTACCTAGTAACTGTCTGAACATTACATCCTTATTTGAACCGATATACATTATTTCAAGCACTTTTCCCTCTATTTGGCTATTCCAAATTCCCTATAAGACCTCCACAGGATGATATGACTTATAGCTCTGATACCATTATAATGACAAGACTTGTAGCTCTGATACCACTATAATAATTCCAATAGGTTATAACTTCTTCAAACACCAAAATATTTTATACTTCAGTTGTTTTTCAATAATTAATGCACTGTCTAGAAGCTTCTCCTTGCAATACAATAATTAATTAAATTAATTAAATATAATGTCACCTTTTAATTATTTTAATTTATTTAATGACTTTATAAAAAAATAATTTAATCAATTTCTTATTTCTCCACTTAGCCTTTGGAGAACGTAAAGGCTAAGAACTCCACTAAGTTGCTAAAAAATGGGAACATTACATAATTAATGACATAACTAAGAGCTACCAAGTGATAATGGAGGCCGTTATTGAATGCCTTAATAAATTAGTGGGTAATGTGGACTAGAATGTAGAAAAGTTGTTGCTTCTCAATTTAGAAAATCCTAGTATGTTGGGAACTCCCCAAGGAAAGTGAAAAGGACCAGAGAGAGCACAAGGAAACTAAAATCAATTAGCATGAAGATGGAAAAAGAATATCTCAAATTGGTCATTGATAAAATCAAGCATTTAAAGGAGGAGATGGTCTTGGACCAAATATAATGTCTATTGTGTTGGGTTTTACTATTTTTTGGTGTCCTATCTTTTTTGTGTGTGCTATTTTGGATTTGTAGCTAGCAGTTATTTAGGTGCTAGTTGTTTTAATGGCTTGTTAGTGTTTTGGGGGTGTTTCTTCCTCGCAATAGTTTTTCTTGTTTGGAATTTATAGATTTATTTTTTGTATTAAGTATTGGTGTTTTAGGTCACATGTAGAAAATTTATTTTAACCCTTAATCAAAAAAATCATAAAAAGCCCCCTAAAAGTTAGTAGTCACTCTAATTGAGAATCCATTCAGTTTGTACTGAATATTTCTACAGTGCAAGCTCTTATATTTCAACAAGAACACCTAGATTTGGCCACTTATTTAAAAATGTATAATCATCTTAAAGGTTCCTTACACCTAAGGATATGTAAATACCCAATATCCCTATCAAATCTTGTACTTAGGTACCAAGATAGAAATAGGAAACTCTTGCAATCTAGTTATCATGACTTTGATGTCCCCTAAAGTTCTTAATATGTTCATAAACTGTTATCTAATTTGGCACCAAATAAGGGAACATACACATTATAGATCAAACAAGAACAATAATCTTTTAGATTTTTACATATTATGTTTAAATTTTGGTATGGCCTAGCTTTAAATAAAAAAATAGAAAATGCTATTTTTTCTCCAAAGGAAAGATAAGTCATACAAAAAACAAAATCCTGAGAAATGCCATCTCCATTAGCCCAAATCTAAGAGCTCAAATTATTCAATTTAATTTTCTCTATTTTATTTTTGTAAATAATAACAATGTTAAGTGTCATTTTAATAATCAACCATGTGAGGAAATAAATTTTTTTGGGAGATTTAGGTTCTATATGTTCTAGCTCAAAAACTTCATTAAGAACCTAGGGTAAAGAGTTTCTCACCAAAAGTTACCGTAACTAATGCTTGAGATCCAGTCTCAAGATATTTATGAGACATGTAACTGGTATTATGGATATTTGGTTGCTTCCTATCCTCATGATTGGTTATACTTATATCAATTATTAAGGTGGTCTAAATTTCTTAGTCCTCTAAGTAGCTATAGTTCACATTATATTTTGATGTTAAATTTATTTTGTATCTATGTTATCTTTTCAAATATTATATCTCATTTAATTTACTTACACATTCTATCCATCTTTATGTTCCACAATAGCCATTTCTAGTGTTCATACATGCCTAGGTGACCTTCTCTGAGGTATTTTCATTAGCCTTTGAAGGGTTTCTCTTGCTCACACTATCCTTATAGATGATATTTCTTCTAAAATCCATGGCCTCATATCCAACCATCATACACTTAAAATATCATATTGGGAAATATTCATAAATAGTTTCCTCCATCTACAATCCTAAGGTCAATGTGAGCCAAATTGAGTGTCAAATTGGCTCATTGATGTAATAAAAATAAGTGTATCTATCCTATTAGGATATTGATATAAAAAAATCAGTTGTCCATTTTTTGAGTCAAATTCATATGGTTCATGAGTGATGGTCCATGAGAACCCATCTCTAATGAGAAATAATGGTATACTTACTATCTCTTGTATCTATGTGATTATTATAAAGGTGACCATTGGACTTTTGGAGAGGTGAGCCATCCTTGCACGAAAGAAACCTTTAATGTATAGATGTAGAAAGTGGACTGTGAAAAATATTTTTACCTTACCGTACATTGAATATTTATAATTGCATTTACATAGTTTCAAAAGAAAGACATTTAAATAATTGTTTTTCATCCTTTAAAAAAAAAAAAATACTTAAAAATAAATAAATTACGTGCCCTTCCTGAAAATTAAATACTTTTCATTATCATTTAAAGATAGTTTTTAAGACAAAATTAAATACTTTCCATTATCATTTAAAAATAGTTTCATAGCATAATTCAATACAGATCTTTATAGTTCCATCAGGAGATTTACCTACAACTTTATCTTTGTAAGATAAAAATTGAGAATTGGGAACTCTGTCAACTCCCGTTAATGGGGTAATGGCCATACACTCTTCTCCTCTTATCTCTTTGCCAATTTTCATATAAAACCCTTTAATCCTTTCCATTTCACAACTATTACGTGACGCATGCATAAAGCACAGTGGTTATCTAGGATAATGAAAATATTGATTTCCAATAACACCCATCATTTAATGAAGAAACCATATTGGTTTGTAGTAAGAGAAGAGTACAGCCACCACATCCAGATGAGGATCAATTTATAAGAAGTCGCCCACCCCCATTAATTTATCCACCCTACTCTCACCACCAACTTTTCTATAGAAACCCTCAAAAGCCTTCCATTGCACAAAACTTTCTGGATTTGCTGCAGAAGCCCTAAGGAAGCTAGGTATTGTCATACAAGGTTAAAGACGTGTTTTTTATTGCCATACTTTGGTCTGAGGAGGAGCGGTGGAGAGACCCAGGTTTGGAACCTGACAGAAGAATGCCCAAAAGAACTCAAATTTCACCTTTCCAAGAGGCTTAGTAAGTAGATCAACAACCTATGAAGAAGATGGATAAAACTAGATTTGAATGTGGTGCTCAATCACTTGTTCTTGAACATAATGACAATTAAATTCAATATGTTTGTTGTGCTCATGAAAAATAGAATTCTTCACAAGATTTAATACGCCTTGATTATCACAAAAATAGAATTTGTGTCTGATCATATGATATATCTATGTCTTCTAAGATATGACACAACCACATTATCTTATGCATATGTTCTCATACAACAAAATATTCATCTTTGGTTGATGAAAGAGAAGTAACTTTTTTCTTCTTATTCATTTATGAAATAAGGCCAGATCCAAAATTAAAGATATACCTTTGTGTCTGATCATATGATATATCCATGTCTTCTAAGATACGACACAATCACGTTGTCTTATGCATATCTTTTCATACAACAAAATATTCATCTTTGATAGATGAAAGAGATGTAACATTTTTCTTCTTACTCATTCATGAGATAAGGCCAGATCCAAAATTAAAGATATACCTTGATGTTGATTTTTGGTCATCAAAAGATCCAGCATAGTTTGATTCAGCATAACTCTAAAAAAAATATTTGCATCAGTTTATATACTATATCATACTCAAGAGTTCCTCAAACATATCACAAAACAACTTGACTTCCATCCAATGATATTTCTTTGGCTCTTGCATTAAAAATGATAGATATCTGAAAACAACGTATAAATCCGGTTTGGTATAAGTCAAGTAAATGAGACTTTAAAAAATCTATCTATAGAGAGTTGCATCTATATCAAGTGAATCCTAGAAGTGAGAGATTTGTAAACCCGATTCCATCAAATTAGACATAGGATTACAATTGATCATTCTAGACTTGTCCAAGAGTCTCTTGCCATATTTCATTAGAGAGATAAAGATATGATCGTTTTGTTGCCAAAATTCTAAGCCAAGACAATAATGTAGTAGCCCTAAATCAGTCATATCAAAAGATTTCTTTAGATCATGCTTGATAATATCAATGAGATTCTCCGAGCTTCATGTAATGCTAAGATCATCCACATAAAAGATAAGTGTGACAATCTCCATTCCAACCTTTTATTATATATAAATTAGGATCAAACGTGCTACAAATTAAACCATGCCATAAAAGGTGATCATCTATTTTAATGGAATATAATATAGGAAAGAGGGGATCTCATTCTCTCAAACATTTGGAGGGTTTAAAATTTTAAGAAGGTTATCCATCGATAATTATCTCAACAAGAGAGGTGTCAATTAACTAGTTGACCAACTGGATAAAGCAATTACCAAAACTGAAATTCCTCAAAACTTTCATTAGAAGTCCCAATAAACCCTATCATAAGCCTTTGATAGGTCTAATTTTAAATGAAAAACTTGGCACTCAGAACTATTGGTTGAGTAAATCACTTCATGAAATTTGATAATGGAATAAAAAATCAATATGCCAAGCACAAACCCATTTTGCTGGGGAGAGATAATCTTAGGTAGGATAGAAATGAGTCTCAAAGTTAGCATTTTGGTGAATACCTTGTAAATGGAATTGGAAAAACTAATGGGTATAAAAAAATCCATTGTTTTAGCTCACTTCTTTTTAGGAATAATGAAAATAAAGATTGAGTTCAGCTCTTTGAGCAACTGCCTTGAACCAAAGAACCCTTTTATCAAAACACAAATATCAGAACCGAAAAGACCCAGAATGCTTGGAAGAAAATATGGGAAAATAATAAGGGTTGGGTGAATCTACCCTTTAAACAAAACCACATCCTTTTTGACTTCACCATCAGAAAAAATACCCACTAATATTTATTCATGTTATCAGATCCATAATAGAAAGGATTGAATCAAGAAGCAGATCTTGCCCAATGAGGCAAAGAGTGTGGTCTTTTGAAAATAGAGAAGAGAAGAAGTCCATATTATAATATGAAATTTTCCTATCAGTATGCAAAAAAAATTCACAGAGATAACACTAGAAATTCTAATAGAAGCTCTATGTTTAGAACCTATCATATGAAAGAATCTAGAATTCCTATCACCATCCTTTGGCCAGAGAACTCTTGATCTTTGCCTCCAATAACTTTCCTCTTTAGTAACAATGTCATGATAATTGACAATAGACACTTTTCATTTTTCCTTGACTCTCTTGTATCCTAATGATGGATCATGTAGTATGATCTCAAAAATTGATGTCAAAAGAACTTACACAATCATTCCCAAAAAACTAATAGAACAATGGAAAATTTCCCCTTTTCTCTTGAACCCTAATAATCCCCTTCCTTTTAGATTTCCTCATGCACTTCATCATGTTGTGATATGGAGCCTAATCAAGCTTGGAGGTTTATTCAACATGACTTCCCCCCAGAGTGCCATTCATCTTGCAAAGAATTCAGCTCTGCATTCAAAGACAAAACACATACAGTTGCGGTATTATTTCATTCAGACAGTTTTGGATGATGGATAGTTAAGGATGGACACGATACATATAGATGACAATATAGTAAATATGTTTATAAAGGTAGTGATGAGGGAGAAATTAAACTCCTCTTTAGCTTTGGTTGGTCTTCTAGACTGAACAAAATGCAAGAACAGAAGAGTCTAGGGTGGTTTGATATTTCAATAGAAGCTATCTGTTTAGCAGTGCTATGATCAATCTCCAAGAGGGAGGTTATCATTGTGGAGTCTAATCAGTCTCCAAGTGGGAGATTGTTGTGATGTTGAGCCTAATCAGACTTAGAGGCTTATTCGATGTGATTTTCTCCCCATATTATTTCTATGCCCCGAAAACATGGTCAAGGGGCAGTGTAGCTGCTATTTTTCCTTTTGGATGACTTAGTCTTGCCCTAATTTTCTAAGCCAAAAAATCTTGTATAAAAAGGTTTAGGTTAGGGATTTCATAATGTAATGGTGATATTGTAGCTTCTTATGGTAGTGTTGAGTTATAAGGGATTGCAGATTGTAATCACTAGATAATAATAATATTAGACTTGTTGTTGGTGGACATAGCCTAGGGATTGGGTGAACCACATTAAATTTTGTTGTCTTGTGTTCTCTTCTATGTGATCTATTATTTTATGATATTGGTTATATTTACATGTATCTATTATTTATGTCCGAGGTTGATCCTAACAAGTGGTATCAGAGCTAGATGTTCGTCATTTTGTTTTAAGCGATCCTCTGCAGAAAGGTCTAATGGTTGAGTGAGATTCTCATGGTTGAGTGAGAGCGATGAAAGATGAGGGTAAGCTAAAGGTGGAAAAGTTTATTGGGCAAAACTTTTAGTTATAGAAGATCCAAATGGAGGACTATCTTTATCAGAATAATTTATGGAAGCCATTAGAAGGAAAAACAAAGAAACATGGAACTATGATAGATGAGGACTGGGATATTTTAGACAAAAAGGAACTTGGAAGCATTTGATTATGCTTGGCACCATTAGTGACATTTAACATTACAAAAGAAAAGATGACAAAAGAGTTGATGCAAACCCTAGCAAAACTATATGAAAATCCCTCCACTTCAAACAAGGTATTTCTCATGAAGCATTTATTTAATATGAATATGACAAAAGATGGATCTATTGTAGATCATTTAAATGAGTTTAATACTATTACTAGTTAGTTATTTTCTTTGGGTATTAATTTTGATGAAGAAATTAGGGCTATCTTGATTTTGTGTTCTTTACTTGAAAGATGGAATGACTTGGTAATGATTGTGAGTAATTTCATTTTTGAATCTAATATCCTAAACTTTGATGATGTGATTGGTGTTATTCTAAGTGAGGAAACTCATAGGAAAACTTCAGGTGGATCTATATCAGGAAGTGCTTTGAATGCACAAAGTAGAGACAGAACAAATGAGAGAGGAAATAATTCTAAAAATTGTGAGAAATCAAGAGGAAAGTCAAAGGAAAAGTGGTCTCAGTCTTGAGGACAAAGAGATTGCTAATACTGTGGTAAACTAGGGCATAAGAAGAAAGATTGTTGGACTCAAAAAGAAAAATGAAGGAGATAAATGAGAAGGGAACAAGGAGGAAAATGTGGTAAATAACAAATCCAAAGAGGATTTTTTTCTTCTTTCTTTAGAAAGTATTGATGATTCATGGGTTTTATATTCTGGTGCTTCATTTCATGCTACACCCCATAGAGGTTATTTTATTGATTATGTCCATGGGGATTTTGCGATTTTTTATTTGGGGGATAATGAACCTTGTCAGATTATTGGAAAGGGAAAAGTTAAGATTAAGTTGTAGAATGGGAATCATTGGCTACTACATGAGGTAAGACATGTTCCAAGGCTGGGTGAGAATTTAATTTTAGCAGGACAACTCAATTATGAGGGTTGTGTAGTTAATTTTAATGATTAAAATTGGGAGTTTTCAAAAGATTCCCTTGTAGTAGCAAAAGGTGTGAAAGTAGGCACCTTATATCTTTGTATAGGTCATACTATTCCTTCTACTTTGATTCTTTTAGAGAAAAATGAAATTTCAAGAACAATTGCTGTAGTTGAACAGGAAGAACAAACTATTGCTGTAGATTCTGATATAGTGCTATGGCACCATCGACTTGGGCACATGACTAAGAAATGTATGAAAGTACTTCATTCAAAGAAAGTTTTACCAAGTTTGAAAAAGCTTAATATGGATTTCTATGAAAGTTGTGTGTATATAAAATAAAAGAGAGTGAGTTTTGTGAAGACTGGGAATGAAAAGAAAAGTGAGAGATTAGAACTTTTGCACACAGATGTATAGGGAAAAGCTCAGATATCTTCCCTTGGTGGCTCTCATTATCATGTTACATTTATTGGTGATGCAACTAGAAAAGTCTGGGTTTATTTTTTTAAATAGAAATCTGATTTATTTTAAATTGTTAAGAAATGGAAATGCTTGGTTGAAAATGAGACTGGAAAGAAATTAAAATATCTTAGATCTGATAATGGTGGTGAGTATTGTAGTCATGGATTCAAAGGTTATTTCTCCACTAATGGTATTCATAGACAAAAAACTATTCCAAGGACTACATAGGAACATGGAGTGGTTGAATGCATGAACATAACTATAATGGAGTTTGCAAGGAGCTTTAGGTTGCATGTAGGGTTTCCCTTAAACATGTGGGCAAAGCCTATCAATACTATTGTATATTTGATTAATGGAGGTCCCTCTACTCCTTTGGGCTATGGTATTCCAAAGGAAGCATGGACTAGTAAGAAGGTGAGTTATTATTTTCTCAAAACCTTCAGCTGTGAAGCATTTTCTCATATAGATTCTGAAAATAGAACCAAGCTAGAAGCTAAGTCAAAAAAATGTGTATTTGTTGGATATGGAATTGATGAATTTGGTTATAGGCTTTGGTACTATGGAAATCATAAAATTTTAAGAAGCAGTGATGTCATATTCAATGAGAAAGTGTTATACAAAAATTTGTTGCAGCAACATGAGAAGAAAAAAAATGATTGTGTAGTGCTAGATGATACTCAAAAAGATGATGTTCTAGCAATTCCTCATGATCTACAACAACCACAACAACAAATAACACACACTCTAGTGAATGTTAGATGGTCAACGAGGCTAAGTAGACCTCTAGAAAGATTTTCTCCTTCTATGTACTCTATTTTACTAATAGATGCTGGTGAACTTGAATGTTATGATGAAGCTATGCAAGTGGATAAAAACATTCAGTGGGAGTCTACAATGAAACAAGAAATTGACTCTTTGCTGAAATATAAGACATTAGATTTATGCAAGTTTCCTTTAGGTAAAAGGGCTTTACAGAATAAATGGGTTTATAGGTTTAAAGAAGAGGATGAAGGTAAGAAAATATTTAAATCCAGGTTAGTGGTAAAATGATTTGCATAGAAAAGGGCATTGATTTTGGTGAGATATTTTCTCTTATTGTTAAAATGACTTCTATTCACACTATTTTAAATATTGTGGCTACTAAAAATTTGTATTTGGAGCACCTTGATGTTAAAACACCCTTCCTTCATGGTGATTTGGATGAAGAGATATATATGGCACAACCACAAGGATTTAAGGTCAATAGTAAGGAGAACTTAGCGTGCAGATTGAAGAAAAGTTCATATGGCTTGAAGCATGCACCTCGGCAATGGTATATGAATCTTGACAATTTTATGCATGAGAATGGATATAGTAGGTGTCATTTAGATCATTATGTTCATTTTAAGAGGTTGGGTGATGATAGCTACATTATTTTAATGTTTATATGTTGATGATATGCTTGTAGCTGGGTCTAACATGGATCAGATTATGGAGCTGAAAAGTCAGTTAGCACATTCATTTGCTATGAAGGATTTGGGGGCTGTAAACCAAATCCTTGGTATAAAGATTTGCAAAGATAGAATGAATAGGAAATTGAAATTATCTCAAGTTGATTATATTGCAAAGGTGTTGCAATGTTTCTCTATGGAGAATGCTAAAGCTGACATCAATCCTTTACTTGGTCATTTGAAGTTGACTAAGGAGATGATTCCAAAGAAACAAGAAGAGGATAAGATGTCCAAGGTACCTCATGCTTCAACTGTAGGAATCTTGATGTATGGTATGGTATATGTAAGGCCAAATATTGCACATATAGTGGGAGTCGTTAGCATGTATATGAGTCATCTAGGGCTAGAGCATTGGAATGCAGTTAAATGAATTCTTAGTTATTTAAGAGGAATATCCAGTAAGTGTCTACATTTTGGGGGCTTTACTGCTAATTTACAGGGCTATGTTGACTCATATTTGGCAGGGGATATTGATACCAGGCATATTACTATAGGTTATGTATTTTTTGTTGGTGGGGCAGCAATGAGTTAGGTTTCTCAATTACAAAAAGTTAATGTTTTATCCACTACAGATGTAGAGTATGTTTCTACTACAAAGGTAGCCAAAGAGATGATATGGCTTTAGTTCTTCATGGAAGAATTAGGACACCCATAGAGAGATAATTATTTATTCATAGATAGCTAGAGTTCCAGTCATCTTGCAAAGAATTCAGCTCTACATTCAAAGACAAAACACATACAGTTGTGCATACCATTTCATTCAGTCAGTTTTGGATGATGGACAATTAAGGTTGGACAAGATACATATATATGACAATCTAGTAGATATGTTTACAAAGGTAGTGACAAGGGAGAAGCTAAAATCCTCTTCAACTTTGGTTGGTCTTCTAGACTAAACAAAATACAAGAACATAAGTGTCTAGGGTGGTTTGATATTCTAGTGGGAGCTACTAGTTTAGTAGTGCACTATGATCAATCTCCAAGTGGGAGGTTATTGTTGTGGAGTCTGATCAATCTCCAAGTGGGAGGTTATTGTGATGAGGAGCCTAATTAGACTCAAAGGTTTATTCAAAACATTTTTCTCTCCATATTATTTCTCCAAGGGTTTGGGGGAAGTGCCCATAAGATGGGGCCAAGGGGCAGCACCCCTGTGGGGTCCTGGGCCAGCACCTTAGGTGTGCTCCCTATTATAGTACAAGGTGGGGTTGATGGGAAATGCCCCCATAGGCATTTTCAGGGGTAGTGCATTCGAAGCCTAAAATGACCTTATATTGTAAAAGGCTTTGGCTGCTATTTTTCTTTTTGGATGACTTATTCTAGCCCTAGTTTCATAAGTGACAAAAGCTTGTATAAAAAGGCTTAGGGTTAGGGACTTCATAATGTAATGGTGATATTGTAGCTTCTTGTAGTGATATTCAACTGTAAGGGATTGTAGATTGTAATCAATGGATAATAATAATACTGGACTTACTATTGGTGGATGTAGCCTAGGGATTGGTTGAACCACATTAAATCTTGGTTTTTTTTTTTCTCTTCTATGTGATTTATTATTTTCTGATATTGGTTATATTTTCATGTAACTATTATTTCTATCTGAGGTTAATCCTAATGTGTCAAACCCATATATTATGTCCTTTTTTGAAGAAACATATCACCAAAGGTCTCCTTATTCTATATTTTCACTTTGTCCTTACAAAATAGGGATTTTTCATAATTTTCAATATAGTCAACCCTTCCACTCTTAGTTGCTACAAATATTGAATAAAATTTTCAAAATCAAGGTGTTCCAACCATATATGTTCAAACTTGAAAGGGAAATTCCTCTTCACAACCAGTAGTTCTACCATCAAGGAAATTGGAAAATGGTCAAAGTCGATTTTGGTAACAATAGAAAGACAATAATTGAATTGGTTAAGCTAGAATCTTGAAACTAGAGCTCTATCAAATTTGAATTGGATTAGGCTCTTACCCTTCTATGATTAGACCAAGTAAAGGACCCCTCTGAAGGTGCACATCAAGAAATTCTTGCTAGTTAATGAAGTTCATAAGGTCTATTCTTCCATCAAGGTAGCCTTGTGTTGAAATTTCACTAGCCTTATCACTAACATTAAGAGGAGAGTTGAGGTCCCCCATGATGAGTCAAGGCTCATTCAAGAAGGAATTCCTTAAGGATCCAAGTCTTTTTTCGAAAACCATCCTACCATTTTTAGTATTGGGAGCATATGTATTTGACAAGATCCACAAAAAATTATCTCTAATATGGGTTAACTAAATACAAGAAATATTATTCTTAGAAATGATAAGCCCACCTTAAATGAGGAAGTCATTCCAAAACATAGCCACACCACTTGAGGCTCCCTTTGAGTCATAACCAACCACTTTCCCATTTTTAAATAGCGACAAAATTTTCATTTTTTTATTTAGACATATTACTTTTTGAATCATGACAACATCCAGTTTATGGTTCCAAATAAAAGTCATAGCACATCTTTCTTGTGATGGTTCTTCAAACACCTAATGATACAAGAAATTATCTTCATTTAGAACATAGTGAGTACAACTCCTAGATGGTTTTTTGTCTTACATATGCAATGTCTTGTTTGCAAGAAAAATTCCTTTCCTTTTTTTATTTCTTTCTAAGGTCATACTTCTTATCCCTAACATCAAGTTTAAGAATGTTGTAGGTAACTTTGTTAACAAAGTAAGGCATTGTTTTATTATTCTTCTTTTGACAGCTTACAAATTTCCATTGTGTCTCTTTAGACCAAACCAGAAAAGATAAATTTGTTTTCTTAGATTATTCATTCTCCTTAGCTCATGAGGAGAAATTGGTTTCAGGGAAAAAAGACAATTCTTCTGATGAAATGGGTCCCAGTGGTTCAAAAACTAGTCCCTTATTTTTAGTAAACTTCACAACCACCTATGAGGTAGAGCACTACAAGCCTTGAAGTACCACATGAATGCTTTTCTCAATGTCCCTTGTCTTAGAAAATCCCATCGTTCCATTACCAAGCTGACACCAAGGATTCACAACCAGCCCATTAAAATTGATAGGAAAGGATTCCTAGATATCCTCAACCACAAACTCTCCATCTTCCAACCCACCAAGGGGTTGAGTTTTAGAACCACTAGATGTGAGGGAAATAAGGAAAAGGGAAAACACATGTGACTCAATAGAATCTACCACCCCCAAGGATGATTACCTAGGAAAAACCCATTGTGTCTTACCAAAAATGTCACAATGGATCTCCATAGGAACTAGAACCCCAATAATTACCTTGGGTTCCTCCAAAACTAGAAAGACATTAGAAATCACTACAAAAAATGAAGAAGATCCTTTCAAAACATATTTCAATTGACTTTCCTTCATAGAGGTGAAGGAGATAGGACCTATCTTACCATCCACTGCCATTTTGGAAGAATGTTTCTTATGGACCCATTCCTAATTAATGCAATGACCAAAAGACCCCTGAAGAAAAGGGTCCTTGACCAATTTTTTTTTCTTTCTTTGGATAGTTTTTGCCCCTATGATTTACCTAAATACAAATAAAATTGGCAAAGAGGAGAGATTCAAACTAAACCACTTGTTTCACCATCCTTTGCTTGGAATTAATAGAAATAACTGAAGGGAGGTTCTCTAATCTAGATACATTGACATAGATCCTAGAAAAGATAAGCCTATATCAAGAAACCATACTCTGATCAACAAAAAGATATTGGCCAAAATAAGCTTCTACACCCTTAAAAACTTCTTTATTCTAGAATTCCAAAGGTAACAGGTTGGGAGTCTAACCTACATAGGGATAGAGACGAAGAATTTATCATCAAAATTACATTTCGATATTTATTTTTTGAAAAAAAGGATATTTTACCAAACATCCAAGGCCTTATACAAAGAACCATGTAATAAATCCTCCTTATTAGAAAACCCAAATGAGAGAAAACCCTTTGAAAGAGTAGCAATCTCAACGTGAACATTCAGGTACTAGTTTCTAAACAAAAGATATTATGTCATCAATATTAGGATGAGATCCTAGAATCTTACCTTTGCGCATAAAATCCAAGGCTAAAATTGAAGAATATAGATGAGGGTTAGGAATTAAGAGAGAAAACTCCCCATTTTGACACCAAACTTTGATAGGCTCCACTTGAGAAGAAGATTTCCCAAGAAGACTAGCACCAAATAGTTTTCACTAGTCCTTCTAATCCCACTTGAAATTCTCGAGAGAAGACACACCTGACTCCACTATCTCAGAATGCATTCCAAATTATTTCTGAAGTGGGACTTCAAAACCACAAGATTCATCCAAGGCTTCCTAAAAACCACTCGCATGGTTCACACCAACTGGATTCACTAGAAAACCACAAACTTTTTAAGGAAACAAAATATTATCAAGAACAAAATTAGCATTGGGAAGAATCCCCACTCTAGGTGCTTCTTCTCCCTATAACAAAACCATAACTCCATCACCATTATTCACACTTGAAGCATTCAAATTCAAGTTTTCTCTAGATCGCACCATTATGGAGATAATGTTAAAAGTATGAGTGGCTAGCATAAGAGTGTAATTCAAATTGTGCTTGTGAATTTTTTCAATAGTAAAGCTATGGAGAGGGCTCTCAACCTGAAGAACCATTATAGAAAGATAACACTAACTTGGGCCATTACAACCAAGTAGTAGGCTAAAGTATCATAAACCAACCATGCATCTTAAACCTTTCACAAAATTTATAAAAAACAACTAAACAAAAACATTCCAAACAACACTATGATTAAAAAGAGAATAAAAATATTTAAATATTAAAGATTTAATATTGCTTTATTATAAATATTTAATTAATAATAAATAAATAAGAGTTGCATTTAAATAATGATCTTTAATCATCATTATTAATTTAAATAATAAAATACACTTTAAATAGTGCTTGCAGTAAATAATAAAGTGGAGGAAAAGATAATAAAAATATATTTTAATTAAAAAGTTCTTTAAGTGTGCATGAAAGAACTAAATAATAAAATTTTATTTTAAAGAAAGGTTTTTGCATTTTTGAAAACTAGAAATCGTAGCTAGAGTTAAACTCTTTATTAAGAGATTTGAGCTCATTTCTACACACACAAGGTTTGGGGAGTAAAGTTCAGAATTGGATCAAAAGAATTATTGAAAGTTTCCAAGGGTTTGAATTTGCATGCATTCACAAATTGTCTCAGATTTTAGCTGTGGCTTTGAGGTAGGGTTTGAAAACCCATTATAGAATTTTATTGAAAGATTTGTCTACTTCATGTCTTCTTGGTGCTTGCATAATGCTTATTAATTTATTGTATTGATTTTTGGATAAAAAATTATGTTGTAGATTTTGAAAAAGGAAAACTTATTGTTCAAAAAAATTGACTGAGCAAAATTGTAGAAAAATCTAGAGAATTATTATGATTGATTTTTTTAAAAATCCTTTATAATATAAGAAAAATTCAATTTTAGAGAATTTGAAGAAAATAACAAATTGAACAACTAAAGTTTCAACTTTAAATTTGTCATTAAAACCATGTGATTATCATGAAGTTTCTAAATAAAGATAAATATTCTTCTTATATCTAAAATAATTTGGTTGCAAAATTCATTGGAAAAAATAAAAGATTAATCGATAGGAAAGCATGTTGTAACTAAACTTATGCATGCATGTGAAAACAAATATACTAAAGATAGAAAACTAAGTATCACATGGTTGCATGATTTGAAAGATCAAAGGCATTCAAAAATACTAATTGTATGTTTTTTTAATAATAAAAATATAATATAATTTTAAAATTTATTTATTAAAAAAATAAAAAATAAAAAATAATTATTAATTTTTTTTAAAAAAATTATATTTTAATTCAAATATTATTTATTTATTTTAAAAATTAAATAAATGAATACTATTTATTTTCTTATAAGTGAGTTTTTTATATAAATTACTTTTAAAACTCGTAGTGGGATATAACTTATTATATAGTTATTAATGCAAGTGGAGTTACAAATTAATAAATATATAATTGTGATTTAGTTTTATTTTAAGAGAAGTTATAGTGGGATTCACTATATAATCATCTCGTTATGAATATTTAATATTATGAGAAATTGTGAGTAGCTTAATTAAAATTATAACTTCAAGTTTGTGTTTTTGAAGTATTTAGATAGTAGCCAAGAGAGATAAGGGGCTGATGCACAATACAAAAAGGCTGAAAGATCAGCCAGAGGTTACCTCCCTATCATCTAACCAATACTAGTTTTATACTTCAAAAAACTAATATAATCTATAACAGTCCTAACAAAATCAGTCCTATTGTGATCAAGCATATAAATAGGAAAAATATTCTAGTAGTAAAACATCATACTGCTACTATCAATCTAACAATTAATCTTATACAAAGAGCAAAAATCCCTATAGGGCATCAAGTTCAAATTACATGATATTATTAAAGAAAAAATAAAAATAGTGAATTGGGCTAATTGCCCTCCTTCTTCTCTAGTTCCTCTGCATCCTTTTCCCTAGCTCCATCCCTTTCCCTAGTCACCCCCTCCTCCTTGACAAGTTTTTCCAAGAAGGTCTTCATCCAGTCCTATGCTAGGAAGCCGTATATGGAACGAGAAGTCTCGCTTCCCTATCCCAAGTCCTTCACATCCTTGTTTACCTACAAAAAGTAAAGGGTGGTAGCCACTGAATGAATCACTTTAGTGGAGAAGTCAGCCAAGGTTTCAAATCTTCGGTAGATGCTAGTATGATTATCTGCCAAATCCTTCATTGATTGTTCAAGCCTCTCAAGTTGAGACTTGCAATAACTCTGGTGATGGCTATGTTTTCCTTTTCTTCCTCCTACTTTAGGGGTTTACTTCTTGGGGGAAGTAGTGTCCTCCCCACTACTTCTAGCTAGGGAAGGGTTAGCTTCCAGGGTATCAAAAATATGGGAAGGGATGGGAGGGTTGGAGTCAGACTTCTTGCCAATTTCCTGGTGGGGTTTCTTCCTCTTAGGGGGTTTAAAGCCACTTTCAATAGACTTCAAGCTAAGAACCTATTTGGGAGGGGGCTTAAATTTCTCCATTTGGAGATGTTTGCTGGATCTACAAGCACTCTATTTTCTCTTTCTAGTATCCATGTCAGAGTCTATGAGACTGATTTTAACCTCAGGATTGGGGGTTTTCTTGGTTCTTTTATGGCTAGGCCTAGGGCTAGGGTCAAGAGAGACTTGGGGGGTTGTAGTAGGGAAAGGGTTAACCAAGAGTTGTAGATTTTGAGCAAGGCAATGGGTATACAACTTATTCATTAAACCCTAGTGGATTAGGTAAAAGGGTTTTTCAAGTTTGAGTTATCTCTAGTTGCATTATGAATTAAAGGAAAAGTAAATATTAATATTAGACTTAAATAGAAGTCAAATTAATATTTTAGAAATGAAATTGATATTAATATTTAATCTAATAATATACATTTATGTTATTCATTAAATCATTTATGATATAAGATTATTTAAACTAATAAGTTCCATATAGACTTCCTCTTCAAGGTACCCATTCAAGAATACAATTTTAACATCCATTTGGTAAATAGTAAAACTTTTATAACTAGCATATGCAAGAAAGATTTTGATTGATTCCATCCTTGCAACTGGTGCAAATGTTTCACCAAAATCAATTCCTTCCTACTGAGCATATCCTTTGCATACAAATCTAGCTTTGTTCCTTATTACTTTGCCATCTTCGTTCAATTTGTTACAAAACACCCATTTTCCATCTATGACATTTTTGTTATCAAGTCTAAGAACAAGTTACCAGGTTTTTTTTTTCTCAATTTGATTTATTTCTTCTTGCATAGCATTTTTCTAGCAAGGATTTAATAAAGCTTCAAATATTGTTTTGGGTTCAAAATCTAATATCAAATAGAAATGTTCAAAAAATTTACTTGTTCATCTATTTTGACCTTTCTTCTAGTCAAAATTCCCTTTTCAAAATCTTCAGTGACTTGTAGTGCCTGCCCCTAGTCTACATTTTTCTAGTTACATTCCTAATATCATTGCCAAACTCTTTTAGGCCAAGTTTTATGTTTGATAATTAGTAGCATTATCTTGAGATTATCAGATGTTGTTTTACACTCAGTTTATTATATGATGAGATTACTTGGTACTCTATATTTCAGGCATGTATGATGATTATTCAATGTTTTCAGTTATCGATGATGATTAGTTAGATGGTTTATTATCACATGTGCTTTCTTATGGATACTTACCCCATACTACATGTGTATGGTGTGTGTGTTTGTTTTCTTTATGTATGGTGTTTCTGATGTGGTTAAGGAAGGGAGTCGTAGTCACCTGCTAGTCGGGATCTACATGATGCACCACTTCCTGCCATTGTCTGTTTAGCTTAGAATATTGTGTTTGTACATGCATGGATTTTATGCAGGTTGCAGGTACCAGGTATCAACTTCCCTGAATCACCAGGATGAGCGTACCCTATCGCATTATCTCAATGGTAAGAGAGGGGAGGTAAACTCTTAAGTCCAAATCCTAAACCCTTTAGCCAATTGTCCTAATTGATAATTAGGATAAGTATCTGAGTTAAGTACCCTCCGAATGCATCAAATGATGTAATTTCGTGATTATAACCCTTTTTGTTTGATTTAGTATGTGTTTTTCTATGATGGGTTTTTGTATGTTGCTTTATGAGTTCTTGATGTATTTTCTATTAATTAAGTCTAATTAAAAAGATTAATTAATGATTTAATTTAATGAAAAATTATTATGACATTTTTATATTTAATTAATTGAGAAATTAATTAAATAAAGGAATTAAATTTGGAGATAAAAGTTTAAAGATAAATTTAGAACGTGATAATATTTATTTAATTTAATAATAATATATTTAGAGTTCATTTTTAAATAAATGCTAAATATTATTGTTATTTAAGTTAATTAAATATTCTATCAATCAAGTTTCTAAAATAAATTAAAAAGTGAAAACATATTAATTATTAAAAAGTTGTAAGATTGCATGATGCAAGCATGAGTTAAAAATAAAAAAATAAAAGAAATAAATTAAAAGATAAAATAAGTGGAAATAATAATGTTATGTTAATTTCATAAAGTGCGCATGGGATTAAAAGTAATAAAGATTAAAAATAGAAGTCAAGTGGAATATTAAATAAAGTTATTTAATAATTCATTTAAGGTGCATTAAAAGATAAAGCAAAGAATTTATAAAAGTTAATTTTGAGTTAACTCAGTTGAGCAAAGAGTCCTCTCGGGTGAACGCACAATTAGTGCCCCAATTTGAGGAGAAAACTCCTTATCACAACTTTGGGGTTCATTTTTGGGAGACACGAATTTGGACGGGAATTTTTGGGAGACAACTTTTGGAAGCGAATCTCAGAAGGCTAATTCCAAGAAAGATTTTTGGAAGAAGGTTATTGAAGAGGAGCGAATTCTCTTACAGTCCTGGGGATTGCATAATAGCATCAGGATCAGGTAGGGTCTTGTGTTTTGATCATCGATTAAATATGCGATTATCCTTTCCTGTCTTCTTCGTGCCTGTGGATTGTATAACTAAATTCTCTGTGATGAAAGCTTAAATATTTCAATATTGTAAATTATTAAATGCTTGTCAATATATTTGACATACGTAAAAATTAGAAGAGTGATCAAGAATTCTTATTTGATAGATTAAAGAAATTTGAATTTAATTGGGGAAGGGTTAAATTTTAAACTTATAAATGAAAATTGTAGATTGAAATTCGAATGGTCAATATTATTTTCTCTATCAGAATATATTTGTGAATGTTTTATATATATATATATATATATATATATATACATAAATAAACATATATTATTAAATTTTAATTAAGAGAGAATTGTCTTTTGATAAACAAAACTATTTTTTAAAAAAAGGCGATTTTAAATTAAGTTTAAAAGTTTTTTTTTTTGTTATAAACAAAATAATATATATAAAAAACTTGATATTTGTAAGTATGGGGGGGGGGAGGGATTTACCCCGTGCCCCACCCCCTATCGCTGTCTACGACCAGTACTCTATGTTGCAAGTACTGCGACGGCAGGGTACTTTGTACTCGGCCGCTACAGGCCCTGCGAAAGTAGGTACTATGGCTTTGAGGTCGGCAGCCTTTTTAAAAAGGCTTTCTTTTATTTATTTATTTTGATTTCTTTATTACGTGCATCTTAAATCATATTTATTTTATGGAATTTTAAATAATATTAAATTCATAATATTAATTATTAATAATTTTATTAATAAATTTATATTTTTATTAAATAAAATTTTATTATTAAGTTATATTATTAATTAATAATTAAATAAATTATTAATTCATGAATAATAGTTAAATAAATTATTAGTTAATTTAATTATATTTGATTTAATTAAAGATTAATCCTAAACTATTTTAGGATAGTAAATTTAATAATAAGGGTAACCTTATATGTATTTTTGAGCTAATAAATTAATGGGTTGACTTGTAAATTAAGCGGAGAATCTCATGCACTTAGAATGTACTTTGAAATGCAAACTGAACTTTACTGCTAACCCTATTATGTATTTTGAAAATCAACCCAAACTATGAATTGTATTGTTTTGTTTATGTTATTTATGTTTTGGAGTTGATTAGATGTTGACCAGTCTTAGGATGTTACCAGAGGTTTGGGGGTTGTGCGATTGTGATGTTATGGTGAGTTGTTCTCGATCTTTATACCTGACCTTGGTAATGTGATGCTATGCTCTATTATGGATGTCTTTACTGGTTGTTATTGCTTTCCAATTTCCTTGTGTGAAGCTGAGGTGTTTTTAAGTGAATTGTTCTTGGTGATGTCACGTTGTGACATGTTTTGACTTGACCATTTTGGAGTCTTCGATCAGTATTGTGATCTATTATTGGGATACTTGTTGGTTGCTCATTGGAGAACCATTGGATATTGTGACTTATTATTGATGCCTTCAGTTGTTGATAGAGAACTGTTGTGATCATTATGATTATCATTTGATGCTTTCCAGTCACTTGTATAGAGCTGAGGTGATATTTTTGATTTGTGATTTCATGAGCCTAGGGTAGGTTATCTATGTATAGTGTCGAGAAGTGGCTTGCGATGGGGGCCGGGGCCCTAAGTGGCTGCCAGGGTAACTCATTGTAAGTTGTTTTAATAAGTGAAAAAATCTCACCTAAATATTAACTTAAATGAATCTTTTAAGATAACTGTATGTTCTCTCCCATGCCTTGAGTGCTAGTACAAACTGGGATGGGATAGAGAGAACACTTGGTTGCGACCTTGCATTTCGTAGTATGCCTTGTCAGTACGAGAGGATACTAGTGGCCGCAGGAACACAGGGGACTCGAGATTCCTAAGGGATTACTCGGGTAACTTTCGACATGACTTTTGTGATGACACTTTTTCGCTTGCATGGTAGGTTTCCTACATGTCTTTGTGTGCCTCTGGGTTTAGATGTCAATCTATTTTTAGGAACCTTTGAGTTAGCATACTTATAGGATTTCTTGGACTTAGAGAGTATTTATGTTACATGTTTTGTTTCCATTGGGACTTGAGACTATATCCTTAGCATGGTGGGAGTGGACCATTTAGGTTCCACGTGGTCGGGTGGTAGTGCTTTTTACTCTTACCATTGAGATCCGTCCGAGACACCATGGCTGGAGTATTACTATTGGTATATACCTTCATTCTGTTCATGGATCATTATGATAGATGGTTATATTATATGTTGGATGTAGTATCATTTTATGATGTATGTATATCTCTTGATGTATGGATTTATTATGTATGATGAATGATTTCATTTATTTATTGCACGTGTATCATGGATCTGAAGAGGATGATGTATATTTATCTTGTTTATGTATATTCTTTTAAGCCTTTCATACCCTGTGACATGTACAGTGGATGAATGAGCATTCTGAATTAATTTGCCAAGAGGCATTTAGAACAATTGTATATTTTACGAACATTGGACTATTCATTATTCCTTCATATGGATGTATTAAATGATGGACTTGGTTTTAGATTAGATTTTACATGTGATTCAACGTCATGGGATCTTTAAGGAATGCAACCTGTTATGTATGTTATTGCTTCCGCTACTTTGTGTTTGATGTGTATGTTATACTTTCTTTTAAAAAAAAAAAATGCTATCAAACTTTGTCAAACTTTAGGTTATTTCTTTTGGATCCCTTGGCAGGGTGTTACATGACTTGAGATTCAGGGTGTCTTTTAGCAATAATTCTAGATGGGGTTTTTGTCATTCTTAAACCAGTATTTGTTATTTTGGAGTTTGAACAGTTTTCTTGTTCAGTTTCATAAGCAATTTCAGACTCAACATTTTCAAAGTTTCTATCATCATGCAAAGTTTCTGGTTTTTGAAATGATACTTCTTCAGGATCCTCTTTATTATTGCAAGATAAAGAGTTTTCATCAAATACAACATTTATTGCTTCCACTATCTTATTCAAACTTTTGTTATAGCATTTAAAAGCTTTGCTATGTGTAGAGTATCCAAGAAAAATTTCTTTATCAGATCTTGAATTGAAATTTTCTAGACAATCATCATTCTTTTTGATAAAACATTTACAGCAATTTTTTTAAAAATTTCTAAGATTAGCTATTTTACCATTCCATAATTCATATGGAGTATGAGCTATTCTTACTCTTATTTGAGCTTGATTTAAAATGTAGACAGTTGTATGAACAACTTCTTTCTAGAATTTATCTGGTAATTTTTCTTCATTTAGCATAGTTCTGGCCATCTCTTTGACAATTCTGTTTTTCCTTTCCACAACACTATTTTGTTGTGGTGTTCGAGAAGTTGAGTATTGTCTTTTAATGCCATGTTTCTCACAATACTCAATGAATTCTTGAGAAGTGAAGTCTCCACCCCTATCTAACCTTAAACACTTTAGCTTTAAATCAGTTTCCCTTTTAACCATTTTTCTAATTTTTTTGAAATGAACAAAACTTCTCATTTGTGTTTTAGAAAAGTTACCCAAACCATTCTTGAATAGTCATCTTCGAATAACATAAAATATTTGTCACCATTTAATGATGCAGTTTTAGTAGGTCCACATAGATCAATATGCACAAGTTCAAGTGGCCTGTTAGATGAGTATTCTTTTATTTTAAAAGACACCCTTGTCTATTTTCCTTTCACACATTCTTTAGAAATGTTCACTAGTTTGCTGATTTGAGGTAGTCCTTTGACCTTTTTATTCTTACTAATCCTAGCAAGATTATCAAAGTTGAGATGTCCCAATCTTTTATGCCACAACCAATTTTCTTCTCCCTGACTCATAAGGCAAGTGTTAATTAATAATGTCACCTGAATTGTAGAATCAATTAGATTATAAAGGTTTCCACCTATCCTTAAGCCACTAGCAATGACTTTATCTCTTCTATTTTCAATGAAGCATCCTTTAGCATTAAAGGAGATAGAATACCCACTATCACATATTTGACTAACACTCAAAAGATTATGTTTCAAATCTTCTACACTATATACATCATGAATAGGTGTATCTTTGTTTAAAATTATTGAACCTCTTCCTATTATATAGGCTCCTGAATTATCACCAAAACGAACAAACCCTCCATCAAAATCTTCTAGGGTTTTGAACTTACTTCTACATCCAATCATATGATGTGAGAAACAAGTATCGAAAACCCATGTTGCAAGTTTTTGAGAAAATAGGGTTGTTTCAACTATTAAAGACTTTTTAGATGTCTTAACTTGTTTCCAAATTTGTTTAGGTTTTAGATTTAGTTTGCATTGATTTGCAAAGTGACCATAATGAAAACATCTGAAACATTTGATGACTTTTCTCTTACCTTGACTAGTACTATTTTCACAAAGAGTTTCCTTATGCCCAAAAATATTATAGTTAAAGCAGTAACCTTAAAGAAGAATTTAGTTTTCATTTTAGAAGACTTTTTTGATGAGCATTGTAAAGCATTCAGTCTTTTATCCTTTATAACAAGTAAAATTTTATGATTTTCAATGACCTGATTTGCTTCTTCTAACTCTTCTTGAAGTCTTTTTTTGTTATTTTCATAATTTAAAATTAGCTTCTTTAACCTCTTAAGTTCTTGCAGAGATTTTAGAAGTTCTTCTTCAAGATCAACATCTGTATCAGATGAAGATTTAGATTCACTAGACTCAAATTTTGAAGTGTTGACTATTTCAGCCATGAATAACCTTTCCCCTTCTTCATCAGGATCACTAGACTCTTCATTTGAGTCTTCTTTTGACAAAAGATTTTTCTTTTTGAAATCCTTAAATCTTTTGTTTTGATTCCAAGGTTTTCTTTTTGAAAACTTTTTAGTTTTCTCATTATTGTCTTTTGGTTCTACATTTCGACATTTTGCTGCAAAATGTCCTAATTGACCACAACTAAAACATTTTGGTTTTCTTTTATATTTCTTTCTCATTTTCCTAACTAATAATGCTTCTAAAGCAACTGTTAAATCTGAATCACTTTCTTCAACCTTAAAGGCTATCCCTTTTGATTTAGAACTAGCTTGACTGCTAATTCTCATTTCATAAGTAGTTAGAGTTCCTTGTAATTGGTGCAAAGTCATTTTAGTAAAACTTTTCTTTTCTTCTAAAGTGGAAATTTTAGTTTTAAATTTAAGTAGAATTGACCGTATAACTTTTGAAACTATATCACGTTATTCAATTTGTTCACCTAGACCTTTTCTAGCATTGACTATTTCATCACTTTTCAAGAAGTATGCAAAAATATTTTCATCTTCATTCATCTTTAAGTTATCAAACTATGTTTTGAGAGTTAACAATTTTGACTCTTTAACCTTTTCATCTCCTTGATAAATAGTTTCCAATTTTCTCCAAATATCATTTGCTAATTTACAGTAGACTACTTTAGCAAACACATCTTTAGTGAGACCACACAGAAGAGCATATTTTGCCATTTTATCTAGTTCACATGTTAGTTTATCATTAGCATCAATAGGTACTATTGGTGGAATAGTATACTTTGTAATATCAACATCCCACATTCTAACATCTAAAGAATGTATAAACACCTCCATCGTAACATTCCAAAAAACATAGTCATTACCATCAAATAATGGAGCCTAGTTAAGGGAAGCTCCTTCAGCCTGTCCATTTTACTTCCAATAAAAATCCTTGGAACAATTCCTAAAAGGAATCTTAGGCTCTGATACCACTTGTTGGAAGTATTGGAGTTCTGGGAGGGGGGGCGGGGGCTGAATTAGAACTCACTATTTTGCTTAACCAATTACAAATATCAACTTTAAAATTCTATAAATTGAATGAATTCAAATAATATTCAAATAATAATCATTCACCATGCATGAATAAAAAAACATGAACTCACAGAAGATAGAGACACAAATTTTTGCCAAGTGGGAAACCCTCAAAATTCCTTAAGGATTCATCATAGGGAGAAAAACCACTCCATGAACCTATAATCTTTACTGAGCTTCAACTCTTTACAATCAACAACAAAAACTACTTAGGGATTCAACCCTATTTATCTCTTTTTAATGGTATTACAACCTTACATACACATATAACTGTATGTAATACACCATACACCTATACATGTGGATAAGTTTATAATCAACCCTTCAGATCTCTTATACAACTTCAAAATATTTTGTGTCTTTGCTCTTATGTCACTGTATCACACTACTATATCAAGTGTTTACAACAATCTCTTTAAATAGAGATGTAACTCATACAAAATTAGTTTTGAAAAAACAAACTGAACCAATTAGAGTCATTAAAAAATAAAATGCCATTATTATATGTGGTTCAAAACAATCTGTTAATAGTTAAACCACCGAATTCTTCATGTGCCTTTTGAATAGTAAAATCATACCAGCATATGCCTTATAAAACAACAAACTGTGACATAAAACCTTCAAGTTTTTTTTTTCTTATTTTGAAACCTCTTTTTAAAAATAATGCCATTAGGGTTCAAACCAAAGAACCTTCATTTCTTTTCTTCTTATTTGTTTTGAAAGTTCTTTTCAAAAATAATGCCATTAGGGTTCAAAAGAGAAAAACACTTTTATTTTACACAAAAATCTCATATCTTCAAGATAAATGAAACATTCAAACTGATTGAAAAAATTCCAAACTTTTATTCCTCTTTTTCATTCCTTTTCAAAAAAAATTCAACTAACTGCAGTACTTTCAGCCTTTTATTTACCTTATTCTTCCTTTTCAAATTTTTTTTGAGCAAACTGAGAACAATCATACCTATGACTGAGCTTTACCTCCATTTTCTTTATTTTTCAATGAACCCTTTCTCTGTTCATAGTTTTGGAAAAAATCCTTTCTTTAATTTGCCTTCGCCATCCATGCACGCACATGAGAGATCAAAAGAGTGAGTATTTATATAAAGAAAAATATGAGAAGAGATTTATCAAAACTTTGATACTTTACTCAGCGATTTCATACTTTGTTTCTTAGAGCAATAAAAAAAATTCTTTCCAAATCATTTTCACAGTAACTCCATATTTGCAGAACATGAAAAATTTTGCACTTTTGCAAGGCAAAGAACATTTCATTTTTGCAAAGAAAAAGGTAAATATTTCAAATACAAAAGAGATACCCACAACCTGAATCAAGTTTAAACCTTCTTTCAGGTCCGCCATAAAAAGCTTACACTTGGCGAGTTTTGTATTACATGCAGTCCCTTATTAATTTCCATGTACAACCTATGCTCAAGCTATTTAAAACTTTATTTACTATGCCATTGTTTTACAATACCACATTTAACTTTGCTTTAATGTCAGAACAATAAAAAATATACCTTGTGCCACGTGTTTCAAATTTTCCTTTCTTGCCTTTGCTTTGTATTTGTGCCACGTAATCCAAACTTACTCTTGCCACCTTTTTGATGGGAGAACGTCAAAGCTAGTTAACTTACCACCTTTTTTGCCACCTTTTCGAAAGCATGGTCAACACAAAACTTCTAATAAAATGGTTACAATTGTTTATAATTTTTTTTTCTCTTTCATACGTTTGGAAATTGGCATACAAACTTAGCACATGCATCTGCTAGTTATTAATTCAAACTGATTGACTAATTAGGGAAAGCATTGGTAACATGGAAACTAAAATCACTAGTTATGATCAAAGCAACTATGCTTATGATCACAAATTAAATTAAGATGCATAGTGTTGAAGGTGAGTTAAAGAATCAGTTTTCTCAGCATCTTGTAAAGAAATTGGCAGTGAGAGCAAAGAGAAAACTTGATTAGCATTGGGGGAATTCTTATAAACTTCTTTCGATCTGGGTTGCATGGGATCTGCGCTATGCTTTTATGAGACACCAATATGGTTTCTTCTTTTTAAGTGTTGTGTGGTATTGGACATGGACATTTTCATTATCCAAGAAAACCACTGTGCTCTATGCACATGTTAACTATTGTGAAATGGAAGGGCTTAAAGGGTACTATAGGAAAATTGGCAAAGAGCCAAAAGGACAAGATTGTATTGCCATTGGCCCTTTAATAGGGGGACAGTTTAAATCATTATTTTAGAAATATGCAGATGTAGACTAAATCTTGTATTGCAATTATAAAAGATTTATATTAAATTATGTTGTAAAAGTTATTTTTAAGAGAGGATGGAAAGTATATAAAATTATTTTTAAATTAAGGTAAAATTAGTTTTTTTTGCATAATACAAAAATAAAAATGAAGGAGTTCAAAATTATAATAGTGTTGGTAAAGGATAAAACTTTGTAATTTTCAGCATCCTAAAATTAAAGTCTAGCACAAAACCAAAATTTAGCACATTGACCATATCAACTAAAGAAAAAAATAAAAAATAGATAGAGAACCTTGACTAAGCTAACTCCTTGAATAGCTTGGCCACTTGGATCTTAGCAACTTTCTCCTCTGTATTCTTTTCCACAACATTCTTTGCAACAACATTCACTTTCCACTTGTTATTTTACCTTGTCCACTCACTGCTTCAACCCGATAACCTTTTTCCTCTCTAGTCAAGTCCACCCTAAGCTTAATGCCCTCAACATTTGTTTTCCCTTTAGTTGTGATGAGTTTCTGAACTAGCCCTTGAATTTTGGAATCGTTATCCCCTAGAACTTTCTTTAGTTCCTGAATTTTCCTTGGGATACCTTCTTCTAGGTTTCTTCTAGCTTCAACCTCTTGTTGCAATTGCTTATCAATTTTACCCACCACCTCTTTAATGACTTTAATTTTGGTTATGAACCAATTGTCAAAACCAATCAAAGCCTCCACTTTCTCCTTAGCCCTATGAATGCTGTTAGCAACTTCCTGGTTAGGGGTGAGAGAAATGTCTTCCTTTTCTTTCAGACTATCATCACTATGATCATCTTCAAAATCCAAAACTGCCCTCTCCACACTTATCTTTAACAATGTCCCCTACCTACTTCTCCTTTCTCTCTTCTTTGGAGGTCTTCCTCTTAGTGGGGGAAAATAGGGGTTTTAAATTCTCTTGGCCAAAGGGGAATCATCACTTTCTTCGCCTACATCATCATCACCCACTTCCTTCCCATTTAATCTTTATTATCAGTGAAATAATATTTATTATGATATTTTAAATAATTAGAAAATAATAAAATTACAATGAATAAATAAAGAAATAAAATTTAGTATAAGAGACAATATTGGAGAAAGCATGTTAACTTTCTAAATTGAATTTAATAATAAATAGTAATAAACACAAAAAAGTAAGTAAATAAACAATATAAATTAACTAAATCTAATGAAAAATCAAGAGATATTTATTTAATAGACATGATCCTTGAAATTAAGATATAAAAGGGAGGAGAGTTTATCTTAGAGAGGGGGGAAAAGAAGAAGAGAAGATAGGAGTTCTCAAAGGAAAATTGGAAGAGGAAAGTAATATGAAGAAAATAGGGAAGTGACTTTCTCAAAAGGTATTAATGATATTGAAAGGATGTGAACCCTCAAAAAGATCAAAATTATAAATAGTTGTGAATCTTAAAAAATATTGTAATTATAAAGTATTAGGACTTTTCCAAAAGATTTTAGTTATGAAGTGTTGTTACTTTTCGAAAGGATTATAAGTATGAAGTGTTGTGACTTTTCAAAGAATTTGTATTATGAAAGATTGTGACTCTTAGGAAAGAAGAAATAAAAAAGTACATTTTATCCTTTTCTTATAATTAGAGAGGGAAGAATCTTAGAAAGTAAATATAGAGTTGAGATAATCTAGAAGGAACAATTCATTGAAGGGCCGGCTAAGGATATAGCCACATGGACCAAGCAAAGAGGAAGGTAAGAAAGGTATGCATGTAGATTATGTTTAATTAATTATGTTAATGGATTTATTTATATTAATGAGTCATACCTGTGGATAAGTGGAATGCAAATAGATAACACACATGACTTAATGGTTAATGATTTAAGATAAAGATAGTCCCTTTTTGGATTAATAAATAATCTAAAATAAATGATCTTAATGTTCATTAAAGGTTACTTCATCAACAAAATATCTTATGGAGAGAAGATTTGATCTTAATTTTTATAGTGGCAGTATCAGAGATGGGTGTAATCTCCCATTTGGCTAACACAATGAAGTAGACCACAAAGTCTCAGTGTTAGTATTAGAGATGGGTGTAAGTACTTATTTAGCTGACACAATAGAGATGGACATTTAGTGTTGGTATCAAAGATTGGTTAAATGCCCATTTGGCCAAATACTACATAAAAGGATACAACCTCTAGAATGTTAGTATGCGAGAAATTTTGTCTCCATTTGACCACCATGCCTGATGAAATAGAATGGTACGCATATTTTGATGGTGTCAACATACATGCATATGATAGCCTTAAAAGGTGCACTCTAGAAAAGACAGTTGAATTTAACTAAGGGTTAGGAAATCTGATCTAGAGATGTTTTTAAGGTTTGGGTTTAGACTAGAGGGTAGGAAAATATAATAAGATATGTTATTATTAAGATCCTAAGTTTAATTTTTGCAGCTTTTACCAACTTTAGTAGCATGGACATTACAACTCCTTTGCCAAAATCATTACAAATCTTAACTTTAGTGCAAGCTTTGAGGTCCTCAAGAGTGACATACTATTTCATTGTGGTTTCCCAATTAGTTTCAAATCTATTAATCCAGACATATGGCTCACCATTTCCATTAAAAAGAGATGTGCTTTCCCTTATGGTGGAATAATTGTCTTGTATTTTATTACAATCTAGCATCTCAACATAGCTAGGCCTCAATATGTAGGATGTCTATAGCATTGATCCCACCTAGATTTGTACTTTGATAGGGCCTTGTGTCAAGTTTTGAGTCCTGGTCTCTCCTCCAATATTCCTCAAACAAAAGCATGGCAATAAATGACACATCTTTAACCTTGGGTAACTATGGCCTTCAATGCAATACCTAGGTTGATAGCATTGCAGAGGAGATACACAAATGCTTAGAGCTTCTACAAGAAATCCAAAAGGTAATATGAAATGGAGGAGTTTGAAGGATTTTAATAGAAAAATTGGTAGCATTGGTGAACTAACGGTGGTGGGCACAAAATTTTGAAATTGGGAGCTACACTTTGCTATTATTGAGGTAACTTGTCATTGCTTACACCTGACGTAAATAATAGTTTCCTCAATTGATTACACTTTTTGCATTAATGGAAATTTTAATTTTTCATTTTTTCTCATGCTTCCCACGTTAAGCAATGGAGGATGATAGTGAAGGTGTTCCCATTGGAAAATTTAATAGAAAGAATTACAAAATAATGAGAAATAATCAAGGTTAAGTTATTTTTTCGTTAATTAATATTTAGAAGCATTTTATGAATATAAATATAGTGTAAAAATTTGTATACTCCTTGAGGGGATTGGAGGAAAATGGAAAGGAATCATTTTCCCTCTGCTAGGGTTTCATGCATTTTTTGAGTTTCCTTGCGTATGACTCTTTGTGTGAGTTTTCTTTCTATGTTCACCACCTGTTAAACCACATCTAGTGCAGGAGTTTTTAGGGCTAGTTTATAATAGCCCTGGCCACCAGTAACCTAGTTGTTGATACTAGTGTTCACGTTGTTGCTTTATATAGCCATGGCTCCTCCATTGAACAAGCACCCTCACAAATTTGTCTTGAAAGTCTTTCATGAGGTAATCTTGATATTATCCTTCCTCTACAAGAATTTAATGATGATTGTGATTGGTTAGAACAAAATACTTTGATAGGGTATTTTGTGGGTAGGACTCCTCCCAAAGCTATACTTCGAGAATGGGTTAACAAGAGTTGGACTCCTCACAGAGTTTGCCTTGATGTTGTGCAAAACCTTACCAAAGTTTTTTTTTAATTTCATTTTTCCAACCCATCTTAGGCAGACACGGCTTTTAACAATGGCCCTTGGTTAGTGTGTTCCTCCTTGCTAGTGTTTCAAAGATGGTCACAAGACTCCACTATCTCTGATGACAACAGGCTTAGGGTTCCTATGTGGGTTGAGTTCCTAGGTTTACCCTTTCCATGTTGGCCTTTTAGTGAGGCCATTACCAATATTCTTAGCAAATTTGTTACTAAGGAGCACAATTTTTTTTAATTCTTGTCCTCAAAAACAAATTTGTGTTGAGCTTGATCTCTCCAAGGATCTCAAGGATTCTGTGGAGATATAGATTGGTTTCCAAACCTTCTCACAAAAGATTCTCTATTTGAACTTTCCCAACACCTACTATGGGTGCTAGTCAGCAAAACAAAAGATTAGGGATTGCTCTTTGTAGTACCCAAGGTTAAATTCCCACCTAAGGGGGCCCTTGCCAAACTAGCAAAAGGAAAATAAAAGGAGGAATGGACTATTGTTGGGCACAAGGTCAAGGCTTCCTTGGCTCCTAAATAGTTATATGTTATTGTCATTTTAGTTCTTTCTATTCGAACAGGAGTGAAAACCTCATCCATTATAGGGTTGATGATAATTTTTCTAGAGTCAAATCATGTTGTTTCTCAAGTTTCAAACCCTAGTAGTTCACAGGGGATCAAGGCAGCCTCAAGGGCTACCACTTCTATTGTGGGTTGCACTCTATTTGCTGCATTATCCATTGTGACTCAGAATGTGCAGTATTCTTGTAGTCCTCCTAGACATGCTGAGAAACTAGAGGAGAAACAATGGGCTATCAATCCAAAAGAGTTTCCTATTGGCTTCAACCAAGTTTCTACTTTCTTGCAAAATAGCTACTCCTCTCTCGAGGATGAAGAAGATATGAAATAGTTTTCATGAATTTTTTTATCATGGAATGTGCAAGGTCTTATAGACCTCTCTAGAAAGTACTATGTCAGGGACACCCATCATGGACTTGGTAATTTAGATTTCATTTGCATGTAGGAGGTTAAAATTTATGGTTTCATGCTTTCTTCTACATGTCACATCATTTGGATGAAAGACATTATGTTTTCCTCTTAGCACAAAATTGGTAGAGGTGGTGTAGTTACTCTTTTGTCACCTCGTCTTCATTCTGCTATTATTTTGCATGGTTCTGACCCCATGCACAAAATAATTTGGATTTTTATTTCTATCAACAATCATTCCTTTGGAGTAGTTAATGTTTATGCTTCCAATGATGTTGTGGAAAGATCTCAATTGTGGTGTTGGACGGTTAACAACTTGCCTCCAGCTACTTGGGTTATGTGTGGTGATTTTAATATGGTTAAGTTGGCCTTTGACAAAGAAAACATTTTTCCTTTTTTTCGAACAATTGGGGAAAGGGAAGCCTGGTACTACATGCATAATAAATTGGGCCTTTATTATCCCAATACTAACTATCACCAGCATAGTGGGGTCTGGCACACTTGGCCTAATTTTTGAGCTAGCGCTGACCACATTTAAAAATGTCTCGATCATGCCATGATTATTGCACAATTTTTTTTCTCCTTTTGTGAGGATCAAGAATTTCCTATCATTCCTCTACTAGATGTGACATTATCAGACCACTAGCCCATTTATTTTACCATTTCTTGGCATACAGTTATCCAGCGAGCTGTCAAGATGTAGTTTTTCCTCAATACATTAGTGCTGACACATGCTTCCACTGTTGCTCATATCCTATATTTTTGGAGTTTGGAGCCACATCCCAATTCTCAAATAAGTTGGATTCAATGGTGGAATGACGTTGTTACAAAAACTCTTAGATTTCTATGCATCTATGTGCGGCAATTGGTACTTTTCAGACGATGCTCTTATGACTCCATTACCAAGGCCCTCAAGAAGGCTTTTGAAGCTCTCAACCTTAACCCTTTTGATGTTGATTTAAAAATCCCACTTGCCAAGCTTCATCATGACAAGAAAATTGTAGATAATTATGCTGCTCAAGGGGCCCAAATCTAAGTATGCCTCCATTGGTTAGAGGTTGGCAATAAGACTTCTAAAGATTTCTTGTAGGCTCTTAGAGCTTTTCATATCAATTTTGTGATTAAAAAGATTAAATAGGGAAATTCTATTCTCTCTAGTCTCCTCGACATCCTGCAAACCTTTTTTCACCATTATGAAAATGTTTTTGCTTCATAGGGAAAATTGGTTGCTTGGGAGGAAGCCCTTAAAAAGTATATTTTTGTTACTCTAAACCACCTAGCGGTCAAGCAACATGCTTTTTGTGAGTAGCTTCTCACCATCTGAGACCTCAAGAAGGCTATCTTTTCCATGACTAATGAAAAATTCCCCAGGTGTGATGGGTTTCCCTATATATTTTACAAGCACCTCTAGAAGTCTATTGTTCTAGACCTACACAAGGTTCATCTTGAAGCCTGTTATTATAAGAGTCTAGGAGCCATTATCAACCAAGGAAACATAAAATTCATACCTAAAGCTAGATATCCTAAGGATATTTGTAACTGGCAGCCCATCACTTTTCTTAATGTGTCATGGGTATGTGTAGGATCATGGTGTACCAAACTATGGCCTTAAGTGGCAGTGAAAAATTAGCAAATTAGGGTTATGTCAACTTGACACATAATTTTAAAGTGGTTATGGACTTTATATCAAAAAGTTGTAAGAAAATAATCTGTAGAAAATTGAATTTAGTTTCTAAACTACTAGGCCTTATCAGGAGAAAAAAATAATTGATTGGTCAAAAGTTTGGATTTTAATGTAATACTAGAAAAATTTCAAGGCAAAAATAAAAAGTAGGTGTATGTCTGACCACCTTAATCAAAATCAAATGATAATATTTTTTAAATATAATTATAGATATAAAAAGTAGACTCATGCTCGGATGTGACAAATATTTTTTGGTATTTTTATTCCAAATAAATAATTAAATATGAATTTTCTACCAAAACTTTTTCAGAAAAAAAAACTCCCGAGTCTGACCACCTTAACTAATAGAAAATTTTACCAAATTTAATTAATTTTTTATTTTTCTTATACTAGGCGAAGCATAGAATGTGACACAACTTTTATATTTCAAAAATGTTATACCATTTGAAAGTTATAGCTATTTTTCAATGAGTATGTCAATCAACACTTTACAATAATCTTCATTGAAAATTAACTAATAAATACTTATCAAACTCAGAATTTGATAGCAATTATATCGATGAAATCTCGAGAGTGATATTAAAAAATTCTTTTTGTTTCATTCAATTTCGATCAAAATAACATTGTCAGAAGGCTACCCGAAGTTTGAGTGTCACTGAAATCTTCCTCAAACAAGTTTTATGGGTTGACCAGGTAGGCTTGGTAAATAATAGGCCTAATGGGATATCCGATATGCTCTGATAAGTTCCCACCCATTTTTTGAGAAAAATTTGAAAAGGGAAGTTTTTTAAAATTTTAAATTTGGAGGGAGACAAATTTAAAGGGAAATAAACTTAAGAAAATAACTTTAGATAATTTTAGAAGAAAATATATTTTGTGAATGTGTGAACATTAATATTATAATTATTATTATATTATAGTAATATATATGATGATTATTATTAAATATAATATAGTTTTAAATATAATATAGTGATATATATGACATATATTATTATTATTAAATATATATAGTAGTATTATATGACAAAATTATTCTATATAATATATATATTGTTATTATTATTATTAAATCTATAATCTAGTAACATATATGATTATTATTGTTATATAATCTAATATTATATTATTATTATATTAAAATATATAATATAATATAATTATTAAATATAATATTGTCCCTTCGACCCATATGAAGGATTCTAATATGTCCCTAGGGGTCCTAGGACCCCTAGGGACATATGTCATCATGTAACGGGTTGAAGGAGATCATAGGTCAACCTATGACACCCTTCAACCCATACGAAAGATTCTAATATGTCCCTAGGGGTCCTAGGACCCCTAGGGACATATTTTATCATGTAATAGGTTGAAGGGGGTCATAGGTCACCCTATGACCCCCTTCGACCCATAAGAAGCATTCTAATATGTCCCTAGGGGTCCTAGGACCCCTAGGGACATATGTCGTCATGTAATGGGTCGAAGGGGGTCATAGGTCACCAAATGAACCCCTTCAACCTATATGAAAGATTCTAACATGTCCCTAGGGGTCTTAGGACCTCTAGGGACATATGTCATCATTTAATGAGTCGAAGTGGGTCATAGGTCAACCTATGACCCCCTTCGACCCATACGAAGGATTCTAATATGTCCCTCTAAGACCCCTAGGGACATATGTCATCATGTAATGGGTTGAAGGGGGTGATAGGTCACCTCATGAACCCCTTCAACTTATATGAAGGATTCTAATATGTTGATAGGGGTCCTAGGACCCCTAGAGACATCTGTCATCATGTAATGTGTCGAAAGGGGTCATCAGTCACCCCATGACCCCCTTCGACCCATATGAAAGATTGTAATATAGGACCCCTAGGGACATATGTCATCATTTAAAGGGTCAAAGTTTGTTATAAGTCAACCTATGACCCTGTTCGACCCATACAAAGGACTCTAACATATGTTGTCATGTAATTGGTCGAAGGGGGTCATAGGTCAACCTAAGAACCCCTTCGACCCATAGGAAGGATTCTAATATGTCCCTAGGAGTTCTAGGAGCCCTAGGGACATATGTTGGCATGTAATGGGTCGAAGGGCGTCATTGGTCAACCTATGAACCCCTTCAATCCATAAGAAGAATTCTAATATGTTCCTAGGAGTCTTAGGACCCTAGGGACATATATCATCACGTAATGTGTAAAGGGGGTCATAGGTCACCCTATGACCCCCTGCAACCCATAAGAGGCATTCTAATATGTCCCTAGGAGTCCTAGGACCCCTAGGGACATATATCATCATGTAATGGGTCAAAGGGGGTCATAGGTCAACCTATGACCACCGTCGACTCATAGGAAGCATTCTAATATGTTTCTAGGGGTCCTAAGACCCCTAGTGACATACATCATTATGTAATGGGTCAAAGGGGGTAATAGATCAACCTATGATGCCCTTCAACTCATAGGAAGAATTCTAATATGTCTCTAGGGGTCCTAGAACCCCTAGGGACATATGTCATCATGTAATGGGTCAAAGGGGGTCATAGGTCAACCCATGACCCCCTTCAACCCATAAGAAGGATTCTAATATGTCCCTAGGGATCTTAGGATGCCTAGGAACATATGTCATCATGTAATGGGTCAAAAGGGGTCATAAGTCACCCCATGATCCCCTTCGACCCATATAAAGGATTTTAATATGTCCCTAGGCATCCTAAGACTCCTAGGGACATATGCCATAATTTAATGGGTCGAAGTAGGTCATAGGTCAACCTATGACCACCTTCAACCCATACAAAGGATTTTAATATGTCCCTAGGGGTCCTAGGAACCCTACATACATATGTCATCATGTAATGGGTCGAAAGAGGTGACCTATGACCCCCTTTGACCCATAGGAACCATTCTAATATGTCCTTAGGGGTCCTAGGACCCCTAAGGATATATGTTATCATGTAATGGGTTGAAAGGGGTGACCTATGACGCCCTTCGACCCATAGGAAGAATTTTAATATGTTCCTAGGACCCCTAGGGAAATATGTCATCATTTAATGGGTCGAAGGGGGTCGTAGATCACCGTATGACCCCCTTCAACCCAGAGGAAAGATTTTAATTTGTCTATAGGGGTCTTAGGACCCCTAGGGACATATGTCATCATCTAATGGGCTAAAGGGGGTCATAGGTCAACCTATGACCCTCTATGACACCCTTTGACCCATAAGAAGGATTCTAATATGTTCTTAGGGGTCCTAGTACCCCCAGGGACATATGTCCTCATGTAATGAGTTGAAGGAGGTCATAAGTCACCCTGTGATCCCATTTGACCTCTGAGAAGCATTCTAATATGTCCCTAGGGGTCTTAGGACTCCTATGGACATATGTCGTCATGTAATGGGTCAGAGGGGGTCATAGGTATATCTATGACCCCCTTCGACCCATACGAAGGATTCTAATATGTACCTAGGGGTCCTAGGACCCCTAGGAACATATTTCATTATGTAATGGGCCAAAGGGGGTCATCGGTCACCCCATGACCCCTTTTGACCCATACGAAGGATTCTAACATGTCCCTAGGGGTCCTAGGGACATATGTCATCATTTAATAGGTTGAAGTGGGTCATAGGTCAACCTATGAACACCTTCGACACATAAGAAGGATTCTAATATGTTCCTAGGGTTCCTAGGACCCCTAGGGACATATATCATCATGTAATGGGTCGAAGGGGGTCATAGGTCAACCTATGACCCCTTTCGACCCATACGAAGGATTCTAATATGTCCCTAGGGTTCCTAAGACTCCTAGAGACATATGTTGTCATGTAATGGGTCAAAGGGTGACCTATGACCCCCTTCAATCCATAGGAAGCATTCTAATATGTCCCTAGGGGTCCTAGGACCCCTAGGGACATATGTCATCATGTAGTGGGTCGAAGGGGGTCATAGGTTACCAAATGACCCCTTTCGACCCATATGAAGGATTCCAACATGTCCCAAGGGGTCCTAAGACCCCTGGGGACATATGTCATAATTTAATGGGTCGAAGTGGGTCATAGATCAACCTATGACCTCCTTCGACCCATAGAAAGGATTCTAATATGTCCCTAGGGGTTCTAGAACCTGTAGGGACACATGTCATCATGTAATGGGTCGAAGGGGGTCATAGGTCACCCCATGACCCCCTTCAACTCATATGAAGGATTCTAACAAGTCACCCCATGACCCCCTTCAACCCATATGAAGGATTCTAACATGTCCCTAGGGGTCCTAAGACTCGTAGGGACATATGTTGTCATTTAATAGGTCAAAGTGGGATATAGATCAACCTATGACCCCTTCGACCCATTCGAAGGATTCTAACATATGTCATCATGTAATGGGTCAAAGTATGACCCCCTTCAACAGATAGGAAATATTCTAATATGTCCCTAGGGGTCCTAGGACCCCTAGGGAAATATGTCATCATGTAATGGGTTTAAAGGGGTCATAGGTCAACCTATAAGCCCATTCGACCCATAAGAAAGATTCTAATATGTCCCTAGAGTTCCTAGTACCCCTAGGGACATATGTCATCATGTAATAGGCTAGAGACGGTCATAGGTCACCCCATGACCTCCTTTGACCCATATGAAGGATTCTAACATGTCCTTAGGGTTCTTAGGACCCTTCGGGAGATATGTCATCATTTAAAAGATCAAAATGAGCCATAGGTCAACCTATGACCCCCTTTGACCCATACAAAGGATTCTAATATGTCCCTAGGGGTCTTAGGACCCCTAGTGACATATGTCATCATGTAATGGGTTGAAGTGGGTCATAGGTCAACCTATGACCCCCTTCGACCAATACGAAGCATTCTAATATGTCCCATGGGGTCTTAGGACCCCTAGGGACATATGTCATCATGTAATGGGTCAAAGGGGGTCATAGGTCAACCTATGAGCCCCTTCAACCCATAGGAAGTGTTTTAATATTTCGCTAGGGGTCTGGAAAATATGTCATCATTTAATGGGTCGAAGGGGGTTGTAGGTCACCCTATGACCCCCTTCAACCCATAGGAAGGATTCTAATAGGTCGCTAGGGATCCTAGGACCCCTAGGGACATATGTCATCATTTAATGGGTTGAAGTGGGTCATAGGTCAACCTATGACCCTCTTCGACCCATAAGAATGATTCTAATATGTCCTTAGGGGTCCTAGGACCCCTAAGTATATATGTCATCATATAATGGGTCGAAAGGGGTCATAAGTCAACCTATGACCCCCTTCGACCCATATGAAAGATTCTATTATGTCCTTAATGTTTAAGGGTTGAAAAGGGTCATAGGTCACCTTATGAACCCCTCTAATGCATAATAAACATTCTAATATGTCCCTAGTGTTCCTAGGACCCCTAGGGACATATGTCGTCATGTAATAGGTCGAACGGGGTAATAGGTCAACCTATCACCCCCTTGACCTATACGAAGTATTCTAATATGTCGCTAGGGGTCCTAAGACCCCTAGGGACATATGTCATCATGTAATGGGTCGAAGGGGGTCAACGATCACCCCATGACCCCCTTTCACCTATATGAAGAATTCTAACATGTCTGTAGGCGTCCTAGGACCCCTAAGGACATATGTCATCATTTAATGGGTCAAAGTGGGTCATAGGTACCCATAAGAAGGATTCTAATATGTCTCTAAGGGTCCTAGGACCCCTAGGGACATATGTCATTATTTAATGGGTCGAATTGGGTTATAGGTCAACCTATGACCCCCTTAACCCATAAGAAGGATTCTAATATGTCTTTATGGGTCCTGTGACCCCAAAAGACATATGTCGTTGGGTAATGGGTCAAAGGGGGTCATAGGTTAACCTATGACCCTATTTTATCCATACAAAGTATTTTAATATGTCCCATGGGGTCATAGGACCCCTAGAAACATATGTCATCATGTAATGGGTCAAAGGAGGTCATAGGTCAAACTATGAGCCCCTTCAAAACATAAGAAGCATTCTAATATGTTTGTAGGGGTCTTAAGACCCCTAGAAAAATATGTCATCATTTAATGGGTTGAAAGGGGTCATAGGTCACCCTATGACCCCCTTCGACTCATAAGAAGGATTCTAATATCTCCCTAGGGGTCCTAGAACCCCTAGGGACATATGTCATTATTTAATGGGTCAAAGTGGGTCATAGGTAACCCTATGACCCCGTTCAACCCATATGAAGGATTCTAATATGTCCCTAGGTGTCCTAAGACCCTTAGGGACATATGTCATCATTGAATGAGTCGAATTGGGTTATAAGTCAACCTACGACCCCTTTCAACCCATAGGAAGGGCTCTAATATGTCACTATAGGTCCTGTGACCCCTAGGGACATATGTTGTCATGTAATGGGTCGAAGGAGGTCATAGGTCAACCTATGACCCCATTTGACCCATACGAAGCATTTTAATGTCTCATGGGATCATAGGACCCCTAGGGACATATGTCATCATGTAATGGGTCAAAGGGGGTCATAGGTCAACCTATGAGCCCCTTTAACCCATAGGAAGCATTCTAATGTCCCTAGGGGTCCTAAGACCGCTAGAGAAATATGTCATCATTTAATGAGTCGAAGGGGGTCATAGGTCACCCTATGATCCCCTTCGACCCATAGGAAGGATTCTAATATGTCCCTAGGTGTCTTAGGACCCCTAGGGACATATGTCATCATTTAATGAGTCAAATTGGATGATAGGTCAAGCTATGACCCCCTTCGACCCATAGGAAGGATTCTAATATGTTCCTACGCATCCTATGACCCCTAGGGATATATGTCACCATTTAACGGGTCGAAATGTGTCATAGGTCAACTTATGACCCCCTTCGAGCCATAAGAAAGATTCTAATATGTCCCTAAGGACATATGTCATCATGTAATGAGTTGAAGGGGGTCATAGGTCAACCTATGACCCCCTTCAACCCATAGGAAGGATTCTAATATGTCCTTAGGGGTCCTAGTACCCCTAGGGACATATATCCTTATGTAATGGGTCAAAGGGGGTCATAGGGTTCGACCCATAAGAAGCATTCTAATATGTCCCTAGGGGTCCTAGGACCCCTAGGGACATATGTTGTCATGTAATGGGTCAAAGGGGTTCATAGGTCAACCTGTGACCCCCTTTGACCCATACAAAAGATTATAATATGTCTCTAGGGGTTCTAGGGACATATGTCATCATGTAATGGGTTAAAGGGGGTCATAGGTCAACCTATGACCCCCTTCAACCTGTACGAAGCATTCTAATATGTGTCTAGGGGTCCTAGGACCCCTAGGGACATATGTCATCATGTAATTGGTTGAAGAGGGTCATAGGGTGACCTATGACCCCCTTCGACCCATAGGAAGCATTCTAATATGTCCCTAGGGGTCCTAAGACCCCTAGGTTTACATATGTCATCATGTAATGGGTCAAAGTGGGCCATAGATCACCTTATGACCCCCTTCAACCCATATGAAGCATTCTAATATGTCTTTAGTGATCCTAGGACCCCTAGGTAGATATGTCATCATGTAATGGGTTGAAGGGGGCCATAGGTCACCTTATGACCCCCTTCAAAACATACAAAGGATTCTAATATGTCCTTAGGGGTCCTAAGACCACTAAAGACATATGTTATCATGTAATGGGTTGAATGGGGTCATAGGTCAACCTATTACCCCTTTTGACCCATACGAAGGATTCTAATATGTTTCTAAGAGTCCTAGGACCCCTAGGGACATATGTCATCATGTAATGGGTCAAACGTTGTCATAGGTCACCCTATGACCCCCTTCGACCCATAATAAGCATTCTAATATCTCCCTAGGGGTTCTAAGACCCCTTGGGACATATGTCATTATGTAATGGGTCGAACCTTCAACCCATAGGAAGGATTCTTATATGTCTTTAGGGGTCCTATGACCCCTAGGGACATCTGTCCTCATGTAATGGGTCAAAGGGGGTCATAGGGTTCGATCCATAAGAAGCATTCTAATATGTCCCTATGGGTCTTAGGACCCCTATAGACATATGTCATCATGTAATGGGTCGAAGGGGGTCATAGGTCAAACTATGACCGCCTTCGACCCATACGAAGGATTCTAATATGTCCCTAGGGGTTCTAGGACTCCTAGGGAGATATGTCATCATGTAATGGGTCGAAGGGGGTCATAGGTCTACCTATGACCCCCTTTGACCCATACAAAGCATTCTAATATGTCTGTCATCATGTAATTGGTCAAAAGTGGTCATAGGTCACCCTATGACCCCCTTCAACCCATAGCAAGAATTCTAATATGTCCATAGGGGTCCTAGGACCCCTAGGTACATATTTCATCATGTAATTGGTCGAAGGGGGCTATAGGTCACCCTATGTCCCCCTTCGACCTATATGAAGCATTCTAATGTCTTTAAGGGTTCTAAGACCCCTAGGTAGATATGTCATCATATAATGGGTCAAAAGGGGCCATAGGTCACCCTATGACCCCCTTCGACCCATACCAAGGGTTCTAATATGTCCCTAGGGGTCTTAGGACCCCTAAGGACATATTCTATCATGTAATGGGTCGAACGGGGTCATAGGTCAACCTATGACCCCCTTCGACCCATACAAAGGATTCTAATATGTCCCTAGGTGTCCTAGAACCACTAGGGACATATGTCATCATGTAATGGATTGATGGTGGTCATAGGTCACCCTATGACCCCCTTCGATCCATAAGAAGCATTCTAATATCTCCTTAAGGGTCCTATATGTCGTCATGTAATAGGTTGAAAGGGGTCATAGGTCACCCCATTCCTCCCTTCGACATATAAATTATATTTATAGATTATAGTACTAATAACATAATATATTATGATATATTAATAACATAGGTCATAATAATAATAATAATATATTATAGATGATAATAATAATAATAATAATAATATATATTAATAACATATATACGTATATAATATTACATTATTATATTTAATAAAAATATACGAAAAATAATAATATAATATAATAATATATATTATATTTATAGATTATAATAAGAATAACATAATATAATATTATATATTAATAGATTTTATGTTATATCTTTACATTACGTTATTATATATATAATATATTCTAATATATCTGTAAACACCTACAAATCTTTTAGAAAATAAAGTATTTTTATTTTTAGAAAAAGTTCCTAATGACATTATCATTTATTAATTAATTAATTTATTTTTATGCTATTTAATCCTTTTATCTTAATTAAAAATATTTAATTAAGGAATCCCTCCCAAAAATGTTTAAATCTTATTTAAACATTATTTCCTTATTTATTAATTATTTAATTAATAAATTGACCAAAAATTCCAAAATAAATAATTTAATTTATTTTTTGTCCAAAAGTTGGCCAATTTCCTTAAGACCACTAACCTCTTCCAAAATCTTCTAATCTTTCTTTAATTTTGATTAAAGGCTAACCTTATCATTTTCTACCCCTAATCCCAACTCAAAATATTTAATTAAGATTAAATATTAATCCTCATGTTTATTAAAAATATTTTAATAAATATCTCCTCCTTCACCCACCCTCATTAAATGCCATCCACTTGCCCATCTTTAACAAGCCTAATCTAATCTTAACCTAAGCCTAATCCAAGCCTTAATCATTTGCACATTCCTAAGTCAAGCTTAAGACTTTCATAATCCAACCCAAGTCAAAATATCTCAACTCTCTCACAAATATCCCAACCATAAAACTTTATGAAGCCCTCAAAGCCATAAATGACTCTTACAAGCCCATTCATTTCTCTTACAAGCCATTATGAAGGTCTTTATGAGCTTTGAGCCCTCTTTGTTGACCCCTCAACCCCTCTTGCTCTAACCAATGACCCTGTGACATGTGTCACTCCCTGATTGGCTGTAAAGAAGCACAATCCATGTGCTCTCCTCTCATTCAATCTAAACCTTCCATAAACTATCTCATCCTTGCATCCTATCCCTTGATCCTTCAAGCCCTTTGCCTATTTAAGGAATCCTCTCCCAAGCCATTTTAAACATCATCACCCATAGTAACAAAGTAATGCCATTTTGATCATGAAGTAAAGCCATAATACCATTTTTGACAAGCCATTTTACATCAAATCCATTCACCCAAGCCAAAATCCATCAAGAACACCATTGAAGTGTTTGAAAAATTGAGCATACATCCTATCTAATTAGACAAAGCTACTCAACAAGAGAGCTTCTCATTAAGAGAGCCCATTAATGGCTCATATTCTCAATTGAGAGCTCATCGTAGTCTATCTTGAAGTTACGTTTATTTAGTTTTGTGAATACTTTTGATTTGATATTTAGTGTTCTTTGCATTACTAATCCTCTTATACATTCTAGCATGCCCGGTGGGACCCCGCATGGGTCATGCTTGTTATCATTTGTAGTCAAAATTGAATGTTTTGTACTAACTTTGGCTAATTTTCATGTTTTGGTGATTGGTAGGGGAATTTAATCAGGTTTTGCAGGTCCAAGGAAGCAAGAAGAAGATGAAGCAAGAGTTCTTTGCAAACATTCTGATGGGATTTAGAGTGTTTTTAGATTTTTCAAGCTTATAGGTGGATGGAGCACTTGGAATTCTTCTTCCTCTTCTTGTCTATATTCTTCTTCTATTCCGTCTACTACTTCTTCTTCTTCTTGTGGGATCTTGGCCATTTTTTTTAAGGAAGCAAAATCATACACACCTTGTTTTAGTGCTTAAAATGAACCCCCAAATCATACTTAAATCCATTAAAAACTAAAAATTTGAAAAAAAATAAAAAAATCTTTTAACAAGTGAAACTAAATCAATCCAATCATTTGCATACTTGCAACATCAAGGTTTTAGATGCATTCATGCAAAGTTAGGAACACTTCATTTTTGAAAACTTAAAAAGAACTTCAAGTTTCCATTTCAAAAGGTTCAAAATCAACACTAAGTGCACACAAAATTCTAAATCAAACTCAAAGCATTAATCAGGGATAAAATGAACTTCATTTGCAAATATTTTAAAGTTCTTTTAAAATCTCATGAAAATTAAGAGTCCTAAATGGTTGCCAAAATTGTTGTAAAAGCTTTGTTATTTGTTCCAAACAAATGCCTTGTTGCAAAATCTTGAATGTTTCTTAAGTTTTTCATGCATCAAAACAATCTAGGAATATCATTTTTGGGCTTAAAACATGCAAACTAGACCACAAAATCTTGAATGAAAACCAAAGTCCAAAGAGTCATTTTTTTGAGTCAAAAACAATCTTGAATGATCTAAATTGGAAAGAAAAGTATCCCTATTCCTTCCTCTTTGAATTTCAATTCAAACAAACTCAATCTTGAATGATCTAAAGTTAAAACAAAGCACTTCAAAGTTCTTAAAATAACACGCAAAATCTCAATCTTGAATGCTCGAAGGAAAGAACTTGAATGTTTAAACACTCGTCTTTGAATGCATGTTGTTAAATCACTCTTGTGTGCCATGAATTAAAATCAAGTTTGTTTTTTTAATTGGAATGCATAACAAATCCAATCTTGAATGCCACAGATCAAATAATCATTATCATACATCACCCATCATAGATCAAAACAAATAAAGACACTTTGAGTGAGTTTGTTGTTGGAGTTACCCTCTTTAATCATCCATCATTCTAACCATTGGTTGCAATATCAGCGCCATATATGGGGATGGGTCTACCTAAGAAGGTGTTAAATTCTCCACAAAAATCAAACTCCACTCACTTGAATTTTTATTGGTTTTTCTAAGATAAAATTTTTTCTTGAATGCACATTCGTCTCGCTAACACTTCATTTGGGCATAAAAATTGAACAAATCTTGAAGTGGAGGGCCTTCGAGCACGCACTTGAAATCGACCTTTACACACATCTTTGTTTTGAGCTTAAAACAAAATCACACTCTATCTTGAATGCCTTAAAGAAAATCAATCGATACTTGACATGGAGGGCCTTCGGGCACGCATGTTTATTTTCTTGTTGATCCTAACTCTTCTTCTTTCTTGCATTCTTCGATCAATTTTACTTTTGTTGGCACATTTCAAATTGGAATTGAACCTTTGCATCTTAATCATGTGTGTTTTCAAAAATTCTAGATCAGAAAACTTAAGCGTCAGTTGGAAAAGAACTCTATCTTTTAGCCCAAGATCATCCAAGTCTTCTCTCCCCTTGTCGTCTTTCGAGGCCATCTTGGGTGCATAAGATTGGGATCCAAAATCTTGTTTAAGTTTTAGGAGGCCTGCTCAGGGATTTCATCACCCCTTGGGATGACCTCAACTCCAACATTCCAGTGGAGTATAAAGATTGAGAGGTGAATCCAAAGACACCTCTCTTGGGATCAAAATTCTGTCACTTGGACTAAGACTTAAAGAACTTTATACCCTTGAGAAGTGAAAGAGGAGAAGTGGGTTACCACTCCTCTTAGCTGTGTGACATCTTTTTAGTTTCATCTATGGATTTGGGCCTCACATACGTTGTGTATATTGAGGACTCCCTAGCTAAACCAAATTTCATCCTTGTAGAAAGCTTCCTAGGATGTTGGTGTGTTTGACGTGCTTGCTCCAAACTTTTGTTTGCTTGTTTGTTCATAGCTTTTGAATGAATGTTTTCCAACTTTGGTCAAAATCCCAGAAAAGAAAAATCTCCCAGCTCAAGGCATACTTAGTGTAGTCACTGCTTCATCAGAAAATCATCCAAACTCCCCCACTACAATTGAATCTATCTAGTTCTTTGCTTTAGAACAATACCAAATCCAAAGTCCATCCAAATCATCCCCCCAGCCAGCTAGCAACCTAATCCAAAATCACTCAAGCCTTTAAGGAATTTTTGTTACTCTGCTAGAGTTTGCTATCCAATCAATCTATCCAAATCCCTCAATCTCCCCAAGGTTATCCTTTTGATAGAGCTTTGTCTAGGGTAATCTAGCCTTGTCACTTGTCATCCCTCATCACCTTAAGCTAAATGTTGAGATCTACAAGTGGTCAATCTTGTGTCATGCCCATAGGATCATTTGTCTATCCTCAAGTTGACACCAAAAGCCACCAATCCTGCACATAGGGAAGCAAAACTCTCACTTTTTGACAGCATACCCTTGAAGTCTTCCATCCATAGGAAAGCCAGAAATCTCTAGCCAATCCTCCTTAGGTCTTTCATGTAGCTCTGACTCTCCCTAGGAAATCTTTCATCAGCCAATCCAAAATTTGCGCTTAATCCAAATCCAACCATGAGCTTCTGTGTTCATCCATATGCAAGACCCCATCCCCATCCAACTCATCATCAAAATATGAAATCCCAACCCTATCATGATGAGTTTGGTCACATTTTCCTTTCTCCTACTACATTCTATTCCAATGATGATGAAAATCTTGTTGACTATGATGGGTATCTTGAGAGCCTTAGATGCCTTCCGCCAACCATCCCCCAAAATCCAAGCATTCCTCCAAACTATCTAGTCATACCATCTCATATCCCAGCTTCTCCTCCATCACCAAATCAACCAAGATTCCAATCTTCTACCCCCATCACACTAGCTATTCCTGTCAATCCACAACCTCCATCTCCAACACATGAGTCTCCCAGGAATCTCCTAGAGGAAATACAAGAAAAGCTGCCTCCAACAGTCAATAAGCCATGTCATCTTATCCAACCATGTGAAGTAGTTAGTGATGAAGCTTCCCCATCTATAATATCACCTCCATCTCCCATAGCTATCATCCCCATACCATCCATCAAATTGTTTAAAATCTTTCCACTTCTCGCAAGCATCAAAATCCCACCACCTGTCAAATCCCTCCAAATCCTATCCACATCACCTCCAAGCATTTCCCAAATCTCTTGTAATGAACCTTATGCATCCATCTTCTACTCACCCATCTCCACTACCAAATCTCCCATCTATCCATCCCCTGCCTTTGAAGAATCTATCCCTTCACCTTCTATCGTACCATCCACTCTAATCCAATCCTATCAAGATCCTGCCCAAAAGCATGTTGAAATCCCCCAAAGCATAAACAAAGATATCATCATACCATGTCTTCCATCCATAGTGCAGTCACCATCCCCTCCATCTCCAAAACCTCAAGCCATACCTCCTCTACTGCAAGATATCTTTTAATCCCATCAGCTAAATCAAGATCCTATCCTACCATCTCCTCTGCTCCATGCTTCCATCTTACCACCTATCCAAGCTATTCCACCATCTATAATCTACCCTTTTGGTTCACTTACATTCATCCATGGTGGCCCCCTCTTAGTAGAAGAATTAAGAACAGTATCTCCCCATTGCAGTACATCCAATAAAGCACTTCTACCATTTTCTACAAGCAAAAAGTTTCCTCAGCTCGTTCAAATGCTCAATCGATGGCATTATCAAGGTCAAGGTTTAGGACCACAAGAGCAAGGAATAAGAAAGCCTATTATTGCACAAAAGAATCTAGGATTTCATGGTCTTGGATATGTGTCCAAAGGCTCACTATCTAAAAGTGTTGGTACATGCCATCCCCAAACCAAGCCTATCTCCAGACCCACCATGCCAGCCTCCCATCACTCCTTCAAGAAATCTTATGTCATCCCCCCTCCACCATCTTTGCAACCCAAAACAACTTACCATATCCCCCCTTCATCCACTAAATTCATTTTGGGTCCCTATGTACCAAAATCTACCATCAGCCATCCTCCTATCATCCAGCATAAAAATCCCACTCCTTTCATTCTTATTCAGAATCAACAAAGGTACATCTCTCTACCTATCATCCATCATCCTCCCACTATAAGCTCCTACATATCCTCTCCATCTCGTAAACCTTCTCATAACCATCTTCCCAAAGCTTACCACAGCAATGTGAATGCCAACTTCAAAATGGATAGAGCTAAAAATCCACATCCTAGGCAATCATATGTCTATTCTAAAAGACATACTCCAAAAAGGAAAAATCTAATCAAAGAATGCAAAATAATGCAAAAGCCTATGAAAAGAAAATCCAAAACCATGTGGATCCCAAAGAAAAAAGTTGAAACCCAATGCATAATGGCATCCACCATTGCTAATCCCCCATCCAATGACTCATGTGCCCCATCTCCTAACTCCATCTTGGGTGCCTATATCCCCAAGTGCGCTTCCACAAATTCTCCATCAAGCCCGCATCTACCATCTATCCCCCATATGCTCTTTTCACACCCATCCCAAAATGTGCCAATGTTGATTCTGCTAGCATCCCCATCTCATGATCCTTTTCATCCCTCCATCTCCTACCATCAATCTCATCTAATCCAGTCCATTGCATAAATCACACATCTGGTGTACCAACAGCTAGCAACAAAATTGAACATTCCAACAGCTAGTGAAAAATTCCAAAAATGCAAAAAAAATAGCTGAAGAAAGCCAAAATCATTCTAGCTAAGTCCAAAGTCAAAAAGTAAAAAAAATAAAGAAAAATAAAGCATCCACTGGTGAAAACTTGGAAATTCAAGCGCCTTGGACAAGTACCATTGAATACTTGGCAAACAAGTGTCACGTGTAATCCAGCCATCCCCAGCTTAGCTTATCATCCTCATGCTTTTGGTCACATCTTGCCATCTAGCTCCATCTTCCAATTTATCCACCTATCTTTCATCCTCTAGCTTTTATCTATCACTATCCACTTATCTTCTGCAACCTCACCCCATCATCCCAGCTATCATCCATCTCCCTAGCACCTTTAGCTTTTTCATCCTAGCTTCAATCCTATCACATCCATCGTAAGACTTCCTTCCACATGTCATCTTCTGACTAGGGGCACTGTATTCCTTGGAGATCTTGTCTTGTCCATCCTCTTTTGTCATTGGTATCTCGCTCTAGGCTATCCTCATGCAAATCCAATGTCATCCTCTCATTAGCCATTCACTCTAGTGCCATCTATCAGCTCAGCTACCACCAACCTTAACATTGTCTCCATCCTTGGTCGCACATCTATCATCATCATTGGATGCATCCTGCCAAATCCATATCTTTTGCTATCACCTCATCCTTAGCTTTTGCATCTTGCACCAACTTGAGCCATCCTGCTATCTTATCATCCGGAGCTCCTATACAGCTTGTAAATAATCTTGTATCCAACACTTGTATCATACCTTGTATCATATCTTGTATATCCAATCTTGTCCAAAACAACTTATACATTTGTACCATATCTTGGTCTGTCAGCTTGTACATCCTCTTTATCTTAGTACCATTGTATCTATCCAACTTTCATGTTAGTTCATCCTTGATTAACATCTTGCACACATCGCACAGATCTTGGTTAGTTATTCCAATGCATCGTTTAGCTAGATCTCCTATCATCAAAGTGTTATCCTTCTCAGTTCAGCTTAGCAAGTGCATCACTCATCCAAATCCACCAACTTAGGTGCTCTCTGATAGATCCTTGCAGGATATAGCTTTCCTCATGTCTATATGTTGGTCTATTAGTACCTCGTCCTACCTATCTCATTGGCAAACGGTTCTCTTTTAGATTTTCTCTTTCTTTTGATTTGGAATATTCCCTTTTGGGTCTTGAAGTATCTTTTCCAAGCAATCTTTTTGTTCCCTCCTCAAGGTTGCCATGATCTTCCATATCATGGTATGCTGCGAATGGGGCACTCTGAGCATAGGGTTTTGATCAAGTCCTTCATTTGTTTCTTTTTTGCTTGTGGGTTACCCAGTATTGGTTCCACGTTGTTTCCTCCAGGTTTCATGTGTGATACTGGGGCAATCCTTGTGTGTTTGTTTTGAGTCAGTCTGTCAGTCCTCTGGATGGTTGGTGACATGGCCTTGATTTTCTTGGTAACCTTGGCAATTAACCAACAGTCACTAATACATTAGGGGTCAATTTGTGGCATTAATTTGTGACAGCAAGAAAAGGTAATGTGGTTTTCACTTTTTTTTTTCAATTTTAGCCCGATGCCATTGCAATTGCGATGGCAGGCATCACAATTGTGACGCTAACGGGATATAAGAGAAAAAGAAGAAGCCAAAAACCCTCATTTGAATGAAATCACGTGACACAGGGTTCTTCTAAAAGGAAAGGTGTGTGTGTGGGAGATCACTTTAGTAGCATTGAGAGGGGCATTGAGGCGAACTCGAGGTATTCAGAGGGTCAGGCAGAGACACGCATCGGCAAGGTGTAAGACAAATAAACCCATTACTCCTTTGTTCTCCATGTTTTTTAGGATCAAAAGCATGCCCATTCATTTTAGTGTCCAAATGTTTGAGCTCCTTCAAGTCTTTTAACGACTACAGAGCAAAAGAGGCAAACAAGAGGCCTTTTAGTAGACATTTAGGGTAAACAATTGTTTTATTAAGAAATGGCATATATCTATGAATATGTATAGATGAACAAACATCAATATGCATTTCACTATCACTACCTTCACATATATGGTAACATAAACGTTTTAAAACAATCCTCTAGTCATTCAGAAAACTAGTTGTAAAAGATAAGGAAAGAGCCATATTGATAGTGTCACCTAAGACCATGCTACAAGAAGAGCTTTAAACTCATAGAAAGCAGAGTAGTGCTCGCATTTTGTAGCGAACTTTGAGAAACATGTCAAAAATGAAATGATAAAATCCATTTTGACAAACTCGACCACAGTGGCAGTCAAACCCACGACCTTTTGATCCGAAGTCAAACGCGCTAATCCACTGCGCTATGCGGCCCTGTGATGATTGTTGTGGCCAAATTAAGTTTTTGTTACATTTTATGTTGACTATCATTTCAATGCCTATTATAATTCTATGGGACACAATTGCTCTCAACATTTTGTAGGTATACAATGAAGCTTATATAACTACTTCTCTTCAAATAATTGTGAAAAATGAAACGTCAAATTCATTCCTAAGGCTGAAAATATAGAGATTAGAAGTTGGTGACCAATAATTCTCTTTAAGATGGAGGACACATTTTTGGTTACTTAGATAATGGGAATTTTACTTTGTTGGTAATTTGAGAATCTTGGAAAACCTTAGAGATCATTAAATTCCTCCATCTTAAACACTTTTTGATTAAACAAACTAGCCCCAAATCAGTATATTTCTCAATTTATAGGCACAAAATATCTATGGTAGTAGGAATACACCTGAATTAGAAAGCAACTTACAGGAAAACAAATTTTAATTCCCATGAATAGGAGATCAATATAAATGCCAACAAATTATAGTTCTTCCACTGCTTTTATTTCAACAATCCATGCGGTTGCACCATAATTGGATGCTTATCTTACAGTGATGGAAGATGTTGCTCCCTTATGTTTTAACTTGTCATGATCACCCCCTAGTGGACGTCGTGGTGGGTGAATGTGTTTGCACTATGAGGAATTATCAACATATTTTTCATTCACACTCTTCATTTCAGATACTTCAACCTTGGTACACACAGAGAAGAAAGAGGCCATAAAAGCAGTTCTTAATGAATCCTTTATTTTCCTCACATAAGCAATTGGGGTTGGTGAGCTTTTGTTGTGTTTGGCGAGAGGCTCTTTCCAATGAGCTCTACGCATTCTTCTGCATGTCTTTTGCACATCCTTCTCCAGTAACATCAGAAGACATTAACGTTCAGTAACATCAAGTTCCAGTTTAAATGTCATAAGACATTATGGTCTTGACAATAATATGGCAATCTACATTTGACCAAAGAAAATTTCAAAATATCAACCTTTATGAGATAAATTCATTTTGGTAATTGTATTCTGGTTCACTAGGCTCAAGCTATTTGCAATTTATCTTCCCATGTCCCAAAGATGGTCATGCATTCTCATTATAACTATTAATGTTTCTCATGAATGCCCTTTCATTTCTTGAACAAGACACTTGTTTTTAAGTGTTTCCATTGCATGCCGAGAGCTCCATGCTGATGCCTCCCATACTTCCATGGCAGTGTGCTTGGATTTGTCAACAAAAAGACATGCAAAATCCATGAAAATTTGTTGTTCCTCATAGTCCAATGCATCAAAGCTTATTTTATTTTGCATAGCCTTGGGTGGTAAGATCTCACTCCCGAAGCCCATTATGGTAGGATGGTAGCAATATATTTACGACTATATATTAAAAATTTGGGATATAAGTTGGAAAATTGTTACAAGTATCCCATTACATGAGATCAAGATTCAAGTTTAAACGTTCATATAATGAATAAAATTCAAAAATCCTTGCTCAATATTCATTAATTCAAGTATAAAAGTAATAATAGAACATTATTTTCATTGGAAATGAAAGGCCCTAAGTCCAAAAAATGGCCAGTAATAAAAAGTACATTTGGTTGCATGTATCTTACACAGAAATGTAGTGGTATTATATATCTGGCATAGTTATGAAAGTATGGCCCTCATTGCGAAGGTCTATAGTATCTAACTTGAGGCATCCTCATTTTCAGCCTTACATTGCTAAAGGCAGGACACATTTTGGCCTTGTTCACTGTCCGACCCCAGATAGGGTCTTGAGGGGTGGATACCATCTTGAACAGGAAAATATAGATGAAAGAAACATCAGTTGTGATAGAGAAGGTTCCAATAATAGTGATCTAACTTGTCTAGTAAGGCCCTCTCGTGATTATGTGAATGCTAGAGATAGTGCATTGTAGGATAGCCTTTTGCATAACATTGGAAGTGAAGGTACATGGTCATACACAAGAAAGGAATTACTAAAATCTTCCAAGAAGGTTTTTTTAAATAAATATTCAGCTGTGTAGGAACTAGAGGAATCAAATTTGTGTTCAGAGGATGTTCCATTGGATAGGAATTGTGGCCATAGCTTTCTTGCAGAAAATCCGAAAAGTCTTGTAGATAGAAATAAATAAGTAAAGCACCCCATGGTTCATAAGAAAAGCTCTCTTGAAAATGCAACAAAGTGACTTGCAAAAGAGATTGTTGGAGTGGGAAGCCCTCAAACCCCTGATCGAGTTTTTCCCACTCCTAGAGTAAAAATAGATTCTGTAAAGAAGGCACATCTTACTCAAGGTAGGCAATCTGTAAGTTCCAAATTCTTATTATTTCTACAATTTTCTTTTGTTATCTTAACTGTAATGTTAACTTGAGTCATAAATTTGATAGCTACCCTATGGAGAACCTTCACCATGAGTTTTCTTGACACCAAAATTGGATGGTAAATATTCACACACAAAACAATCTCAACGTCCATCTTGTGTACCAGGTTCAACTCTAGGTATTTCTAGTCGTAGGGCCTCCCTACCTCTACCAACAAAGCCATCAGTTTCACGGCCTACATTCATTACTAACATTCCTCAGAATGGAACACCTAAAGTAAAAGCTTTTAACAATGAATCTGTAACACGTAGGCCACAAAAATCTTCTTTAACTTCACGCTCATCAACATCTTCATTTGGAAGAATTGAAGCACTCACTGAGAGATCAAACCTTACTCCAGAAGATGGAACTACTGAGTCACCTTATGTTTCTAAAGCTGCCACTTTGTGGTATTCTGACAGAAAAAAATATTTAGGGCTTCGAGCTATGCAATCTCCTGATGTATTAGTTAATGCACCCAGACTTGATCGAATTGTGGAGTTCTCCATAGCCCCTTCTAAAAATTTGTTGCTCGCTGCAAAATAGTGTGTTAAAGGTACTAGCTTAGACATTCCTAGAGAAGAAAGTTGTCATTTGAGAGTAGAGAGTAGCCCATATGGATTGCGTTTAGAAAGGTCCACCTGATCAAGCTCAGGTTCAGATAGGGATGATGCAAACTGTGATAGAACATAGGAGAAGTGCACGATCTAGATCAATGCAAAAGCTCCTACTTCTTTTCACGTGAAACCAACCTTCAATGATGTTATTCATGTAATTAGACACAGTGCTTTTCGAGTTGGTATAGATCAAGCTGAGTTAGAGAGAGGAACTGTGAGCAGCTTGCTGCAAGGAAGAACAGATGTGAATTCATTTTTAGATGCAGACAATAATGATCTAGATATCCTATCAGTTTCCATGGGGACAACTATTACTGGCCATCATATTGTAGATGAGCACCTTAAGACAACCTCAACCTCCAGCAGAGATTTTGATTATTCTCAAAAATGAGTAAAAGGACAAATAGATCTTAAATCATATCAACAAAGAGCAAAAGCTCTTGAAGGCTTGCTAGAGCTTAGTGCATAATTACTCCAATAGCAGAGACTAAAAGAACTTGGCATAGTTTTGAGGCCTTTTGGATGTGGTAAAGTCTCCCCAAGAGAAACAACCATTTGGTTGACAAAAAGCCTGAAAGGAGCAATGAGTGATGTTCACTACATGGGTTGAGAAATATAGATATTTCAACATGGCACTTGTTTATATATGTTTTGTATCTAGTTTTCTGATGTGTAAATATTACTTGGCCCTCAATTTGGCTCCAAGTGGAACATTTCCTCTTTATATCCGACTTACACTGTCTCATCTATAGCATCTTTTTGCAGATAGATGGATGATGTCTGTTTGTCCATATAGGATCTGATTTTTGGGTAGTCGTTGATGGTGTTGCTATATGCTTTTTGGTCGATGGTTGGTCTGATCGCTTTCTTTAACTATGGGTTTTCTTGATGGCAGCAACCCAATTGTTGAGAAAATTTGGGGTAACCTAGTCGCTTCTTTTTTCAAGGTGATCTGAGTTGGTTATTACTTTAGTTCACCCTGAGGAATGTCGGCAGGAGGCACAACAACCCTGCATTGTCCTATGGATGATTCTCTTGTTGAGTTTGTATGGTTACAATGGGTTTTATAATATAGTAGGTTTACAATTTTGTCTTGAGCTGCATGGTTATATATTTGCAATATCATTTTTTTCTACAAGAGTAGCAAAGATGCCAAAAGAATTGAAGTCAAATTCCTAAGTTGTGTGCCATAACCATAATACAGTGCGGTTTTTGGAAGGGAATGCAAGCTCACAGTATCATATTTTGTGTAATGGAATAAAATGCAACATATTCTTTTGGAAACAGTGGTCAATTTGCAATAGACCAGACTGCAAGTGCATTGTTATATCGTTTAATTCCAATCAAAATTTTAATAGTCCAGCACATTGATAAAGTTAATTGTAATAGGCCAGCTAATTTCAAGAGTTAATTGTAATTCTCTCTTTTTAAAGGAGCCTGTAACATTATTGATCATGGCATTATATTTTATGTAAATGAAAGTTTGCAGTGGTTTCCTACTATCTACCATAGTAGTAAAAATCTTCTTAGTAAAAAAAAGGCAAACCAAAAGATTCAAAAATTATCGAACTATCACAAATCAATCAAGAAAAATAATATTTGCAACACATGTAAAATAAAGATGAAAAAATTAACAAAACATGGTTTTAGAGAATAGAGATACAAAAATAAAATAAAATGAAAGCTTATTCCATGAACTATGAGATACATTTTTTCTTATTTATGTTCATATTGTATTTGATTAAATTGTATTGCACAATACATACTACACACTGCATAAATGATAACTAATTGTTGATAGTTTTCAATTACATTTTTTCCTTTGTATGAAGTCAACCTAAAAACTAAGTACAAGGTTGCAAAAAATTCTATGTTCCTTTAGAGTCTTGGAAAGGGTGGGACCTAGGATCTTGATTTGGGGATGGTGGTTAGCAAGGGTTGATTTGGGGACAATCGTTGGCACAGGTTTAGGGATGGAGCACCTAAAAGGGTCAAGAGGAAATGTCCCTTATAGGGATTTGGGGTTAGTACCCTCAGCAAGATTGACAAGCAACATCCCTTTTGTAATACAAGCAACATCACACTACCATTTTTCACAGTGATAGGATGAAAATTGATTGTAAATTAGAGTAGATACAATTCAGACATGTCCTTCACAATTACATAATCATGAACGTTGGCAATTAGTGATTAATCAAAAAATCACATTTTTTGGCTTCATCAACACATTCCTCACAGCATCATATGAAGTTCCTTACACAGTTGGCAAATGTGGGCTTAGCAAAAACTTTGGTAAATTAAAAATTGCTTAAGTTTATTTAAAAACAACTTTTTGTTAGACATAACAATTTTTCTGCTATCCAAGATTTTACTTGATGTTGTTTCTAGAAGAGATTGTATATGTTTTTTGAATCACAATGTTTCAGATCTCACTCTATGACAATCATATGGGATCTAGTTATGATCCTCTATATTCATATTAGAGGCTTTGATGTTGAAATTGGCTTAGCAAATAATCATGACGATGACCATAGGGTCTCTTGATAATTTTTTTGGTGACTAATCTATTATGTTAAAGCAGGATGTATCAGCATTGACTGTAGTAGAAAAAAAGTTACACAGATGAAAACTTGCATTGTTGCACTTACATCTGACATTTGACACTTGGAGTTCATATGCACGTTTCTTTGAGGTGGGTGATAACAAAGAGCTCATTAATTTTCACTGTGTTATCTTCTGGCTACAAGTCTACACCATTCTTCACTATTTTTTATTTATACCTAATACAATTTTATTTTTCAAAATGTTTATCACTGCCACAGTTTTTGACAGTTGGCTTCTTTGTATTAACACCTATAAGGAGCCATTGGATTTTGGAAGATAAAGGTTATAAATCTCAGGTAGTTTGTCTGTGAGATTTCTTTTGGATTTGGCTGTGTTACATGAAATACTAAAGTAAGATGCACTGATTTCAACCCATTCTGATTGATTTGTACAGATTCTTATAACCAGTTCCATATATTTAATTACATTTAGACACTATCTTTTAATGCTTTATTTCAGTGTGCTACATATTCTATTTCATATTTGTGATATATGATGAAAGTATTATAACATATGGAGGAATAGTCCATGAGTGGCGTGGCCAGTTGAAATGGTTTTAGTTTCAATTTTACACCATTTGATACAAATAATCAGTTTACCAATCGACCCCTAGGTTCATTCCATTTGCAGTAAAATCTTCATTACATAGAAAATGTTCACAAAATCTATGTCAATGCTCACACATCTTCTTGGACTTACACAAATCTATGTCAATCCTCACACATTTTCTTGGACTTACGCAGGAACTATGCTGCCCTGCAACTCTTGTTAAATATGTTATCAACTTGACTTTTCTATTAAAGGCTCTCATGCTGAATTGAAAACTAGGTAAAGAAAAGGATATTATACACTATTTTGTTGGTACCCTGTGCAACACAACAAACTTGTTCTTACTATAAGAAAATTTTCTTTTCTTTTGTTTCATTGCAAATCTTCTGCTTGCACGAAGGTCTCTCCCCATCATTAGACACACTTGATAACATTCGAGCTTTGGATCGTATATAGGAAGTGCGTCTATACACATAAGTATAAACTTCTTCTTTTCCCACAACACATATAACAACAATTTTAAGTGCTTGCAAGGTATATACTTATGAATAAATATTACATCCTGATTTAAATGTATGAAAACAATTTTCATTCCTTTTAAGCTTCATTCATCTCAAGGTGCAATTCACAAACTCAAGAATAGTGGCTTTTATTCTTCAGGATACCTTTAGGGGAAGAGTATGTGAATGCCCCCTTGTGTCTGGAGTCCAGTTTAGAGGAGATGACTATTTACACTGCTAAGGTTTGTTGAATCTAATTCTGAATAACATTGCTTGCTATTGTTGAATCTAATCTAATGTATATTTTAACTAGACTTGTAGCTTATATGTTTTGAATTTTTTGTTAGGCCTTGTAGTTTGAATAATTTGATTGCTGGAGAGATTCTATAGCTAAGCAAGAAGGCTGTTGCACGAGTTATAGCCACGCACTCGGGTATGAAAATTGTTTTATTTTATTCTAATGTATATTTTAACTAGACTTTTAGCTTATATGTTTTGAAATTGCTTTTAGTGCCTTAATGTTGTAAGGTCTCTTGAAATAAGACCTTTAGGTGGTTGGTCAAAGTTTTACAAATAATCTTAGGAATAAAGTTAAAGAAAGTATTTTTAAAATATTAAAGTATTTAGCTAGGTCTAAGAAGATTTGTGTACTTTCAACAGTTTTTCTTAGTTTGTGAAAGTTGTAGACCGAGGTTTTCATAGCCCAATTTTGCTTCCTGCAAAGAACGATCATGTCAGATAATATAAGTGAAGAACAAAATAGGGAGACAATCACTAGATTGTGGTCTAACTTGAAAACAAAAGGTGATGGAAAATCTTATTGTCCTTGCAATATTTGTAAGGGCTTAAACCGTAGAAGACTGCTAATCAAAACAGTTAAGAGACATTGTAGGGAGAATGGTTACATTGAAGGGGGGCATGACTATCATCCACTGGTAAGTCATTCATTATATCATTTTAACAATTTATATACATATGAAATCACTTGATGATGAGTTGATGATCATGGTTTATTTATGTTAATCAATTTTATATAGGTTGATCTTCCCAGGGAAGTACATGATATGAACCACAACAATCCAAAGAATATGGTTTTTGAAGTGGAGGAACATGGAGGTGCAAATATCCAAGGTGAAGATAACGATCCCATGGAAGATGACGATCATGCACCAGAAAACACAATTGAAGAGGATGGTATAAATACATTGATGCATGACACATCTAGTCCAAGCATATCTAATCATGATGATGATGATAGCCTCGATGTACCTCTACTTCAGAAGGCATACGAGCCCCTATACAAAGACTCCCAAACAACTCTTCTCTCTGCTGTATTGTTGTTGTTGAACTTGAAGGTTATGAATGGTTTATCCAACATAACAATGTCACGTATGTTAAGGTATGTCATATATGTCTTTATAGTTAACAAAGGGTGAATAATGTACCACTAATATTTTTTATATTAACAACTTATATTTTTTGCTGTAGATTGATAGGTGAGTTTCTATTACCATCATCAAATATTCTACCTCACTCATATCGAGAATTAACTGTTGTTATGAAAGATATTGGAATGGAGTATGAAGCAATACATGCTTGTCCCAATGATCATATTATATATTATAAAGAACATGAATTTGCAACACTGCCCTGTATGTCATACGAGTAGATATTGAATAGATTGACTAACAAAAAAGATGCCTCAAAAGATTCTTCGTTACATCCCCATTATTCCACGGATGCGACAATTATTTAGGTGTAGTAGCTTGGCTCAATTTATGGATTATCATGCATGCAATAGAAGTCGAGATGACATTATTCGAATCCCTATGGATGGTTCAACATTTATGCACATAGAGAAAAAGTGGCAACACTTCAAAGAAGAACCTCGTAATCTCAGGCTTTCATTGGCAATGGACGGTGTCAATCCATTTGGAGAGATGAGATCTGTTTACTCAGTGTGGCTTGTTTTTGTTATCAACAATAAAATTCCTCCATGGATGTCAATAAAGAGGGAGCACATTATGTTGGCAATGATTGTTCTAGGTATCTTATCATTTGATAGTTATTAATTTACATGTACTTACAAATCTTGTAGTAAAACAGTCACAATAATTATGTAATATTACTGTTCATTCAAGTAGGTAAATATCAAGTAAAAGATATGAATGTATATATTGAGCCTCTTATTGACGAGTTGGTGGAGTTATGGAATGGTGTCACTATGTATGACATGTCTAGACCAATAAGACAAAGACAATTTCAATTCCATGCAATACTTGCATGGATAATACATGATGCCCCAGGGCTAACACATTTTTGTGGTATGTTATAGTGAATTCAAGTTGTGCACAATAATTCTAATTATAAAAATCAACATATTTAATAATCCAATTACATCATTATCTTGTAGGTCTTCAAACAAAGGGAAAATTTGCATGTCCAGTTTGTGGTCCAAAGATGAAATCTCGTCATTCAAAAAGTTTAGGAAAGCAAGTGTTTGATGAGTGTAGACACTTCCTCCATAGGAATCATAAGTATTGAAGTACAAAAAAACTTCTTTTCAATGGGAAAGAAGAGACTACATCAAAGCCACAAAGAATGACACCTCGCCTATGGAAGTTGGAATATAATAGAATTAATCATCGAGGTAATGCCGTTCCACCTAATGGTTTATGTTTGTAATTTATATATTTCTATTGTGATTTTTGTTGACTAATTGTGTAATTGATGATCGTGAAGGTCATCAAGGCAATACTGACAACCTTCCAAAGGGACTAAAAAGCTATCCCAGACAATTTAGTAGGTTGCCCTACTACGAGCACTTACAAATTGTGCATTTGTTTGATACTATACGTATTGGAAAGAATATAATAGAGACATTGTGGAAGATATTGGATGGAAGGCGCGACAAAGAAAAAATTGTCAAAATTTGTAATGACATACATGAATCCAATCATGCATTGAAAAACTTCATTCAATCAAATAGAAATAGAGATCAGATTAATGTAAGTGCCCTTCCATGGTTATTAACGGAGCAGCAAAGTGATGCCATAAAAGAAGTCATACGAAAAATTTGATTTCCCACAGGATTTGCTGCGAACATAAACAATCTCATATAAAAAAAAAGTGAATTTGGGCCAGGGCTCAAAATGCATGATTAGAATACTTTCATCAAGGTAACTTATGTTCTTCTGTATTTACAATATATTCATAAACTACATGTACTGTTCGTTATGTTATGTTAGAAAACAATGAGATGATTGGTTTATAATTACTGCAGTATGTGCTTCCTCTATCTCTCCCAGAGCACTTCAACAATAACATAAAACAAGTGATATAAGATCTTGGAAAATATATGAGGTAAGCATTAATATCTGTTCAATTTGTTGTATATATTTATTATATTTGCGATTTTTTTTTCTTGCTATGTAATCTATTGTATATTATTTTGTAAAGTCTCATATCTATATATTTTTTGTGACTTGAATCTCTTAATGTAGGTGGTTGTCATCTAAAGAAATCCATAAAGAAGATATAAACTATTGGAAGAGAAAAATTCCTCATTTACTGTGTGAAATGCAAGTGTCTACCTCCAACTTTTTTCAATGCACAGGAACACTACCTCATACACCTAGTTGAGGAGATTGAATTGTGTGGACTTGTACACACTAGGTCAATGTGGATGGTTGAGAGGCATTTGAAATATTTAAAGGCTTTGGTTTGAAAAAGAGCACATCCTGAGGGTTCTATGGTAGAGGGATATATGGTATATCAGACTATGGTGTACATTACTGAATATCTTCCTAAGTTTGCATCAAATATCCATGTAGATTGCATTTGGGATCTTGAGCCTTTTAAAAAATTAGAAGGGGAGTACTTGATGGGGAAAGGTACATTAAGGAAAGTGGGAGGTAATAAATTATAAGATGTTATTGTAATAAATTATTTCTTAATCTTCAAAATAAATCGGTTGTAAGTTGTCTATTTTTTTTTTGTACAGGTGCTCGAGAGTGGGATGCACTACATTTGTATATTGCAAACAATCTTGATTGGAGGACGGTATGGATTGAACGATGTCAACATTTTGGTCACACATTAACATGGGAAGGTGTATCTTCATTGGTTAAAGAAGCTCATAGTAATGGGGATTCCAATGTTACGCAAAGGGAAATAGATTTAGCACGTGGTTCAAGAGATTTCTAGGTACGTACAAATTTATTAATCACCCGCATGTTTATCAACTCACGATACAATAATTTTGATATGTTTCACATATTATTGCAGGTTAAACACCACAAGGCTATGTTCTATAATGGTCAAAAATTTTGGTTCAAAGTGTTGGATGACACAAAGAAAACTTGTGATTCAGGAATAACTACAGTCTTTCAAGTGACTAATATTTCATCTAGAAACGACTTACATCCTCAAGAGTCTGAAAATCAATACTATGGCATTTTGGATGAGATACTTGAGTGTGACTTTAGTTCCTTCAAATTAGTACTCTTCGTTGTCAAATGGTACAGGCTACGACTTAATCCAAATGATCCTAATAGAACTATTATTGAACATGATAATGGATTTATAATGGTTAATACAAGGTCGTTTGAGCTAGTTGGGGATGAGCCTTATGTTCTTCCAAGCCAATTTGAGCAGGTATTTTACTCAGAGGTTCCACATAAACCGGGCTGGTCATTTGTTGTTAGACATGAACCGAGAGAAAGGCCAATAAAGTATAATGCGATGGAAGAAGAAGATACCAAAGAAGCAGAAGATGATGTAGATGGTGATCATGATTGATAGTTATTGGATGATGTTCCTAACACAAATTTTCATGAAGAAGAAGAAAATGATGATGAAGATGATGCTGCTATTGATGATGATGATGAAGATGATGTTGATGTTGATGTTGATGATGATGTTGATGATGACAATGACGATGATGGTGAGGATGATGATGATGACGACAAGGATGATGATGATGGAATTTAGAGGTATGCCATCAATCCTTAATCTATTTAATATTCATTTCTTGATAGAAATATATTTGTCTTATATATATGGTTACATAGTTTATTCATTATCTATTTAAAAGCTACAAGTTTCAACTACAAATAGAATACTACTAATTTAAATTAACTATTAATCTAAATTAATTAAATAAAACTATTTAAAACACATATTGATGCGTGAATGTATTGAGCCTTATTTTCTTTCAGGTCAAAAGCATTTGTAAGTGTTTAGTTTAGAAAAGGGAATTCATTAAATATCTATAAAAGGGAGTTGTACCTAGAATAAAATTCATAGGGAAAACATAATATAAGTGCTTACCCAATTTTTTGGTTAATAATTTTGCCTCCATAGGTGATGCAGAGACCCTAGGTGGTCTTGTAATCATTCATAACAAGAGGGACTTCCATAGTGTTCTCACAACACCAACCAAGCATCTTCATAAGATCCCTCTCCTTGATCCAAGCCAACTCCATAACCTATTAGAGCGCACACCAAATCCTTATGCCACCTTAGGTTCGACATCTTTGGAATAATCCCATGAATGTCCCTCAATCCATCCAATAGATTCATCCAAGCAATCTAATCAACAAACTATCAAATGCTCACAATGCCTCAATAGGCACCAAACTTGACTTCACCTTAACTAGGTGTTTCCTCCACCTCCACACACATCAAACAACTTCAAATAGCATGTCCCCAAGGTGACTAAGCCCTCAACTCATTAGCTGATACAAAAACCCAATTTTAGCCCTTCACTAGGCCTACTTCCCTAGTAGGCTTATAATGTGAGCCTGATTTAAGTGTTTTATTATGTACCTTTTAATGTTTTTAATTTTTTTGTGATGCTAATGATGGATGTGATTATGATTATGATGTGATTATGCTCACAATAATTGAATTACATTTGCAGGAAACTGAACCCCTTTCAGGAGCATCCTGCACAATCTCATGGATCGACAGGTATAAGTCAATACTCCTTATAGACAGTCTATTTAGTAAACTTATCAATAGTAAGATTGATGTCTTCTAAGATCTCTCCCATTTTCAGGTACCAGCAAATAGGTATTTGTCAAAAGTGTCTTCCTCGAGTTAGGGAAATATAGGAATAGAAGAGGAAAGTGAGACATGCAGTTTATCTAGAATAGGGAGATTAACTAGAGGTCAAAGGACTAGAAGGAAATTCAATAAATGCATGAAATTTTTCCTTGCTCAAGGGGGGTCATGTTCTTATGATGATGAGATGAAAGGTGACATCGAGGTGCCCTTGAGGTACCAACATCTATAGAAACATTGGGTACCCAAGGAACTTCCTCCAATAAACACTGATTTTTGTGTTAACGAGAGGATATATCGCATAGCACCATCATCACTACATGGTTTGGGCCTATTTTCTATGGACGGCATAAAGGTGTCTTACAACAAAGTTTCTAAATTGATGGAGTATGTTGGACCATGTTACAATTACAAAAGTTGGATGCATATTGTTAAATAAAAAAAAAAGTATGCGTAGGTATGCCCTCTCGGAAAATTATATACAACAACAAGACAATAATCAAAGTAAAAGTGTGGCTATATACATTGATGGAAGGCCAAAAGCAATAGGGAATATTGTGGGTTTTATAAATAGTACATGACCTGGGTCAGCTATAAAGCAACCCAATTGCATATTTGAGGTGCACGAGGGAAATCGTGTATTCATCTGTGTGATAAAATCAATACGTGCAGGGGAAGAGCTTCTTATTGATTACAATTTGAACCGCATAGATACAAATGAGGCTACTATCATGGGGGTGGTGCATACTATTAAACCAACTTCTAATCAATGACTCCAACATACCATTTAGTCAATAAATTTTTGGCTAACATTTTTATACTTGATCTTTGACACAAGGGCACAATATGGAGCAACCGCCCGGAGGGGATGCTGGCGATGTTCCCGACTCATCTACACACGACCAGGTAAAACTCATTGTAATTGTGCAAACTAGATAGAAGCAAAATGTTATTTTTTTAATGTTGTTTTCTTCATTGTTTTGGATTAATTTTGATAATACTAATACTATTGTTGTCATAGAGGGCCAGTGGTCGGAGGGAGGGAAAGGAACCTGCAGTCCCTGATCAGCAGCCCCCCCTTGAGGAGGACCCTTTTTATATTGATTTAGTAGACACCAATGACCCGATTGGTTTGACTAAAAAGTTGCTAAAGAAAATTGGCAGAGAAATTTTACGTTTGGCAACCATAAAGCGTACTACTCAGGAAATAAGAGAAAGGGGAGCTGAATTGATGCACACCTCTAAAACCTTAAAAGTAAGTATTAATGAAATTTTTAATTATAACAAGAGTTCAATAATGGTTTTTATGTTATGCTTTTTTATGGCATTAATTAAAATATGGATGCATTGTCTTTCCAGAGTTTTTTGCGTGATTTCGAGCCCCGTTCCCATGATGAGGGTGGTATAGGTGGTTCAGGTAGATCGCATGTTCCATTCCCCACTTCTGTTTTCCACTGAATATATATAGGAATGATCATAATCATTGACAATACATGCTCAAACAATCCTTTTTTTAATGCTCTAACAATCTTGTCCATGCTAGTCCACGCATTCTATATTTATGCATGCTCTAACAATTTTATTCTTCAGCTTCACATCAATTGAATCCTATGATGACACCGCCTCCATCCAGGACAACCAAAAATATTTTTTCGATTGTTGAGTCAGCAACACGCAGCTTACAGGCATTGACTGTTGCACCATTTGCGGGTACACAAATCCCTCTTTTTCTCTCTTATGACAACAACAAACAGTTTTTTTTTTACAACTTTTTAACATCAATTATCATTTGTTCTTTTATACTTCGTGACAAAGACTTATGAAACTTATGAAAATTTTTGCAATAGGAGCTGTAGCATCATTTCTTGGATGTTCCTATGTTCCTAGTATAGGAACGGTGAAGGATGTCACATTGATCGTCAGCGACGATGAAGGCATTCCATTAAAAGTAGCCAAAGTTCTAGGTACTTTAAAGTTATTATTATTCTATAGTGATATAATAGTAATTTAGTTTTTGATCACTCTTCATCGACTAATGATCCCATGATTTTTTTGTAGGGAATGATCTTTTTTGGAGAAAACTTGGTGATGAGTGTTTGCAAATATTCGGGCCCACCATGCGTACCTGGTGGAACATCATATCCTAACTAAAACCCCAAACCACTATTTTGATTTCATATCATTGCTATAATAGTTTTCCTTTTCATCTATTTATTGAACTATATTAAAGGTAGCTTCACTTCATTTATGAGTCTAACATGTTTTTTTTACTTAAAAGGTGGAATAACCAATGCAAACTGTTGAAGGATGATCTTATAGAGAACATGACCCAACTCTTTGGACCTCATGCATTCGAGAGAAACAAGCTCCTTGAAAAAGCTAGTTTATGTTTGAAGTATATTAGGGATCAGTATAGAAAAAATTTACAGGATAACCCCAGGTACGAGCGTTCGCCCTATGTTCCGAAGTCTGAGTGGCAGGCTCTGATTTTGGATGGAAAGTATAAAGCTGACAAGAAAGATAATATTACACCAGTGGAGAGTACAGCAAGGTATGTGATACTATTAAGAATATAATTATGTACTAATTAACCTCTATATTTATACTATCTAACATATTTCAAACTTTTCATAGATTGCCTGACACATCAAAGGCAACAAAGGCAAGACTAGAAAAGCACGGGACACACAAGCTCGGCTCTAGTGGTTTTTTGAAACTTCAAGCAAGAGTTGTAAGTATTAGTAAATGAAAATTTGTATCAAATTTTTTATATAATGTGATGGGAAATGCTAGGACTCCCTTATTTACCTCATCAATTATAAATAGGTCAATAGAATATAATAAGAGTAGTTTATTTTCATATTCAATATAAACAATTCAACAATTGAAGTCAAACTCTGCAATATAGATTAGTGAAGATTCCTTCATTTACTAATATGAAATTATTTAAAATCTCACCCTTGATGTTTCCATCTCCATAGATTTTGAACTGATCTTGGGGAGGAGCAAGCTCAGAGGGATGGGTATGATAAAAGTAAGGCCACCCAGCAATAGAATTACAACAGATGTAAGTGTATGAAATGTTGGATGCCTCAATTTCCCTCCTAACAACTCTCTTTTCTTTGTAAAAGCTTAGCCCTAGTTCTACTGAATTGGCTCTGTCTATATCGTGCCCAAATTTCGAAGGAAGAAACCATTGCATCAAAGTTCAACAATTCTTAAGTCTATTACAGTTAACAAGCATTCATGGTAATAATGTTAGTGTCTTATATTTTGACCTTAATATTGCCAATTTCTTTAATGGTGTCTACAATCTTAAGCTGATCTGTAAGTTGACCATTGCCCACAATTGAAATAACAATATCAATGCCTTGCATGGCCTTTACCATTGAATTATGATCAGTTAAATCTCCCTGCAGAACACCCATTATAATATACATGCACATTAATAAGACCCATTACAGAACATGTAGACATTAATAAAACCCACTACAACACAAAATTTTTACAACTATAATATAGCTCATGATCCCAACCAAATTAGACTCATTGATAAGGAGATCACTGACCAAACACCCCTTCTTAACATAATTTCTAAATACCCAACTTCACAACAAGATAGTCAAACATGATTATTTGTGAGATGACCGCTATCTAACAATTTAGCAAACAACTACAATAGTAGCTACCATGAACAAACAAGAAAAGATTAATCATATATTCTAAACCTATATGACCAATCAAAACAATCTATAGTCTGTAAAATCAATATTTTAAACAAGTACACACACTTTACAACTGTGCCATACATATCTACCACAAAATCTTAGTTATGAACAGAGCTAGTGACATACATAGACAATGTTAACACCAGAATCTTTCAATTAATGGAGGCACTTTTCTTTGGCAGAATCATGGGTAGTGATGGGTCTAATGAGAGCATAGGTAGAATGGCCTGCATTTACAGCTACAAGAGCAACAAAGCGACCAATATAACCAGTGGCTCCAATCACTAATATTTTACTTTTCTCTTCGTTCACAAAATCCTCATATGAAGAAATCTCACAAATGGAGGCCATGGTTGAGACTGAATTTTCCTCCAATAGTTGAGAATAAAGGCAATGATGAATGAGGGAATGCAGTAGCACTTGCAGCCATTTTTATTTCCAAAGAGCTGAACTAACTCTTACCCAACTTAAGAATTTGGAGAAAATATGTTGGTACAAGAAAAACATACAAACACACAACATTTATATAGTAGATTGCTCCATCAAAACTGCTCGATTTTTCTCCTATTATATTGTGATGGATATAGATGATTTGCTGTTGATATTTTAACTACCCTCCATTGGTTGATGAAACAATGCAAGTAAAATTCACCATACCATGCAAAAATGCAGGGCTCAGAGTTCAAGAAATTCCTCACAGAAGAGGATAAGATAATTGGCTTCCAACAAGGCTATAGAGCCGTGGCTGAACGGCTACAAGCTGAAATCAGTGTGGAAGGTTCTAATAATGATGCATCTGAGCCACAGGTAAATAAGCTAAATGAAATTTATTTCAAATTGAATACTTTACCAATTAGTCTATTTGATGTTAAGTTCCAATATAAAGTGAGTATATTTGTTTTAAGCAAGCAATGATAACAATGCGTACGATGTTGGAATGTAGCCTGACAATCCTTCTACACAATCTGTGGATGCCAAAGGTTCGCATGATGTGCATCCCAGTGGTGGAGGTATACATTTGCTATTAAATTTTTTATATGTAATTGCAATTGGTGTTTGGATTAAAGTAACATTTTGTATAGCAGCTGTAGAGGATTGGGGGGTCGATGTTCATGACTGTGTTGACATTGAGTCTAGACAAAATGATGTGGTCAGATCAGGTAAAGAGTGCCATAGTTATGTTATTTAAAATAATTAAATACTTGTAACAATTATAATAAATTATTTTTAATTTAACTCTTTTATTTGTTATTGCAGAGGACCCCCCTTTGCAATAGCATAGGAATTTGAGATCATCAAGAACAAAGAATAGAACAACTGATGAGGGGGGAATTGATGATGACACTGATGCTCCTCTTAGAGCTTACATAGAAAAAAGAAATAGAAAGAAAAAAAAGAAATGATTTTCATCTACATACCTTAATTGATAATGACTGAATTTTGTGTCTCAATGAATTTAATTATGTGCTAATGAATGTTCATGAATTATGTGTTAATGCAGAATATTGATGAATGTTGCATGTTAACGAATCTAATGTGTTAATGAATGTTATCATGTGATATTGATTGAATGTTATCATGTGATATTGATTGAATGTTACATTTTATTAATGGTTGAAAGAATGAATGAATGTTAGATGTTAACGAGGAATGTAGAGTGATGTTAGGGGGAGGGGAGTGGGGCCAAATGAGCTTCCACCTTCACGTGGTTGGCCCTGTTTAGTAGAGAATATTAAACTATTTTCGAAACAAAGTGAAGCTCAATAAGATACTAACAATAGGTAGAAACAAGAAGCAATAACAAGCTCCTTCTAGAACAAAACTCTTCCCAATTATTGCTATCTTCCCCACACTAGGAATCTCCATCATATTCTCATATGCCTGCAACAAAATTAGAATAACTAACCAAAAATAACTCATATTTTCATACTTGTCCATGCTTGGAATATAATCACCTTGTTTAGCCTTCCCTTGGCTCTTCATCTCCATTGTCTTCTCATCCTTCTCTTTGCACCTTGAGACCTCTACTGCTGTCTACAACATGTCTTCACACCCTTGCCATTTGCCTTGGTATACCAACTCCTGGTTGGTGGCTATTCTATCTGATTTAGTCATCATTGTATTTTTGTGAATTTTCTTTGTCCAACTTTCAATGGACACCATATAGAACCAATCAATATCATATCTGCTTCTCCAAGCCTTGTTTCTTTGCTATTTACATCAGCATTTGTACTTTTCATCTTTGTTCCAATCATCTCCTTTCCCTCAAGCCCTTCAAGACCTAATCTTTTTTTGTCTTCATCAGCATCCTTTCTCTTTACCTCTGCTACAACCTTTTGAACCTTTTTGGTGTTAGGTTCTCCTTGCTCTTCAACACTTGTTTGCTGCTCATTTATTATTTCTCCTTCAAATGGACAACTTGTCTTCATATCATCCTTTTCTAGGTTCTTTTCCTCAACCTCATTCTCATTAGCTGTTTGCTTCAAAGCATCATCCTTTTTGATCAAAACATCTTCCATTGCTTCACCATCTTCCTCTTTTCTTAGGAACATTTCCCTCCCAAAGATAGTGGTAACAAGATACAAGGAGAGAAAATAGTTTTTGACACTTGGAAGGAATAGAAGCAGTTAATTTTTTGAGTCCTCCTTCTATCACAAATGAAATGAGTACATGGATTGATGATGATTATGAGATTGTTCTTACTGCATCTCAACATCATACATTGAGGATGACATAGTAGGGATTGAATCTAGGGGTCATCATTCAAATTATGTGAAGCTGCTTGGAGATAAGGATGTTGATCAAAATTATCCTTCACCTTTTAAAAAGTACATGACATTGACTAGCATGTCAGTGTTTGTGCATGAGAAGAGTAATATTTCTAATGTCAGTCAATCAAAAAATACATTGTGTGTCAAATCTAATCACCTCGATGAAGATAGACAAAGAGATGTGATAGTGAAGGATAGGAACAAGTAGGTGAGAAAATGTTTTGATGAAACTATGGCAAGCGAAGAACTAGGGAAATTAAGGGATTGTGCTGAAGATGTTGAAAGAGCTCTATGATATCTAGGCATGCCAAGACGATAGCTTCACAAGAAAGAGAGAAGTTGTAGAAAATTAAATAGGAGAGATTGTTCAGACTAAGTATTGTAATTCAAATATTGCTTCAAGAACTTCACTCACATTTACCTTGTCAAAAATCTCAACATATAGCATTGAAGTCCTTTAAGGATGAGGTAACAAGACAGTAAGCAAGAATAGATCAACAACTATATATCGTAGGACCTTGGATTGATATAAGTGAAAAAATGATAAGTTGATAGATGTTCATGAAAACATAAAAAATAGAAAATCAAGGTGTAGGAACAAAAAACTTCAAGGAACCAAAAGACAAAGGAAGAAATGATAAAGTGGACAACCTAGCTGAGACCTATGACTTGAAACGTTGTCCAGAGAAATCAGACAAGGAAAGTTTGGAAGAAGAGAGATTTGACTTCAGAAACAAGCTGGATAACTTTTAGCTTGTTAATAATCCCTTATTTGAGGTTAGAGCTAATGTTTGATGTTCCCTTATATGACTCCTAAGGGTCTGTGATTAAATCATTATATTTTAAATCACAATAAACTTCTTTCTATTATTACTTATACTCAATTCTTTATTTTGCCACAAATAAATGTTAGGTATTAATAACAATATTTTTTCGGGGTAGATATATCAATACAATTGTGCATGTATCTTGATGTTATGTACAAGTAATATCACCCATGCTTCTGATATATTCTTTAATTCACTACTAGAGAGATGCAACTGATCTTTGGTAAAGAATATAGATGAACAATATGCAAATGTCTTTTTAAGTAGTTCTGATATCTTCAATCAAACTTTGATAACCAAAAACACTTCCAATAATGATGGAAATGACTTTGTGAAAATTCCCAATCTAATCAATATCAAAGACTAAACAAGGATTATATATATTGAAGTTGGAAGTATAGTGATAGTCAACTAAATGACCTAATGTCATAGATCCTGACGATCTAATGTTGATTACTGATCTGCAATAAGTATCATTAGAATTTCTGTAGAGCAATTTGCAAGACCAAGTAATCACTATTACAGATTTATCATAATGTAAAAGTGATATGTACCATACTGGTCTGAAGTTATTCACTGTATTTGATATCTGCCTTATTGAAATGTGATATGATTGATTCTGTTTGGTTTGTAAAGATGTTGGATATTTATTTGATCTCTGTCTGATATAATATCTTTGTAATGGTGATGACCCAATGATGGGTGATCTGTACTGTTGCAATTTTTGATGTAACTCTTATTACTTATGTGATATATATGTCACTATTCTTGATCTTAATCATTGTACTCATGGGATGTGGCTTTCTGATGTCTAGTGGATTACTACCACTTATGTCTGTATAGAATATAAAGTAATCTTCTATTTGAATAATGTCCTTGGACTGTTTATTGATGCCTTTTTAATATCATTTGAAGAATTGAAACTCTTCATTGCATCTTTTAGTATTTGGCTCCTCTGTAATTATTGCACCCTTTTGGATAACTAATTTGTGATTAGTATTTGTGATCAGCATGATATAATTTAAAGAGAAAACACTTACATTTTAGTATCAAGCTTGTTTTATGAATGAATGGAGAAAAACTAGCGACATATCCATTTCAGCTTTGTGTTTTTTACTGTTAGTATTTGATTATTAGAACATAACTATACATCCTTGTGAATTGGAGTTTCAACAAAGATTTAATATTATTTGGATTTCTTTCTTATTGTAGCAAAGGTTATGGAGGCCCTGAACATTCCAAGAGGTGTTTGGCGTGTGCTTTTTTGAACACTTAATACTGATAGGTATTTTAAGTTTTAATAATATGGATCTGTATAATTCTAGTTTTAATACAATCTTATTACAGGTTGATAGATTTTCTTAACAAGTTTTCAAAGTGTTTTCTGTAAAGTCATTGTTCACTCCAGTTTGATCATCCTAACTTTTAGCTGCAGGTGCCTTGCCTTTGGTCAAGCATAAAGCTTTCCTTAGGCCCATGTAATATGGTGGGTAATTTGTTGGGTTTCTCCTTACCAATGAAAACTTTGATGTGACCCTTACTATATGCTTTTGCCATGCATAACATGAATAAAAAACTAGCAATACTACATTGATGTGCAATGGGTACACAATGGGTAAAAAGATGTTAGAAAATGATTGATTATGGTGTTCTTGTTCATGATGGTGGGAGCACACATTCTAGTCATTATTTTTGCTTTTTTGAGTCACTTAAACCTTTCAAAATTATTTTTATGTTGGGAACTCTAGGTTATAGTCTTAGAAAAGTATTTTATTCATTAACAATTGCTTTAATCTGGCTTGTAGGTGAAGTGCACACAATGTTCTTATTGATCAAATAAATTTGATCCTTTCTTAGATTTGAGCCTAGAGATCATTCGAGCAGATTCCTTATTGAAAGCATTATCCCATTACATGGTAGTGGAGCAGTTAGATGGGGATGTGAAAAGAGATCAATGTGAATGATGCAAAGTAAAAGTGAAGGCTCTAGAACAACTCAAAATTGATAAAGCACCACATGTTCTTGCAATTCATCTCAAGCGCTTCAGTGTAGTTGGATTTGGAGGAAAAATTGACAAAAAAGTAGACTTTGGTTGTATGTTGGATCTCAAACCATTTGTTAGTAGTTCACATGTAAGTAGCCCTTACAATATTATTTGCCAGTAGATCACATTTTCAGTGGAATCTAATAATATAGTTTTTGTAATATCTACTGGTTTTTTAATAAATATTGCACATTTGAATGATATTCTAGTTTCTCTATCTATTGATCAATCATAGGAGGGCAATTTTAAGAACACTCTTTATGGTGTTCTTGTTCATGATGGATGGAGCACACATTCTGGTCATTATTTCTACTTTATTCGTTCATCCACAAGCATCTGGCATGCTTTAGATGATAATCGGGTATACATTTTCTACAGTTGTGAAGACATGTTTAATTTTGTGGAGCAAGCTCATTATAATTTGTGTATAATAGGATACACAAGAGAGCTACAATTTTATGTAGAACCTTTTCTTTATATGGTAACACTAATTATACCGGAGTTGCTTAGACTGATTGAAGTTATTCTTATGACATTTTGTACTCTAGGTCTATTCAGTTAGTGAGAAAAGTGTGCTTTCCTAGAAAGCTTACATGCTATTCTATATACGAGATAAGAAAACTAGCATTCAAACAGCAGGTGGGTCTAAATCTCAGTATAATGGCTCTAAACTAAAGAAGAGGGTGTCATTGAACATTGGACACCCAAAGGAAAACCACTTACAAGATTCATATGCCCCCCAGGTGACAGAAAACATGCATTCTTTCCAAATGACAACAATCTCTTTTAGTGTTGTAGGTGTAAACAAGATATCCCAACAGGTAGAAAATTTGTCAAATGTCAATTTCATTTCAGAAAGTCTAGAAAAGAACACAAGTTCTGGCCAGTCATGCAGTAAATCTAGATCATCAGCAGATCATGATGCATCATGCTTGCGACAGGGCCATTGTGGCGGCAACGCGAGCGGCCTCATCGCAAGCATGATGCACCATGATCTACTGATGATCTAGATTTACTGCATGACTGGCCAGAACTTGTGTTCTTTTCTAGACTTTCTGAAATGAAATTGACATTTGACAAATTTTCTACCTGTTGGGATATCTTGTTTACACCTGCAACACTAAAAGAGATTGCTGTCATTTGGAAAGAATGCATGTTTTCTGTCACCTGGGGGGCATATGAATTCATATGCCCCATGATGCATCATGCTTGTGGTGGGGCTACTGTGACAACGATGACAATTGGTGTCATCGCCACAGTGGCCCCGCTATATTGCTAATTGCGAATGTTGTAATTGCGACGTCCGCCCACGCATTGCAACAAAATGTGCGTCACATGCATAGTGACGTTGTCACAATTCCTAACTTTGTGTCACAATTGTGACACATTTGGAAACATTACAATGGTCAGCGGTATCGACACCAGTGCTACCGCACCGCTAGCACCGTTGCGTCCCTATCGCAATTTTCCAAGGCCATCGCAAGTGCGACGCCCATGGAAGAACTGGAAAGGCTCTTGCCTTAGTGAACCCGTGGGCAGATGCCGACGCCACCCCATCGCAATGCGTGGGGAAGACGTCAAAATTGTGATAGGATCCGCATGCATTGCGATGGGAGCCGTGCTAGGTTAGAATGGTGAAATTGCAACAGATAGGCATCAAAATTGTGACGTCTAAGGATAGACATTGTAATTTGTGACTAAAAAACAATGACGTCTACTATCGTCATAGTGGTGACACATTACCATCGTAATTGCGACACTTAGCCATTGCAAATCAATGCCAAATGTATTAGTGAGTCCTATAGTAAATCTAGTGCTCAACTACATGGTGGTACTTCTCTTTGAAGTATCCCCCTGCTCCAAAAGCTTCAATGGATTCCCTTCATCTCCATTATCCCCCATCCATATCTAGCATCCGTCTCTCCTACCCAAGCTTGTGCAACTGTATCTCTCAGAATCAATCATCACTCTTAGCTTTAGGGATCCACAATCCTAGTCTTAGGGATCCACCCATCAAATCAATCCACCAAGCCTCATCTTTCAAGATCCACAATCCTAGTCCTAGGGATCTCTAACACCCATCTTCCATCAATCTGACTCTTTGAAATCCTGTTGCCTCAGCTTTATCTCATCCCATCATCCCTTCCCTTATCTTGGATTCCTTTTTATGGTGCTCCGCTCCTTCATCCTCCATCTCCCCTGAAGTCTTAAGCTTATTTACTCTTGTGCCTCTGATTCTCCCTTTATTATTCTCCCATAGTGAGAGTTTTAGCTAATTCAGCCCCTTCTCTTTGCCAATCTAAGTCTCCTTGCTCATCCCAGATTCTTGTATTTTTCAAGAAATCGTCGAGCCTCATTTTCTCTCCCTGCCACCTTCTTGAGGGGGCATCATGCAGTCCATTCTCTCTCTTCTACCCGAGATTGGGGCAACTGTGTTGCTCCATAAAGTCATCTCCATGTCGTTTATATTTGAACTTCTTTGAAATAGTGTTGTTTCAACACTATGTCAAAGAGGGGCAAAACGTAGACACCTAAAAATCTTTTAGAAAATAAAGTATTTTTATTTTCTAAAAAGGTCCCTGATGACATCATCATTAATTAATTAATTTATTTATTTTTATGCCATTAAATCCCATTATCTTAATTAAAAATATTTAATTAAGGAATCCCTCCCAAAAATGTTTAAATCTTGTATAAACATTATTTCCTTATTTATTAATTATTTAATTAATAAATTGACCAAAAATGCCAAAATAAATAATTTAATTTTTTTTTTGCCCAAAACTTGGCCAATTTCCTTAAGACCACTAACCTCTTTCAAAATCTTCTAATCCTTCTTTAATTTTGACTAAAGGCTAATCCCATCATTTCCTACCCCTAATCCCAACTCAAAATATTTAATTAAGATTAAATATTAATCCTAATGTTTATTAACAATATTTTAATAAATATCTCCTCCTTCACCCACCCTCATTAAATGCCATCCACTTGTCCATCTCTAACAAGCCTAATCTAATCTTAACCCAAGCCTAATCTAAGCCTTAATCATTTGCACATTCCTAAGTCAAGCTTAAGACTTTCTTAATCCAACCCAAGTCAAAATATCTCAACTCTCTCATAAATATTCCAACCATAAAACTTTATGAAGCCCACAAAGCCATAAATGACTCTTACAAGCCCATTCATTGCTCTTACAAGCCATTATGAGGGTCTTTATGAGCTTTGAGCCCCCTTTGTTGACCCCTCAACCCCTCTTGCTCTAACCAATGACTCTGTGACATGTGTCACTCCTTGATTGGCTGTAAGGAAACACAATCCATGTGCTCTCCTCTCATTCAATCTAAACCTTCCATAAACTTTCTCCCATCCTTGCATCCTAGGCTTTGATCCCTCAAGCCCTTTTCCTATTTAAGGAATCCTCTCCCAAGCCATTTTAAACATCATCACCCATAGTAACAAAGTAATGCCATTTTCATCATAAAGTAAAGCCATAATACCATTTTTGAGAAGCCATTTTACATCAAATCCATTCACCCAAGCCAAAATCCATCAAGAACACCATTGAAGCCTTTGAAAAATCGAGCATACATCCTATCTAATTAGACAAGCTACTCAACAAGAGAGCTTCTCATTGAGAGAGCCCATTAATGACTCATATTCTCAATTGAGAGCTCATCTTAGTCTATCTTGAAGTTATGTTTATTTAGTTTTGTGAATACTTTTGATTTGATATTTAGTGTTCTTTGCATTACTAATCCTCATATACAATATCTTTACATAATAATATAACTCAAGTAATTGAAAAGTCACAAACTATAACTCACATATTCGGATTTTCCTCCAAAATATTTTTGTGAGCATATCGAATATCCGATTTGATATCAGATATCCAATTTCAAATTGGATATCTGATATTACTTGCATCATTTTCCAACATATTGTCTATCCCTACAAACCTGACAACATCACTTTTTGATTTTTTTTCACGTGTTTTACAAAAGGTCACATTTTGTTGCCCAACCAATTGAAAAAAGTTTGAAAATATAACCATAGGTATCCGATATTATCATCTGAATGGGGAGCAGCAGTCGTCGAAAGGCTAAAAAAAAAAGGAAGGTATCCAATGAAGACATTGTGGCATATAGGGAAAGGGACAAAATGGAACACCGAAAAAAAAGATAAGGTATGTTAAATATCAGCCAAGTTGACGATGAATTAGTCGAAGGTGAAATCATAGAGTCAGATAATGAATATGTATAGTTGGGGAATGAAAATGTACCTATTGAAAATGATAATGCCAAACTTGGAAATTTAAAGAATGAAAATTTTTAGGACAAAATGCTACCAGGTCATAGTGCAAATTGCATAATTGACCATGTCGAACATAGAAATGCACATGACCCTAATGCACAAGAACCTTACATATCTCCTAATTATAATTGACATGAAGGTTTTAAAACACCAAAATGGATAATTGAAATTGATGAAACAATTATTACCAGTTTGGAAGGAAAAAAATTAGAAAGAACCACTTAGTTATGGGCTTCAAGACTATATAAGATGTTTTTTGGCAACAAGATAGTGGTAGAGCAATGTCAGCTTTTTATGCACTTATTAAAGATGCAAAAGATGAGACCTATGCTTTCCAAATTGAAGATTAGTGTCAATAAAAAGTTGGAAAGAAATGCCATTATTGTGAAGAATCTTTTCAGTGCACTCAAAAGCATTGGGAAAAATAGTAGGGAGAAGGATAAAATAAGCTGTTCAAAGGGTTATTACAACCTCTTTGGTAAGTCATCGTTTCAAAAAAGGGTAGATATATGAGACAAACTTGTATTGATTTGAATCTAAATCGTACTACTTTGAGAAGAGCACTTAGTTGATGAGAGAAAATTGATGATCCTTTTCAAAACATAGAGCTGACATTATGATAATAAAAACTATTTTGATCAAAATAATCAAATAAGAAAAATCTAGAAAGTATGGATGAACAATTAGAATACTTGATTTCTTAAAAACTAATTTGGGGAAGGTGTCAATAAGTTTTAATACTCATTCACAATGAGGCATTGAAACAAAAAGTGATTTTATAATGCTAATATTGTGTAAGCCTTTTACTACAAGTCTTATTAATGCATTTCATTATTTTTTATGGTGTGAAGTTTCCATTGTATATTTTACGTATTATTTTATTCTAATAATGTGATCTTGTATATTGTCAAAGTCAAACCCTTGTATATTGTCAACATTTGGGATTGAAGCAACATGTTGCATTTGATCCTCTCCATAACCATCTTCATGTTCAAGTCCATCATGGTTCATAGTATTTCTCCTTTTTTTTGGTTCATCATGGTTACCATGCATTATTACAACCATGCCAACTCTTCCTCCATTGGTTACCATGCTTAGAATCATTAGAAAAATTGCATATACTCTGAATTTTTAGTAACAAGGTTCTCACAAAAAACTTTTACAATACTATAAAAATAATCTTCTAAGCTTTGGTTAGCTACCATCTCCAAATGAGCTATTCTTTAATGTGGTGATTTAACATCACCAAAAAATGTTGAGCTCTTAGGCCCAACCCTTGAAACAAGAGTAAAATTGACAAGAATCCCTTTGCATGCAGTCTCAAGCCTCCCCAAATGAAGTAGTCATTACCAAGGTGGTTCAACATCACCCATTAGTGTTGAAACCTTATGTCCACCCTTCCAACTAAGAGGAAAACTGGTTCTTAGTCCAATAACATTAATGAAATACAGGGTTGTTGATCATGCACATACCTACTACACCTAATAAAAAGAATTTTCAAGAATGCATGACATGTTTCCAAATGCATATCCATAAAAATGCACAAAAATGAAATTCTATAATATTAAAGGATGCTAGTCCCTTTGCATACACCCTTTAGCATCTCTAGAAGAGCAAGTGATTTCTGTGTGGATTCAATATTACCCAAACATGTTGAGCCCTTAGGCACACCCATTTGAATTAGTAGTAAAATGGATTGGTTATCCAACAATTCTCATGCTAAGAAAGCTTGTTAATCAATCACATACCAACCACATCTCATAAAAAATAAATAAATCAAGTAACGCATACATGAGGTGTGCACAATCACTAACCATTCTATGCACTTTTTTATCACATCAATACATAGAACACTAGTGCAAAGCACCTAATCATTTTTCTTTTCTTGATGTAATAAGGTCTAGGGATAGATGTAATGATCTCCCTATGACCATCCACATTTATAATGGACACAAGACCCCATGGTACAACTATAAGCCTTGGCTATCAATTGGTCCAATAAAATGGATTTTTGGTAAATTCCATGTTTTTTAGGTAAGTCTAGATGTTTAGAACATTATTAGGGTCCCTAGGAGTTTGTAGAGTCCATTTGCAATAAAACTTGTCTTAGCGCAAAAATTGCAAAAATTGCAAAAAATTGCTTAGTAACTTTTGCAAATTTCTTGACAACTTTTCAAAATCTAACTCCTAATGGCTAGAACTATTAAAATCATTAGTGCCATTATCTATGAGTGGGTGGGTGAACCCTAGTGACATCCTTGTTCCAGCCACAGAGACCATCCATCGTCCACAGCCACCCCATACCGAGGAGTCTCCAAAGTGCTCTAAGTGCGTTTCGAGGTCAATCTTTCAAGTGTCATAACTCAGAGCTCGTGAGGGCTATTGATGAACTATCAAATGCTAGAGGATGGTGATGATGAGGCCTAAAATAAGTTATCTCATTTTTGAGAGATCACATTCTGTTTGGATTTGGCACAACGATCTCGTTCGATGCCAAAACTTGCAGTGTGCCTCAGTTCATAAGTATACCACAATGTAACTTTGAAACCGCTGATCTTGGCATCAAATTGTCAGTGCTATTAGCTTTGAGTGAGTGGGTGAACCCTAGTCACACCCTTTTTTAGGCCATAGAGACCATCCATTGTTTGTGGCCACACCATACCGAGGAGTCTCCAAGGTGCTCTAAGTACATTTCAAGGTTGATCTTCTGAGGGTCATAACTCAGAGCTCATGAGGGCTATCGATGAATTGTCAAATGCTACAAGACAGTGGTGATGTAACCTAAAATAACCCATCTCATTTTTGAGAGATCACATTCCATTTGGATTTAGCACAGCGATGTTGCTCGATGCCAAAACTCGCAGTGTGCCTCAGGTCATAGGTGCACCATAGTGTAACTTTGAAATTGCTGATCTTGGCATTGAATCATCAGTGCCATTAAATTTGGGTGGGTGCATGAACCCTAGTCACACCCTTGTTCTGGTCATGGAGACCATTCATCATTCACGGCCACCTCGTACCGAGGAGTCTCTAAGGTGCTCTAAGTTCGTTTTAAGGTCGATCTTCCAAGGGCCATAACTTGGAGCTCATGAGGGCTATTGATGAAATGTCAAATGCTACAAGATGGTGATGCTGAGGCCTACAATAACCTATCTCATTTTTGATAGATCACATTCTGTTTGGATTGACACAACAATCTTGCTCGATGCCAAAACTCATAGTGTGCCTTAGTTCATAGGTGCACCACAACGTAACTTTGAAACTGTTGATCTTGGCATCAAATCATTAGTGCCATTAGCTCCAGGTGGGTAGGCTAACCCTAGTGACACCCTTGTTCAGGCCACGGAGACCATCCATCATCCGTGGCCACCCCGTACTGAGGAGTCTCCAAGGTGCTCTAAGTGCATTTTGATGTCAATCTTTCGAGGGTCATAACTCAGAGCTTGTGAGGGCTATCATGAAATGTTGAATGCTACAAGATGGTGATGCTGAGGCCTAAAATAAACTATCTCATTTGTGAGAGATCACATTTATTTCGATTCGCCATAGTGATCTCGCTCGATGCCAAAACTCACAGTGTGCCTCAGTTCATAGGTGTACCACAATGTAACTTTGAAACCACTGATCTTGGCATCGAATCATCAGTACCATTAGCTCTAGGTGGGTGGGTGAACCCTAATGACACCCTTTCCACAAAGATCATACATCGTCTATGGCCACCCCATACCGAGGAGTCTCCAAGGTGCTCTAAGTGCATTTCAAGGTCGATCTTTTGAGGGTCATAACTCGAAGCTCGTGAGGGCTATCGATGAACTATAAAATGCTACAGGACAATGATGCTAAGGCCTAAAATAATCTATCTCATTTTCAAAAGATCACATTCCATTTGGATTTGGCACAATGATCTCACTCGATGCCAAAACTCACAGTATGCCTTAGTTCATAGGTGCACCACAATGTAACTTTGAAACTGCTGATTTTGACATCGAATCATCAATGCCATTAGCTCTGGGTGGGTGGGTGAACCCTAGTGACACCCTTGTTTCAGCCATGGAGACCATCCATTGACCGCGGCCACCCCGTACTAAGGAGTCTCCAAGGTGCTCTAAGTACATTTTGAGGTCGATATTTCAAGGGTCATAACTCAGAGCTCATGAGGGCTATTGATAAACTATTGAATGCTACAAGAAAGTGATGTTGAGACCTAAAATAACCTATCTCATTTTTGAGAGATCGCATTCCGTTTGGATTCGGCATAGCGATCTCCCTCGATGCCAAAACTCGTAGTGCACCTCAGTTTATAGGTGAACCCTAGTGACACCCTTGTTTCAGCCATGGAGACCATCCATCATCTGTGGCAACCCTGTACTAAGGAGTCTCTAGGGTGCTTTAAGTGCATTTCAAAGTTGATGGTTCAAGGGTCATAACTTAGAGCTTGTGAGGGCTATCGATGAACTGTCGAATGCTACAGGACGGTGATTATGAGACCTAAAATAACCTATCTCATTATTGAGAGATCACATTTCATTTGGATTTGGTATAGCAATCTCACTTGATGGAAAAATTCATAGTCTGCCTCAGTTCATAGGTGCACCACAACATAACTTTGAAACTGCTGATCTTGGCATCGAATCATCAGCGCCATTAGCTCTGAGTGGGCGGGTGAACCTTAGTGACACCATTGTTCTAGCCACAAAGACCATCCATCATCTGTGGCCACCCCATATTAAGAAGTCTCTAAGGTGCTCTAAGTGCATTTCGAGGTCGATATTCTGAGGGTCATAACTCAGAGCTCATGAGGGCTATCAATGAACCATTAAATGCTACAAGACGATGATGCTAAAGCCTAAAATAACTCAGAGCTTGTGAGGGCTATCAATGAACTGTCCAATCAAGTCTCTTAAGTTGAGATATTTTGAAGTTATGTTGAAATTGAAAAGTCATAGTATGAGGTGTTGGCATTATATTCTATTTGTCATTAGTGAAAAAACTTACTTAATTCTGAATGATTATAGAGTTCATCACTCACTCTACAGTGTATACAAAGCATTTAGTAGTTACCTTGTAGGTTCATCACTTAAGTAGTTCATACCAAGCATTCATGAAGCTACCAAGTGAGTGTGCAGTTAAGTAGTTCATATCGAGCATTCATGAAACTATCGAGTGGGTGTGCAGCCTAGTAGTATCTATCAAGCATACAGTGTTCACTAAGCTTCATAGTGTTTACCAAGTGATGGAAGCCTAGTGGTTACCAAGTAATGAAAGTGCAGTATTTACCAAGTGAAAGCAAGGTAAATGAAGGATTTAGTTTTTATCAAGTGATACTATATCTACCGAGTCTCCAATGGTTACCGAGTTCAAAGCTACGTTGTGTGATTAGTATGGATCGAGCCTTCACTTCTATTGAGTGCATAATGATGCTGAGTAATGCAGTGAACACCAAGTATTAGAAGGTTACCAAGTCAGCTTGAAGAACCCAAGTTTTCTACTATTTGGCCGACTCGGTAATATTTTGTTCACTTGTGTTTTGGTTGACCTTGCAATTGTAATTATTGGAATGGTATATATGTAATGTATTATATCATTTACAAAAAATACAAGTAAGTATCAAGATGGACATGTAATATTTTGATGTGAATAAATGTGAATCAGCAGCACAGAAAAATATTCAACAAGGTCTACAAGGAGTAGTAAAGATTCATCAGTCACAAGAGGTGATCTATACTTCAAGGATCTAATTAGCAATCAAGTTGTAAGTAGATCCACTATTTTATCCTAATAGGTGAATCCGTTTTGTAAATCCTTTAACAGGGTAGAATTAACAGTCTTTGTATAAATCTCCTAACAGAGTGCATACTTCAGTGTATGTTTGTAAAATCCTCTAACAAGGTGGACCTAGCAATCCTTTGTGCTCCTAACAAGGTAGATCACTAGAAGTGGTCAATGTAAGCCTTAACAGGCCAACCTCATACTGCAGTAATGAAGTTTTGTGGGTATCATCCCCACCCCAGTTTTACTTTCTATTTGAAAGGTTTTTGGGTTACCAAATCACCGTGTACATGTGTTATGGATGTTTGATTTCTCATATATGTAGTAGATTAGATGAATGAATGGTGAATAGTATATATGGTTAAAGTTCTGAATTGTTTAAAGTTTTGAAGTTATTGATTCACCCCTCCCCTCTTAGTAACCTATCATATCTTAAATATTTACAACAATTGGTATTAGAGCTTTTGTGATTCTCAGGATAAAAGTTGGACAACTTGAGCAAATTTCAAGGACAATGGAGATATTTAGGCTTGACAAAGCTATTGAAAATGAAAAGCTAGATCTAGAAATGGCCATGGCTCAACTCAAAGAAGCAAAGGATCATCTTTCTCAATCCCTGAAGAGAAGGAAGGAACTTGCAAGAAAAATGAATGACCATTAGTATGTTGAAGAAAAGATTGAAGACCTTTTACCATCAAGTAGTTTAGATGAAGCTAATGAGGCAATCAAAGAACTCCTAGCAAAGAATGACTCTCTACAGGAAGAAGTAAGAAAGCTTAAAAGAGAACAAGAAATCCAATCAATTAGGCTATGTGAAGTTTTGGAATAGAGAAACAAGTCAACTAAAGACTTAGAGACAAGAAATAATCAATCCAATAAAGATCTTGTGGATCAACTATCTAATGCAAAAGAAAAAATTATGAATCTGAGATCTAAAAATGGAAGCCTGAGGAATGATTTAATCACAAAAAGACAAATCAATGAAAGCTTACAAAGTGACTTAAGATTTCAAAAATAGATCAATCAGAGAATGATGAAATTTCAAGCAGACATGACTCAATTAAATCAACAAAGTGAGCAGAATCTTCATAGAGAAAAAGGTAAAGCTAGACTTGGTTATAAGGAAGAAGGTGAAACCTCCAAACAAGGTGCCCAAAGGAATCAAAGACCTACTTGCAATCACTATGGTAAGTTAGGTCACACATCAAAAAAGTGTTGGAGCAATGGAAAAAGTAAATTCAATGGTAAATGCTACAGTTGTAGTCAGCATGGTCATAAAGCTAATGAATGCAAGGAGAGACCAAAATTTGAAGGAAATTATCAAAAATGCAAGAAGCATGGTCACAAGGAATTCCAATGCAAATCCAAATCATTCAATCCAGTTGAACAACTTGTTAAAGCAATATTTGGATGGGACTACAATACCTGGTGCAGATGTCATTATTGTGGAGAATATGGACATATTGGTATAAGCTGTGCAAGACATCACTTAAGGAAGAAGGACACTACTGTAAGGTGCTATACATGTACAAAACTTGATCATATAGCTAAAAACTACATGAACATAGGAAAATTTGAAGATGAAGAAAAAGCTAAAGCTGAAAACATTTGAAAGCAGATGAGGCAATGGTGGATTCCTAAATCTACTGAGCATGATAGTTCAAATGATGACAATGTCAATCAAGAAGTGGGTGACTCCACCATCTCTAGTTAGATCCATAAACAAGGATATGGAACTACATCTTCTAGTAATATCTCAAGAAGTTCCAAAATAAAAGAAAGCAAAATGATCAAATCAGTATTCCAGATACACGAGGATCAAAGAAAGCGTATCTTTCACTAAGTTGCATCTACCAAGGAAAGTCAGTTGAAGACCTTACCAAGCTAGGTCGGGAGTAAAAAAAAGTTTTGTTTGATCACCAAATTATAAGCTTCTACTGAGCAAGTGAATGATAGCCTATCAAGCACTATGTCATCTCAACTACCTTTGTACCAAGCATTTATGGCAAAATTTTCATCAAAAGAGCATAATTTGATTTCATTCTTCACTGCGATTACAGAGCTAAGAAATTTCTAGCAATTCCAAAGCAAATTCCAAGTGATTTCAAGAAATTTTCAAGCAGGGAATTTGTTCAAAATTTTCTTACACCTACCGAGCAGTGATGGCATCCTAGAGTACCAGTAGCACCAATTTTATATCAGATTAATGATTTTATTGCTGACATGGGTGTAACTTTGAAAACATTATGGATAATTATTTTGAAGATTTCAAGGGAAGAATGAACAACAGGTTTTGAATTCTACCCAAACTAGTTGAAGATTACAAAGATGATGTATGCTTCATAGTTGACTGTGATAAGGTATACATTCAGGTAGTCAGACCCTGAGTTGCATGGGTGAAACCTCTTACTTATGAGGTGAATATTGGTGAGGCTAGGGACATTATTGAAGCACTAATAAATGAACCTATAGATCCTAAGCTTCCTGCCTTTGGCACTTATGATGAAGAGAAGACTAGAATTGAGCTTGAAATCAAGCTACCCTAGGCTATAAGCAAAGGCAAAAGAAAGATAGCAAAGTTGAAAACTGCAATCGGCCCTCTGATGCTTACTAAAGGAAAAGGTGAGAATGAAGAAGAAGAAGAAGAAGGTGAAGAACTTGAATCTGAAAAAGAAGAGGAACCTCCAAAGAAGAAAGGGAAGGCAATTATCACCAAACCTAAGAAGAAGCCTACTGCAGTATTCTCTAGAAGAACCAGACAAGGCAAGCAGGAAACTATACTTGTTAGGCCTCCACTCATATTTGAGGAAAGGCTAAAAAAATTGGAAGAGGGAGATGGCATCACAAATTCAAAGCATTGAAATTTGAAACAAGGACTGATGCAGAGAAAATGCAAATTGAGGAACTGGTACTCAATAAGATGAGAAAATGGAAATACTCCCCAGACCAGCTTGCCCCTCAAATCTCCAAAGAGCTATTGGAGAGATTGAAACTAAGATGGGAGTCAGCCACCCAAATGGTCAAAGACATATATGAGCAATCCCTGAAGAATCTTCTACCAAGTCTCACTGAAGTAGAAATAAAGGCAACAATGAAGAACAATGAAGGTAAAATGATGATTAGATTTCACACATGTTTGATTTTAATTAAGGACATTGAACATGTTGTAAGAGATGTAACAAACATGTGGAAGAACATCTATCATCTGCAAAAGCCCAGTGATGATCCTATTGAAATCAAGGATGATGACAATAGTGACAACAATGATTTTGATAGCACTCCATCCATCACAGTTACTCTAGGAGAGCTGCATGCACTAATGGAAGAGAAAGAGGAAGATGAAAAGGAGGAAGAAGCACATGAGGAAGAAAAAGATGAAGAAGATCTAGTAAAAATTGCAGCATAAGTTATTGCATCCCTTCCTCATTCTCCACCAAAGGTTGTTACATCTACTTTGGAGATAGCTTCTGCAAGTGAGATTGTCAGCACAATAGTCACATCAGTTGCTCAATCTTCACCAGCTACCTCCCAGCTCTAGCTTTCTAAAACTGAAGTGCCAATTACTTTATCTACTTAGTTTTCTATCACCTCTTCAGCCACCAAGTCAGCCTCCTTAGCTCCTTTATCAACAATGAGTGTACCAGTAAGTTCCATAATTTTGCTTTCATCAATTTTAGTAAGTTCTACAGTTTTGTTTCCATCTGCATCATATGTGTCCACTTTGACTCCAATCAGTTCAAATACTACTATGGGTACTCTACCGAGTGTGATACCATTTTTGGGAAGTGTTTTAGTTTTTGATCCAGTTAGCACTTCTATTGGCATTCAATCCTCGAGTCTTATCCTAGTTTTCACTGCTAGCCCTTCTATCTCCACTATTGTGTCTATTCCTAAGGTCAAACTAGTAATCAAAGAAGTCAAACAAAAGAATCCATTAAAAATTCTAATCAATGGAAAGGAAATTAGAGAAGACATTGACTTAGACATAGAAACAGTGATTCCAAAGATTGACTATGACACTGCTACCATTGAAGAGATGAGGTTAGCCAGTCAACTCATAGAGATGAAAGCTACGCATAAACAATTAAGATCAGAAAGGGATAAGGAATATAGAATAATTGAGAATGCAAAGGATATAATTATAGATGCTAGAGGTGTTGAAGTAGATTCTACTCAACACATTTTGATTCAGTTGGAAGAGGCAGTATAGAAATTTAATGAAGATTCTTCCGAACAAGAGAAACTTATTGAGAAAGTTGAAAGGAAATTTGATAATAAGGTGCTAGAGCATATTGCTCAAAAGATAGCAATCAAGCAAGTTGAATTGTCAACATTTTTGGGAAATTTTGAAAAGTCTTTTAATAATGTAGCATCACTTTTTGCCAAAATTTTTGATGTTTTTGGTTTTACTAAAGAAATAAAGGATAAGCTAAATAAGGTTGACATTGATATGCAATCAAGTGCATCCAAGTTAAAGATGGACTCCTCCTCCACAACCTCCCATCACACCAAAATTATATATTTGGCAGATGTACATGCAAAACTATTGAGAGAGGAAGCAAGGATTTGATCTACACTCATAGACATCCAACACATGATCCTTCCTATCATGGACACAATGCACAAACATATTACTCATTGAAAAACATTGGTCCAAGATTAGAACTTCTCAGTGGTTGATCACTTGATCCAATTATCAGTAGAAGTTCATATTTCTCTCTCCACCTGTCAAAATTTGTAGCAGACTTAGGATAATACTTTTTCCACCATCCTTAAGGTACATCAAGAATTTCTATCTCACTTTTTTGTAGTCATATAAACTATATATATATATATATGTAGTCCTTTGGCATTATTGTCAAAAAGGGGGAGAGATTTAGCATAATAAGTGAGGAGAGTTATCACTATAAGTGATAGGGGGAGTTAGCACTCAATAGAGTTAGCATGTGTACATAAGTATCTTTGTATATAAATCATCAAGAAGATATCTATAGAAATGTATATGCAACAGTTCTACAAAGATCAATTATGAAAAACCAAAATTCATTGAGTCAGGTTATGTACATATGTTTTGGCTTATAAGTGTTTTGTCACTAATGCCAAAGGGGGAGATTGTTGGAATTATATTATATTTGTCATTAGTGACAAGACTTACTTGATTCTAAATGATTACCAAGTTTATCACTTAGTCTACAGTGTATACCAAGCATTTAGTGGTTACCTTGTAAGTTCATCACTTAAGTAGTTCATACCGAGCATTTCTGAAGCTACCAAGTGAGTGTGCAGTCAAGTAGTTCATACCAAGCATTCATGAAGCTACCAAGTGGGTGTGCAGCCCAATAGTATCTACCAAGCATATAGTGTTCATTGAGCTTAATAGTGTTTACTGAGTGATGGAAGCCTAGTGTTTATTGAGTAATGAAAGAGTAGTGTTTACCAAGTGAAAACAAGGTAAATGAAGGATTCAATTTTTACCGAGTGATACTATATCTATCGAGTCTCCAATGGTTACCGAGTTCCAAGCTATGTTGTGTGATTAGTATGGATCGAGCCTTCACTTCTACTGAGTGCATGATGGTACTAAGTAATGCAGTGAATGCCGAGTATCAGAAGGTTACCAAGTCAGCTTGAAGAACCTAAGTTTTCTACTATTTGGCCAAATCTGTAACACCTCGCCAAGGGACCCAAAAGAATTAACCTAAAGTTTTACTAAGTTTTCCAAATTTTTTTTTTCTTTAATCATGATAGATAAACCATTGACATCAACACATATTAGCGGAAGCAATAACATACAATCAACCATAAGCATACATAACAGGTTACATTCCTTAAGGATCCTAAGATGTTAAGTCACATTTAATCTAACTAGTACTAAGTCTAACAACTACCACATCCACATGAAAGAAAATTTAAGAAGTCCAATATCCATAATATACATTCATTTTCAAATGCCTATTCAAAATGCTCAATCATCCACTATATATGTCATAGGGTATGAAAGGCTTAAAAGAATATACATATGTGAAATAAAGTACATCATCCTATTCCAATCCATGATACAAGTGCAATAAAGTAAATGAAACCAATAACTTGCATGATACATCCATCCATCAATAAAGATATAACAACTTTCATAAAAGATATCCATCCATCATAAAACACAACTAACTAAATGCATGGTTCCTCCCAACCGTCAATAGCATCATTAGACCATCGTGGGCCCTAGCCATCCCTCCACATGTAGCATCCCAAGTCACCAAAGAGATCATCAGTATTATCATAGTAGGGACATCACTCCTAAAACATACTACATTATATGTAGAAAGCAATCTAACATGCTACAACATATGCATCAAAAATCTAATCATGCAAAATAAGGCATAAGATAAGTAAACAACATCATTTATCAAATGCTAATCATCAATATAAGGATACATGTCCATCATTATAATCCAAGAATAGAATGAAGATAAGTGCCAATAAAGAATGCTCTAGCCATGGTGTCTATGGATGGATCTCAAATGGTAAGAGTGAAAATACACTACCACCCGACTGCATGGGACCTAAATGGTCCACTCCCACTATGCTGAGAAGATAGTCTCAAGTCCCAAATAGGTTATCAAATCATGTAACACAAGATAATAAATCACATAACACAAGTACTCTCTAAGTCCAGGAATCCTAAAAGTATACTAACTCAAAGGTTCCAATATAAAGGGTCTACACCTATACCCAGAGGCACACCAGACACGTAGGAAACCTACTATGTAAGTGAGAAAGTGTCATCGCATGAATCATGCTCAAGTTACCCTGGTAGCTTCTTAATAGAACCCAGCCCCCTAGTGATCCATATGCGACCACTAGTATCCTCTCATACTAATGAGGCATACTATAGAATGCAAGGTTGAAACCAAGTGTTCTCTCTACTCCCATCCTAGCCTATACTAGCACTCGAGACATGGGCGAGAAAATACAATTATCTTATTAGGTTCATTTTAATCCCCATTTAGTGTAAATGTTTTCACTTATTAAGTAACTTACAATGAGTTACCCTAGTAGCCACTTAGGGCCCTGGTCCCCATTGCAAGCCACTTTCCAACACTACAAGTAGATAACCTACCCTAGGCTCATGGAATCATAAATCAAAAAATCACCACAGTCCTATACAAGTGACTGGAAAAATACCAAAAGATAATCCACAATAAGAAAATCAAATCTCCATGAGCAACTAAAAAGAATCCATTGATAATCATGACCACAACAGTTCTCTATTGGCAACTAAAGGTATCAATGATAATCACAATATCCATCTATTCTCAACAAGCAACCTTAAAGAATCTCAAAATTAATCACAATATCCATTGGTTCTCAACAAGCAACCAAAAAGGCATCTCAAAGCAAATAATACTGATTGAAGACTCCAAAATGGTCGAGTCAAAACATGTCACAAGATGACAACATTAAGAATAAATTAGCACTTCAGTCCCATCATGGCGACTGGAAAGTAATCCAAGTATAACTGATCGATGACTTAAAAATGGTTAAGTCAAGTATCTCATAATCATACACCTCAACTTCACACAAGAAGACTAATGAGCATCAATGAATAGTGAATACATACATCTCATAGAGCACACCATCACATTACCATGGTTGGGTTTTAAAAGAATCGAAACCAAATAACATCAGCATGCCATCACATTTGCATAACTCCCAAGCCTCTAGTAGACATCCTAACTGGTCAACACTCTAGGACCACCCAAATCCCATACATGGATAGCATAAAGAACAAGATACAAAAACATATTTTAGTTTGGTTTCACAATCACATGGTTAAGCCAAATATTAGGTTTCATTTTTCATTTTCAAGTACATTTCAAGTGTATAAGATTCTTCATTTAATCTACAACTCAACCCATTTTATTTTTGAATAAAACATAGAATTATCCCTCCATTATTTTAAAACAATTTTCTAAACTAATCATAAGATAATTATTTACGTATTTAAATCATCGAAGTAGTTCCCATTGACTTTTAGATAAAATCATTATTCAAAACATTAGAATAATACTTATTAACTTTCAAATAATTAGTTTACAATTTCCTTAAAACACTTCAAGGACAAACATTTATTTAAAATAATCTTTATTGATTTTAAGTAAAATCAATCTCATTAATAATTCAATTATTTAATTCCACTTATTAATATCTCTTTTCTTTTAATTTTCCCTCATTTAAAAATCCATTTACTTAAATTGACTAATAATTAATTACACTTCTTCTACTATTAACTAATCTTAATTAAATTAAATTAAATTAGATTAGTTAATAAATATAATAAAACTAATACATAATAATAAGATTCTATTTTAATTCGAACCCAAACCCAAATAAATTTCCAAATCTTGATTCTACTAAGAGAAGATTGCAATAATATTTTTAATTCCCATAACTGGATGAAACAATAGGCATGCCCAAATTACAAAATTGAAGATTCATTCATAGAGAATTATTCAGACACACATAACAGACACGATGAAGATAGGAAGGAAAAGAGTGCAAATGGAATATGCGAAAATCACAAGTGCACTTGGATACTGATGCTAATTTGCTATGCCTCAGAAGTCCATAGAAAAATCCCTTCCTTCTCCAACATTCACCATTCCTCCAAGAATCTGAGCCAACCACCTCGAGTGACTAGGAGTGCTTGTAGAAGCATATGAGGATGTAGAAGCATATGAGCTTGTAGAAGCATATGAGCTTGTCGAAGCGTATGAGGATGTCCATACACTCTAGGAGAGCCTCTATATAAAGGCCTCTAAGATGCATCTAGAATGTGTCTAGAAAGAACTAGGAGATAAGCATGACAACTAAGCACGTAACTTCCACGACAAGAAGATAGAAATGATGAGGTCTCTAGAATGTTGAAGACAACATGTGCTCAAATAATATGCTAACTCCTAAGTGTAGACAACACGTGCATAATTAGAGTGCAAACTCTTGTGTTGTCAACATGACAACTTACAAGAGTTTGCATACTCTTATGTGAATAAAATTTCTTTATTTAATATTCATTTGACTCCTTTTTAAATTAATTTATTAATTTTAAATCTCATTCACTCACTTTATTAAATCCACTTGTTTTATATTTTAATATATTTTAATCACATGCACACATCATGTGATCTAGAATCTTTTAATAATTTTAATATCTTTTTCACTTTTAAATTTATATTTGAAACTTAATTGATAAAATAAAAATGAGCTCTAAGTATATTATTATTAAATTAAATAAATATTATCACTTTCCAACTTTAACTTATAACTTTTATCTTCAAATTTATTCTTTTTATTTAATTAATTTCCCAATTAATTAAATAAAATCAAATATTAAAATATCATAATAATTTTTCATTTAATTAGACTTAATTAATAGAAAAAATACATCACAGACTCATAAAATAAAATATGAAAACCCATCATAGAAAAACACATACAAAATCAAACCAAAAGGGTTAATATCACGAATTACATCATCTGACGTATTCAGAGGGTACTCGACTTAGATACTTGTCCTAATTTTCAATTAGGACAAATGGCTTAAAGGGTTGGGATTTGGACTTGAGAATTTATCTCTCCTCTCTTACCATTGAGATAATGCGATAGGGTATGCTCATCCTGGCAATTCAAGGAAGTTGATACTCGGTACTTGCAACCTGCATAAAATCCATGCATGTACAAACACAATATATACTAAGCTAAACAAGGAATGGTAGGAAGTGGTGCATCGTGTAGATCTTGACTAGTAGGTGACTACGACTCCCTTCTTTAACCACATCAAAAAAACCATACAGAAAGAAAAAAAACACGCACACCATATACATGCAAGTATGGGGTAAGTATCCATAAGAAAACAAACACATAATAAACCATCTATCTAATCATCATTAATAACTAAAATCACTATAATAATCATCTTACATACATGAAATATAAAGTACCAAATAATCTCATCATATATCAACTGAATCCGAAACAATATCTAATAATCTCAAAATAATGTCACTAATAATCATCAACATAAAACTATCCTAAAAGAGTTTGGCCACAATAGAAAAATGTGAACTAGGGTAGGCACTACAGACTCGGTAATATTTTGTTCACTTGTGTTTTCACTGACCTTGCAATTGTAATTATTGGAATGGTATATATGTAATGTATTATATCATTTAAAAAAAATGCAAGTATCAAGATGGACATGTAATATTTTGAGGTGAATAAATGTGAATCAGTAGCAGAGCAAAATATTTAGCAAGGTCTACAAGGAGCAGTAAAGATTCATCAGTCACAAGAGGTGATCTGTACTTCAAGGATCTAATTAGCAATCAATTTGTAAGTAGATCCACTATTCCATCCTAATAGGTGAATCAATTTTGTAAATCCTTTAATAGGGTAGACTTAATAGTCTTTGTATAAATCTCCTAACAGAGTGCATACTTCAATGTATATTTGTAAAATCCTCTAACAAGGTGGGCCTAGCAGTCCTTTGTGCTCCTAACAAGGTAGATCACTAGAAGTGGTCAATGTAAGCCTTAACAGGCCAACCTCATACTGCAATAATGAAGTTTTGTGGGTATCATCCCCACCCTAGTTTTACTTTCTATTTGAAAGGTTTTTGTGTTACCAAATCACTATGTACATGTGTTATGGATGTTTGATTTCTCATATATGCAGTAGATTAGATGAATGAATGGTGAATAGTATATATGGTTAAAGTGCTAAATTTTTTAATGTTTTGAAGTTACTAATTCACCCCTCCCCTCTCAGTAACCTATTATATCTTAAATATTTCCAACATGAGGATAGTAACAAAGTGAAGTGCTAGTTATCAAAAATTATGAATCTATGAATGACTTGGTGGTTGGGAATAGAATCCATGGTTGAGGAGTGGAGTCTTTAACTATGTTGAGATTAGATTTAAAGCCAAGAGTTAGTTTCAAGGTTGAAGGTTGAGTTTAAAATCAGATTTGGGGTTATCTGAACCTTGTGTAGGAGGTTAACAAGTGTGTTTATGTCATGATAGCACTTCAAATTATACATTGCATCCAAATTTGATAATAAAGGTAGTTAAAATGTTACTAAAAAATTATTGCATTTGAATAGAATATAACAAACATAATCAAAATTAATGATATTCCATAAACATGAACAATACTAGTTACTAAATTAATATGTATATCATTGTGCACATAAATAAAAAAATAAATATCAAAATACATGTATCCATAGACAAAATTTTACACAAATATATATCAAAGATCATGTATCCATAGACAAAGTACTCAAATATATATCAAAATACATAGATCCATATACAAAATGTGGTTGATCATGCCATCAGAATGTGTATAATATCAATGTTTTTGTATAAAATGTGGCATATATGCCATCTCAAAATGTCTCATGATGCATCCTATGACAACTATACTATCCTAGGGTGTTGGTGGATGATAAAAATATAGCATCTTTGCTGCACTAGGTGGATCGAATGCCTCCTACATAAACAAAAAAGGAAAACCCAAAGTTAGACTACTAAATTTATATGATTCTTTGTAACTAACATTGAATTACTCAAATGCATAATGATCTTTTTTGTAATGAAGATTTATACTATCAAAATTTCATAATAAATACCTCTCTCATCGACCTCCTATGTCAGTCAGGAGTCCTCTCATATGCCCTCAGCAAAGCTTGTACTTCTCTGGTTGTGGGCTGTATATGTTGAAATACGTTTGTCAGATGAATCTACAATTTAAACTATAACATTATAATTCATAGCATGCTAAATTTATAACATATTTAATGATGAATTCAAACTACAACTTAATATTGTAGGCTCCTCCTCAGGAGAGAGTGGTTGTGTCATCAAATCTACATAGCTCTCCCGTTAGACCTCATGTGCACTAGGAGTCTCCTATGAGATACAAAATAGAAGTTGTTAATATAAAAGAAATCAGTTTTGAATTTATTTATGAAGATAAGGGTAATAAAAAATAAATGATACTTATACATACAATGGGGCTCTTAGTGCGAATGGAAATCCCTGATGGTCTATGATGCAAAATCTGTACAAGCTCATTACTAGTAACCACACCCTATATACAATAAAGAATGTAATTAAATGGGATTACCAAAAACATTTTGCAATAATGCATCGATATTTAATCAAATAGAAAGCACCTAATTACCTTTCCTTTGTCAATGCGTGTTGGCTCACCCACCGCACTTTTTCCCCCCCAAGACAAGTGGTACCTGCAAGATAAAAGAAATATTAGCAACCATATATACTATAATATAAAATAGAAAAAAAAATGCAAACACAACATAATGTACTGTAGATGTCTCAAGGCCAAATGAAATGGCCAAGAGCATGGCATTATCAATCTGTCTGAGCTCCTCCTCGGTCATCAACTAAACATGAATGAAGATCACATACATATAAAAGTCAATATGGCTTAAAAATTAAAATTACTCTATTATAAAATTTAACTTTAAATCACATATGTTATAACAAAAAAATATATACATGTATCAACATCGAAGGATTCCATGACTCTGCAGTCCCCTCCTATCTCACATCAATTTCTGTAGCCTCTGCACGTGTGTCTGGTGTTTCCTCATCTAATACAAAATGATACTCAAGAAGAGAACCTATGGGACTCAAGCAAATATTCTTGCACATAATGCAAGTGTGAGGCACACAAACATGTGATGAGCTAGCCGATGATGAACTAGCACCAACATCATCAACACGAGGAGGTAGGACTAACCTAGCTTGAGATATCATTAGGCTACTCAGTCTATGAATGGCTCTAATGGTTTGAGAGCTAGCCTCTGTCATAATATCTGGATGCTGCACTCGAGGAGGGGGGGAGATATCAGTGGGGGGGAAAAAAGTGCCAACTTTCTTCCACTAGGAAGAGGGTCTATTTTAAGGAGCTCCTAGTCCTAAGCCCATGTTGGGCTTCATGCTCCAATAGTTCACTTTAAGTTTCAACACAAATTTTGCATAAAATTTTCTAAGGAAATAAAATGGTATGTCTAAATTGCCATGTGGAGGGATATCAAAGATCATCTACCAATGATCTCAAAATTTTGCACATGTGGCATCTTTTGTGCACCATTTAGTTGATAGTTTGGATTCTTTTGGGTTGACTGGTAAACCCATTTTCGGGTTCGCAAAAAGGCTAACCAAATCATCTTTGGTTATGTTGAGGGCTACAACCTCATCATAATCCAAACCATCATCAAACATCTCGTGCATTTCATCACGCCAATGAAGAGAGACATTTTGTTGGTTCGTAAGGGTTTCAATGTTATATACTATGGTGTTTAATGTGGATAACATAGGAGCCAATGCAGGTACATTATTATATGTTCTATGCAAACCTCTCAACTCGGTGAGATTTTCATTTATCAAATCCTCGATTCGAGGAGGGTTTTGAGGGGGTAGAGGATCATTTGGTGGAAGGTTTTGTGTGGGCATTGAATCTTTTGGTGGGGGGTTACGAGTAATATTATTCCTTGTCTCGGTGTCATCATTCTGATCAACCATTCCTATTGAATTGCAAAATGTAATATATATTTTAAAAAAACCTTAATTTTAACAATTTTTTTTTCAAAAAAACCCTAGATTCAACTAAAACAAACAAAATCATCCTAAAATCTATTGAATTTATGTTAAAAATGAGTTGGAAAAAAAAATGCCTTAATATCTAATAACTGATATTGAATCGTATATCTGATCACTCTTCTAATACTGGCCCCAAATTAACGTAATAAGAGGGCTCGCGGGTTTGCATTTTTATTTTATGTTATGCGCAGGTATAAGATATTTGATATCCCTGCAATATTATATATTAATTATAACATATAATATCTTACATTTTTATTATTATATTATATTTTATATATAATATATTACATTATATTATATATTATACATTTTTCAATTATATTTTATATATATTTTATTACATTACTATATACTATAATATAAAATATTATATTATATTATTGTAATATAAAATATTATATTATATTATTATAATATAATATAATATATTATATTATTATAATATAATATATTATTATATTATTATAATATAATATTATTATTATATTATTATAATATAATATTATTATTATATTATATAATAATGTTATTATATTGTATTATATTATATTATATATATTATATTGCATTATATTATATTATATTATATTATATTATATATATATTATATCACATTACTATATATTATAATATAATATTATATTATAGTATAATTATTATTATTATAATAATATTATATTATATAATATTAAATAATATATTATACTATTATAATATAATATTTTAATATTATTATAATAAAATAATAATATTATATTAGAGTATAATAATTATTATAATTATATTGTTATAATATTATTACGCTAATTATCGGATATCTGATATGTGATCGGATATCCAATGTAAAATTGGATATTCGATAAGGCTTAGCCTTACCTTCCAGGTTTGGTACTTGGATAGGTGAAAAAAAGTTAAAGTGGATTTTGAAACGCTTTTAGACGTCTTCAAACTCTATTTTTTTCGCATCGCCACTTTTTGGCACACCATGATCCTGCACATACCCTCATATAAGATTATTTCTCAGGCAATATCTCTTAAAATTTTCTATCTCCTACCTTTAGTTGTGTGGCCAGAGAAAACTGGCTTTATTAAGTCTAGGTATATTCTTGACAACATGATTGTTGTCTTGGAAGGCATGGAATGGGCTCACAAATTCAATTAGCAATCCGTGTTTTTGAAAATTGATTTTGCTAAAGATTATGATTGAATTGAATGACCCTTCATTTTGGCTATGCTTCAAGCTTTAGGTTTCATTCCCAATTTTCTTCAGTTTGTGGAGATGCTAATGCTTGTATTACTATCAAGAGCTCTCAATCTGAAGCCTTTGGGCTCTTTTTCTCTATCTAGTAGGGTTGCTCTTTGGCTCTGGCTTTATATGTTCTTACTACTGAAGGGTTTGGTTACTTGCTAGCCCACTCTATTTCCTCTAGTATGGTTCGTGGCATCTCCTTGCTAGATTCCTCATCTTAGTTGGTCAATGGGCATTTTGCTGATGATTCCTTTGTCACTATTTTCAAGGATGACGAGAACATCACTAATGTCTCGCAATGCCTGGACACCTCTTGTCAAGTCTTTGGTTCTGCTATTCAATGGCCCAAAATTCTCTGCTATAGGCAATCTTTTCTTCTAGCTTCGCCATGGCTTGACTAGTTTGAATGGAAATGGGTCACACATGGGGAGATTTTTCACTTTCTGGGCATTCCCTTTGCCTTTCAAGCTTCACAGTGGATTTGTGGAATATTGTGCTTGTAAAAATTGAAAAGAAGCTTGAATATTGACTTACTAAACTCATTTCTCTTGCAAGAATATTCTAGATTTTTTTGAAATTCCTGGTGGCTACACATGTTTATTATTCTTTCTATTGGGCTCCTTCCAAAGCTTCATATCTAAAATTAAAACGATTGCTCCATGACTTTCTTTGGGCTTCTAATTTAGACCATCATGGCTTTCATAGAGTGGCCTGTGATTTTTTTTGTCTCCCCAAAGGGTCTGGAAACCTTGGTCTTCTTTCCACATAGAAGTAAGGCATTGCACTTTGTGCCAAGTGGATTATACATTCCATCATTGGAGATGAAGCTTGGGAAGTTTTTGTTCGACACTGCATTGCTTTTGGATTTCCTTTTAATAGGCTTGCATGGAAGAGGAATGGCTTTCAAACCCTTTTCATCATGTGGGAACCTATGCACATTCAAGGCTCTTTTGTTATCAATAGCATATGGAAAGGTTGGGAAGTTGTCAAACCTTGGCTTCATAAGTCTGATGATGGGTTTTGTGATGGGCTCTCTTTGAATCAACATAACATTTGGTGGTCTCCATTGTTTGCCATCTAGGGTGTTCCTTTGGCCAAGACTCAAGATGCTAGTGCTTTGCATTTTTTCAAATATGGCATTAAGACACCTAAGGACCTCTTTTCTAGGGTCTTTATGAGTCTCAAATCTTGGGAAGACATGCAAGTCCAGTTCCGTCTTGCCTGTTCAGATCAACAGACTTTTGATCTGTTGCTTTATGTAATTCTAGATCACTTAATTCACAAAGTGAGTATCCAATCTATTCAACCTTGGTGGATGGACTAGAAGTGGTATCCTACCACTCCCTTCACCATCTACAAACCAAGTATGGGTTATTGATGGCTTTCTTCCATCTATCGATGGTGGATACCTCTACAAGTGCTGGCATCTATGGTCTTCCCTTTCTCAATGGAGAAAGTGTTTTGACACTATTGGGAGTGTCATTACTAGGCCTAAGAATGCCCATTTTTCTTGGTGTCTAGTGTTTCAAGGTCTTCCTCTAGGGCCTCGACTCAAGCATATTGGGGTTCCAAATCCTCGATGTCCATTATGTGGACAACCATAGTCTTTTTTGCATAATTTTTGGTTTTTTAGACATGCCCAAAATTATTGGCACTTGATTCATGATTTCTTTAAGCCCTTTTTGCTAGAACCCTTTTCCTGGCATATTGTTTTGCTGGGTGACTCCCCCAAGTTTCCTAAGCAGTTTACCCGGATCTAGCATACCTTCAAGATGGAGATGTTGTTTACTTTATGGAAAGATAGGAATGTTGTTCTTTTCATTCACTATTTTCTTGACATAAATGTTGTTATGTACACTAAAGCATGCATTTGTAACAATGTATTGATGCAGATTCAAGTCCAAGCCAATAAGGTGGCTCTAGAGGTGGCCCACCTTTAGGAGCTACTCAATCATTGGGGTAATGCACCATGTACAATTGCTAGAGTGCCTCTTGACACATCAACTAATCATACCCTACCCAAGGACTGCCACCGAGGGTGCAACTCTTCTACCCACTGCTCTCACATGCCACGCTCACAGGCTTCCCACCACTACTCTCCTAGTGGCAGTGATGGTAGTTGGCAATGATGCTCAGCTTCTCTACCACACTATGGCTTAAGTTGGTCCCTAGGTCTGGTGGCTCCCCCTTGTGGTGCTCCTCATGTTGTTTTTGGCAAATGGCCTTTTTTCTTGGAGTTAGCTATTATACCCCCACAGGTAGATACTTAAGATGAAGACCAAGCCCCTAAAGATGTTGCTAATGATGCAGGCGCATCTCATTACTAAATCATTTCAAAGGTCCAAGATTCTCCATATATTTTAAATGGTCAATTTTAATAATTTAGGATTATGTCTTAGTGGATAGAATTAGGTGTTTTATTAAATAAATGTTATAGTTTTTAGTCGGATATGTTAGAGAGTTAGAGGAAAGGGTTAATGATGTTAGTGTTGATTTTAGAAAGGATAAAATTAGTAATAGAAATGCCATGTGGTCAATAATTAAAAGAATCTCATCAGAAAGTTGGTGGCAATTTTAAGAGTGTTCATAATGACGAAAAAATGGCTACGGAATAAAAGAAACCGTTTCATATTCCTTCTATTTGGAGGAAAGTCGGTTTTCTTTAAAAAGCCAATCCTATTCTTAGCAGTTACAAGAATATCCATGATTGCTGCATGGTATTGATGGTAAAATGTCTTTCAGATTCCTATTCTTAGATGGAAAAGAAAACATTTTTATTACTACTAGACAGCAAGGCCAGTCAGACTTTGGTTATTAAAAAGCCAATCTTTTATGTAAAAAAAGGATTTGAACTTGGGGAGGAATGAGAAGTTTTATGTCTCCTTTGGTTTCCTGCGTTTTTTTTCAAGATTATGGTTCTACTGTTATGCTTCATATATTTCTCATGGCAATCAATTTAGGGAATAACAATTGCAGAAAAATGTACTCTAATGCAGGGTCAATATCTCGAGTTTGAACTGTTGGATTTCTCTCAAAGTTTTATATGTTGTTTGAAACCTAGTTATGAAAAATATCAACGGTTAGATTGAGCAAATCGTTTCTGGTTCGAAAGTTATTCATGTCTGAGTGTGGGTCTATTCGAAGGCAGCAAGAAGATATTTTGGGGGATTTATTTTCAGAAAAAATGTACTCTGATGCGGGGTCAATACATCAGGTTTGAACCATTGGATTTCTCTAAAAATTTTATATTTTGTTTGAAACCTAGTTATGCCAAATATCAACGGTTGGATTGAGTAAATATTTTCTGGTTTGAAAGTTATTCATGTCTGAGTGCGGGTCTATCCGAAGGCAACAAGAAGATATTTTGGGGGATTTTATTTTCAAAGTTTTTTTTATTGAATCTGATTTTAGTGTGTGATCCTGAAGGTTGTAGATGCCCCTTGAAGCAACTCAGTTGAGTGACTAATTCCTTCTGAGTTTTCCAAGGTGTGGCTCTGCATCAGCTAATGGCTGGACTATTCCCTGCCCGCCTACGAATCCTAGGGATGACTGGGGTTTCCATGATCACGATGAATTACTTGCCTCAGCTGGCACTGCTTTGGCAGCTTGAGGGGTTGCTTTAAGTTTTTTTCTTGATGAATAGTTGTTGATTTTGGCTTCGGCCATGTGAACTCTCACGGGGTGATTTTGTATCCTCTAGTCCTTTTTTGTGAATTGTAACTAGTACATTATTTATTAATAGAAAAGGACTATTCAACAAAAATAATTAGTATATGTATATTAATAGAAATTTTATAAAATATATTTTTATATGTAATATTATTTAATATTTTTCTAAACTAATAATTGAAATGTAAAATTTTAAATAAATATATTAAAAAATAATCATTAACATATATTCATATTAATATTTTTATTAATTTTATTTAATGTAATAGTTTATTAATCATATTATAATATTATTTTAAATATTGAGACATAAGTTTGTAAAAGTAATTTACAGTAATTTATTTTGGAATATCACAGTTGTTCATGCTTTGCGTTAAGCAACGAAGGACAATAAGGATTTGCGGTGAAGGTGCTGCTATTAGAAAATTTAATAGAAAGAATTACAAAAAATTTTTAAAAAAATGACATGTGAAAATAAATTGAGGTTATATTGAAATATTGTTTGGTTTAGTAGTTAAGTCAGTTTTTGGTTAATTAATGTTTACAAGCATTCTAAAAATATAATTATGTGTTAAAATTAGTATACATATATTAATAATAAATATTTAAGATATATTTTTATATATAATATTATTTAATATTTGTTTTGGTAATAATTGAAATACATAACATTAAATAAATATATTAACAAATAATTATTAACATATATTGATATTAATATTTTTATTATTTTTATTTAATATAATATTTTATTAATTATAGTATAATGTTTTTTTAAAATATTGAAAAATAATTTGTAAAATTAATTTATGGTTACATTTTGTTGGACTTATTGGAATATTTGTGATAGAATATGTTTTAAGATTTACGCGAAAAATAGTTTTGGGGCCTTCTATTAGAATTTGTAATCTATGATGGGACTACTATTCTATTTTTCTATTATAGAATTAGATGATTTTTATGACTCTAAGGCACTTTCATGGAGATGTCATGGTGTGTGTGTATGTGTACATGTATATGTATATATGTACATTTATATGAAAAAAATTACTCAACATTAGCTCGAACCCAATCCTAACCAAATAAACATCCTAACTTGATTTTAAAAGTGCTAAAAAATAATAATGTTTAATAATAAATATAATAGTATGCAACATTATGATCTTTGGACCAGTATAAGGAAAAGAAAGGAGACTAAATGGAACACATGTGAATTAGACTGGTTAAAATTTAATGTGGATGGTTGCTCAAGGGATAATCTTGGTATCCTTGGAATAGGAGATATACTAAGAAACAATAAAGGAGATACGATTCAAGGATTTTCTAGAGACACAAGAGAAAATTCTAATAATTATGCTAAGGGAATGGCTATGTGGCAAGGAATTAAGATCCTCGAAGAGCTTGGTGTTGATACTATCATAATGGAAGCTAACTCTAAGCTCATTTTTGATATCCTCATTGATAAGGTGACCTACCCCTAGAAAATTCTTTGTCTTATGGAGGACTGCAAAAGAAAGCTATCTTCATTTACAAATGTCAAGATAAAACACACCTTGAGGGAATGTATCGCTGTTGCAAATTTCTTGGCAAATTGGGGCTTAGGTTATTCTAACGGAAGACATATATCGGATATGAACTACATTGAGGAACTCCATATTATTTTATTTAATGAAAATGTTTTAGCTTAGGTAATGAAGAGGTTAAGAGAATATTGTATTTTTTCTCTAGGAAGGATATTGAAAAGTATTTTAGCTCTACATGGCATGAGGTAAATAATTTACCTTTGGTTATTTACAAGCCATAGAGTTTGAAAAGAGGTGGGAAAGATAACCCCAAAGGGTTCATAAATATTCTATTAAATAAGTTTTAAGGCTTCTCCTAATTCTAGAAAGGGTATCAGAAAAGATAACCATTTCTCTAAAATTGACAATCTATTATTTCTCTTTAATATGGCCATCATTAAAGAGATGTCTTATGGCAACGTTAGCAACAATATTTTCAAAATATTTTTATAAAAGTAAGGGAGAAGGAAAGTATTATTTATTAATAAATTATACCAATTCAATAATAAATGACGTTTTTGTGAGGGAAACCATCACAAATTTTTGCCATTTCAGATAGCCCAAGGACATCCATTTTTTGAGGAGTGTTTCATTAATTATGAATGTTGATTTTTTCTCATCATGCTTAAAAAACATGCTAAAGTTCACGAATCTCAAAACTTCTCTATCTGATGATTCCTCTAAAAATAAAGCATTTATTGAGAAAATGCAAAAAGTTGCCAATAACCAGGTAGATATGGCTAAGGAAATGAAAGATATTTGGGAAGTTCTTGAGGAGTTGAGAAAAATCAAAATCATGGGAGGGTCATTGAAGAAGGTGAAGTCAAGAGATAAAAGATAATTGAAGAAGAACTTAGAAATATGCAAATTTTGTTTCCAAAAATCTAGGTTGAGATGGTATATTGAAGCATGAGAGATATCAACTATGAAATTTCCTCTAGGTTCACTAAATCCTAGCACAAGGGAATGGTTATGCTAGGTAGCATCTAGTTGGTGATCACCTTGGAATTAATTACAGAAGATAATTGACTAAAATGAGAAAGGCCCTAGGTGGAATGTAAGAGCCAAGATATGTACTATAATGCCCCACTCAGGAACCCAAAAAAATGAACCTAATATGTTACAAAGTTTACTAGACTATTTTTTCTTTCTAAAGTTTATACAACATCAAAGTAACAATGTGGAAGCAATATACACAAACACAACATTTACACATGAAATTACAATATAGATTCATTCCTCAAGGATTCCTTCACATTGAGTCACATTTAAGATTTTCTATTAACTATTTAAGTCTTAAACACAATGCCCATTATCATAAAAATATAACATATTAATCTCATAAAAATAATCATGAATACAACCAATACAATGAAATACATCTAGTGGATAGCATCCACTAGACATGTCATAGGGTATGTAAGAATAGTACAATTATATCAAAATACAAGATACATGATAACATATAATTATATCAATTGAATAGAAGTCTCCAAGATAGGGATAAGAATGATAAAAGTATAACTACATCATTGAATTTCCAAGAGGAAAAACTGAATTAGCAGGACTCACTGGTCAGTTGAAAGAATGTGGACAAACCAATCCAATGAGAGCTCAATTGGCATTGTCCCTCAAATCCATTAAGACCCATATAACTTTTGTTAGTGGTCAGTTAGATTTTTGGCGGATTAAGAGGGATGAACAAAAAAGATTTTATGCAAATAAATTGTCATATCAAGATGTTAAAAAAAAAGAAATACCAAAAGGTACAATATGTGCATTATTTAGAAAACTCATTGAAAAAAATACTATTAGAGAGGGTACTAAAAGGTTCCCCATCCATTGGTGCATACACAATGCTATTAGAAATAATTTTTGGGATAGATGGTGGATGATTTTTGATGCCCCTCCTTGCAACAATCACGAGGTCCCCATGTATTTTTAAAAGAAATTGTATTGTGAGTTTGTCCTTGGGGAGATACCCAATTATTTTGATATATTAGACTCTTAGGGTAGAGGTGGGGGGTCATCATTTGAGAGGCCAAGGGCACGTCATGACCCTAATGTAGTTAGGGCACCTATGGTCAAGCCATAGGGTGAGCATGTGACTATTCCTTCAGTTGTGAAGGAACATGTACAGGCAAACACTCTAGGGACCATTAATACTTTGATGTAGACCCTCATCCATTTCATAAGTCCATTAGTTGAGGGGGAGACTTCTGTGCAACGTGGTCACATGTGCACATCATGCGGATCCTTATGCACATTTGGTACTCATGATGGAGATGGTGCAGATGATTGGCTCGTCACTTATCAGTTCCTCAATGATACATTTGGCATTGACACACAGGTAAATTAAAATTAAAATTTACTAATTTGATCACATTTCATATGTATAATGAATGATTAATTAATTAGTATCTATTGACATTGTTCAAAATTCAGGGTCAGAGTGTTGGCGGGCATAGTAGCGATCCCCTGGCCCCATTTTTTGCCCCATCCAAAAGTCCAAAGGTATGTATCAATTTAATCATTTAAATTAATACATATATTTATTAAGTAATCATATTAAGGATTGACAAAAATCAGTTCTCTATAGGACCATTGACATTTACTATGGACTCAAAGCGTAGACATCATATGAGCTTCGTAGAGGTACATTTGTTTCATGTTAATTTAATTCATTTGATTATATTTGTTTCATGTTTCATGTTACATGTAACGCATATTGTATGACATGCAGCTCATGACATTAGACACTCCTCCTCATCTCCAGCAGTTTGTTGATCATGGAGTGGCTACAATTATGGCTAGGTCATAGCCATTGATTGAGGTATGAAATAATTTTCTTGGTTTTAGTTGTTGTTTATAATAGTTGGTATAAAAAATTCTAATATTATTTATAAGTGATTAAATTGATTCAATTGTTGTAGGGTCTTATCACACCTAATCTTCCATGAGCATTTGAGGTGGACTTGCAGAGCGACTCTATGATGGTGGTAAGAAAATATTTAATTTTGTGTGTACATATATTTGATTTCAATGTATAATAATTATTCATTCATTTCTACTTTGTTTGTATCAACTCGAGTTAGAGAAGAGCCTCAACAAGAGGACAAGCGAGCATTTGAGGAGGACCTCATCATTGCCACTATCTCCCTCCACACGATGACTGAAGGCCTCTAGAGATTTGTTTCTGGGAAGGAGAAGATATATTTGATAGACATCTACATGTATAGGTATCAACATACATATATGTTGGATTTTATGTCAGTGGACATATTCGATATACATTTGATGTATATATGACATTTTATGTTTCATATATGACATTTATTTGATGCATGAAATTATTAGACTTATGAAATTATTGGTTAATATATGATATATTTGTTCATGTATGACATTATTGGTCATCATAATATATTATGTGTTTGTTAATGTACATGACATTATTGGTTATCATTTTATATTATATGTTTGTTCATGTATGAAATTAAATTAGATATGTTCGTGTATGACATTAAATTAGATATGTTCATGTATGACATTAAATTCAATACCTAATCAGTTTGAAACTTTGATAGAATATTGATTAACAATAAAGTTTATCACTGTTTAAGCATAAGTTTATTATTTCCAATATGTCATCATCATATGATTTATGATCTTGTTCATGTTTAAATTTTTCCTTCTCTGTCATTTGATTATCAAGTTTAATTCAATACCTAATCTGTTTGAATTTTTGATACAATATTGATCAGCAATAAACTTTATCAGTGTTAAAATAACTATTTTATCCCCTTTGTTATGTTTGAACTTGGTGTGGGGCCTTGTGTTATCTCCTAGCTTAGGGGAGTGAGGCATTGAGGTTCCATGGTTGGGTGGAAAGTCTTTTATCCATTGAGTATTTTTCTAGAGTTTTTCAAGAGCCTTGGATGATCTTTCTTCGCACATTCCAATTTTGAATCTTTTTTTGTGTGTGACTAGATGTTGCAACATCATATTTTTGTATCATGAATATGATATAACACTTATGTATCCATTTTGTATAGAGATCATGTTGGAGGAGAAAAATGTTAGAAGTATATGAAAACATGATATATAATGATTACTTGCTCCTTGTAATATGTATATGTACACATGCTTAGTTGCAATAAAGAAGAATGGGTATGTCAAGATGATTGTCCTTGGTATGCTTATGTGATTTTTATGCTATCTAATTGTAATAATGGATTCAATTATTTATAATGAAATCTTGTTCATATATTTATGATGGTTTTTACTTCTGGGAACTTATGTGTGTGTTTCTAGTAGTGATGTTTGGGAACCTATAAGAACTTGGTTGTTGAGTTAATATAGAATATTTATATATTTAATCAATGAGATATATCAAAATATTTAATGTTAGAAGAATTTAAAATGAAATGTATGTGCTTCAATTTTGTGTTAAAAATAGAATAAAATTTATTCCACTTTTACTCTTATTAGTTATGTGATCTCTTAGGTTCCCTGCCAAGGGGATACAAGGAAGAATTACTCTCTAAATTTCTTAGATTACTGGATGGATTTCTTGTAATATTGTGGTTATTGAAATTGAGACTTGTGATGCCTTTGATTCTTTAGTGTAGATAGGCCACAAAACTTACAAGCAAGTTAAATTTACTACTGGTCTATTTTACTTTTTAAATAACTTTTATATATATATATATATACATACATACATACATACATACATACATACATACATACATACATACATACATACATACATACATATATATATATATATATATATATATATATATACACATACATACATACATACATACATACATACATACATACATACATACATACATACATACATATATATATATATATATATATATATATATATGAGAAATAATCATATTTCAAGAGTCAAAACAAAATTTCAATTCAAAACATAAATTATTACATATAGCCAAAAATTTATCATTTGCAATTTATGTCATTTTCATATTGATTTATGATCTTCTTGTTCATGTTTAAAGCCTGCCTTCTATGTTATGCATCTAAACATTTATCATAAATTATTATTACAAACATATAACAAATCTGAAATTGAAAACAATACATTACATTAATTCCAAAGTTTAGTTATGATGTAGAGCCTAATAGGATTCTCAAGGTTTCATTAATTCCATATGTTAGATTTGCCATCATAGAATACCAATTGTAATGGGCACTCACATGTATTCCAATGCATATATTTCCTTATATGCACGATTGGTCAATGTTGTACCTTATAGAAGATAGAATTTTATAGGTAGAATGATGCAGAGGTTAGGGTACAGTAAGCACAATGCTGATGTTAATCCAACAAGATAGATTATAAACCCAAAATTCTACACCTTGACACAACAATAACACTAAGGGATCATCATTAATCCATACAACTTTACACTAGAAAACTTGGCTTCACACCCATGAATGGTGGATTCTCACAAATAAGGTTGATCAAAATGTTAAGGGGTTCATCTCAACACTAAAACCAAGGAACCATGGCCAAACAACAACCCAAACATGAATTTCATAATTGTGTCCTCATAATGTAGCCTCTAGGCTACTAGCCCTTCCAAAGACAAATTAGGCAACAAGTACCATATCTTCCAAAAGACCTTAGGAACTAATTAGCATTCCAAGTACCCTTTATTGAGTTTTTTATATCTCCAAAAGGGCAAGTGTTGAAGCCATTTACAAGCCTTCCAAAATTGAACTGTTATACAGGCCTAATTACCCCAATTAGGTCATCTTAACAAAGGAAGTACCAAAAATCTAGTGAGAAAGACCAAACCAATGCATCCAACTATTAGGTTAGGACAAGGGAAGGTAGATACCAAAGTTTCACTTACTGGTTCAAACCCCAAGACAGGCAAATTAGCAAATTTCATAATGCAGCAGAGTTGTCACATGGTAATGCCAACTCATTTGTGAAAATTCCATAAAGTAGATCAAATGCATAAGATAATCTTGTCAAAATTTAAGAGACAAGGAAACAATCAAAACCCCTATAGACTTGAGTCCTTATCAATCCAAAATCATGACAAGAGGAACACCATTAACAAAACAAAAAACAAAAAGGGGTATGATTTCCTTAGTAATATTTGTGTGTTTCAATATGAACTAGACAAAGGATATAATTGAATGGTTTAGGAGAATTTTTCTGGCATGCTACTCATCCTATTAAAAAAATACTTTGCTTCTTGTCACAGATTTTCCTATTTGTGTATGTGTGCACCTCATAAATCGATCAATCTATCACCATGGAGATTGGATATCTATGTATACGCTAGGATAGGTCAAATGGTCTAGAAAATTGTGTTATTGATAAGTAGGCTTAGATATTTTTTCACAAGTCAAATTTTGATAGTACTAATGGAATTCGAGTGTGTAATTTTTTAGTCAATCTCATTATCCCATGTTTCATGAGTAGTGGGACACAAGAACCCATCTCTCATGAGAGTAAATAGAACACTTAGCACTCATTGGATCTAGGTGATTCTCATAGAGTTGAGGTACATGGACTTCCTAAGATGTCACCCACCCCAGTACTACTCTCACTTGAGCACACTTAACTCTAAAGTTTCATGTATGGTTAAACCCACTCTTCTTGAAACACAATTTGCAAAACCTTCACCAAGTGTTGTGCCTTATGAACCCTTCATTAGAATTCCCCTTAAGCTCATTGATTGATAAGTAGGAGACATTTCTACAAGAAGTCAAATTGTGATATTTCTATAAAAATTCAACTGTGTAGTATTTGAGAAAAATTCATTGACCCATGTTTCATGAGTAGTGGTTTACATGAACTGATCTCTCATGATAATGAATAGAACACTTAGCACTCATTGAATCTAATTGATGCTTAGAGAGGTGAAGTACGAATACTTCTTGGGAGGTCACCCATCCTAGTACTACTCCAACTTGAGTGCACTTAACTAAATTTTTTTCCCCATGGTTAAAACCACTCTTCTTGCAACTCCATTTGTAAAAGCTTCATCAAGTGTTGTGCCTTAAGAACCATTCATTAGTAATCCCCTTAAGCTTGTTAATTGATAAGTAACATATATATTCCACAACATGTCAAATTGTGATATTTCTATCAAGATTCAACTATTTTGTTTTTGAGTCAAATTCATTGACCCATGTCACATGAGTAGTGGTTTTCATGAACCCATCTCTCATGAGAATGGATAGAACACTCAAGACTCATTGGATTCCTACTTATCAATTAGCACTCGCCAATCCAAAAAATTCACTACACCATCCCCTTAGCTCCTAGAAGCAGTAATCTGTATGCCACACACTAGCGATCATCACAACACAAACCAAATGAATTGCAAATCCCAAATCATGCACTATTTCAAGTCTTCTACCATGCTTTATGCTCCCAAACATTAATTCTAGGTCACCAAAAAGTTATAAACAAAATATAGTAACAATACCTAACATATTTCTCTATCACTAGCCTGCAACTAATCTTTACTAAAACATCTGTAACTTACTCAAATCATTACATAAAGTATTGAAATTGTAGACATAAGGTCTATACTCATCTTGCAACACATATCCAAGCTCACATATCCATGAATGTTATACACTATTTGTATTTTTCTAATAATTGACCTTAAAACTATTTATTTTGATAGGGTTTACCTAGGCACTCAGAGGTAATGGAGCAGATAGTTCGATCCCACAATTAAAGGTGAGAGAGATTTGGTAGTTGGCAACTTTGTACTAGCCAACACTATAAGTTTCAGCATCACCTGAGATGGCATTGCAAAATCAAAATGAAGTATGATCCCCAAAAGTGAGAGAGGTTAGTGTAGGTCTCTGCAACACGGTCCTATAGGAACTAGAATCACATCCATACCTTGCATGAGCTTTGAGATATGCCCAGTCAAAGATCATAGCTCTATGGCATTTAGTGACCCTTAGGGATGTTCTAGTTCAGTGTACCTAAGAATGTTCAAGCACTAAATGGGATGAGACAAGGTTGGGGATAGGGTTTACCTAGCCACCTAGAGCTAACAGAGTAGATAGTTTGATCCCATGACGAAAGGTGAGAGAGATTTGGCAGTTGGCAACTTTGTACTAGCCAACACTACAAGTTTCAACATCACTAAAGATGGCATCACAAAATCAAAATGGAGTATGATCTCTAAAAACTAAGAGAGGTTATTGTAGGTCAGAGGTCCTATAGGAACTAGAATCACATCCATACCTCACACAAGCTCCAAGATATGCCCTATCAAAGATCACATCCCTATGGCATTTAGTGACCCTTAGGGATGTTTCGGTTAGGCATGCCCAAGAATGTTTGAGTGCTGATTGGGATGGGATGAGGTTGGGGATAGGGTTTACCTAGCCACCTAAAGCTAATGGAGTAGACAGTTCGATCCGACGATGAAAGGTGAGAGAGATTTGGCAGTTGGCAACTTTGTACTAGCCAACACTACAAGTTTTAGCATCACCCGATTGAGATGGAGTCACAAAATCAAAATGGAGTATGATCTCTAAAAAGAAAGAGAGGTTATTTTAGGTCTCTACAAAAAAATGCTATAGGAACTAGAATCACATCCATACCTCACACGAGCTTCAAGATATGCCCTGTCAAAGATTGCAGCTCTATCGCATTTAGTGACCCTTAGGGATGTTCCAGTTTGGTGTGACCAAGAAAATTTGAGCATTGAATGGGATAAGACAAGGTTGGGGATAGGGTTTACCTAGCAACTTGGAGCTAACAAAGTAGATAGTTTGATCCCATGACGAAAGGTGAGAGAGATTTGGTAGTTGGCAACTTTGTACTAGCCAACACTACAAGTTTCAACATCACTCGAGATGGCATCACAAAATCAAAATGGAGAATGATCTCCAAAAAGTGAAATAGGTTATTATAGGTCTCCACAACACGGTCCTATAGGAACTAGAATTGCATCCATACCTTGCACAAGCTCCAAGACATGCCTTATCAAAGATTGCAACCCTATGGCATTTAGTGATCCTTAGGGACATTTTGGTTCGACATGCCCAAGAATGTTCAAGTGATCAATAGGATGGGATGAGGTTGGAGATATGGTTTACCTGGTCACCTAGAGCTAATAGAATAGACAGTTCGATCCCATGACCCTTTTTCCAATAAGTTGCAAATTTGAGCAACTTTTACAACTTTCAACAATGCAACTTTGTACAAAAAGTGAATTTTTTAAATTTTTCACTTGATTCCAATTCTAAATCTTGGAAAAGGTTTGGCAATAGTAAAGTAACTTATTTCCAAATGCTCAGCCCTTCACCAATTTCCAAACTCCTGCAAAGTTGTTAGCATTTTTGCAATTTTTTGCAATTTTTGACATCTTAACTCCTAGATGCCTAAAAATTAACCTAATGACCCTAAGGAACTTTATAACCTTCTAATAAACCCAACCCCTCATAGGAATCCCCAATCATAAGGAAAACCTATCACAAAGACAACTAATCATTAGTTGCTTTTAAGGGCATCACAAGGCTTATTTGACACAAAACCCCACAAATACAAATAATAATTGGGGGTGACTTTAAAGCATGTAAAGGGTCTATTTAGGTCAAAACTAACATGAATCCAACAATTTCTTCAAACTATGCAACTTTCATTGGTTAGTTGCTTCAAAAACTTAAGACTAGGCTTGTAACCTTGAACATGGAAAATCACAAGCATCTCCTCATAACCCAAAGAAAAGAATCACTGATTTGGATACCCTTTTTAGTTTTATACAACATACTAAAGCCTTGAGATCTTAAGAGAAGTATGCAGCAACTAAGTTTTTTAAGGCTCACTTAGGAATGTAGGCAATTAGGCATCCATTAACAAATGAAGTACCTTACTCCTTGAGTAAAAATTCAATCCAAAAATTTTAACATGAGGGGGATCATGTTAGATTATCACATACCAATTTTCAAGCATCGAAACCTTCTCTGTAGTGTGTTATGGAAGATGTTGCTACGAATTTCTAGCAATGCACATGGATCTTGCATGCCTAGGGCATCAAGTTTTTCTCTCTAGCCTCATTCTTTTGACCTAAAACCAAAAGGAACATAAAAAAAATGGTCATAACTTAGATTCCACCAAGGGGTGTTAATTTCCCATGGTGGAATCTCAAGATATAAGGGAAAATAGATGAAACCCTAGGTAATGACACAAAATGGGGATAACAGTTAGTAAAATGGGAATATCTTGAGTTGTAGAGCAAATTAGAACCTCATTCCATGTGCAATAGAAAGAAGATTCATAAAGCTATGCAACCATAATAGATATCCATACTTATATGTGATCAACTTGACCAAAGAGCTAGTGTTTTTCATGAGTTTGAGTACAATAATCTATCTTTTGTTATGATTGAGTTCAATATTTTAGTGTTCTTATTGATTAGTGTTGAAAATTATTAGTATTAGTGTTGATAAGTGGTTGTGACCATTGGAGGACATCTATTTAAGGTTTCCACAAGAGGAGAAACCCATTGTATGGACGGGTGAACAACAAACATTGAATAAAACTCAGAATTTCTACCTTTTTCTCTGTTGTTTCAATATTGTATAGCCAATACGGATTGGTAGGAGTGAAAGTTTGGTATGGTTGGATAGAGGATTGAGTTAGTGTTCCATTTAATTTGGAAAGTTACATCAGTTTTTGTAGAGGTTGGTTAGATTTACCCTAAATCTAAGGGTTTCTTCAAGATGGCCTCCTAACTTGCAATTCCACTGTGAGATTTCAATGCCACATTGGGGAATGCAAGTTAAGAGATGGTACTTCAAGATGGTAGAGATTGAGAACTATAGGTTTAGGTTACCTATTTTTACTTGCAAGCCTTAGACTGAACATTGCTATATGTCTAGTCTAGATTTGAAGAAGAAAGAAGGTTCAAGCTTCCAAACTGATTGATTTGACCTAGATGAAGGGTGAAGGAGGATTAATTGGATGTGAAGAAGAGTTCCAAGGGGTGGAGTCAGGTCTGTGAAGCCATGTACTCATACTTCCTTTGTAACCCAACCTAATCTGGCCAATTAGGTCTTTGACTCAAAGTGGTTATTAGTTGGTGTTGGAATAGAGTCAGAGTTTGATCTTTGGGAATCTCTAAGAGGTGGTTAAAGGGTGTCTAAAGAGGTGAAAATATAGTGTGGCCCTTTGAAAAGTTTGGGAGTTTGACCGAGAAAGCTAGGATAAGCCCTATTAGAAATGCCGATAACAATTATGCAAATCAGTTGTTGGGGGTTTGAGAACTTTAAAGTTGGGTATTTTTGAGAGATTAGGTCCATAGAAACCTTTTCTATTAGGAAATTTGAGTTCTAAACCCATCTAGGGAGAGTTTTCCTTTTTAGGCCTATTGGAGAAGGGGAGTCGCTAAGAAGTTGTGATTGATCTAAGTTAGTTGAGAACCCTAGTGGTGTAGGGCACCTAAGGATCTTAGGCATGAATTTAAGGTGTTTAGTAGGTTAGAATCATTAGGAAAGAAGTTTGATCTATACTTGTAATAAAAGATTCAATTGTAAGGTACAATGGCACATTGGTGTGGTTATAAGTCAAAATGACCATTTGTAACCAAGGAGTCATAATAGGTGTCATTTTGAGTATTTTGATGTTTTTAGAAATTTTTAGGTGGATTTGAGTCATTAAGACACCTTTGGATTAAAGGTTTGTAAAAAAGTGTAAAAGTGCAAGAAAGTTGCAAAAGAGCAATTTTTGCAATTTTTTTTGTCAAACTAAAAAAAGGAAGCTGTATGGTCTTCTAAAAATTCAAATGGAATTTTTAACCATTGAAAGGAATTTATTTAAGGTCTCCACACATGGGGAAGGTCATTGTATGGACGGGTGGACAACATTTGGTGAATACAACTCAGAATTTCTACCTTTTTAACTTATTTTTCAATTTGTAAGGCCTTTATGGATTGGGAGTGGCACAAGTTGCATATGGTTGGATAGAGGGTTGAGTTAGGATTCCATTTCATTTGGTTTGAAGTGTTTATCTTATCTAGAACAAAAGTTATAGCAGATTTTGTGAAGGTTACCCAAATTTACCCTAAATCTGAGGGTTTCAGCAAGATGGCCTCCTAACTTGCAAACCAATTGTGGGATTTCAATGCCACTTTTTGGAATGAAAGTTAGAAGAGGGGTCTTTAATATGGCATAGTTTTAGGTTTTTCGGAGTAGGGCACCTATTTTTACTAGCAAGCCCTAGACTGAACATAGTCTTGTGTCTAGTCTAGTTTTGAAGGAAAAAGAAAGATCAAACTCCCAAGTTGATTGATTTGACCCAGGTGAAGGGTGAAAAAGGAAAAATTAAAGGTTTAGAAGAGATACAAGGGGTTGAACCAAGTTTTTGAACCCATTTGTTTATGTTTTCCTTGTAACCCAACCTAAACTATCCATTTAGGACTGTGACACAAAGTGGGCATAACTTGATGTTGGAGAAGAGTTTCTGATTGATCTTTTGGAATCTCTTAGGAGTGGTTGAAGGGTGTTTAGTGATGTAAAAACATTGGATGATCCTTTATATGGTTTGGGAGTTTGACCATTGAAACTAGGAATTGTCCTAATAAGAAGTGCTGGTAACAGTTTTTGCAATTTGATTGTTGAGTGTGAGAAACTTCAAATTTGGAATTTTCTTATTGGTTTGAGTCTATAAAAAACCATTTCCATCAGAAAAGTTGAGTGTTGGAACCATTTAAGAATAATTTGCTATTTTAAGCCTATTAGTGATAGGGAGTCCCTAAGTGTTGTGGTTGGTCCAAGTTGTTTGAGCACCCTAGGTTTGAGGGTTGGGTTTGTGAAGTGGAGTCCACTTAGAGGTAGAGTCTACCTATGTTAGAGGTCTAGTGGATCAGTCATTAACCTTGGAAGAAGGCCTAGCTGGTGTTTGGAGGTTGAAAGCAAGTTAAGGTGCTGATTAGAGTTTGGAAGGGCAATTTGGTGCTGTTACTGCATACTCTACATCACCTAGGTTTGAGGGTTGGGCATGTAGAGTGGATTGCACTTGTAGGGTAAAATATGTTGGATCAAAGGTCCAAATACAAACTCAATCAAATGCACAATTGAATCTAGTGATCAAAAATTCCTTTAATAAGTGAAATGGTAAATTATCCACCAACAAGTCTTATGATGTGATTCAATAGCCCTAAAATATGTAATCCAAGGTACTTGAACAGGTTTTAGACTTTCTTCAATGGTTTAGACACCAAAACTTCAATATTCCTCAAACTAAGCCTAATAGCATGCCTTGTAGCCCTGCAACAACACTCACAAGGATTTTTCTTCAACTTTTTCCACAACATTAGGAAAATAAGTTATATATTTGAGTACCCTTTATGGATTACCTTAACATATCAAAAGGACAAGGTAGGTTTATTTGGAAGGTATATGACTATTTTCACTATTTCTTAGATTTTTAAGGCCTAATTCTCATGCATTTACAAAGGAAGTGCTAACCATTATAACTCCTAGGCTCCAAATATTTTCATAGTATCATAAATAGGTTCAAATAAAATTAATATGAAGTCAATTTGACTTCAAGAGGTTTCTAGGTACCAAAGCCCCAAATTGTGCCCTTGAAACCCTTAAATTTAGGGCTTCCTCAATGTCATGCTTCCCAAAGTTTCCTACAAAAAATAAAGGTTGGAACACCTTGTATAAAAAATTTCTATACACATTCCATCATAAAATAGTACCCTTGTTTGGCCAAAACTCTCTAACCTTCAGCCTATCCTCCAAATTCACTTAGTTTCTTAGTTTTGTTTATGGTGATCACCACATAAATTAATCAAACTTGCATTTCCAAGATTAGTAAGATACTATACATGTTAAATTGATATTATGTATGTCAATAAGATGCCATTCTATGAGAATCAAAGTGCTACATTCATATATGAAATTCATAGTGTGAAATCTACACAAAACTATCTTAAAATCGGATTTTCCAAAGACTAAATAGTACCAAAATGATTAACAGTATTTAAGGTATTTCTACCTATTTCCCTAGATACTAAATGCCCTATAGGTCTTTGGTGTAGGAGCACCCCATCAAACCAAGGATTCATAAATTATTCTCCTAATAAAAAAAATGGTTTTAAGGTCTACTAGGCCTTTTTCAAACTTAATTTTAGCATTTTTGCTTACTTCTTGCAATTTGACCTTATTGTGTGAACCCTTGACAACTTTGGTATTTCTATAAACTGGTTGATTCACGAGGTCACAAGGGTCTATTAGTCTCCTAAGGTCTTATTAGAAGTCATAGGAGGTGTTAGAAAATTTATAGGTCTTAATAAAGTTATAAAATGCAAATAAGTTGCATAACTAGAGCAATAATGCAACTTTTATGCAATAAAATTATTTTTTGTTTGTAAAGGTTCCCTCCAATGGTCACAACCTTTGAAAATCAGTTGGACCAGTTAGAGGAAGGTCTTCATAAGCCCTTACAGGTGGGTGGAAGACAAAGATGTACATTTGGCTTTGAAATCAATAAAGAAAACTATCATTTTCCTGTAAAAAGACTATTTTTCTGTACATTGTACAGACTGTTTAGATCAGAGGGCATAGAAAGTTGGATTTTATTGTAGCTTGCTGAATCACCTTTCAAATGAGCCTACTCTAAGCTCTTGAAATGTTGGGAGGAAAAAGTTATAAGGTTTTTAGTGAAAGTTGTTTGCAAACCCTCACTACCTAGGGTTTTGTACAAAAATGTTGATTTCTCCCATTTCCACCATTGGAAAATTCTGATTTTTGGTGGAATGGGAGGTTGTCCAATGTAATTTGAGATTTTAGTTGTTTCCAAGCTGGTGATGATGGTGGCTATATGGAATTTGCATTAAAGAGTTGGTATTACCATGTGACAACTCTGCTTCATTAAGGAACTCCATGATTTGCATGCATTGGGGGTTGAACTAGTAAGTAAAACTCAGGAATATACCTTCTCTTGTCCTCATCTAACTATTGGATGCATTTTTTTTGTTCCTCTAACTTGATTTTTGGTACTTCCTTCATAAATGTGACCTAATTGAAGGAATTAGGCCTGTATGATAGTGTCACACTTGATTTGTGTCACACTCTAAACCATTCTATCCAAACAATTCCATGAGTTGGAATGCTTGGATGCTGACTTAGAGCTCCCTATCCACGGAGTGCAAGAAGTTAGTATTCAAGCATGAAGGCTCTCAGCCAAGCCTTATATATGTAGTTCTTGCTAGTAAACCATGCAACGGGAGGTTCTTTGAGACAAGAGCAAGAATGAAAATATCTTCAAGGAATCCCTCAAGAATGCAATGCAAGTATGGAAACTAAGCTAAGATGATAATGCAAAATGCAGCTATGCTAAGCATGTATAAGAGTGTTACAATACCATTATTTAAACTATGTGAGATTATTGCAAGAATCAAAGCTAAACTAACATGCAACTATGCTAAGAATGCCATATGATCTTATGCTACTATGATGGAATGAGAGAATGAGACAAGAAATGAGAAGTTCTCCAAAAAGCTCCAAAGAAACCTGTTAGAAAACCTGCAGCATAACAATATTCAAAAGATGGATGGATCCTTTGAGGAGGAAAGCTCTCTCTCTTTTAAAGTCGTACGGACGGTAGAGATCAAGATGAAGATGGTGGATGATCAATGGTGGAATTCGAAAATAGGAGTGATCCATGTGCACACACAAGTCAACTAATAGAATATAAGTTGACTTGTCACATAAAACAAAAGTCTCACAAGCCTTTTCTTTTAATTGTAAAATAGAAAAAGGACTTTATGTGTGCACTTTAAGTGGGTTAGAAGAATGGGGTGTTTTATTTAATTAAAAGGGGACATGTTCTTTTAATCAAATAATAAACTTAGGATAGCATAGTCAAACTATAGGTTATAATCAAATAAATTGATTATTAGCAATTTGGCTTAGGTAAGTGATTAAATTAATTTAGCCAAAATGTTGAAAAGGGAGCTAATAGTCTAAATGACCATTTTTAGGTGATTACAGGTATTACCATGTGACAACTCTGTTGCATTAAGGAACTCCATGATTTGCATGCATTGGGAGTTGAACTAGTAAGTAAAACTTAGGAATATACCTTCTCTTGTCCTCATCTAACTATTGGATGCATTGTTTTGGTTCCTCTAACTTGATTTTTGGTACTTCCTTCATAAATGTGACCTAATTGAAGGAATTAGGCCTGTATGATAGTTTAGTTTTGGAGAACTCATATTTGGTTCTAGCACTTGTCCTTTTAAAGGTTTAACAAACTCCATAAAGGGTATTTAGAATGCCAACTAGTTGGGGAGGTCCTTTGGAAGTTTTTATAATTATTGCACATTTTGTCTTGGATGGGCTAGTAGCCTTAATTGTTGCATTCTCAAACAGTGCCATGAAACCCGTTTTGAACATGTTGTTTGGTCTTGATTCTTGGGTCTTGCTAACATATTGAATCCCTTATTATGCTATTCAACTTTGTTTGTAAGGATCCACCATTTTTAGAGCATTGAGTCAAGTTTGAAGTTGCATGGATTAATGCTAAGTGCTGCATTATTTGGACAAAACTCCAAATATGCAAAGGCCTTAACCAAGGGTTAAATAATACTTTTATGAGTTATATAATGTGTATTCAATTGGATTTAACCATCCACTTGGCTAGACCCAACTCCCAATGCCTAATTCTTCCAAGGTGTCTTAAGAGACCTAATTGACAAATTAGTAGACCTCCAACAGCACAAAATTCATCATGGGCCATCATGGGGCATTCCACAAGGATCCTGCACTACAACACCTTCCTAAAAGATTCATGAGCAAGAAAATAAGGTTTTAGGATGTTAGGAATAATTTCATGATGTTATAAGTCCACTTGTAAAGGCTTGAGGCTCATTTGGTAATTCTATAAACCATCAGTCCCTAAGGCCTATAGGGCATTAAATAATTAGGTAATAGGTGGAGACACCTTAGATGAGGTTAATAAGGGTAAAACATTGTTGTTGGAAAATTTGATCCAAGAATCATGGTAAAACATCTATCATTTTCTCTTAACACTAAAATTTCATATAATATGGAAACAATTCAGCCCTTTTAAAGCCTAATGTAGATGACACATAGTAATTTACTACAACAATTCTAAGAAGCTTAATATAATTGTTGAATGGATTTCTCATAAATCATTATAGCAAGTAAAGACACCAAATGCTGGAAAAATAAAAGATATAGTAAAGTATGAATCAGAATAACAATTCATGATAAAATTTAGTTAACTTGAAATGGATAGAAAGCACTTACAAGTGAACACACTAGGCCCTCTTCCACTAGACCTTCCTCTGCCATTGGATCTTCTGCCCCTAAATGTCCCTCTATTAGTAGACTCACTTTCAGCATTTGAACCACTAGATTCCTCCTGATTTTTATTAAAAGATAAAAGAATGTTAGTCATAATATCATTATTGGTAACAATGTTCCAAATGCAAAGAATTATTTATTTGAGCATCTAGCAATGATCAACTAGTGGCTTATTGAACATGGCTTGATGAGTCTTGAAAACTTCTCCCATTGTATCCTTGCTTTCACCAATTTGAATTTTTTGGTTACATGCACACAATCATGACTTTACATCACAAAGCATTCAAATTCTAACAATTTTCATGTTCTTTCATTACATTTTTTATCTAAACAACAAATTCTAAACTTTCACTTATTCAAATGACTAATCTGAAAATGGGTCCTATTAAAGAATCTAATATAAATTGAAATATTGTATCTAGATTCTAAACAAATCAAAACGTAAAATATATGATTTAAACTTAACTCATCACTTACACATCATAACAATACAGTCCACCTTGTCATGTGGATGGTCTTGGCGGAGAGGTTGCAACATTGTATTTGGATCCAATTGATCACTCTTTCTCTCTCTCCCTCTCTCCCTATTCAATCTAATGAGCCAATTGGATCTGCTCTACATTTTAATGTTTCACGTATAGCCTCGTGGTTTGACTCGAAAAATTTCCAAAGAATCTTATTATGTGGTTTTCTACCATATTTTATCATGTGGACATTTGATGTGACAAAAAATTTTGAATAATGAAGAATCTTCCTCTCTATTTGCCAATCCTTGAATAACCACAAGTTAGGGTTCTTCATAGAATATCATTTAAGCCATGTGCTAGTTATAACCACCGCACCGACATGGTACTCTAAACCTTCACCATCTATAACCGAGTGATCAAATTTTTGTTTGGCTTGGACACAATGACACAAATAATAATCTATCCCTTCTTCATTGTCTTTAGGTGCAATAATAGCAAAAACACGGCCTACAGTGACAAATGTACAAAATGTGGTCATTCATTCAGAAAATACTTAGGTAAAAGTTATAAAGTTACATATTGAAATTAAAATATATATATATATATATATATTACTAGGTTGCACTAGATTAGACAAGTGGTCAAAGTCAATAGATGAATCCATCTGTACCATTTCTAGTGCTTGTGGGGGATGATAGGTGTCAATTGGGTCCAAAACCCATATATCCCATTTGTCCACCCATTTAGTCAACTCACAGTCATCCCAATTTTTCTCTACACATGATGGACAATAGCATGCCATTTTTTTTTGTGTGGATACTCCATGAACTTGCAATAGAACTTTTAAAAGAGTGCAACTCACTAGATCCTATTAGTGTGTAACAATCCTAATATGGTGCAATGTTAGTATTATCTATCAACCAAAAAAATCTATGAACCGTAGACTCACCTTTCTTACCTAGACCTATTGTAGCGTCACACCATTGGACGATGGATTTTGCATCTATCAATATTGCTCCATCTTTTTACTTTAGTTCTTCACAAGCTAAGGCTCTTTTGATACATGTGTTTGCACCATCATGCTCTCCCTTTCCATGAATAGCCTCTATGAAATTTGAAATATATTAAATTCTACACAACTTATGCATCATGCTTAACCAATAGAACATATGTGCATTCTTGAATTGAGATGTACAATTGTTTGACCAAATAATGTGTTGACGCTATGTGATGCCCCTATTAGCCAAAACTCCATAAAATAGGTGAAAACAACCCTGTACAAACTTTGTAGAATGTGATCAATCATCACTGATGCAAAAATGGTACTCCCTCAAAATATTCCTGTCATCCTCTGTACTTGTAGGTGAATGCATGAATGTTATGTGAACAAATATGGAAACCTGTTGAGAAGTATAATACTTTTCTTGCACCTCATTTTTTTTTGTAGTGTGTAGTTCTTTATGAACTCTACAACCGAAACAGTGGTATCCAGTGGAAACATATCCTTGTACAACTTGAATTGCAAATCCAACCATTGAGCTCTATGTGTATGCCTTGCATACTCGTAAATAATATTTTCACAAAAAATCTTCATGAACTCATACACTGGAATCTTTTCAATGACTAAACCACATCTTTTGCCCTGTTTCCCATCTTTTAGAGTATAAGTCACTATCTTAAATTTTCTGTAATCTACTATTTCATTTCCAATTGCATATGTACTATGCATATGTTGACAAGTTGATAAATGTTGCAAAGAACCACAAAATAAGCATGTACCATCCAAGCATGATGTTTTGTAAAAAATTTGGCCGTCCCCTATTTCACATAAAATGTTGGATATGAATTCCCTTCAAGATCTTGGTGGCTCATTCATGTCACAATCTTGCTAAATAAACTTAGAATGCAAAAACACACATATATGCCAAAAAACATCAAAATGGTTAGAAAATTCAATATGTATCCTACAACAACAAGTTGTGCGTGTGTGATTTATCTTGACATAAAAAGGTTTACCCATCTCAAAAAATCTTTGACTTATTCGAATTTGAGGATACATACCAATAAATTTTGCAAATAAATGTGTTTGAGTTGAGTTCAAAAAATGTTTCACATATGGGTCATGATTTTGGCTACCAATCCTCATTCTTACAACATCTCTTTGATTAGGGGAAACACGTGTGTTATTTTTTCAAAAAAATTTGATCAATGATTTCAAAGCTTCACTAATTTTTTTATCCTTTCGCGGTAGTCTACCGCTAAATGTCCATAACTCATTTTTTGTTGGATCTTCCAATCTCTCATGCCTTAGCATGGCTCTCCTTAGAGTACCTCTACCAATTTTTAATATTTTTCTTGTCTTTCTCATGAGTCAAGCTTTCTTCATTTGGCTACTTACTATTGTCGATGTAAGTACTCGTCTTGTGATATTACTATCTTTGGTGCATGATTTGGAACCCACTTTGTCATAAGCACTCATTAGATTCTTTACAATATTTTTTTCATTTGAATCGTCCATCATTCTTAGCCTAAGAATCTTCACGTAGGCCTAAATTTCAAATTCCTCATCATTTCAATAAATAATTGGCATTGACCTGTAATATTTAATTCTTAAAAAAATAATCTCCACATACAATTAACTTTTCTTTGACAAGTATGCTTGCTAATCCTGTTAGGCATTGATTTCAAAATGTTAGTATCAATATCAATCAAATATTTTGGTCTTCTAAAATGAATTCTAGAAGGTGTTGTAATCTCTTCCATTCCCTCAACATTTTGAACATCAACATAAGGTTGAGTTTATTACATACCTTGAACCGAAGATGATGTGCCTTCGCAATAAGATGTAAAAGATGGAATATCACCTACTTGATGTGTTGATGTTGTGCCTTCAACATGACGTGATGGAGTGTGTATATCGTCAAATCTACAAATTAGTGTCTCTTCAACATGAGAGGATGATGTGACTCCAACATTCAAAGATGATGTAGCTTCAAAATTTAATTGTCTTCTTGAGCGTAATAGTCTCATTCATTCTCTTTGTCTCTCCAATTCTTCCTCTTTGTTTCTTTGTATTAGTGGTTCTTGATCCTCTTTGAAAGTCAATTCTTCATTATTGCTTTGCAATTTTCTTTGTTCACATAGCAGTTTCATTTTATCTCTTTTAATTGCCAAATCTCTCTCCCTATCTTTATTTGTTTGAGTTTTTGGTTTCTTCCTTGGCATGATGATGATTTCTACATGTCAAATTATTCAAACATCTGAATTACTTACAATGTGTAAATTACAAATCATTCAAATACATATAAAAATTACAATTATTTGAATGAATACACACTATATATCAAACAACTTGTCGAATTTCTAACCATTTCGAAATAACAATTCATTCAAACATACAAATTTCAAAGAATTCATTATATATTGAAAAACATGTCAAATTATAATCAAATATGTATCTATATATCAACAAACAATATTTAAAAAGGATTGCACTAACCTTTTCTATATAAAGAATATTCAAAAAGTCTTCAAATCATGTATCCAATGATTGAATTTGGTGTTTGCTAGCTTTAAAAAGTCCTTCAAATAGTGTTTTCTATGTTGAAACCCATGTTTTTTGTTCGAACAATAGAATGCATGATAGACTAAAAGTAGAGAATAGATGAAATGGGACCCAAACTTGTTTTTTTACCATTTTTGGGTGATTTGACATAGTGCATACGCACTATAGCACATACACACTATGTCAAAACACATCTCTCCCTATCCCATCATCCCCCACCCCTACTCTCTCTCCCTTCTCCCATCCCCTACTTTCTCTCTCACTCTCCCTCTCCTACTTCCTCTCCCATCGCCTACTCTCTCTCTCCCATCCCCTACTCTCTCTCTCCCATCCCCTACTCTCTCACTCTCTATCATCTCCCATCCCCTACTCTCTCTCTCTCACTCTCCCTCTCCCATTTCCTACTTTCTCTCTCCCTCTCCCACCACCTACTCTCTCTCACCCTCTGTCCTCTCCCATTCCCTACTCTCTAGATCTCTCACACACACTCCCATCCCCCCTCTCTCTCCCTCTCCTGCTACCTACTATCTCTCTCACTCTCTCCCCCCCCCTCTCTCTCTCTCTCTCTCTCTCTCTCTCTCTCCCATCCCCTACTCTCACTCTCTCTACCATCCCCCTACTCTCTCTCACACTCTCTCCCATCCCTTACTCTCTCACTCTCTCTCCAATCCTGTTCTCTCTCTGCCACCTCCTACTCTCTCTGCCACTCTCTCCCATCCCCTACTCTCTCTCTTACACACACTCCCATCCCCCCTCTCTCTCCCTCTCCCACCACCTAGTCTCTCTCTCTCCCCTCTCCCACTGCCTAGTCTCTCTCTCTCTCTACTCTCTCTTTGTGTCACCCCCTACTCTCTCTCACATTTTCACACTCTCTCCCATCCCCTACTCTCTCTCTCTTACATGCATTTCCATCCCCCCTCTCTCTCTCTCCCTCTCCCACTCCCTCTCCCATCCTCTACTCTCTCTCTCCCCCCTCTCCCATTCCCTACTCTCTCTCTTTCACACACATGCACTCTCATCCTCCTCTCTCTCACTCTTTCTCTCCCACTCCGTTTCCCACTGCCTACTCTCTCTCTCTCTCTCTCTCTCTCTCTCTCTCTCTCTCTCCCCCATCCCCTACTCTTAATCTCTCTCTCTCTCCTATCATGTACTCTCTCTCCCCTTTCCCTACTCTCAATCTCTCTCTCCCACCCTATACTCCCTTTGCCACCCCTACTCTCTCTCCCATCCCCTACTCTCTCTCTCTACTCCCTCTGCCCTCTCCCATCCCCTAATCTCTCTCTCTCTACTCCCTCTCCCCTCTCCCATCCCCTACTCTCTCTCTCCCACCTCTCCCATCCCTTACTCTCTCTCTCTCTCACTCTCCCTCTCCCACTACCTACTCTCTCTCTCTCCCTCTCCCACCACCTACTCTCTCCTCTCCCATCCCCTACTCTCTAGATCTCTCACACACACTCCCATCCACTCCCTCTCTCTCTCCCTCTCACACTCCCTCTCCCACTGCCTACTATCTCTCTCTCACACACTCTCTCTCTCTCCCATCCCCTAATCTTTCTCTCTCTCATCCCCCTACTCTCTCTCACTCTCTCTCTCCCACCCCCTACTCTCTCTCACACTCTCTCCCATCCCCTACTCTCACTCTCTCTCCAATCCCATTCTCTCTCTACCACCTCCTACTCTCTTTCATACTCTCCCATCCCCTACTCTCTCTCTTACACACACTTCCACCCCCCCTCTCTCCCTCTCCCACCATTTAGTCTCTCTCTCCCATCTGCTACTCTCTCTCTATCTCTCTCTACTCTCTCCCCCCTCTCCCATCGCCTACTCTCTCTCTCTCTCACTCTCACTCTCTCACTCTCACTCTCACTCTCTCCCTCTCTACTCTCTCTTTGCCACCCCCTACTCTCTCTCACATTTTTGCACTCTCTCCCATCCCCTACTTTCTCTCTCTCTCACACACACACACACATGTGTGGACACACACACATTTCCATCTCCCCTCTCTCTCCCTCTCCCACTCCCTCTCCCATTGCATACTCTCTCTCTCTCTCCCATCCCCTACTCTCTGTCTCCCCTCTCTCCCATTCCCTACTCTCTCTATTTCACACACATGCACTCTCATCCTCCTCTCTATCACTCTCCCTCACCCACTCTATCTCCCACTGCCTACTCTCTCTCTCCCCCATCCCCTACTCTCAATCTCTCTCTCCCACCTTGTACTCTCTCTGCCACCCCTACTCTCTCTCACACTTCCTCTCTCTCCCATACCCTACTCTCTCTCTCTCTCTCTCTCTCTCTCTCTCTCTCTCTTACACACATTCCAATTCCCCCCTCTCTCTCCCTCACCCACTCCCTCTCCCACCACCTACTCTCTCTCCCCCATCCCCTACTTTGTCTCTCTTAAACACACTCACATTCCCCCTCTCTCTCCCATCACATGTTCTCTCTCTCTCTCTCTCTCTCTCTCTCTCTCTCTCTCTCTCTCTCTCTCTCTCTCTCTCTCTCTCACTCTCACACTCTCTCCCATCCCCTACTTTCTCTCTTACACACACTCCCATCACCCCCTCTCTCTCTCCCTCTCCCACTGCCTACTCTCTTTCTCTCCCATCCCCTACTCTCTCTCTATCTCTCTCTCCCCTCTCCCATTTCCTACTCTCTCTCTTTCACACACACACACACACACTCATCCCCCCCTCTCTCCTCTCCCATCCCCTACTCTATCTCTCACTCTCTCTCTCTCCCTCTCCCTCTCCCACCCCCTACTCTCTCTCTCTCTCTCTCTCTCTCTCTCTCTCACACACACACACACACACACACACACACACACACACACACACACACACACACACACATTTCCATCTCCCCTCTCTCTCCCTCTCCCACTCCCTCTCCCTCTCCCACCACCTACTCTCTCTCTCCCATCCCCTACTCTCTCTTGAGCTACTCTCTCTTTCCAACACATGCACTCCCATCCTCCTCTCTCTCACTCTCCCTCTCCCACTCTGTCTCCCACTGCCTACTCTCTCTCTCTCTCTCCCCCATCCCCTACTCTCAATCTCTCTCTCTCTCCCTTCCTGTACTCTCTCTCTCCCCATCCCCTACTCTCAATCTATCTCTTTTATCCTATACTTTCTCTCTGCCACCCCTACTCTCTCTCACACTTCCTCTCTCTCCCATCCCATACTCTCTCTCTCTCTCTCTCTCTCTCATACACACACACACACACACACACACACACACACACACACACATTCCCATTCCTCCTCTCTCTCCCTCTCCCACTCCCTCTCCCATTGCCTACTCTCTCTCTCCCATCCCCTACTCTCTCTCTCTCCCCCCTCTCCCATCTCCTACCCTCTCTCTCTTTCAAACACATCACACACTCCCATCCCCCCTCTCTCTCCCTCTCCCACTCCCTCTTCCACTGACTACTCTCTCTCTCTCTCTCTCATTCTCCCTCTCTACTCTCTCTCCCTTATCCCCTTCTCTCTCTCTTCCCTCTCCCATCCCCTACTCTCTCTCTCTCTACCAACCCTACTCTCTCTCACACTCTCTCCCATGCCCTACTCTCTCTCACACACACACTCTCATCCTCCTCTCTCTCTCCTTCTCCCACTACTGAATCTCTCTCTACCATCTCGTACTTCCTCTACCATCCCTACTCACTCTCTCACACTTCCTCTCTCCCCCATCCCCTACTCTCTCTTTGACAACCCTACTCTCTCTCACACTTCCTCTCTCTCCCATCCCATACTCTCTCTACCATCCCTACTCTCTCTCACTTCCTCTCTCTCCCATCCCCTACTCTCTCTCTCCCCCCTCTCCCATCCCCTACTTTCTCTCTATCTATCTCTCTCTCTCTCTCACACACACACACACACACACACATAACCATCCCCCCCCTTTCTCTTACTCTTTTTTTTCATCTCTTCTTCCTTCTCTATGCACTAATAAGGTGTTAATAGTATGTTCACACTATAGCATGCACATGCTATTTAGATGCAAATTCAAAAGTTTTAGCATGCATGCACTATTCAAAGCTTTGCATTAAAACCAAGCCTAAGGTTTGGTTTTGCCTTGGAGATCCAACCTAGAGGTTTGGAGTTTATAAATAGGTCCGAGACATGTTTTTCTACAAGCATACAAAAAATTATTGATTTTTCTTGTGTGCTCTCCTTCAGGATTCCTCGTGGTTGGGCATTGATAAGATCAGGTTACGTGACATTGTAGGTCTCTGTGTTAGCTATATAACCATATAATTTATTTTTAATTTGAACTATTTCAAGCTTTTCATCTATAATTTCTTTTGAATGTATGTCCATTTTTTTGTCAAAAACCACTATGTACTAATTGGGTTGTAGATTTTAGCTTGTTCCTCGAATTTTGCAACAACTTAGTTTTTTAGGAACTAGACTCCATTCTACACACTTTGAAAAAAAAGTTTTGATTTTAGATTAGTTTTCAATTATTTCTAGGGGGAGCACATATATATTTCATATTTTTAGGATTTGTCTAGTTAAAAAATTCATTAAAAAAAAATACACATTATAAAATTACTCGAACAATCTGGGATAAACTACATAGTGTTAAGTAACTTTTGACTAGAGCGATTAAAGAAGTTTAAAAAAAGTTAAAATTTTAGGGGGGCCACACTTTGTACTGTGTTATGTTTTTTTGGAATAAACAGTACCACTTTTTTGTGGCCCCCTTTTTTGAGGACATAAAACTAAACCATTTTGAAAAAAAATTAGTAGTTTAGAAACTAGATTCAAAGGACTACAACTTTTATTTTTGAGATATTTTTTGTCATATCTTAAAATTTTGAGTGTAACTATCTTCAAATTCTTGTTGAAGTTTAGAAATTGTTGATTTCAGGAAAAAGGTGTCCACTTATACCCCCTTTTGGCACCACAACTTGGTGCACTTACCCACAACACTTAAAGAACAAATTAGAGATTGGTGTATCATCACAGTAGAGCATAGCTCCCAGTGCTTGATTTTGACCAATTTTAAAACATTGCTCACTACCATTATTTGGCTAATGCCTATTCACACTTTTTTTCTTAACTCCCACTGCCAAGTTCTCTATAAAAACCCTAAAAGCTCTTCCGTCTCATACCAGTCTATGTATTTATTTATTTTCTTTGCAAGGCATCACTCTAGGCATTGCATTTAAGGGCTCTAACCTGCCTAGGGTTAAAGATGTGCCTTTTGCTGCCTTGCATTGGTAGCAGTGGAGAGACAAAGGTTCGAAACCTAACAAAGGGGCCTTTGGAGGTACAAATCAGGGTGGGTTCAACACTTAGGAAGTCCTACACATTAGGGCCTGGATGTGCCAAGACCCTCAACTGCTGCAAGATACGAGACAACTTTTCTTAGAGAAATGGAAAAGGTGAGCCATATGTCTAGATTCATAGTTGCAATTCCAACTGGAACATGGCCAACAAATAGTATCTCACTGTTGACAATCTCAAAGCATGCAATGAAGCTAATATTTGTAATGACTATAGCAAAGGAGCTTTCATAGTGCTCAAGATATCCAGATTAAATGTGTCTTAGGGTTTTTTTCTTTGTTAAGCTCATTTCAAATACTCTAGTTTAGAGTCTCATGACATAAATTTGATTTGGTTTTGAGCTGCAGAGAGCATGAAAGTTTTGTTTAGGGTTTTTTAAAATCTTAAAGAGAAGCTTCTAACTCTTTCTTATGTGGGCTCTAGATTATGTGTTTTTCATTAGGCATGTTCTATTTGATTTAGTTTAGTTCAGAGAAGTTTTGAATATTGATGAATATTTTTATATGATTCAGTGGTAGTGAAGGGAGCATAGTAATAGTGTGGATGTTAGCTAAAGCTCTTGTTGATGAAGTATTTAATAATAAAATCTTCACTATATGAAAAAGAATGAAGTGTAATAGTTTGAATATGTTACCAAAAGGTAGGGAATCTAGTGGAGCTTACTTCAGATATTAGAGGAAACAAAGTTTTAGTACAGTTAGTTATGGATGCATATGCTTTGTATTTAAATTTTCAAGTTTGAAATGAAGAAGAAAAAATTGGTGCTGGAAATTATTGTCGAGATAAACTTTTTCCTTCAATGAAGTTACTTGTTTTCTTGTTGCAAAAAAAAATGGAAAATTCATTGCTAAGAAAATAAGAGTAGATGTTTGTTTATATGTATCAGAGAATCAGAGTTTACTAGTGTTCTCATGATCTCCTGAGACCAAATTATAATTTAATAGCATCAATAATTTTTTACCATATGAGTACTCCATCAAAGAATTGTTTCTTATCTTCACTGTTTTGAAAGGCTCACCAATCCTCTCATCACTTCACTGTTTTGCGAGAATCAAAAATTTTCATCCCTTTATCCCCTTGCCTAATATTGGTTCAAGGATTTGGACCAACATTATTAAAACCAGAAAACACCTAAGAGACATAATGATGTGGAATACTAATGATGAGAATTTGGTTCAATTCTGGGATGATAAATGGATTGGAGATGCCCCTTTGAGGCTCAAAAATTTTAATGGCCTATGGGAACAAGGAGGTAACAATTTTTGTATTAAGGTCGCCAACTATATTGACAAGGAGTGGAAGGCCTTCAACATGGGGAATTTTAACCTGACTGAAAAAGATATGTCTATGGAACTACTCTCCCTCCTAGTAGAAACCCATATTCCATCCTTCCTAGATGGAGATAAAATAAAATGAGAAAGGAAAATTTGTGGAGAATTTAGTGTCAAATTGGCATACATTAGCATAATTAAGGAACTTGGAGACCTAGAGTGAAGAATGGTATGGCAGCCTCACTTCCTCCTCAAAAATGAATTTGTCTCTATTGACAATCTCAAAAGGCACATTTTCCTGATGGGGAATAAGTGTGTGTTGTGTGGTAGGTATGAGGAGAATATCTCCCATCTTTTAATCCATTGTTCATGTTCTGACCAGATATGGAAAGACTTATTTTTTAAGTTGGGGATTATTTAGGTAATGAATAAGGATCTCTATAAATTTATATCTAGTTGATGGAGTCTCTCCCATCACCCTATCATTTGGTTGATCTAGAAATCCATTCCCCCTATGTTTTCTAGAATATATGGAAGAAAAGGAACAACTACATATATAGAGAAAAATTCTGCCCCCACAAGGTGGTTTTCCAAAAAATGATAGATCTTATAAGGGAGGGTGCCCAAAAATGGAACTGGGAAAAACCTCCCCTCCCCTGCCCCGCGCCCCCCCCCCCCCCCCCCCCACCCCCCCCCCACCCCCCCACAAAACACACACACACACACACAACACACACACACACACACACACACACACACACACACACATCTTCAAGGTGTTAGGCACAAACCTAATAATTGAAGGGAACTCCTTAATAACTATTGAGGTCATTAAAGGGCTGAATAGAATGAGTTAGCATTCTACATCAATCATAATATATGCACAAAACCTATTTACTAGATTTAAAGAATTTAAAATTCAACATGTGTATGAGAAGGGAATCAAGTGGTGGATAGCCTAGTAGGGTATAGACACAAAATTATGAATTGACAAGTTTGGGAAACCAAGTATGATCTATCGGCAGCCAATGGATCTCTCATTCAATAAGAAAGCCTTTTGAAATAATGAGGAAAGTTTTAATGAAGCAAGTTGCACCTTTCCTTGTCATTAGTGTACTTTATGTAATGGCTATTATGGTGATGGAAAGTTTTAAGTTGAATTCTTTCTTGCTAAATGATTTGGAGAACTTCATTCACATTATGCTAAATTTAGGGGCAGATTGGGAGAATAATAACTTCACTAGTAAGGGGACATTAACTAATCTAATTATGACACTTCATGCAAAGTGTAGCTCGTCTACCCTAGGCAATATTTGGGGCAATTTTTGGCAGGTCCAAAGGATGTGGCTTTTCTACTTTTGATGGTGGGCTACAGAAATATGATGACCTAGTGACCACAGATAAATTATGATTTTAATTAGTTAAGTGGGATATAAAAGTGTCTTTCAAACACCAAAAACCTTCATTTTTGTGATTGGAATAGGTACACAGGAAAGGGATTGATTCTAGTTTGTTTGACCAAGTTATCATAGGGTGTTAGTGGTATGGCTACAAAGCTAAAAGAGGGAGAGGAGGAAATAGATGTGGATCTCTATGAGAAAGAATCCATGGAGAACACCAATGACAAGATCAAGCCATCGAGGATTGAAGCAAATGTTACAAAGTACAAGGTGGCATGGACCTAGCTAAAATAAGGTGGGTTAATCCCTTTTATGCACAACATTGAAGGACATGATGAAAAAATAACCTAGAAATTTATAAACTAAAGGAAAAACCATTGGGTGAGCATTGATGCCCGATTTCCTTCGAAGTCACTAAGGATTTTATTGCTAATGCTATGGGTCTAGCTATGGAGGGTAAGAGATAGAGGAAAAAACCTAGGGTTGTGAAAGAGACAAGCCTACAGAAGTTCTTTCATCATAATAAAGGTAATCTATGCTTGCATGGAGGATTTTCTAAAGAAAAGCCCCTAGAACCATGGAACAAGTGTTGGATTTGAGAAAATATGCAAATCAAATCCACAAGCCCTCAAATCACCTGCACGTAGAAAAATTGTCACAAAGAAGAAAAACAGAAGAAGAGGAAAGGGTTTGGTCTAAAAATAAGAAAATTGTATTCTCAAATAAAATGTAAATTGTTGTACAATATCATATGATATGAAAATACACTAGGAGAGTCTATTTATAAAGGCCTCTAGGAAGCTTCTAGAATGAGCTAGAAAGCACTATGATATAAGCATGACAACTCAACATACATCCACAAAAGGTGGATTATCCTCCATGTGGATGAGAGTATAAGTATGACAAGCTAGGAACAAACTCCCGTGTTGTCAACAAGTTAACACATGAAAGTATGCTAACTCCTAGATGAAAACTAATAAATAAATGCATTTATCCTAAGTAAACTTAAGTAAAGTGTAAATAATAATTTACACTAACACTCCCCCTTAAGTGCAACTTAGGGGAATGCACTTAAGCTCATAGAAGCTATGATGAAATGTATAATGGGTCCCAACAACTAGGCCATGTTAGGTACCCATGTACAAATGCAAAGAAATGCAACCTCTGAAAATGGGGAAAGAGGGAAAACCACATGGGAAAGACCCTCCCCCAAAAAGAGGTAAGTATAAACATGCTAAAATAAACATGAAGGAAAAACATGAAGGAAGGAAGGCCTCAACAAGACCCCCCAAGGACAACTTTCATAATCTAAAGCATAGACCTGAAATGGCTCAAGAGATTCTCTCAAAACCATAAGTACAACTAGCCCCCCCATGAGATAGAGAAGAGACACCAAAGCCCCCCCAAAATGATGGAGCCCTTGTAGAAAGGATCGAACCAATAAAACTCTAATGTGGAAGAAACAAGAGAACAGAACAAGGAAACCCTTGAATGAGAGGTGAAATAGGAAGGCCTCACTGATGCTCAAAGGAGAAAACATGAGGATCTTGAAAGGGAATCCCCAAGCAAAGTTTTCTGACACTGTCATCAAAGAGGAGATGAATGTCCTTTGTAGAATCCTCAACAAGTGCACCAAGAGGCTCGATGAATGGAGCTAGAGGATTAGGTAGAGTAGAAGAAGAATCTTGTTGAAGAGAAAGGCCCTCAACTAGATGTGGTGTGGAAGTCAAAATAGGGATCTCAGGAACAATACAAAGGTTCAAGTATCCTAATTGCACCACATAATGCTCTTGCAAAAGAGAAGAGCCATTCTCCAATAATGGAGATGGGAAAATGTGCAAGAAAGTGTAGAGATGGGTGGAAGAATCAACTATCCCTATAGCAATAAGACTTCCTGTGGCATGATCCCGAATGAAGATTGAATCTGTAGTGAACTCATGTGTCTTCCCTGACCCACTACATGTAATCTGAGAAATTGAGAGAAGGTTTGTAGATAGAGAGGGAACATACAATACATCATTGAAGGTGTCATCTTGAATGTGAACTGAAGCTTTCCTGTAGACTAGTAGAGCAGTGTTATTCCCCATGAGAATATGAGGAATAGGAGAAGCCTCAAGAGTAGAGAATACACCTTGAGGAGATGTCATATGGTGAGAAGCACTTGAATCTAGTATCCAAGGACTTGTCAAGGGGATGCAAAGGATGCCCATAATGCATGACCCTTTCCAAGATCTAGTGTAGATGTCAAAAATGTGGAAGAAGATGGAAAGGTGGACCCCTGTGAGGTAGAAGAGGATGGAGAGGAAACAATGAACTTCTAAATAAGAGCTTCCAAATCTACAATTTGTTTTCATAGCCATCAAATCTCTTCTGAAAATAATGTGACTCATCATGACGTCCCTTCTGACAATAGGAATAGGTAGGAGTCTCAATCTTCTTTTTCTTCTTCTTCTTAGAAGAAGAGGATGGACCAATACAGTGCCAAGAGGAGGAATTAGATATCTGCTTTGACTTCTACTCCTGTGTATCCTTGGCAAGCAATGCCTATGATGGTGAATCTATAAGTGAATCCATCTAAGTGAGCTTGGGCTACTCACAAGTTAACCTATCACAAAATATCTCAAAAGAAGGCATTTGATCTCTGTTACCCAACGTATCCATAGTGGAGTAGAAAGTGGAAGAAAAAATTTGATACCGTCTTTGCAACTTTGAGAATATCAAAAAAATACACTCAGTATCTGTTTTGTTTTTTCCACATCCCTGTAAAACTATATGCAAAGATTAGAACTTCATCAAGAAGTCCTCAATGGTGGGGAAGTCAATAGGTGTCAAAGAAGTCAACTCTGCATCAAGCTGTAGTGCCCATAACTAATTCACCGTGCCAAACAAGTTGTGAAACTTGGCCTAAATAGCCCGAGGAGTGGTCAAACCATCCAAGTGAAACAAGAGACTATCTGAAATGTTCAATGCAATCAATCCCATGGCTTCATCTATTTTGTTTGTGTGCTGAAGAACCTCAAAAGGGTGCTATAGAATAGGTTGGTTCTCATCCAAACATGACCATAAACCTCATTACATGAGTAGCCTAGTCATTTGTGCTTTCCAGGTGTGATAGTTGTGCAGTGTTAGCTAAGTCACAAAAGGATCCAACATTGAGAGAAGAAGATAGAAGAAGAAGGGTCTATTCTGAAGTAAATTATAGAAAAGAAAATGACCCCCCCAACAACATATAAAGATATCCCTCAAATACCAAAGAAACAACTATAGGAAGTACAAAAACTTAGAAAAGAACCTAGATTCTGGATGCAGAGAATGAGGAAACTAAAGCCTCTACTTCAACACCAAAAATAGGAGCTCAATATTACTCCAAACTAATTCTAGATCTAGAAAGTAGACAATAAATCATTCACTTTTTTAAAAAATAGCATTGAAATGTGTCTCCATATGACCCCTAATGAAGCGTTTGAAGGTGCAAAAAATGGGATTTTTCAGTTGCAAAAAAATTTAGGAATAGAGATGTCAAACTTCCTACACCAAAGTGTAGATCATGATATTCTACCGCAAAACAAAAAAAATTGCTTGAAAAAATGAGTGCGTATGAGGGAGATATCATTGTTTGAAAATCACCTCTGTAGTTATTTTTTTTGAATCACCACCATCACACCTCCAAAAAATAAAGGAAAAAGCCCAAAAAATGTCAGATCTGTTATGTCAAACCTTCTTTCTCCTTTTTCTCCAAATACTGAACAAGCTACAATAGATTTGGCTTTGATACCATGTTGGATTTGTGTAAATACACAAATCAAATCCACAAGCCCTCAAATCACCTGAACATATAAAACCTATCACAAAGAAGAAAAAGACAAGAAGAGGCAAGGGTTTGGTCTAAAAATAAGAAAATTGTATTTTAAGATAAAATGTAAATTGTTGTATGATATGATATGGTATGCAAATACGATATGAGAAATGCAACGTCCAAAAATGGGGAAAGAGTTAAAACTACATGGGGAAAACCCTCTGCCAAAAAGAGGTAAGTATAAACATGCTAAAAAAAACATGACATGAAGGAAAAACATGAAGGAAGGAAGGCCTCAACAAGACCCCCCAAGGACGACTTCCATAATCCAAAGTGTAGACCTAAAATGGCTCAAGAGACTCTCTCAAAACAATAAGTACAACTAGCCCCCCCATGTGATAGAGAAGAGACACCAAAGCCCCATAGAATGATGGAGCCCTTGTAGAAAGGATTGAACCAATGAAACTCTAGTGCTTAAGAAACAAGGGAAAAGAAAAAAGAAACCCCTAAATGAGAGGTGAAATTGGAAGGCCTAACTAATGCTCAAAGGACAAAACATGAGGATCTTAAAAGGGAATCCCCAAGGTAGGTGTGTTGACATTGTCATGAAAGAAGAGATGAATGTCCTCTGTAGAATCCTCAACAAGTGCACCTAGAGGCTCGATGAATGGAGCTAGAGGATCATGCAGAGTAGAAGAAGAATCTTGCTAAAAAGAAAAGCCCTAAATTGGATGTGGTGTGGAAGTCAAAATAGGGATCTCAGGAAAAATACAAAGGTTCAAGTATCCTAACTGCACCACATGATGCTCCTGTGAAAGAGAAGAGCCATGCTCCAATAATGGAGGTGGTGGGCAAAAGTGTGAGAAGGTGTAGAGATAGGTGGAAGAATTAACTATCCCTATAGAAATAAGGCCTCCTATGTCATGATCTTGAATGAAGATTGAATCAGAAATGGACTTAAGTGTCTTCCCTAATCCACTACATGTAATTTGAGAAATCGACAGAAGGTTTGCAAATAGAGAGGGAACATACAATACATCATTAAGTGCCATCTTGAATGCAAGATGAACCTTTCATGTAGGCTAGTAGGGTAGTGTTATTCCCCATGAGAATATGAGGAACGGGAGAAGCCTCAAGAGTAGAGAAGACATATTGAGAAGATGTCATAAGGTGAGAAGCACCTAAATCCAGTATCCAAGGGACCTATGAAGGGGATGAAAAGGATGCCCATAATGCATGACCCTTTCTAAGATCTGGTGTAGATGTCAAAGATGTGGAAGAAGATGGAAAGGTAGACCCCTATGAGGTAGAAGAGGATGGAGAGGACAAAATGCTCTTCTGAAGAAGAGCTTGCAAATCTGCAATTTGTTTCTCATAGCAATTAAATCTCTTTTGAAAACAATGTGACTCATCATGAGGTCCCTTCTGACAATAGGAACAAGTAGGAGTCTCAGTCTTCTTTTTCTCCTTCTTCTTAGAAGAAGAGGATGGACTAGTAGAGTGCTAAGAGGAGGAATCAGATATCTACTTCGACTTCTGCTCCTGTGTATCCTTAGCAAGCAATGCCTGTGATGGTGAATCTATAAGTGAATCCATCTGAGTGAGCTTGGACTACTCACGAGTTAATCTACCATAGAATATCTCAAAAGAAGGTATATGATATTTATTACCCAAGGCATCCATAGTGGAGTAGAAAGTGGAAGAAAAAAATTGATACTGTACTCGCAACTTTGAGAGTATCAAAAAAATACACTTAGTATTTGTTTTGTTTTTCCCATGTCCCAACAAAAATGTACACATATATTTGAACTTCATCAAGATGTCCTCAATGGTGGGGAAGTCGGTAGGTGTCAAAGAAGTAAACTTTGCATCAAGCTATAGTGCTTGGAACTCATTCACTATGCCAAACAAGTTGTGAAACTTGGTCCAAATAGCGCGAGGAGTGGTCAAACCATCCAAGTAAAACAAGAGACTATCTAACATATTCAGTGCAATTAATCCCATGGCTTCATCCATTTTGTTTATGTGCTAAAGAACCTCAAAAGGGTGCTGCAGAACATGTTGATTCTCATCTAGACATGACCATAAACCTCGTGACATGAGAAGCCTAGTCATTTGTGCTTTCCAAGTGTGAGTTGTGTAGTGTTAGCAGGGTCACTAAAGGATCTGACATTGAGAGAAGACGGAAGTAAAAGGGTCTATTCTAAAGTAAATTATAGAAAAGAAAATGATCCCCCCCACAACATAAAAAGATATCCCTCAAATACAAAAAAAAAAACAACTAGAGGAAGTACAAAAATTGAGAAAAGAACTTGGATTTTGGATGCAGAGAGGGAGGAAACTGAAGCCTCTACTTCAACACCAAAAATAGGAGCTCAATATTACTCCAAACTAATTCCAGATCTAGAAAGTAGACAATAAATCATGCACTTTTTTTTAAAAATAGCATTGAAATATGTGTCCATATGAGCCTGAATGAAGCCTTTGAAGGTGCAAAAAAAGGGATTTTTGAGTTGCAAAAAAATTCAGGAATAGAGATGTCAAACTTCCTGCACCAATGTGTACATCACAAAATTCTACACCAAAACCAAAAAAAAAGTTCTCAATAACATGAGTCCATATGAGGGATATATCATTGTTTGAAAATCACCTTATTTTTTTTGAATTACTGCAGTTGCACCTCCAAAAAATAAAGAAAAAAGCCCAAAAAATTTCAGATCTATTATGTCAAACCCTCTTTCTCCTTTTTCTCCAAATACTGAACAAGCTACAATAGATTTGACTCTGATACCATGTTGGATTTGAGCAAATACACAAATCAAATCCACAAGCCCTCAAATCACCTGCATGTAGAAAAGTTGTCACAAAGAAGAAAAAGACAAGAAGAGGAAAGGGTTTGTTCTGAAAATAAGAAAATTGTATTCTCAAAGAAAATGTAAATTGTTGTATGATATGATATGGTATGCAAATACACTAGGAGAGCCTATTTATAAAGGCCTTTAGGAAGCTTCTAGAATGAGCTAGAAAGTGCTAGGAGATAAGCATGACAACTCAACATGCATCCACAAAAGGTGGGTTATCCTCCATGTAGACAAGAGGATAAGTATGACAAGGTAGGAACAAACTCCTGTGTTGTCAACAAGTCAACACGTGAAAGTATGCTAACTCCTAGATGAAAACTAATAAATAAATGCATTTATCCTAAGTAAACTTAAGTGTAAATAATAATAATTTACACTAACAACATGGTCTATTATATTGTCCTAAAGTATGTCACCCTTGAGGACAGGGTTAAGGTGTGTTACTACTACCATTTCCCTATCCTTAATCACTTTAGGAATAGGGAATGTATCTCTTTCCCTTACTTTATTCTTCATTATATGGAAGACTATGTTTGGAACATCTACAAAAAGCATGAGAAAGGTAAAATTTATATTATTTATCTCTAGCCCTCATTTGTCATCTATTTAAATTTTATAAGGATCTCCATCCTAAGATCCCCATCCAAAACCCTTCCCTGCTTAAAATTATTGAATTAGCCCAAGCCTCATACCCTTCCTCCAAAACCCAAATTGAAAAGGAATCTTTGGGCTTAGTAAAAGTTAAAAATGGAAAATATAGAGGTTCTTGATGTTGAAAGCACTGGAAACACTACTAAGAAAGGTAGTAGTCAGTCTAGTAAAAGATTGAAGGAGAAGAAACCCTTGGCCACCTTGGGTAAGGATAAACATAATATTTTGAGTCTACAAATAACTCAGGTAGGAAAAATAGCCATAGACCCAAAAGGAAAGCCAACTGGATGAACTATGGGGAACAAGAGGAGGATGAGACTAGTAGTGAAGGGAAAGAGCAAGGGGGTATTTCTAGGGAGTAGGATTGCCCTCTCCCATCTAGGGTATTTGATAATTTCAAAACCGAAACCAACACTCTAGAGTCTAAGAAGAATAACACCATGAGGGACTAGGGTGCAATCATGTCACTGACCAAAATTGTTAATCTGGGAGGCTAGGCTCAAGGACAAGTCCATGTGGGAGGTGCTATTCAGAAGGAGGTGAATACCAGGGGTATGACACCCAAAAGGAGGCAAGCACAATGGAAAAAATAGAAAAATACCAGAGAAGTTCAAATATTGCCAGATTGGAGGAATCCAAAACCAACTTGATCAAGAAGAATGAGCACTTAGAGGAAAAATTTGATAGGGTTTCTAACCTCTCTATGAGGGTCATGCATTCCATTGCAACTACTCTTCACCTTCTACAGGTTGGGAAGGAGGTAACTACTGAAGAAAAGGACACGAAGACTACTAAGTCTCTATATGGATTTCTGGTGGACAATTAGTTGCGGCTACTCCTAGAGAATTCAAGGAACAAGAGCAAGGAGAGTTATCTTCTATTTTTTGTGTGCCTTTTATGGTTTTTTGTTATGTTAGTTATCTTCTGTTTAGACTAAAGGGTTGTTTATGTTGATACTTTATGGATTGGTTTTATTCAACAAGTGTTTTTGGGCTAGATATATGTGTAATGAAGACATTATGTTTGTTAGTAGTAGTAGTAAAAATAGAAACAACTTAATTTGGGGGTTTTTGATATTAAGGAAGGGGGTTGGTTAGTTTATTGGTATTGTCTCTCAGGTGTTTTTCAGCTTTGTTTGTTGTTTTGGGTTAGCCCCCATTTTGGCTTCTTTTTAATATTAGAAAAAAGCTCTAAGATAAAGTCAATTCATGACCTTAAAAATACAATAGAAGATCCAAAATATTTTTTTAATATTAATTAATTTATTATTTCCTTATATCTATATTTTGTAAGTTGTTTGAAAACTTAACTAGTTTCCTTAAAAATATATGTAAATTTATAGTTATATACTTAGTTTTGGATTGAGAAACTTCCTTTAATGTAGATTTAGAAGGTGAATACTATAATATTTTCAATAAATAATGAAGTTTTAGAAAATTAAAATAAATCAAATAACAATTTTTCAACTTTTAGAAAAATCATGTACTTGGAATAGTCATTAAAGATATTTCTTCATGATATTATTTACTTTAAAATCCTATCAATCTTTATGTTTTAAAACAAAATTTATTCAATCCTTTATTTACAATTGAAATGTGTTCCCAAGATCATTATTTGGGAAGGAGAAATCAAATATTTTGAATTCATACAATTAATTAACATAATGATATTTATACATTAAATACTAATTATTTAAAATTCTAAAACAAGATTTACTCTCATAGAAATTTATAATTTAAAGACCCCATGACCACTCCATTATATTTTGTAGACAAACATAGAAAAATATGTTAAATCCAACATACATTGAATCTTCATAATGATATGTATACATTAATTAAATCAAAATTATTTAAAGCCTTAGTAATAAAACTATATTTACTATCAGTGAGTTGTCAACCTTGATAACTAAACCATATAAGTCCAATCAGCTTCTAGTAGTCCTTGAAATATAATATTTGGAAGGATTTTATTATTATAAATCTTAATATTTATAGGAAAGCCCCCCTTTGATTGCCCAATGCCCATACACTCACTTCTTCTTTGTTCTTATGTCTTGGGGTATGTTTTAATGTGGAGAAGAGTTTTTATGATGGAGGGCAAAGGGTCTTAATATGGGGATAGTGAGGAAGATTCCGAGAAGGTAGAGGGATGACTACTTAGACTAAGGAAGGTGCTGTCCACTCTACATATATAATTTGAAATGTTAGTTATTATGAAATCATATTTTAAAATAAACCAATACCAAATTGACTAGTATTCCAAGATTTTGAAAGGTTGGTAAATTTGGAGTAACAAAACCCTTCAATTTGATAAAACTTAATTTTTTGACACAAATAACAATAAAATAAATATTTCCAATAATACCCAGCAATTAAAGAAGAAATGAGAGATTGGAGTATCGGCACAGCAGAGTGCAGCTCCCAGTGTTTGTTTTTGACCAATTTAAAAACACAGCTCACTGCCATTATTTGGCTAATACCAATTGAATGACTGAATGAAAGATTTTTAATGACGTCCACTTCTGTTCTTTATTCCCACCACCAAGTTCTCTATAAAAACCCTAAAAGCCCTTCCATTTCATACCACTCTCTGGATTTGTTGCTTTTCTCTGCAAGGGCATCACCCTAGGCAGTGCATTTAAGGGCACTACCCAGAAGACTGCCTAGGGTTAAAGATGTGCCGTTTGCTGCCTTGCATTGGTAGCGGTGGAGAGACGAAGGTTCGAAACCTGACAGAGGGACCTTTGGATGTACAAATAAGGGTGGGTTCAACGCTCAGGAAGTCCTACACATTGGGGCCTGGATGTGCCAAGACGCTCAACCGCTGCAAGATACGAGACAACTATTCTCAGAGCAGTGGAAAAGGTGAGCCATATGTCTGGATTCACAGTTCCAGGGCCAACTGGGCCACCGCCAGGAAACAGTATCTCACTCTTGACGATCTCAAAGAATGCAATGAAGTTAAGATTTGTAACGACTCTGGCAAAGCAGCTTTCACTGTGCTCAAGATATCCAGATGAAAAACGTCTTAAGGTTTTTTTACCTTTGTTAAGCTCGTTTCGAAGACTGTAGTTTAACTTCTCATGGCATAAATTTGAAAATATGTTTTGGTTTTGATCTGCGGATACAGTGAGAAAGTTTTGTTTAGGGTTTTTCAAAATCTTAAAGAGAAGTTTCTGATTCTTTCTTATTTGGGCTTCGGATTATACGTTTGTCGTTAGGCATGTTCTGTTTGATTTAGTTTAGTTAAAAAAGAAAGTGTCACGAGGAGCTTTATTTCGTTCAGAGAAGTTTTGAATATTGATAAATATTTTTATGTGATTCAGTGGCAGTGAAGGGAGTAAAGTAATGGTGCGGGTGTTAGCTAAAGCTCTCGTTGATGAAGTATTTAATAATAAACTCTTCACTATTCGAAAAAGAATGAAGTGTAATAGTTTGAATATGTTACCGAAAGATAGAGAATCCAGTTTAGCTTACTTCAGATATTAGAGGAAACAGAGTTTTAGTACAGTTAGTTATGGATGCGTATGCTTTGTATTTAATATTTCAAGTTTGAAATGAAGAAGAAAAATTTGGTGCTGGAAATTATTGTCATAGTATCTCTATCCAGATAAACTTTTGTCTTCAACGAAGTTACTTGTTTTCTTGTTGCGAAAAAGAATAGAAAATCCATGGCTAAGAAAATAAGATTATATGTCTGTCTATATGTATCAGAGAATCGGAGTTTTCTTGTGTTCTCATGATCGCGTAAGACCAAATTATAATTTAATAGTTTTACTGTATGAGTACTCCATCGAACAATTGTTTCTCATCTTCACTTTTTTGAAAGGATCACCAATCCTCTCATCGCTTCACTGTTTTGCGGGAATGGTACATTTTCATCCCTCTATTTCCTTGCAGATGTTTACAAAGATATTGGAGGCAATGTTTATACGGGAATCATCTATTGTTGATCAGACTTTTTTAATTAACTGAAAACGAGGACATTACATTGCATCCTGTTCTCGGAGGTTTCACACTTTATTGTTTTAGCTGAGGAATGGTGACCTCTTGCTGGTTAATCTTTCGTGTCCTAGGCTTCGAAGGATTCGTGGAGTGAGCTGCTCTGTTTGGAACCGCGGGGTCAATGTTTGCAATGTGCTTGTTTTCCAGATGTCTTTTATGTTCTACCTGCAGATGGAGGCGGTTTAGTGGGTGTCTTATGTCTCTTCTGCTCCTTTTCAATGGGGATGAAAAAGAGTCATGTGACTCCTGTTAAGTTTTCCTTTTATCGGTTCGTTCTGGGTTTTTCCTTAATCTTGTCGACCTTGCTTTGAGAAATTTTCTTGCTCTTTTTCGTTTGTTGGTTCAAGGTTTCTAGATACCTTTCGAGCATATCTTCTGTCCAAAGTTCTTTGACGAAAGTGTGTTATTGAATGGTATTATAACCTAAGGTTTTTTATTAGGAGAAAGCAGACTTTACTTTAATGGGGTTCTGAAATCTAACATAAGACATGTTTTAAACAAAGGGATATGAAATTTAAAGAGGTCAAACAATGTCCAACAGTCACAGATATTAACTGATAATTAAGGATTATTTGAATATTTTCCTTTAAGTGCAATACATCTTTCTTCAACCTTGGCTTGAACAACATGTCAAACCTGCGAATCTATATAACTATTAGCCCCACCTATGATAGGCTTACCTGTATGAGGTGGGTCTTTAAGAAGTGAGTCCATGAGGATTTTTTTTCAATCCATAGTTAGTTGCAACATGCATTTTCTATATCTAAAAGGGAAAACCTTGTAGTCCAGAGGCTAGACCTTAAGAAGAATCCATGTCAACAAGAATGCAAACAAAGGTAGAGTGGAACATATAAGAGGAATCCTCATCAATCATCAAGACAAGAGCATCACCTACTTCTTTAAGGACCCCATTCACCCAAAGATGAAGAGGGAGGTAAGGGAGCCCAACCCAAATAAGAACCTCAGAATTTTTTTTGAGGAAGGGTTGAAATCCTCATGCCATGGCTTCATCATTAAAAGGAAACAATTCTCTAGCATGAAAAAATCCTTGCAAAGAATAATTTGTCTATCAAAAGCTTTCTCAAAATTAGTAGACAAAACTCCTTTGGTGAGAGGGAAATTTTGAACCATATCTAATATAAGAGGTGTCTAGCGATTGAAAATCCACTAGTGAAGAAGAGAAAGAGAGGGTTCAATTATTTTTACAAATGAGCTCATGAAAATGAATTATAAGCCATAGTATTGATCTCCTCTACAAAATCCTTATGAAAGTGACAACAATAGAGCTGTAGATAGGGAAAGGAACAACCATAGGCTACCAGATCCATTTGCAACTTTCTCAACATAAGAGATACCCTTTAAGGTGCCACTACTAAAGTAATCCCTAAAACCTAAAGTTGTTTATGATATCCATGTCCTCCTTCCTTCTGTGAAATAATGTTTGTTCCTTTGGGTATTGTAAGAAATAGGTTATGGATGCCTCTCATTATTCTTTGTGTGTTATCAAGTTCCTTGACTAGTTAACTTTTAGGGTTTAAGGTGTCATTTTGAAAATGTTGTATTAATTTGGTTCACATTCCCATGAAAAACCTCTCTATTGTAAAAAATTTAACCTCTTGAAAGACTAAATTCTTATTTTCGCTCCATTAGCTCCAATCAAAAGCATCTTCTCAAGTACGTATAGATATACTATCCCTTTTAGTTTTTTTGTGGTGTCACTCCTTTCGAGCTCCCATTTTGATGCCCTTGACTTGTTTTTACTTTCTACTATAGATGGGTTCAACCCCTATCCCCGATTAAAATTAATCCAAAGTTTAATCTTATTTAAAATTGGTACTAAATAATATAATACAATCAATATTAAATAAGATAAGATTAAAACTATGATTAGGTTTGAAATTGGATAACCTTAGTTGAACTTATTCCTAACTCTACCTCTAAATTTATAACCCTTGTTAAACCTAAACCCTAATTCTAATATTAAGAAAAACTAAATTTAATTATAACTTCATATGAACCCAAACTATAACTGTGATTTCATTTGAATGATAACCTTAACCTTAACTATATCTTGATATTTATCCTAAAATAATAACATTCAGCCTAATTAATTCTTAGACTTAACCTTAACCTTAATTAAATCATAGTCCAACTAATAATTGTACCTTAATCCTAATAAGAATCTACAACCTTAATCCTAACTTTAACCTTAAATGAGCACAACCTTAATCAAACCCTAGAATCTCAATTCTAATTTAAAAATTATTTAAATTGTAAATAAAACAAAATGCAATTATAAATATTCTATTTCTAGCAACATACCTAATAAAAAATCTAACACTAAGCCAAATCCTAATTCTAGTTTATCTTGCTTAATTATAACCATTTATTTAACCCTTACCTAACTATCCCTACAAAATTGTAATCGTTCCAATATTTTGTCCTATAATTTCAATTGAATCTAGATTGGGATTATTATTATTATTAATATGATAGATATTATCTCTAATTCAAATTCTACTTCCTAACTCAAATTGTTCTTGTTATAACTCTAATTTATTATTAAACATGACCCAAATCTAACCATAACCTTAATCCAAATAATTTTTTTAGTTAAATTATAATTTAATATTAAACCTAACCCTAATTAAATATAGATATCTATTAACGTGTTAGATCTAATTCTATGCAAACCATAATTAACAAATAATCTAAGCCTTAATTATAGTTTATGGTAACTTGTCTTCTTCTATTACTCTAATTTAATACTAATCACATCACAACCCAATTTATGAGTTTAATTTTAACATTAACTCCAATGAAAGTTCAACTTTAAGGATATTAAACATTGTTAAAGATTAATATAATAATAATAATATCCAATAAGATTAGGATAAAATCATGGTTAGGTTTGGTAACCTTAGTTGAACTTAATTCCAATATTAAGTCTATACCTACTTATTACAATAATTAAAATCTAATTTTTATTATAACCTCATTTAAACTCTAAGTACTAAAAATCTTACTTTAATATAATCTTAAATTTAGTCCCAACCCTAAATTCAAGTATAACTTTAACTCAACCTTTATCATAGAACCATAACCATGCTAAAATCACAACTTTAAACCTAGTTAATCCATAACTTAAACCTAGGATTAATTAAGTATAAGTGTAATGTACTTTGCACCTTAGCTATAATTAACTATGAATTACATAATTGACATCTCTTAATTTCAACCTTAAATGACTTGTTGTCTTAATTGCAAACCAAATTAAACTCTAAACATAATTGTACTTTTTAAAATAATTTAAATAATAAGTAGACCTAATTTAAATGATAAATATACTATTTACAGTAACAACCCTATTCAATATCTAACACTAACCCAAACCCTAACTAAACTATAATCATAACTTCACCTTAACTTTAACTTTAATCACCTATCATATGGGAGGTCCAGTGGTGTGTTGATGGTGAGCTACAACAATTTGTGCATTGCGATGGTTTGCCTACCCACCATTACCTTAAAACTTGTGGTCTATACTTCCCCTATATGTCTCATGAAAAATTTGGAAGGAGAGGAATAATATCATTTTTAGGGGACAAGCCACTACTAGTTCGGGAGTGGCCCTACAGGTTATCAAACTTCTAGATGAATGTAGTGGGATCTAGTGGTGGAAGCCCCCTCCCCCAAACCTCTCGAATAGATTTGACATGAACTAGGCTTCTGCTTGGGAGGTATGCCAAATGGTGGCACAATTCAGCAATTCCAAAGCCATGGCTAGACGAAGACAATCTGGCACCCTCCCCTTGAGTCTTGGATCAAACTTAATTTTGATGGTTTGGCCATGATGAGAAGTATGGTGGCAACAGGTGTCTTTCACAATAGTATGGGAAAATTGGTGGTTTCATATAGTGGAAACTACAGAGGTGGCTTAAACAATGAAGTGGAAGCCTTGGCACTTCTATGGGGTTTAAGAATTATGAGAGCACATGGAATTAAGAAGCTTGCCATTGAGGGGGACTCAATGTTAATTATTAATATTATTGAGGGAGAGGATCGAAGCAAGTGGTCGATCAAAGTGATAATTGATGAAATCCACAAGTTGATGGAAGAATGTCATGAGATTCATGTGGAACACATATATTGCAAAGGGAATGGCTTGGTACATGAGCTGGAAAAATTTGGCCATAATGTCACGCAACTAATTGAATGGAGGATGTTAGACAATTTCCATCATCAACTCAAGTTATGATGGAAAGGGAGTGTACTTACAATAGAGCCATATGAATTATCACAATAGGTGGTAGGCCTTGAATTATCTATGTGGGCGGGAAGATAAGGCTCTTCATAAAGGGATTGTTTGGAAAGATTGTATGATGATTCAAATTAATGATTTGATTGTTGTGAGCTATAAGTATTTCTGAAAAAGGACACAAAGGGTGAATTTTCTGAGATGTAATAAATTGGCAATTGGTGATAAAAAAGAAAAGTTGTTAAATTCATGCTCCAAATAAAGCTAGTGATAGCTGTTTATAGATGGAAAGAGACAATTAACATGTGTTGTCGAGGATGGTTTCTCAATTTTAGGGAAACCTTGCAGACTTATGATGATTTTTCACTGCCTTTTCATTTTAATCTTAGGTGCAATTTATTTAATATTCTGTAACTGCCAAACCTGCAGCATGGCTATGTCAAATTTTTTTAAAGAGTTGGTGGATAAGCTAGGTGATGACATGGGCACTAGTGATCGTATTAAACCTATGGGAGTGGAGGCTTGCATCCATAATAGCGAAGCAATGATAGTTTATCTGTAGGAGGGTGGCCTATTACCATTTATGGAAGGGATGATGAAATAAGAGTAGAACATTTCAATGTAGTTCTTCAATTCATGGAATGATAAAAAAGTGAAAATCAATGGGACAGATTTCAAAATCTCAAAGGAAGTCATTGTGAAGGTTGGAGAGTTTGTCTTGGAAGGCAAGAACTAGTGCAAGCAGGCCAAGGTAAATGAGGAAACTAGTCTACAATTTTTTTTCAATTTTAAGGAAGAACTAGTGTGGATGCATGGTGGGTTTTCAAGGGAAGACCTACCTAAACCCTGGGATGTCATCTACTATGCTATTATGAGATACATTACCCTTGAGGATCAGTTTCAGGTACTTTATTACTACCATTTCCTCATTCTTAACCACTTTAGAAACCTAGATCATATTTCCTTTTTGTTTCTTTTGTTACATTCTATGGAAGATTGTATCTATAATGCTAGGAGGAAAAAAGAGCAAGGTAAAACCTTTTATCTCATCCATCATGGGTTCATGAATAAGCTATATATCTGCCATCTTTCCCAAAACTCGTTGCTCCTAGTTAAACCACTAGCTTCTATCATCCCCCAAGTCTCTTTGGACCCTAGCCTTGGTCCTAGCCACAAGAAAACCAAGAAAGCCCCTGGCTTTGAGGTTAAAATTAGCCTCATTGATTTGAATATAGACACTAGGAAGAGTGGGTAGAGTGCCTAGAGAACTAGCAAATGCCTCCAACTAGAAATATTCAAGTCCCCCCCAAGCATGATTTCAACTCTGAATCTACTAAAAGTGATGTTAAACCTACCAAAAGGAAGAAACTACTCTAGAACTTGAAGCCTATCCCTATCACCCCTAGCCCCTCTCACATTTATGACATCCTCAAAGCTACCCTGAATAGAAGCAGGAGGAAGACATCATCTCCCCCAGGAAAGCTACTCCTAAAGGTGGGGGATAAAAGGAAAACATAGCCATAGCTAGAGCCACAACAAGGATAGACTCAATAGGCTAGAGCAATTGATGTGGGATCTGGTAGACAATCATAGTGCTATATGGAAGAAATTTGAAACTTTCATGGAATTCTCCACCAAAGTCATGCATTTCACAGTCATCAACCTTTACATTTTGTAGGTGAATAAAGATGATAAGGACCTAGGCAAGGAGATTAAGACAACATGGTCCATTTATAGGTTCCTAGAAAAGGACTGGTTAAAGAGGCTCCTAAAAAAATTGGTCATGGTGGAGGGGGAGGACATGAACAAGGACATGCCTAAGGAGAAGAGAGACAAGGATCCTAGAAAGAAGGAGGGTAGCTAGCCCTAGGTATGGTTTTTTAAAATTTTTTACTATTATGTTGTTGTTTACTATGCACTAGATACCCTATAGGGTTTTACATTATATTTTTATGTCAATATGTTGGACTAATAGCAGCAAGTTGTTTAAGTGTTGCTACAATGGTTTTCAATTTTCTCTTGCTGCAAGTTTTAGGACTGATGGTTTTGTTATTTTGGATCTGGATATTATATATTTTTTGAAGTTTAAAGAAGGTATCGATTAGTGTTGGAATTCTTTACAATAACTAAGAGGGGGGTGAATCAATTATCTAAGGTCTAGTTGTATAATTAAAACTTTTCACAACTTAGCAAACCCATATCCATAAAATATTTTCATCATGCATGCATCCATTAGATTATGCAATCACTTAAACTTGTAGGTTACTGTCAAATCAATTTATAGAAATGTAAACATGAAACATAACAGATTCAATAACACCTTTGACACAATGATTTAATGTCAAAACCCAATTTGGGAAAAACCACCAGTTACATGCTACTCATTCTCACTCTTTTGAAGTGATGCCCTATGAAAGCCAACCCTATTAAAGGTTACAATGTACACTGTTAAATGTGACCTAATTAAATTATTTCAATCACGCTATTAGAAGTGAGCCTTGTTAGAGGATTTTAGGTCATTCACTTGGAATGTCACCTGGTTAAAGGATTTATAGATGATTGTTAGTTCAACCTTAATCCAAATTATTTACCCTAAACTAATACAATGATTAGAGAGTAACAATAAGGCTTGATCCAATAACAACTTATAACTCTATTTGTAGATTATAGATCTTTGTTTCAGTCCTCCATTATGCTTGGCTTTCACACTCTTCAACTCTAATAGCTTGTTCACCCTTCAAGCATCCATACTCTTAAGCCTTCTTGCTTTGTTTGCCAATGCAGTCTCTTCTCTTAAGTCATTGAATGAACCAATACCCTAGACTCCTTGTCTCCCTTAGGTTCTCGCACATGACAACCCTTGCTTTTGAACAACCATCTCTATAAACAAAGAATTTAAGATATTTTGTCATTCATTCTCCATCATCCATTTTAGGGTTAGGTCAAATTAGGTAGGATTCAATGAATCTACCCCTTATTTCATTTAATTCCCTTCTAGAAACTTCTCCTTTGATCCTCTTGAATTCACCTCAAAATAATTTTCGATGAATTTTGTGCCACCAGCTCATCAAGCTTATCTTCCACATGGTCCACACAATCCAAGAAGTCAAACTTGTCAGCTCAGATTCATTAAATTCTTGATCTTTCTCATAATGCTGACACTTGGCATTAATTAGCTTCTAATGCTTGACACAAATTGCATTGCTCAACATCCTCTGTTAAATCACTCAGCACGAACTAAAATTTACTAGTGCTTGGCATCAAGTAAACTTTACTCGACTTACACTGAAATTGACTTTTCTTGGCTCCAAGTGATTTTCTGCTCGGCTTGCACTAACTTTTCTCAGTGCTCATTGTGTAGAATATTAAGCTTGGCAGAAAAACTTCATTTAACTTGTTCTTCTAAACTTAATTAGTGTAACCAACCTTTGCAACCTTAAGTAGATTATCAATGCACTATAAAATATCATTGTCTTAACTAATTTCTATACTCCTTTATATATCATAACTCAACCTTTCCTTTAGGTGCTATTATTACCTCATTTGATCAAATCCTCTTCATCAATCAAATAAATGATAGTACTTAAATCATATAAGAAATTATCTTACCAGTAACTAGTAGGTTTGTCATAATTAGTGAAAAAAAATGATTTAAACACATTTATCATACTTGTATCAATCTATTTTCAAAAATCTCCCTCTTTGGCATTGATGCAAAACCAAATTGACCAAACTTGATCAGTGAGACCAACAAAATACCAAAAAGAAAGTAATTCCTTGTATTGAAATCTCTCCCTCTATCAACAAATTTCATCTTCTAAATAAGTTACAAAATTATGTTCTAACCAATAAACAATCAATCAACTCATCCTTATGACTCTCTCTTAATTAATTCTTATATCTCCCTCAACATTATCTCCCTCTTGCTAGGTATATGTAACCAACAGGTATACTTTCTCCCTCAGCAAACTTACTTCCTCAAGAGTTAGGATTTTTCCTTCAATAGTATTAGACAAATCAAGATTTCTCCTTCAACTCCCTCAGCTTTCATCTCTTAGTACACTTTAACTCTCAGTACACTTTCTCTCTATTTGACAACAATGGCAAAGACTTTTCATCTTCATTTGAAGATATGAATATTTTCAATTTCTCCCTCTATCACCTTACTTGTGTTGATTTATATCTCTAGCTCTTTGATTACTTTAGGAATCTCCTAAAGTAAGATCCACTGCATTAATGTGTAACATATGTCAATCAACTTTGTTCGATGCAAGGCACTCCTCATGCTTCTTAAATAGTCTTTGATAGGGGTATCACCCCTAGTTTACCTCTTAGATACTCATAAGCATCCTTAGGTAATGCTTTTCTAAAGATATCAACTAATTCTTCTTTTGTGTTAACATATTCCATCTTCACCTCTTTATCTTGGACTAATTCTCTCAAGTAATGGTACTTGATTGCAATGTGCTTAGTCTTTGTATGCATCACATGATTCTTTGATATATTTATAGCACTTATATTATCACAGTAAAGTATCATAGGTTTAGTAATTTCCTCCTTCATACCTTTGAATAGTTGTTTAATCGATACAATGTTTGTACAATTTACCACATCAACAACATATTCAGCTTTAGTAGTAGATTGTGAAATGCAGTTTTGTTTATTACTAGTCTATGTAACTAGCCTTTTTCCTAAGAAAAATACTCCTCCATTGGTGCTCTTTCTGTCATCAATATTTCCAGCTGAATCAACATCAATTTAGGCCTCCAATTCAAATTTCTCATTTTTGTATAGACCATAATCCTCTGTTCCTTTTAGATATGTCATTATTCTCTTTACTTTTGTCAAGTGATTCTCCCTAGGATTAGCAGAGAATCTTGCAACTATCCCTATAGATAATGCAATATCAAATATTCTATGTACTACATATTGTAATTTTCCATTCATAGACCTGTATAATGTTTGATTCTCCATTCCTTTCAGATATCTCATTATTCTCTTTACTATCATCAAGTGATTCTCCCTAGGATTAGTAGAGAATGTTGCAACTATCCCTATAGATAATGCAATATTAGATCTGCTATGTACTACATATTGTAATTTTCCAATCATAGACCTATATAATGTTTTATTCACCTTGACTGAATCATCACTCTTTGACAATTTATGTCCTGTCACCATAGGTGTACTTACTGGATTGGAATCCTCTAATCCAAACATTTTTAGTATCTCCTTAACATACTTTAACTGAGTGATGTATTTACCATATTTCATCTTATGTACTTGCAAATCCATAAAGAAATTAATCTGTCCAAACATAGACATCTCAAATTCTTGCTTCATTTTATTTGCAAAAGCATTACATAAAGTACCTTGACCTCCAAGTATGATATCATCAACAAAAATTTTAGATAACAAAATACCTTTGCCTTTTTTTTTCTTCAGGTATAGATTGATGTTATCATCAGTCCTCTCAAATTCAATCTTCACTAGATAATTATGAAGCCTCTCGTGACATGCTCTTGGTTCTTGCTTCAAACCATATAAATCTTTGTGTAGTCTATACACCATGTTTTTGTTGTTAGCATCAACAAATCCTTCTAACTATTCTATAAATCTCTTCCTCTAATATACCATTTAGAAATGCAGGCTTAACATCCATTTGATTAACTTTGAAACCTTTGTATGTAGAGTAAGCAAGTAGAGTTCTTACTCCTTCCAACCTTGCAACAAGAGTGAATCTCTCTCCATAGTCTATCCCTTCTACTTGTGCATATCCTTTATAGACCAATATTTCCTTTTTCCTTGTGACTTCACCATTTTCATCTGACTTGTTTCTGTATGCCCACTTGGTACCAATCACATTTTGTCTTTAGGTCTAGGAACTAGAGTCCATGTCTTATTTTTCTCAATTTGTTCAATCTCTTCTTCCATGAATTTACTCTAGTCCACATCTTCTAAAGCATATTTCACTATTTTAGGTTCTTTCATGCTTAGAAAACATGTATCATTTCTCAACTTGTTCCTTGTTATTGGTCCAATATCTTTATCTCCAATGATTTGTGCAGTAGGATGATGTCTCTTGACATACTTATACAATATTGGTTTAGCTCTGACTTCTACATTTGGTCTCTCAACTTCTAAATCACTGTGTACATCTTTTTCAGATAGTTCAACATCTCTTTTATGTACCCTAATCTCAGAATCAGAATGTAGCTCAACTTCATTCTGTAACTTGTCATCTGAATTTAGCTTAGTTCTTGAATACAACTCGACATTCATAGTATATGACTCGACAGTCACTGCAACTTATTGTTGGTTTGGAACTTGATTTATAGCATCTTCATCAATAGGCATACCTTCATAAAAGTATATGTAAATTATTTTTATTCATCTAGTTCCTTCATAGGTTTAGCCTTGTATACTTCTATATATTCATCAAATTTCACATTTGCACTTTCCACAAATTTTTTAGTATTAGTATTTAAACACTTATAAGCTTTACTTATTGCGGAATAACCAAGAAATATTCCTTCTTCAATTTTTGTATCTAGTTTACCATTCTTAAAATCTTTGAGAATATAACACCCACTTCCAAATTCTTTAAAATATTTTACATTGGGTGAGTATTTGTACCATAGTTCAAAAGGTTTTGAACGAGTAGCTTTTTTGACTTGTACACAGTTCAAGATATAAAAAGTTGTACTTGTAGTTTCTCTCAAGTATTTCAAAGCAACATTTTTTTCCATCATAAGACCTAGCATAGTTCATTACATATCTTTTTCTCCTTTCAGCAATTTCATTTTATGGAGGGGTTCTAGAAGCAGATGTATATCTTTTGATTCCTCTTTCATTTCAAAACATCTCAAACTCATTTGATGTAAATTCTTCTCCTTTGTTGGATCTCAAAAATTTTAGACTTTTACCCTTTTCCTTCTCAATTCTTGCTAAGTACCACTTAAACATTTGGAAAGCATCAGATTTCTATTCCAGAAACATAGTTGTCATCATTCTAGAATAATCATCAACAAGCAGCATAATTTAGATATCGCCTTTGTATCTTTGCACTCCAATTGGTCCACACAAGTCAGTATGAACAGTCTCTAATATTCCTTTAAAGGTATGAGTCTTACTCTTAAAACTTGACTTTGTCATTTTTCCTAACATACATTGTTTTCAAATTATATTTTTAGGCTTCTTCAACTTAGGAAAATCTTTGACTCTTCTCATGTTACTGATACTAATCAAGTCATCAAAATTAACATGACATAGCCTCTTGTGCCATAGCCACACATCATTAAATTGTACAACTAAACAAGTAGCATCCTCTATATCAAGGTAGAATATATCACCTCTAGTTTGATCCCCTTTTCCAATCAGTTTCCCATTAGTTTCATATATCTTAGCAATGTTGTTTTCAAACTCAACCTTACATCTTGATTATTCAGTTGTGACACAATCAACAAGTTATAGTTAAGTCCTTCAACATAATAAGCATTGTCACATAAAATCTTTTATGTGACCTTGATAAAACCTTCCTTTTATCAAACATGGTGCATCATTACCAACCTACACTATTTCCATCATAATAATTCAAGGTAATGAGCATAATAATACTGTGACCAAGTATCATGAGTGATTTTGAGCAATTTTGCCACCTGGTGAAGTATTTTCCATTGTATTTGTAGGATGGGTGTTTTCAAATGCATAAGTTTGTATTGGGACTTCATCCAGAGATTGGATTTGAGGTGGATATGCATGAACCAGATGTTGTATAATTTTATTATGCTAAGGCATTGCTTCAAGAGAATAAGTTGAAGAAAGTATCTACCATTAGAACTTCACAAAGAAACAATAACACTCTTGGATTCAAAAGCAAGTATGAAAATGAGAAAGATAATGGTTGAAGACAAGTATAGAATATGAAAGGAAAATGCAAGGATAATGAATGGAGGAATACCAATACCACTCAAAATGAGAACAAGGGAAACAACAAAAATAGAAATACCTAGAGGAACAAAAATGAGAATAAAAAGGGACCAAAAACTAGATGCTTCAATTGTGGAGGCAATTATCATGCTGCATATTGTCCTCAAAATATTAATCAAAAGGATGGTAAGGCACCATAAGTGCAATATTAGATTCATGCAGTTGTTGACCATTATCAAGGTGATTTTTAGGCAACTCCTATTCAGATAGAGGGTAAGCTCTATGGACATGATGTTAATGTTTTAATTGATACTGGAGCTACTAAATGTTTGATAGATCCTAAAGTAGTATATTGGTTACCTGTTTGAGTTGATTTCATGTTCAAAACATGGATGGTAGAATATGAGAATAGGGCAGAGCATAAGGTTGAACAATATTTATCATGTAGCAAGTTGGAACTTCCAAATTTTCAAATGCAAGTTAATCTTTACATTGCTCCATTAGGATCAGATGATGTTATCCTAGGTATCAATTGGCTAGCTAAACATAAAGCTATAGTGGATTACAAAGAGAAGTCCATTAAATGCCTAGACAATTCAAGATTAAGTACAATTGTAGAAGGTATAAAAAAGCGTTTGGAACTTAGACAGATATTAGCTATGCAACTAAAGAAATCTAAGAGGAAAGGATGCATGATTTACATAGCATATGTAAAGGATCTAGACACTCCTCCTAGTTTGAATGAATTTACCATTCTGCAAGAGTTCCAAGATGTGCTTCCAAATGAATTACCTGAGTTACCTCCTAAGTGGGATTTTGACTTCTCAATAGATATTTTGGAGCAAAACCCCAATCCAAGTCCTTATAGAATAACAACAACTGAGATGTGTGAGCTCAAAATGCAATTGCAAGAAATTTTAGATAAAGAGCTCATATGCCCTAGTGTATCGCTTTCAAGAATACCTATGATATTTGTGAAGAAGAAGGATGGCACCTTGAGGTTATGTATAGATTATCGAATGATAAACAAGGTGAGCATTTAAAATAGATATCCACTCCCTTAGATAGATGAACTGTTTGACCAAATAAAGGGAGCAACTGTGTTCTTCAAAATTGACTTGAGATCCTAATACAATCAACAATGGATCAAAGAGGAAGATATAGCTAAAATTACATTCAAAATAAGGTATGGACATTATGAGTTTGTGGTTTAACCAATGCTCCGCAGCTTTTATGAACTTGATGAATAGTGTGTTCAGATATTGCTTGGATAAGTTTGTAGAGATTTTCACTAATGATATATTGATCTATTCCAAGAGTATGAAGGAACATGAGGAACACTTTCAAATATTTTTATAGCATCTTAGGGACAAAAATTTGTATGGAAAGCTATCTAAGTGTTCATTTTATCAAAAGAATATTCACTATTTAGGGCATATTATCTCTTCTAAGGGCATCATAGTAGACCCAATGAAGATCAAAGTAATTCTTGAGCAGCCAACACCTCAAAATGTAAATGAAGTTAGAAGCTTCATGGGGTTAGTAGGATACTACAGGAAGTTTGTAGAGGGCTTCTCCAAGATAGTTGTACCTATTACATCTCTTCAAAGAAAAGGGAAAAGATATGAGTGGGCTGATGATTGTGAGAAAGCTTTTCAATTGTTTAAGCATAAGCTCACAAATTCTCCTATTTTGATCATACCTATCCCTTATGATCAATTTATAGTCATCACTGATGCTTCTGGTGAGGGTTTAGGTGGTGTACTTATGTAGGATGGTAAGGTGGTGGCTTACGAGTCATGAAAACTAAAACAGTATGAGGTTAATTATGTGCCTCATGATTTGGAGTTAGTTGCCATATTACATGCACTTGTTATGTAGAGACACTATCTTTTGGGTTAGCCATTTGAATTTAAGACATACCCTATGGAATTTAGGTACATCTTCACACAACCTAATCTTAATGCTAGGCAGAGCCATTGGTTGGAATTCTTGAGTGAGTATGACTTTGAGATTGAGTATATTGAGGGGAAAGAAAATAGAGTGGAAAATTTATTGAGCAGAAGGAGACATATTTCAGCTATATCTACTACTAGGACATGCTTGAAGGAAAAAATTTGCAAAACCTTCAGGATGATGACCACTATGAGTTGGTCAAATCAGCATTGCTTAATGATCTGTCAGGTTAACATTTTGAGGGATACTCCATAGATGAGGATGGTATATTGAGATACAAAGGAAGGATGTATATTCCCAACCAGGTAGGGTTGAGTAAGTTAATTATTGAGGAGATGCATTGCACTCCATTTGTAGGACATCCAAGGGTAAATAAGATGCTTGTTGATATGAGGCCCTTATATTTTTGGCCAAGACTTAAGAGAGATGTGATTTCATCTATAGCATGATGTTTAGAATGTCAACAGGTTAAGGTTGAACATATTCATCTAGCATGACTTTTATATCCTCATGAGATTCCCAAATATAAATGGCAAGTTATCACAATGGACTTTGTTCAAGGGTTATCCATGACACGAAGTAAACATGATGTCATTTTGGTTGTAGTTGACAAACTAACAAAAGTAACCAAAATAGCTCACTTTATTCTAGGAACCTTGAAGGATGGATCCTTGGCTATAGCCAAGAAGTTTGTTCAAGCGATTTTTAGATTAGATGGTGTACCAGAAATTATTATTTTAAACAAAGACACTAGAATGATGTTAAGGCTTTGGACAACCTTGAATGCTATATTAGGTACATTTTTGAACTTTAGTACAGCTTATCACCCTCATATAGATGGATAAACTAAAATGGTAAATCAAGTACTTGAGGAATTGCTTTGTATGTATTGCATGGATCTACAATACAAGTGGGAGGAGTATCTCCCCTTGGTAGAGTTTTCCTACAATAACTCATACCATGCTTCTCTAGGGGTGGCACCATTTGAGGAACTTTATGGAAGAAAGTGTCAAACTCCTATGAGTTGGTATAGAGTAGAGGATAGAGTCATTATTGGTCATGATTTGTTGAGGGAGATGGAAGAACATATGAATCTTATTAGAGGAAGGTTAAAGGAAGTTGTAGATAGACAAAAGAGTTATGTGGACAAGAAAATAACTTTTAGACAATTTCAAATAAGGGACAAAGTATTTCTGTGTGTGAGACCACAAAAGTGTTCCATATCATTTGGAAAAGCTTCTAAGCTTGCACCTAGATATGTGGGGCCTTTTGATGTTTTGGAGGTCATCAATCCTATTGCTTATAGACTTGGTCTACCACCCACTCTTTCCAATATTCACAATGTGTTTCATGTATCTTTGCTAAAACCCTATCATCCTGATGCTTCTCATATATTATATTAGCATTCTTTATATGTACAGGATCTAGGAGTGATAATAGTGGAGCCTTCCCGTATCATTGACCAATGTACTACTAGAGTATGCAATAGAGATATATTGTAGTATAGGGTCCAATGGGACCACTTATCTATTGATAGTGGTATGTGGGAAGATGTTGGTGATATACTTAGATCATTTCCTCATTTATTTACATAGACTATGATATGTTATTTTTGTTATATTTTAAGTAATTATGTTATATATTTGACTTTCAAAAAACTTTGTCGAGTGATCATCAACACAAGTTGTTTAAAAAAATTGTTTGGATTTATTATTTATTATGGATATGCTTATGTTTTGGGCGATTTATCATAGAAAAGGATTAGACTTGTTGTGGATTATGAATTCAATGATAAAAAATGAATAGAAAATGATGTCATTGAAATATGGTTTGAATCTCAGTGATTTCAAGTTGGATTATCGATTTATGGACTAACCCACTGATGGCAAAATTGAGTTCTGAATAATAAAGAGGGATTAAAGATGGGGGTGTGGTTGAGGTAGAGGAGGTTAGCTCCTCAGTAAGGATGTAATCAGACAATGGGATTATATATTCACACACCACTTAGGAGTTGTTAAAAAAAATTGTTTTGCATGTCATCTATTTCAAAGGCTATATACATGTACAAGTGTTTGATGAAAATTAGAATGTTTATTTCCTTATGGATTGCCTTAAATATTAGATGTGTGAGTTAATTTTCATTGACATTGGGATGATACCTCTTTCTAGAGGGGAGGGATGTCATGACCCACATGCACCCTCCTTCTTTTTGGAGAGTGGGATTTTGTTTTTTATTCCCTTCCTTGTCTTATATGATAAAAAATTTCTTGGTTTGAACACATGCTTTTGACTAGGGAATGAAACTTTATATTTAGTCATTTAATATTGCCAATACCAAAAAAAAAAAGTTATAAATAAGGCATGAGTCTGTCTAGAGGCTTAGGAAACAGGGTTGCAATTTCAGTGTGGTGTCTTGATGACTAAATTTATGTAATCTAAAATCAATGGAATTGAGCAAACATGTGATATATTGTGATCTTCCATATTATTCATTGATGTGTTAATATTAAAAGAAAAAATCATCATCTTTATTATTTGTGTAATAATGATTAGTGTATCATGATCGTATGGGAAATCCTTATTGTAGATCTTGTAATATAATAACTAACAAGTTAAATTGGAAAAATCTTGTATAAATGTTATATTTGAAAGTTTAAAAAATGGAAATTGTACCTATGACTAGTCATCATTTTAAGACTATGTCTATGTGTCATTGACTTGTAATAAAGGTAATATTTGTATCTAGGATTTTAAGACCTTACATTATCAATTTTAGTAAAGGTACATTTTATTAGAGGGTAGCGACATGTCCCATTAACATTGCATGCAGATATAAAATAGAAAAACCAATGTTGCTATTGAATTGATAAAAATCACTACAAATGAAAATTGAATGCTCCACTTGGGACAAATAAATCTTGATCTAAAAAAAAAAACCGATTTGGATTTTGCCGCAGCCAAAAAATAATTTTGCAATAGCTGAGCTTTTTTTTTTAGATGAAAAAGACTTTTTTAAAACTAAAAAACTACTTATAAGTGCCTCTCAACATTGACAATGCATCCAGAATATTCTGCAAAACTCTAATTTTTCTGAGCCATATTGAATTTCGAAGACTAGTACCTGAACTAAGAAAAGAAATGGGTAATGAATTTTTTGAATATCAAAGTTTCACAAAATATGTTTAACGACGTATGCTTAATCTGACCGTTAAAATTGTGAGAAATAAATCACAACTTTAAAAACTTTTCTCGACACTAACTATTGCCGAGTGCTAGTTTGCTTGGCACCTTAAGGAGCTAAGTGGCAGTTTTCTAGGCATGTGAAGGTGCGAAGTGATAGGTTGCTTGGCATGTGAAGGTGCCAAGTGATAGGCAGTAGTTGCCAAGTTAGCTCAACACTCGGCACTCAAAGGTAATGCTCGATAGTCACTAGAAAGTGATAACCAATAGAAGAGGATGCTGAGTTTTCTGTTTCATATACTTAATATTTTTACCACTTAAGAAAGAGAGCCAAGCAGAAGTATTCAACAATAAACTTCTCAGAAAATAAAACAATGAATAGATGAAGAATAATGGATTCAAGTATGCCTGCTTTTTTTCTATTCAACTTTGATTAAAAACATTACAAAATTTGGGAGCATTCGGCTTCAACCAAAAAACCCTAAAATAACCCTAAACTAGTAATACTTCAAACTTTAATGAACTTTAAACTTGCAGCTCTAATGGGTACATACAATGGTGCTTGGAGCAATCACTACTTCAATAGGACAAATCCAACAATAACGAACTTACAAAATGAACAGAGGAAACTTGTGCAACTGGAAACACGACACAAACTTCCTTCTATCTCTACAACGACTGATCTGCTGATCAACTTTTTTCTTCTTTTCTGCTCTGCAACTCTCTATTAAACTTCTGATCTGCTGAATCTCTTGAATGAATCTAAAACATTCCTTTTGTCATACTTCATTTTCACTCTCAACGTGATTTTAAAACTCACCTACCGCATTCATGTTTATGACTATTGCGCAGGTCCTTAGGGATGGTAGGTGGGCATTTGGCTCTAGGGGAAAATGACCTTTTGCATTTAATATTCTAACACTCTCCCTTTGTCCCGAGCCAAACAAACAAGGATCACTGCTGATCCACATCAACGACACCAAGACACTCTCTTAGGTGTACAAAACTTCAAATATGTCAAGATCCTTCTTAACAAAATTTCTTGACATGCTGCTACATTTGCTGCTATGTATTCAGCCTCTATTGTAGATTGAGCAACAATAGGTTGCTTCTTGGATGCGAATGAAATTGCACCCAATCCCATATGGAACATGTATCCAAAAGTGCTCTTCCTATCATCTATACTTCCAGCCCAATCACTATCAGTATAACCCACCAACCTTAAAATATTTGATGCAATATACAAAATTCCAAATCCCTTGGTACCTTTCACATACCTTAGGATCCTCTTTCTCGCCTGCCAATGGGAATCCTTTGGTGTTTCCATAAATCTGAAAATTAAACTTACTGTATGCATTAAGTCTGGCCGAGTTGCAGTCAGATACATTAAACTTCCAACCATACTCTTGTATAGTGTTGGATCCACTCTCTTGCTAGAGTCTTCCTTTCTCAACTTCAGACCTACTACTGTTGGTGTTGGGGCTACTTTACTATTTTGCATTTTAAATCTCTCCAAGATCTGCTCTACATACTTTTCTTGAGAGATGAAGATGCCATCATGCATTTGTTTTACTTCTATGCCTAGAAAGTATTTCAAGAGACCTAGGTCTATCATTTCAAATTCATTTTTCATGGCCTCTTTGAACTCACTAATTAGAGCCTTGTCATTTCCAATAAAAATCAAATCATCTACATACAAGACAATAATCAAAACATTTTCATTTGTTGCCTTGACGTATAGAAGGCTCGCCATTGCTTTTGCTAAAGCCATTGCTCATCAAATATGAGTCAATCCTACTGTACCATGCCCTTGGAGCTTGCTTGAGCCCATTAAGAGCTCTCTTCAATCTATATACTTTGTTCTCTTCACCTACTACTTCATAACCAGGTGGCTGCTCCACATATACTTCTTCCTTCAATACACCATTTAGGAAGGTGGATTTCACATCCATTTGATATACCCTTCCATTTGTGCTAATTTTTAATTGCTATGATAGCACACATGGTTTCCATTCTTGCAACTGGGACATATGTCTCATCATAATCTCTACCATACTATTGTTTGTAGCGCTTGACTACCAGCCTTGCCTTATGCCTATCAATCTTGCCTTCAGCATTGCATTTGGTCTTGTAGACCCATTTCACTCCAATCACTTGCTTCTTGGGAGGAAAATTAGTTAGCTCCCATGTCTCATTCCTTTCTATAGCATCTATCTCCTCATCCATGGCCTTACACCATTTCTTCTCCTTAATAGCTTCTTCAAAATATATTGGATCACTATGAGAAAATAATGCAAAATTAACACTCTCATCATAATCTTCATACATTTCATCTTGTTATATCTCCCTAAGACTCTTGGTCTTTCTTGGTAAGAGGGAGGAGAATGTGGGATCATAATCTTCACTACTGCTGATTTGTCGACCAGCTCAATCTTCACTGTTACTCAAAATTGACACTCGATCATGCCTAGAGGAGCTCAATAATGATTGAGGTTGCTTACCTTTTCTTTGATTTTCTCATTTTTGTTCATCAGCATCCTCTTCATTCATAATTGGCACTTTACTTGAGGTGCTGGGTGACTCATCAGTTTGTCCATACCAAGACTAATTTTCAAGAAATTCCACATCTCTTGAGAGAATCATCTTGTTGTTCAATGGGTCATACAATCTGTATACCTTTGATTCTGAGTTGTACTCTATGAAGATGCACTTCACACCTTTGTCATCCAATTTCTTCCTTTGCTCTTTAGGCACATGTGCATATGCAACACATCTAAACACCCTTAGGTGTTCAACTATCCATCTTCCTCGTGACCATAATTCCATTGTAATTCTATCATGGACAACCTTTCTAGGAAACCTATTAATTAGGTAAACTGTTGTTACCATATCCTCTCCCCAAAATTTAGTTGGGAGGCCTTTCTCTTTCATAATGCTCATTGCCATTTCAACAATGGTCATGTTCTTTCTTTCAGCCACTCCATTCTACTATGGTGTATAGCTAGTTGTGAGCTCTTTCTTTATGCCATGTTTTTTGCAAAAAATTACAAAAGAATTGGAGGTATACTCCCCTCCTCTATCTGATCTTAGGACCTTGATATAATGTCCACATTCTCTTTCAGCCTAGGCTTTGAACTCAAGAAACTTATCAAATGCTTCAGATTTAGATTTCAAAAAATAAACCCATGTCCTATGACTGAAATCATCAATGGATGTCATGAAATAAGTACTCCCCCCAATGGAAGTAACTTGCATAGGACATACTAGGTCAGTATGCACTAACTCTAATGGATATCTAGCCCTCCTAGAATTTCCAGAATTAAAGGGAAGCCTATGTTGCTTACCCAAAATAAAAGCCTCACACTTGTCACATGAATTTCCTATACGTGGCAAACCATCTACCATTCTTTTATTGACAACAAATTTAAACCAGCATAGCCTGGATGACCATACTTGAGGTGCCATATTCATGAGGAGTCTTCAATCACACTCCTTAGAACTGATTGTGTGGGAGGTGCAACACCAACTTGAGATGAGAAACATGTCTCTATCCTCAAGGGAAACATTCTATTCTTTTTCATTTGAACTACTGCAAGTAAGTTCTTGCTCCCATCCTTTTTATGAATGACACACATGTCATTCTCCATCAGCACTTTGTATCCATTTTGAATGAGCTGACCAATGCTCATCAAATTTTTCTTGATACCAAAGGCAAAATACACATTTTGTATTTCCTTCTTCTCACCTTGTTTGGTGCAGACCATAATAGATCCTTTGCCCACAATTGGTAGGGTTCGATTGTTAGCCATTTTAATCTCAAATTTGAAACTCTTGTCAGTGAATGAAAACAAAGTTTCACTACTACTCATGTGGTTGCTACATCCACTGTCAAGGTACCAAACCTCAAGGCTTCCTTCTTCACCAACATTACACATGATGAAGGCAGTGGCATTGTTTCCACTTCCCATGTTCACATTAACCACATTTGCTTGTCGTAACTGATCATTTTTCTTCTTCCAGCATTCACTTGCATAATGCCCATATTTATGAAAGTAGTAGCATTCTACATTACTTTGATTTGAGTTGTAGTTTTTCTTACCTCCTTTGAAAGTATTTTATGAGCTACTTGCTCCATCTGCTCTTCCTGAGCTTTCTGTTGCAGCATTTCTTTGTCCTCCATTACCTTGGCCTCTGCCTCTAGAGTTTCTGCCTGAGCCATTTCTTCCTCTCCCCCTTCCTCTTGGATTTTACTAAGCCTTGAATGCTTGGTCTTGGGAAGAAGAAGATGCAGATATGTTGATCCTAGATTCATGGGTTTGAAGAGTACCCATCAACTCATCCATTGTCAAAATAGTGAGGGTCTTTTGCCTCTTCTATGGTCATGACCAAATTGTCATATTTATGAGGTAAACTCCTTAATATTTTTTCCACTATCCTCTACTCTTGATAGTCTTCTCCATTTGACTTCAGTTGATTAATCACATTGGAGGTCCTTGAGCTGAAGTCTGCAACTAATTCATTTTCCTTCATCTGAAGGTTCTCAAACTCGTTCCTTATATTCTATAGCTTTACTGTACAGACTTTATCAATCCCCTTGAAGTTCATCTCAAGGATATGCCATGCTTTCTTTGCATAATTTGCTGCTGCAATCTTTGGAAATACTATCTCTATCATTGATGCTTCAATAAGACTTAATGCCTTAGCATCCTTCCTCCTTGACTCTTTCAGTTGAGTCTTTTGATTATTGGTAAGAGTGGCATACTGAGTTAGGTCTGTCACATCAATAAACCCATTAACTATAATCTATCACAAATCATTTGCAACTATTATGGTTTTCATCTTCTTTGCCCATGTATCATAATTTTTCCCATTAGGATGGTGGCTACTACCATATCTTTCCTGTATCTACTTCCATGTCAAATATCAGAAGAAAATAAGTGCCCTAACTCACTATGGATGTGGGGCCTCAAAGCTCTGATACCATGTGAGAAATAAATCACAACTTTAAAAACTTCGCTTAGCACTAACTATTGTCGAGTGCTAGTTTGCTTGGCACTTTAAGGAGTCGAGTGGTAGTTTTCTCGACACGTGAAGGTGCCGAGTGACAAGTTGCTCAGCATGTGAAGGTGATGAGTGACAGGCAGTAGGTGTCGAGTTAACTCGGCATAGGAAGAGCTCAGCACTCAAAGGCAATGCTCAATAGTCACTAGAAAATGATAAACAATAGAAGAGGATGTGGAGTGTTCTATTTCATATACTTAATATTTTTACCACTTAACACAGAGAGCCAAGATGAAGTATTCAACAATAAAATTCTCAAAAAAAAAAACAATGAATAGATGAAGAGCAATGGATTCAAGTATGCCTTCCTGTTTTCTATTCAACTTTGATTAAAAACATTAAAAAATCTAGGAGCATTCGGCTTCAACCAAAAAACCCTAAAATAACCCTAAACTGGTAAAACTCCAAACTTCAATGAACTTTAAACTTGCAGCTCTAATGGCTACATACAACGGTGCCTGGAGCAATCACTGCTTCAATAGGACAAATCCAACAATAACGAACTTATAGAATGAACAAAGGAAACTTGTGCAACTGGAAACATGACACAAACTTCCTTCTATCTTTGCAATGGTTGATCTGCTATTCAACTTCTTTCTTCTTTTCTACTCTGCAACTCTTTCCTAAACTTCTGATATGCTGAATCTCTTGAATGTATCTAAAATATTCCTTTTGTCATACTTCATTTTCCCTCTCAACATGATTTCAAAACTCACCTACCGCATTCATGTTTATGACTATTGTGCAAGTCGTCAGGGATGGTAGGTGGGTGTTTGGCTCCAGCGGCAAACAACCTTTTGCATTTAATATTCCAACAAAAATATCAACAAAGAGAACAAGAAACTTGTTGAATATTTTAGAAAACTAATGCATAATTTATTTTTCGAATAGTATAATCCACTCCTTTATGGATTTTTAAACCTTAAGAAGGCAAAATGTTTTCTGATGTATTTGGAAAAAAGAGAAATTCTATGAAGCTTCTCATCTAAATATCACAAGCACAGTAAATGACTTACTAACCCTAATTCTAATTATATAATGAAAGAGCATAAATTATTTTCAGCCTTGAGAAGCTAAAAGCTTGACACATTAAAAGGCTTTTGATCTAGATATTTTGATCACAATAAAGCTTCTTTGCTAGAATCATTGTGAATGACAACTTCAGTGTAAGCTTTGAGGTTGTTGAGAGTGAGATAGTATTTCTTGGTGGTTGCAAAATTTTCCTTTGAACTGTGAATCCACACACATGGCTCACCATAAAAATTGGAATAGGTTTCATGTGTATTACTGCGGTTGAGCATCTTAGTGTATCCAAGCCCCACTATATAGGCCTTCTCCAACATGCAACCTGTTCTTATTTGTACTTCCACAAAATCTTCAATTAGGTTTCAAACCTGGGTCTCTCCACCGCTCCTCCTCATGAGACCAAAGCATGGCAATACCTATTGTGGGCTTTTCACACCATCACCCCATTGCAAATGGGGGGCCCCCTTTTGTCTCTTGGTCCTATCCTTTTGGCTTTAGTTCTTGGTAGTATTGGGATCAATCTTCTCAGGTTCCCTCTTTCAAATGAGAATTGGTAAAATTGGCCAGATGTGGAAAGTGTTGTCCATGTGGCTCTGAGAATGGAAATTATTTGCTTGTTTGAGAATTGAATGTCTTGACTTACTATTTTGAGAAAGTCTATTTTAGTAAGTCTATTTTTAGTAAATTTCACTGCCTCTTAGATTGGCCTTATTTTAACTTTGGGACAACTTACTATTTTTAGAAAGACTATTTTTAGTAAGTCTATTTTTAGTAAATTTCACAGCCTCTCAGATTGGCCTTATTTTGACTTTGGGACAACTTACTATTTTTAGAATGTCTATTTTTGGCAGGTCTATTTCTACAACAAGTGAGCTATGGTTGATAAAGAGCAAAAAGGGTACATGTGTCTATATCTAAAAGAATGAGCAAGCACGATAGTCAATCAAGAAAAAAATGGTTAAGTCTGGAATCACCCATGAAATATCCAAAAGTAGAAAGGCATGAAAATAATAGGAAAAATGGTTGTCGCAGAATTCTTCCATCATGGACAAAATCCAAGATCACTCAAATATCCTGCGATGGAGAAAAATGGTTGTTGCAGAATTCTTCCATCATTGACAAAATTCAAGATCACTCAAAAATCCTGCCTTGGAGAAAAATGGTCATTGCGGAATTCTTCCATCATGGACAAAATCCATGATCTCTCAAAATATCCTGCCATGGAGAAAAATGGTTGTTGCAGAATTCTTCCATCGTGGACAAAATCCATGATCACTCAAAAAGTCTCACCTTGGAGAAAAATGGTTGTTGTGGAATTCTTCCATCATGGACAAAATCCACAATCTCTCAAAAAATCCAGCCTTGGAAAAAATTAGTTGTTGTGAAATTCTTCCATCATGGACAAAATCCATGATCTCTTAAAAAATCCAGCCTTGGAGAAAAATGGTTGTTGCAGAATTCTTCCATCATGGAAAAAATCCATGATCTCTCAAAAAGTCCCACCTTGGAGAAAAATGGTTGTTGCAAAATTCTTCTATCATGGACAAAATCCACGAGCACTCAAAAAATCCCACCTTGGAGAAAAATGGTTGTTGCAAAATTCTTCCATCATGGACAAAATCCATGACCACTCAAAATTTCCATGAGCAAGAGAATTAGAAATCATGGAAGCAAAAATGGCTAAGTGTTGGAGATTTTTCCTTCATAGAAGCAAAAATGGTGAAGTGTTAGAAATTCCTCTTTCATGGAAGAATAAATGGCTAAGTGTTGGAAACTTTCTCCTTCATGGAAAAATGGAAAAGGATTAAGTGTTGGAAATTTCTCCTCCAGATCTTGAATTTCACCCTCTTCAAGTGTGTACCCAAGACTGGAAAAATGATTGATGATGATTAAAAAAGAGGGAATTCTTCAAAATGTAAGAAAAAGGCATAATAGTGAATTAAAAGCATTTGAAGAAAAAGGAGCAGAAAGCTCTAGTTCTATAAATTCAAGAAAGATGCTCAAATCCAAAATTCTAGTACCAAGATCAAAGTACTAAGTGATCTGGTCCTAGACATTCAAGGTTCAAAGATCAAAGTTCAAATCCAAAAATCCAAGAACATGGTGAAGGAAGTTCAATATGAAGAAATTCTAGAGTAACATAATCATCAGCAAGGGATTCCAATCCATTTTAGGGGGATAAATTTCCAAGCAAGTACATGGAACATGGGAATGTTCGAAGTGAGATTTTTATAAAAGTTAGTCAAAGTTGGATCTTAGTTAAAATGATGCAGTTGGAAAAGACTCGAGCTTACATGGCATCCAATTATCTTTGATGATGAACTGAGATCTCCAAGTCAAACTTCTATACATTCAAAGAATGGAATCAAGAATAATTTATTCAAGGAAGACTGAGCATTTATTGAGTAATGGACATGCATGGTGGATATTTATTGCACCCCACTCCTTCCTAAATGAGCATGCATATTGGGCATTTATTACCCACTACAGTAGTGGATTCCTTGTTTCATTAATGTAGATTCCTTTCCTTTTCCCTAACCCTAATTAGGGCTGATGTGGCACAATCTTGGCCATCGGTTATTGTGATCATCCGGGCCACCTATTGTAATTGAAGACCTATATAAAGGCCTCATTTCTCATTTGTAAAGGGGAGATTTTTATGAGATTTTTTCTATGAGTTACCGAGATAATAAAGTTTTCATTGGAGTTTGGTGAATACTTGATGTGTCTTAGTGCTTGCTTGTTCTCCTAAATTTCTTCAATTAGATTAAGTTTAGCATAGTCAATGCGTGGTGATTACAATAAAGAATATGATGGTGTATTGATGATTTCCTTTGGTTCATACTTTTGACATTTTAGTGATTCTAACTCTTTGTGTAAAGTTAGCCTGAACCCCTTTCATGCATATGCTCAACTTCTATCATTCGTATACATTGTTATTTATGATGGTGTATGTGGTGATATAAAAATCATTGGCATAACCCTTGAAGATTGCACCGATTCACGCATAGTTGTAGTATAACTTGGTGAAGCGAAATTCAATAAATTGAGGAATTTGTCCACTAGAATAATATTTTTTGTTATCACTACCCTTAGGATTAGAATAGAATTCTTGAACCCTATCTTATGAATTTCTGCATATTTTGTGAAAACTCCAAAAAAAGTACTTCATTGCAAAACCATAAGATCGCTCCCACATCTAGTATGGCTTGAAATGAATCTAAACAAACATGTAAGGCCCCTTGTGATCATCAAAAAATCACATCAACCACTGATCTTATCCACAGTCAAGACCTAGCATTAGAGGAACCTTGAAGTCATTGTATGATCTTCTAGCAATCTTAGCATACACGAGACTTTATTCAAGAGAGGATAAGATATTTCAGTATTTTTTTCTACTGTTTGGTGAGTCAAAAAACACACATCAATAGTACCTAGCCTACTTAGAGCTTCCACTACAAATCCAAAAACCATTGTGAAATAGAAGGATTTCGCGGGTTTTTATAAAGAAATTGGTGATGAGAGAAAGAGGAGAAGAATGTGTGTACATTGGCCAAGTAATATTATAGATCAATGAGTCAATGAGTCAATGAGTTTGACTCGGAATCACACAGTTAAATCTTGATAGCAATATCACAATAATATTTTTATATCATTATTATAACATAATAAATACACTTTTTCAATATTGTACATATAATATATTTGTAATGAAACTAAATGTAGTTTAAGTAATAAAAGGAATTTGAATTTGCATTTGGATAAACCTCAATGAGCCCTTTCAACATTCAATTTTTCTCACTTGGGCCTAAGGATTGTAGATGAAGGAAACTGTTAATGAATGCTTTCTTTTATCATGTTTTAAGTGGATGATGGTTGGATATGAGGCAATAGATTGAAGAAGCAATATAATCAATGGGGATAGTGTGAGTAAGAACAATCCTTCCAAGCCTAATGAAAATCCCTTAGAGAAGGCCTCAAAGGCATATATGAAGGCTAGAAATGGATCTCAAAGGTTTCTTCAATGGCTTCAAAGGGTTTTTCTATGAAAAGTGCTAGAATTTGCAAAGGTCATAGTCAGATCCAAAATAGGTTTGGTGTTGAAAAATTATTGTCCAATATTTCTAAAGGCCCACAAGGATATTCTTATTTCTCATAGAGGTGAAAATACACCCTTTAGTTTTTCAGTACATCTCCTTGAAGCGATAAAGTTATTTCTTAAGGATGTGGAAGATATTGTGGAACATAAAAGTGAATAGAATGTGTAAGTAGATGATTTGAGATGCAATATTTAAAAAGATAAAATATACACAAAAAAAATTTATCATCAAGATACAATGTGAATTATAGCTACTTAGAGGACCAAAAAATTTGAAGACAAGACCACCTTAATAATTGAAATAAGTGAAACCAATCACAAGGGTAGGAAGTAATCAAAAGTCCACAATACCAATCTCATGTCTTGTGAATATCTTGAGACTGGATCTCAAACTTTATTTATTGTAACTTTAGGCAAGAAACTTTCTACACTAGGTTCTTAATGGAGTTTTTTAGCTAGAACTTATAGAGCCCAAATGGTCCTAAAAAATGGTATTCCCTTACATTGTTGTTTAATAAAAAGAAACTTTACATTGTTATTTTTTATGAAAATAAAATGGAGGAAAATAAAATGAATAATTTAAACTCTTACATTTTGGCTGATGTAGATGGATTTTTTCAAGATTCTAATTTTTTTGTACGATTTGTCTTTTCTTTGGAGAAAAAGTAGCATTATCAATGTTTTTATTAATGTTCGGTCATACTATAATTTAACCATAAAATGTACAAATCTGAAAGCTTATCATTTTTTATTGATATATAATGTGTGTCCTCTTCTTTGGTGCCAAATTAAATAGAAGCTTAGGAATATCTGAGGAACTTGAGGGGACATAAAATTCATGATAACTAGATTGCAAGAGTGGCCTAGCTCTATTGTGACACCTAAGTACAAGACTAGGTAGAATATATTGGATATTTACATATCCTTAAGTGTTAGGAACCTTTGTGATGATCATACATTTTCAAACAAGTCACCCAAATCTAGGTGCTCTTGTTGAAAAATAAGAGCTTGCACACAAAAAATATTTAGTACAAATTGAATGGATTCTCAATTGGAATGACTACTAAAGTTTAGGGGGATTTTTATGATGTCAATATCATTGGCCTATCTAATTATCCTTGTGTAGGTATTATAATATTGAGGGGTTTCTCTTGAAATTGATTCCCTTTGGTATGAAGAGTTGAGATTTAACATTACGGTTACTAAATAGTGGAAATTCGGTATTAGAAACTATATGAATTGCATACTAAAAAAAAGAAACAAGAAACTTTAATAGAATATAAATATCAAAAAATAAGGAAACCATGGGGGACTTATTTGAAAAAAATAGTCGACTAGATAATGAGATAAAGGTTTTGTATGGGGTTATTTGTAAGAATAACTTTAATTAGACTTTTTGAGAGAGGAAATGAGTTACTAGAAGATTAGAATAGATTCCTAAGAATGGATGGGATTTTCAAGAAATATATTTCAAGTTTAAAGTGGCTCATGGAAGGATTCATGATTACTACTTTATTTTGATTACCTGTTGTTTTAGGGGGGAGAGGAAGGAACTTTAATAGCACTGTAGGTCTCCCTATTTTTTGGGCCACTAAGTCATTCAAATATGCATGTGAGGGAAAGAGGGTAATTTCCAAATATGATTCCACTTATGATCCAAATTAGATTATCTAGGGTCAAAAAGAAGTAGGATGCCAATACTAAATTTGATTTATAAAGGGGAATGCAATACAAGGAAATGTACTCTTTGGCCCTTATAGGATAATGTGTATGAAAAATTGAACCAAATAATTAAATAATGTAGATATAGATGAACTATGTGTATATAATTACCTAATTAAGGTAAAGATATGAAAGGAGATAAATATGAAAGACTCACCTTGAAATACATAGAGGAAGATGCTATTTAGCTCAAAACTTCATGGATTTGAACCCTTTTCTAAATATCTAATCATGTATCTCAAAATAAAAAGATAAAAGGAACAAAACCAAGAAATCTCTTGGCAAAAGGGCAAAAGGGACTAGGTCAATATGTTGGAAGGACATCTTATGAAATGATTTATGTAGTCTGGTTATGCTATAACAAAGTTCTCAAGAAATCTCCTAAGGAATAGGTTCCAGATCTATAAGCTCCAAATGATATCATATTTTCTACACATAGAAAAAGTAGGGCTTTTTATGATTGCATTTGATGAGGGCTTGCTTTGGTCAAGCCCTAGATTAAGGAATTATCCATTAATGAGAAATGCAAATGTAAATGACTAAAAAAAAAGATAAATGGTAGGATTCACCTTGTGCAAAATCCTTGTTAATAATGATTTTGTATGTAATTTGTTGTATATCTTGAAATACAATGTAGGGTATCTCCACACTTTGCAACAAATCTATAAAAATCCCATCATGATGCCATGGATGTAAGTGTGCATCAATGAAGAAGATGATGAATGCCTCAATGTAGATCTCTTCTCTTAATGGCCAATAATAAGCTAAATCTTGAAGGGGAAATGCTCACAAAGGATCCTTCGGTGCTAGATAGAAATATTCTTGCTTGAATTCTTGAAAATGCTTGATTATCTTGAATACTTGATATCCTTGAATGCAAAAGGCATAAATCTTGACTTGAGAGAAAGAGATTGAGAATATGATCTTTTGTTAGGAAAATGAAAACTCCAAATCTCCTTATATATGAGTTTTTGGTCAGGAAAACAATACAAGATGACTAGAGAGTATAATAAAACTAATTAAGCACCGAATGCCTTTCGAGCCCAATCCCCAAAATCCCTAGGAACTAGGTTGACCCAGTCCTGGACTAGGTTGACTTGAGGTTGACCTAGTCTAGAATAGGTCAACCTAAGTTGACTGAGTCCTAGATCCAAAATGAAAGATGTAACATTTTTATTTTTACTAATCCATGATATAGGGTCAAATCCAAATTGAAAGATATACCTTGATGTTGATTTTTTGTCATTAAAACATCCATCATAGTCTAAGACAACATAACCCTACAAAAAGAAATATCATTCTATTTATATTCTTGACCATACTCAAGAGTTCCTTAGACATATCGTAAAACATACTTTGCTTCTACCAAATGATATTTATTTAGCTCTTGCATAACTGGATAGATATCTAACAACAAAGAATAAATATGGTTCAGTATAAGTCAAATAAATGAGACTCTCAACAAGATATCTATAGAGAGTCGCATCTATGAATATTAGAATTGAGAGATTTATAAACCGTGTTCTATCAAATTAGACATAGGCTTATAGTTAGTCATCCCAAACTTGTCCAGAAGTCTTTTTTCCATATTTCATCAATGAGATAAAGATATGATGCTTTTTGGCTAAAGCTCCAAGCCAAGACAATAATGCAATATCCCTAAATCAATCATATTAAGATATTTCTTTAGATCACGCTTGAAAATATCAATGAGATTATCTAAGCTTCCTATAATGATAAGATAATCCACATAAAAAAAGAAGTATGAAAATCTCCCTTCCAACCTGTTTAATGTATTTAAATTAGGATCAAAAGGGCTACAAAAAAAATGATTGCATAAAAGATGACCATCCATTTTAATGGAAAAAAATATAGGAGAGAGGGGATCTCCTCATCTGAAAACTTTGGAAGCTTTTAAAATTTTAGAAGATGATCCATTGACAATTATTGTAATAGAGGAGGTGTCAACTAGTTGGCTAACCAACTAGATGAAGCAATTACCAAAACTTTTTAAAAATAGAGCTTTCGTCAAGAAGTCCCAATCCACCCTATTGTTAGCCTTCGATGGATCTAATTTTAAAAGAAAATTTTGGCTCTCAAATTTGTTGGTGGAGTAAATTACTTCTGAAATTTTTATAATGGAATTCAAAATATATCTCCCAAGCACAAACCCATTTCACTGGGGAGAGATAATCATAGGTAGGATAGAAATGAGTCTCAAAGTTGTCACTTTGGAAAACACCTTGTAAATATAATTGGATAAACTAAGGGGTCTAAAAGAATCCACTATTTTAGCTCTACCCTTTCTATTAGTAAGGACAATAAAAATCAAGTTTAGCTTTCTAAGAAATTGCCTTGAACAAAAGAACTCTTTTACTGGTATGCAAAGATTAGGACCTAGCACATCCTAGAACTCTTGGAAGAAAAAGAAGGGAAAATCGTCAAGGTCTAGAAAATTCTCCCCTTCCAACAAAACCACATATTTTTTTCACTTCATCTTCTGAAAGAACACCCACTATCATTGTATTCATGTTATCATCCATAATAGAAGGGGCTGAATTAAGAAGCAAATCTTTCCCAATAGGGCAAAGAGTGTGGTCTTTTAATAGTAGAGAAGAGATGAAGTCCACAAAAGAATATGAGATTTCCTTGTTGGTATGCAAAAAACCATTCACACATATAACACTAGAGATTCTACTAAGAACTCCATGTTTAGAAGCTTTGATATGAAAGAATCTAGAATTCCTCTCACCAATCTTCAACTAGAGGGCTCTCGTGCCTCTAGTAAATTTTCTCTTTAGTAACAATGTCATGATACTTAACAAGAGACACTTTCTCCTTTTGTCTTAAACCCTAATAATCCACTTCCTTTTGGATTTCCTTTTGCACTTTATCCAACTCATATTTTATGTCCTTTTTTTGAAGACAAATATCACCAAATATCTCATTATTCCATATTTTCACTCTATCCTTAACAAATCAGGTTTTTTCATAATTTTCAATATAGTCAACCCTTCCACCCTCAATTGTCACAAATTTTTGATAGTTTTTCAAAATCTAGGTGTTCAAGCCTCATCTACTCAATGTTGAATGGTGAATTCCTCATAGCCAATAGTTGTGCCATTGAGGAAATTGGAAAATGGTTAAAGCCAATTTTTGTTACAATAGAAAAATAATAATTGAATCAGTTAAGCTAGACTCTTGAAACTAGAGCTCTATCCAATCTGACTTGGGTTAAGCTCTTACCCCTTCTATGATTAGACCAAGTAAAGGAACCCCCCTGAAGGTCCACATCCAATAATTCTTGCTAGTTAATGAAGTTCATAATGTCTATTCTCCAATCAAGGTTGGCTTGTGTTACAATTCCACCCATCTTATCACTAACATTAAGGGTAGAGTTGAAGGCCCCCATGATAAGACAAGGATTATTCAGGAAGGACTTCCTAAAGGATCCAAGTCTTTCCTAGAAAACCATCCTACCATTTTAAGTATTGGGACCATATATGTTTGACAAGATCTAGGAAAATTTATCTCTAATATTGGTTAACTTTATATAAATAATATTATTCTCACACATGATAACCTCACCTTGAATAAGGTAGTCACTCCAACACATAGCCACACCACCTGAGGCTGCCTCTAAGTCTTAGCCAACCACTTTCCCATTTTTAAATAGCAACAATATTTCCAATTTTTATTTATACATCTCAATTTCTAGAATCATGAGAATATCTAGTTTATGGTCCCAAATCACATGCCTTGACACATCTTTCTTGTGACAGGCATTCATACCCCTAATGATACAAGACGTTACCTTCATTTAGAACATGGTGAACACATCACCTATATGGTTTTTTTGTTTTACATTTGCAAGTAAATTCCCTTTCCTTCTTTTTTGATTTCTTTCTTAGGTCATACTTCTTACTCCCAACATTAGGTTTAAAAATGTTGCATCTAACTTTGTTAACAAAGGAAGGCACTGGTTGTTTATTCTTCTTCTTACAATTCAAAAATTTCCATTATGACTTTTTGGAGGAAAATAGGAAAGATAAATCCATCTTCTTAGATTCTTCATTCTCCTTAGCTCCTAAGGAGAAACTGGTTTGAGGGACAAAAGTTATTTCCCCTGATGAGAGGGATCCTAGTGGTTCACAAACTAGTCCCTTATTTTTAGAAAACTTCACAACCACCTCTAGGATAGAGCCCTTTAAGCCTAGAAGCAACACATAAATACTTTTCTCAATGTCCCTCAGCTCAGAAAATCTCATCGTATCATTACCAAGCTGACACCAAGAATTCACAATCCCACTAGAATCGATGAGAAAGAGTTCCTAGATATCCTCAACTAAAAATTCTCCATCTTCCAACCCACAAAGGGGATAAGTTATAGAACCATTAGATGTGAGTGGAAGAAGGAAAAGGGGAAGCACATGTAACTCAATAGAATCTTCCACCACCAAGGAGAGGGACCCCAAGGACAATTCCCTAGGAAAGACTCCCTGAGTCTTACCCAAAATATAAAAATGGATCTCCATAGGAAGTAGAACCCCAACAGTCACCTTGGGTTTCTCTACAACTAAGCAGGACATTACAACTCACTACCAAAAATGAAGAAGAACCATTCAAAACATCTGTCAACTCATTTTCCTTAATAGAGGTGATGGAGATAGGATATGTTTTACCATCCACCACCATTTTGAGAGAAGCATACTTATGGTACTACTCCTAGTTGTGGGAATAACCAAAAGACCCCTAAAGAAAAGGGTCCTTCACCAAAAAAATAATTTTTTATTCAAATATTTTTTTTATCACTATGACCTATCTTATTGAAAAAAAAATTAGACAGAGAGAAGAGATTCAAACTCAACCACTTGTTTCACCGTCCTCTTCTTGGAATTAATAGAAATAATTAAAGGGAGGTTCTCAAATCTATAGATATTTACATAGTTCCTAGCAAAGATAAGCTTGTGTACAGAGACCATACTTTGATCAATAGAAAGAAAATGGCTGAAATGAGTTGCTATACCCTGAAAAACTTCTTCATTCCAGAACTCCAAAGGTAACTCTAAGAGTTTAACCCACATGGGGATAGAGGTGAAGAAGTTATCATCAAATTTCCATTTTGGTATCGATTTTCAAAAAGAAATGGCCATTTTACAAAACATCCAAGGCCCTTTGCAAAGAATAATGTTACAATATTTATTATTCTAGAAAACTCTAATGAGTGAAATCCCTTCAAAAAATTAGAAATATCAATGTGAACCTTTAGGTACCACTTTTTTTAATAAAAGATCTTATGTCTTCAATATTAGGATGAGATCCCAAAAACTTACCTATTAGCATAAACTCTAACCTAAATCAAAGAAACTAGAAAGGGGTCAAGAATAAAGATAGAAAACTCCCATTTTGGCACCCAACTTTGATAGGCCCCACTCAAAGAAGAAGACTAGCACAAAATCGTTCAAGCACCAATGCTTGCAATCCCACTTAAAAGTCTCACAAGATGATACCCCTAACCCCACTATACTAGACCTATTCCAAATTCTTTCTAAAGTGTGACCTTAGAACTACAAGATCCATCCAAGGTTCCCTAAAAACCACATGCATGGTTCACACCAACTGGATTCACCAAAAAGCCACACACTATTTTAGGGAACAAAACTTTGTTAGGAATATAACCAATATTGGGAAGAATCCCCACTCTAGGTGCTTCTTCTCCTTGAATCTTAGCCAGAACTTCATTGTCATTATTCCTTCCTAAATTATTCAAATTCCAACTTTCTCCAAATCCCACCATGATGAAGATAATGTTAAAGATATGAATGGCTAGTGTAAGAGTGTATTTTAAATTGTGGTTGTGTATATTTTTTTATAATAAAGGTAAGGAGAGAGCCTTGAACCTAAAGAGCCATTACAGAATGAGAGCACTACCTTGGGCCATTATAGCTAAGCAGTAGGCTAAAGCATCATGCACCAACCTTGCATCCTAAACCTTCCAAATGATTTATCATAAATAACTAACACCATCCAAACAACACTATGATTTCCCATAGTATTTAATAGAAAGGTTATTGTTCAAGGAATACATAGAGCTAAGTCTAATATGTAACTTACATAAACAAAAATTAAACCAAAAAATACATCTCAAAATATTTAACCAGCATAGACCAATGTTGTAATAGTTACTATACTTAAACATAACAAAGATTAGATTATTATTAAAAACATAAAAATCTCTATACCCCAAGATGACCAAAATGAGAAAATATAGAAGAGTAGTAGATCTATCAAACCTACTTGATAGTGTTTTGATCCTTCTCCAATTGATTTAGCTCATACTACCAATTGGTGATGTAACTAGATCCCTAGTCTTCCTCCTTATCACCCATACCTACTTCCTTACCATTTCTCATCTTTCTCTTGCTAGTGACAAATTTGAGAATAATACTTTCAAGGATCTCCCACTGGATTTTGCAAATGTTAGAAGCCATGACTCCCTTCTCGATGTTAGTTATAGCCTCCTTGTACATTTTTTCTATGAAGTCAATTTTTCTATATATATTATCCAAGAGACTAATTAAATTGGACTACATCTCCATAACCTTATGCTACAAAGCTTCCATTTCATCCATCCCCTTATTCTTGTCTTCCAAGGTGGTATTCTAACTCCCCTATTTCTTGGCTTCGTCCATGGTCAGATTCTACTAGATAGGGCTAACCACACCTAAGTCCACCTCAATATGTTCTTTCTATTCTTCCATTTCCATGTCCTCATCCTCCCCATCATAGTTCTCTTCCTCTCCATCAACATATTCTTCATCCTTGGAGTTAGAAGCCTTATTGTCATTTGACATTTTAATTTCAACTTCTGCATATTTCAATTATTCTTCCACAACTTTTATGTCCTTCTTGTCCTCCTTCATACTCATTTCTTTCTTCTTATGGATGTATTCAGACCTCCTTTCCATAGGTTTGAACTCTTGTTTTCTCCCTTTAGTCTCAATATTGTCATCTTTGCTAAACTCTTCCTTAGACCCCTATTTATCCACATCTATAATTTCCCTTTAAATTTTCCTACATTTATGGTTAGGGCCTTGGGGATTATTTTGAGGAGACTTCTTCCTTTTGGATGGGGTTTCAAGAAGAAGGGATTCTTCAAGGGAAAGAGCATTAGGGTTGTCCCTTTTAGGGCTCGAGGATTCCTCATTACAATCCTTTTGGGTAGGGGTATTAGGATCGACAAGATTATAGTTCAGGGGAGAGGAAGTAATTTCTTTGATTTTCACAAAGGAACTAGTGCCACCATCCTCATTCATAAAGGAAAAACTCCTACTAAATGTAGGGAAGTGTGAAAAAATATGATGATAGAGCACTATAATTATCCCTTAGTGGAGTGGTGGACTATCACCACTAAAAATACCACTTAGAAGAGAAGATAGTGGTAAGAACAACACATTTATTTTTTCTTTATTACATAGAAAATTAAGCAAGTGAAAATAATAAGCGTGGTAAGGATTAAAATTCCCTTCACAAGTAAAATACTTCATAACCTACAGACAAAAATAGAAAAGGGAGGATGAAGAAAGAATATGTCATACTCATTTTTGGATTTTATATTTTCTTCCTTCTCCTTTCCCTTGAAAAATTTATTCCCATAGAGCTTGTATCTAGCTTAGCTTTTGTGGTGTACCCAAGCTCCTTCACATTTAAGACTAGTAGCTTCTATAATTAATTTTGGGGTGACCACCAACTGAATGTTGTCTATTGTAATTGTGCCCTTGTGCCAAGAATTAGTGAACCTAGAGGAAAGTTCATAGTTGAAACCTCTCATGGATTCGATGTAGCTGATCAACCTAGATTTTTGGAAATAAATCCATATTTATAGGTTCTACTTCAGTTCTCTATTAACCCTCAGCTTCAACTTCTTCATTGACCCTCTCATGATTTTTATTTTACCTAATTCTTCAAGCACTTCTTGAATATCTTTCGTTTACTTAGCATTGTCAACTGGTTATTGGTAACTTTCTATGTTCTCGTGGTTAAAGCTTTAGTTTCATGGGAATCATTTCTTAGAGAAGCTTTGAGATTCATGATTTTTTTCAAGATTTAAGAGAACTCAAGAAATTATCAACCTTCATTATTAATAAAAACACCCCTCAGAAATTTGATTTCCTTGGGCAGGTTGAAATGGCATAAATCCTCGCTAGAAACTCTCCTAGAAATGTCCTTAATTAAGGACATGATATAGTTTATTAAAATATTATACTTTCATTCTCCCTTGTTGTTATAAAATATTTCTAAAATCTTGCCATTGGTGTTGCTATAGGGTATCTCTTTAACAATGGCCCCATTAGAGTGAAATAGCAGGTTACCAAATTTAGAGAAATGGTAAAATTTTTGGACACCCTTACTATATTTAGGAAAAGATTTTCAATTATTAAATAAAATATTTCTAGACCATTTGTAGTTGTCCTTTGTATCTTTTTTCAAACTCCTACTCTTTTAAACAACCAACAATAACTTATTTTCCTTATGTCTTTTTGGATTAAAATACTTTTGAATATCCTACCCAAAGAACCAACTAAAGATTATCTTTACCTTTCTCTTGTCTAATCTAAAAGGTTTGTGTATTATCATTGATTAAAAATAATTTAGAGTTCTTCCAGGAAGTTCATATCTGACACATATCTTCCTTGAGAATAACTAAGGTTGTAATCAACCAAGAAATCAAATGCATCATTTCCTTCCCTCAATATATGTTTTATTTTGACATTCCTCAATGAAGATAGCCTTCTTTTTTAGTGCTCTATAAGACTTATATTCTCTAGAGGAACGTTGCTTTATTATTAAGGATGTTAGCAATGAGGTTTGAGTCTGCTTCCATTATGAAATTTTCATCACCTAGCTCTTGAAGGATCTTAATTCCTTGCCACATAATCATTTCATTGACATAATTGTTAGAAGTTATTCCTATGTCTCTTTCAAAACCTTGAATCATTTCTCCTTAGTTGTTGCTCACTAGACCTCCTATCCTCGAGATACTAGGGTTTCCCTTAGAGAAACCATCCACATTACATTTCAGCCAATTTGACTCAGGAGGGTTCTATTTAGTCTCATTTTATTATACTAACCCAATTCATGTTGATTGGACTTTGATTTATATGCCAATTTTTTTCACTCTAGAGTCAATCATATTAAAGGGAAGGAAGTGCATTTAGGATAGGTAGTAACATTAACACTATTCCTTACCAGTCTTTTCAGTATATGAAATAATTCCTATTCTATTTTTCTCTCTTCTCTAAAAGTCCTATTATTCCTTTCCTTCTACAGGGTCCAAGCGATAGTAGGTAGAATTTGGAGCTATAGATTGTACATAACTAGGTGGTCTAAGTGATATTTTTTCCAAAGCCAAATCATATCTTTAATAGTATTCGATATTATCGATTGGGTTTGAAGAGATTGGAACACAAGACCCCATAGATCATTAGTCATAACACAACTTAGGAAAATATGGTTAGTTGACTCGCCATCCTTTTCACATAGCACACATCTATTAGTGAGATACAAACCTCTTTTAGATAAATTATCTAGGGTGATAATCTTGTTATGTGCCACCAATGACTAGAAACAATTTATCTTAGTCAACAATTTAGGCATCCAAACCATCTTCTATATAGGATCATTTCAACATTGTTTCTTGGGATAATAATGCAGATTTAATTATGAAGGAACTATTGCTGGTATGTTTCCAAATCCATCTATCCTCATTACTAGCTAAGAATAGCTAGGGGCTAGGTAGAAATCCAAATAGATCTACCATATCTTCTTTTCTTCCATTAGGGATTCTTCCCATTGCATGTTTCTTTTCCCAAAGATCATTTAGGACAATCCATCTAGCTTTACTCCCTTCCCAAAGTAAGTAATCTTCCACCTTCTCTATTATTGTTTTATTCATCCATTCCATCATTGGATTGTTCATGAGCACATCTTTCAATTGTCTCTCCTCTCTTGATAACTCTAACTAGAGGAAAGTATTTTTTCCATTTCCTATAAGTTTTCTACTCCCTTTTTTGAGAATACCTTTTGTCTTATTGATGGTTTTCCAAAGGAAGGAGCTTCCATTAGTACTATTATTTTCTAGTTTAGTACAAACCTTGATATGGGGTAAATATTTATCTCTATTTATACTAGCCCATCTTTACCTTAGTTATAAAGGCTCTATTCATTTCTTTGAATCTTATAATGCCAAGACCTCCATGAGAAACAAATTTGTGAAATTTATCCCATTTGACTAGAGATATTTTTCATTTGTCCTTATTATTCGCCCATAGAAAATTCATTTTTATTTTTCTAGAGTGTCTAAAATCTTACTTGACATGACATCCATTGACATGAAAAATATAAGGATTCTCTTAGAAGCTTAAGTTTACCTCAAAAACTTATAAAGTTCCAATTCCACCTTGTAAGTTTTTTTCTCAAATCTCTCTACAAGGCTATTCTAGAAGGATAGAGGAGGCTTGTTAGGGGAGAAAGTGAGACCCTAGTAAATTTTAGGGCTAGAGGATATTTCATAGTTAAGAAAAGAAAATATTTGAGCCTGTATGTCTCTCCTGGTATTAAAGAAGAAGAACTTACTTTTTTGAAGGTTAATGCTTTGTCATGAGACTCTAACATTATCATTTAGAAGGGCTTTCCATGTTTTTAAAAAAAAATTATAAGAGCTTTCTCAATCAGAACCATGTCATCAAAAAATTGTTGATGTGTCAAGCGAGGGAGCCTCGAAGAAACTTTGACTCCTTTTGGTTCTAGAATAGTGCTCAATCTATAGAGGTTTCTCCCTAAAACTTCTACAACCAAGATAAAAATATAGAGAGAGAAAGGGTCTCCTTATCTAATCCCAACCCCCATAGAGAAGAAACATGTTGGGGCCCCAGTGATCAGAACATCAAACTTGGTGGTTTTGACAAAGCTCATGATCATATTTAAAAATTTCCTTTTGAATAAAAAATTTTGAGAACTTCTTCCAAGAAAGTCCAGTTAATCCTATCATAAGCTTTAGAGATATCAAGTTTTAGAGCCATAGTGGATTAATTCATGAGTAGTTATAGCTACATCTATGGTATTCCTTCTAGAGACAAATCCTTCATGTTCTTTGGAGACTAATTTATCTAGAATTGGATTTAATCTATTCACCATAACCTTAGAGATAATTTTATGAGTAGTATTGTACAGCCTTATAGGTCTGTAATATAAAAAAGGAATTAAGGCTGTCCTTTTTGGGGATTGGGGTAATATACATATTGATTAGGTCTTTGGCTAACTTTCTCATTTTAAAAAAGTGACAAACCACATTGAAGACATCATTTCTCACTATCTCCCAATACTCTTAGAAGAAAGCAAGGGGGAAGGCATCAAGTCCATGAGATTTGAAGGCCTAAAAAGAAAAATTAACCCTTATAACTCCATCTTTATTGACTCTAGCCATAAGATTATAGTTATCCTCCTGAAGGACCAGTTGAGGAATGTAGCTATGAAGATCTCCTAGGTCCTAGAGATTATTGAGATTTCTTACTTGCATATATTGAGCCTTTAAATTTTTATTTTTTATAATAATAAAAAGATTTAAAATATTAAATCCATGATACCTTTGCCTTTTATTGCATATATTTTTTATTATACATGGTAGTAATATTACAATAATACTTTTATCAACTTGATAATAATTATGTAGATAGATATAAATTTTGGCAATATAGTTCATCTCATATGTGTGGTCCCAACTTTAAATGTATTTGCATATGTATGTATTTTATGTGATCTTATTTGTTATACACAATTTTTATATCACAATGAATGTATTTTCCTTAGATTTGTATAGCTTATTTCTTCTCATGACATTTTGTGATCAATATTATTGTAAAATGGCTATAATTATAAAGCTTAAATTTATGCTCAAATGTTATGCTTCTTATATTTTCTCTTTGTATTTAGCAAGGATTGGAGGTTTGTTTGTTGGTTCTTTCCTCCATGAGCATTGAACCAATATTATTATATTAATAATATATATGTGGCTAGCCAGTTTGGCCAAAAAAAAAAATTAAGTGTAGAAGGCTAATCCTTGCTCTAGTGACAAATTTATGGGTCCAGCCTACAATAGATAAAATAATTGTATAATGTATTTTATTCATCTTCAAAAGCTACTAAATCTTGTCATTAATTGAATTATAATAAAGTATTTATTACCCATTCTAAAGAAATGTTGTCTCATTACTCAATTTTTACTCCTATTTTGGTCTACACATCCCTAGCAATAACAAATTCTAAGTTAAGTTAGTTGATCACCCTAAAAATATAATAGAAGACCCAACATATATGTTTATTATCTTATAAATTTAAATTTATTTATTTATTATTTCATTATATTTATATTTCATAAATTGTTTCAAAACTTAACTAGTTTCCTTACAATTATATTATATGTAAATTTACTATTATACACTTAGTTCTTGAATTTGAATCCTTTTTTTTTGGGAAAAAACTCCTCCCATGTACATTTAGAAGTTGAAGACTGTCATATTTTTAATAAACAATGATAGTTTTACATTCATAAAATAAATTCAATAAATATTTTCCAACCTTCTAGCAAAATCATGTACATGGAATAGTGATTTAATGATATCTTTTCATGATATTATATATTTTAAATTCTTATAGATCTTTAAATTTTAAGACAAACTTTATTTAAATTTTTTGTTTACAATTGAAATGTGTGCCCAAGACCACTAATGTGGAACGCCTACATCAAAATATTTTGAATTCATCATATATTGAATTATCATAATGATATGTATACATTAAATACTAAGTCTTTTAAATTTCAAGACATGACTTACTCTCAACCTTTAAATTTATTATACATCTTTATGCTTATACAAAAGGCCCTACACTCTACTCCTCTTTGGTCTTATGCATTGGTGGAGAATGAACTTATGGAGGACAAATGGCCTTACTTTTGAGATGGTGGGAAGACCAGAATAATATAGAAGGATGATTATTTGGACTAGAAAATAAATTGTCTATTCTACACATAAAACTTGAAATACTAGTTATGAAATCATATTTTAAAATAAACCAATACCAAATTAACAAGTACTCCAATATTTAGAAAGGTGGGTGGATCCCGAGTCCCAAATTTCACTGCCAAAACCATTGAATTTCATAAAACTTAATTTCTTAACACTGATAACAATAAAATGTATATTTCCAATAATACACAGCAATTAAAGAAGAAATGAGAGATTGGTGTATTGTAACAGCAGATAGCAGCTCCCAGTGCTTGAAGGAAGGTACTTTTATTTTTGTTTGCGAAAAGCAAAAGAAAAATCATTGCTAAGAAAATGATATTAGATGTCTGTTTAAAAATATCAGAGAATCGGAGTTTACTAGTGTCCTCGTCGCTTGAGAACAAATAATAATGTAATAACGTCGATAAAAAAAATTATTGTATCACTCGATCAAAGAAATTTTTCTCATCCCGTTGTTTTAAGGGTACACCCATTGCCTTGCAGATGTTTACATAGATATTGCCGGCAATGTTTATAAGGGAATCGTCTATTGTTGATCACACTTTTCTAATGAATTGAAAACAAGGACATTGCATCCTATTTTTTCTTATTTGCTTACATGTGCTTTTAGTGATTCCTAATGGTTTGTCCCAGATGTCTTCTTCCTGCAGATGGACTCCTTTTCAATAGAGGTACTGGTACCGTAACAGGTAACTCTATTTCTTTTTCATCTTCATTCTCGGTTCCTTCTAATTGCTGTGCAGAGCTCCCTGATCCCCGACTGTTTCACGCTTTTCTATCTTTCTTATTCAAGGTTTGGGAACACATTTCAAAACCTTGTGTATATTTCTGTCTTTATTTCTTTGGACCCTCTTCTATCCAAAGTGTCTTTGATTTAAAGTGCGTTGTAAGATGACCCTATCACCCAAAGTTCTTACGGCCTTAGTGGCCTCTTTCTTTCTCTAATATTTCTCTATTCTAATTGGTATTGAAAGCAATAGGTTATAGAAGGCTTTTCAAAATCCTTTTTATGTTTTATCTAAGTTTTTATTAGTTAACTTTTAGGGGTTGCAGGGAGGATACCTCCTAATTCTACTTCTGAAGATCTTAGTTTTCTTAAGAGGGGTTTCAGATGTCTCTATTTTATTTAATAGGGGCACTTCCATTCTTTTGGAGGGGTCTTAGTTAAATGATCAGTTTGGGTTGTTCCATTCTGTGGTGCTAGTACGTAATTGTTGTAGGTTTTTTATACCCTATATCTTTTAGTGAGCATCTATTGGGAGGTTTTTTTTTCTTGGAAAGTTTTATCTTGGAAGTTGTATTCTTTTGGGAGCTCTATTCTCTAAAAAAGGTGGTTCTCTCATTATGGTCATATGGCAATCCAAGATTTCTATTACTCTTGAGTCTTGGTCTCAGAACTGGTTATTCATGTTGGAAGGTTTTTTTTTTCTTGGAGGGTTTTATCTTGAAGGCTACATTCTTTTGGGGGCTCTATTCTCTATAGAATATTGTTCTCTCAATCTAATCATGTGACAATTTAAGATTTCTATTGTTGTTGAGTCTTGGTCTCAAAACTAGTTGGGTTATTCAAGTTTTTTGAACTAGATTGTTGGGTGTGCTCTATTATTGGTCTCCTCAAGGCTGCCCTAGAGGGTCCTAAGTGGATTGTTTCTTGTAAGATGACCTTTTAGGTCACTATGAGATTCCTCTATTTTCGCATTTCTTTTGATGGTGAAGGACAACGCTACAAGAATATGGATCTTTTTCCACTAGAGTGTGCTTGTGAGAGGTCTATTCTGCTTCTATTCCTATTGAGAAGGATTTGGAACCCTCTTGTCCTCTAATGGAGTTCAGGTTTTTCATTTTCCAAATTTTTGGTGGACTTCCATTCTTAGTTATGTTGGTTTATGGTACCATGACAAACCTTAGATGACTTTTTTCTCTTCGTGATGTTAATTTTAGGGGCGTGTTTCTCTTTTGTGGGCTTAGTTCCCTTTTGGGCCATACTAAAGGGCATATTGTCGTCAGTGTAAGTTTTAAAGGACTTTTGTTAGTTTTTTCCTATTTTTGGTTGTAAAGTGATGGTTGTTTTAGCAATCTTTGAAGGTTTAAGACAAAATTCTTGAAGGTTTGGGGTCTTTGTGAAAACCCTACAAGGTTTTGGGTTCCTTTAAAAAAACCACTAGACTTTTCCTTCAGTTCCTACACCTTCTAACTTGGTCTTACTTTAATGTACTAGTCTAGATTGAGCTAGTCCCTCTTCATAAATAAACTTAATCATAACTTTAACTCTACTAAAAATTTAGGTTTCAAATTGGGTAAGGCTAGCTAAACATGTTCCTTATTCTACCTCTAAATTTATAACCTTATTAAACCTAAACCCTACTTCTAAAATTAAGAAAAACTTGTTCATGTAAATAATTATTCAATATTTACACTTACTTAAGTTTACTTAGGTTAATGCATTATTTTAATATTTATTTATTTATTCAGCTAGGAGTATGCGTACTCTTGTGAGTTCTCATGTTGACAACATAGTAGTTCGCACCTCTTTTATGCACATAGTGTCTACAACACAAAAGTTAGTACACTAATTAAGCACATAGTGTCTACAACATCTCCACTTGAGATACACCTCATCATTCTTATCCTATCATCTAGAATGATGGATAAGATGTGTGCTTAGTTATCATACTTATCTTATCTCCTAGTTCTTTCTAGAGACATTCTAGGTGTTTCCTGAGAGGTCTTTATATATAGGCACTCTTAGTATGTACACTCATCACATACAATATAGAGAAATGTATGAGGACATACTTTGATATATTGATCATACTCCTTTTTGGTCTATAGTTATGCTTGTGTTCAAGTTTTACGATCTTGGGTGAATCTTTTCCTAAGGAAAATTCTTACATGGTATCAGAGCTCCTGGAGAATCTCTCTTCACATAGTCGTTTGCGACCATTGTTGCTTCGTCACCTCAGCCTAAATCTAGAGTATTGCAAAAATTGGGAGTGTCTAGAATCATATCTAACCTCGCCATTGTGTCCAAAATGTCAGTTCGGTGAAAATCAGCTATAAAGTTGCCTATCCTAGGCCAAAGTTGATTGTGAGGCAAAAAAATTTTGCAAACTGGCACCCGAAGGACCAATTTGCAGAATTGGTATGATCATTTCAGATCTATACATTTAGTTTTCAGATCTACATTTCTTTCATCTGCATCTCTGCTTTTTTTTTGGATTTGCATTATTTTTTGAAAAAAAATTGACCATCAGGCCATAGGAGAGATTTTTTGCAAGTGAAGATTAGTGCTTGTTGGTACAAATCAGATATTTGCATCACATTCAGAAGGTCAAAAAAATCTAAATAAGATTTTGTTTCATCCAAATCGGACATCTGAGGCAAAATCTAGAGCCATTTGATTTTTGGAGGCACGACGGTGGCGATTCAAAAAAAATAATAGTAGTAGCGATTTTCAAATAGTGATATTTCCCCATATGGACTCCTTTTTGCAAGCAATTTTTTTTTTCGAGGTAGAATTTCATGATCTACACATTGGTGCAAGTGGTTTGAGATCTCTATTCCTAAATTTTTTTGCAACTTGCAAATCCTAATTTTTTCCACTACAAAATGCTTTGTATGGGCTCATCTAGACTCCAAATCAGGTTCTATTTTTTTTGAAGGTGCATTTTTTAATCTACTTTCCAAATTTGTAATCATATTATAAGTTATGTGGATAGAAATATTGCTTTTAGAAATAGGCCCTAAATTGGCAAGTGGCTACCAAGTGCCTAAATCATACATTAGGGGGGATTCTTTGATTTGTTTTGCATCTTTGGGGGTTCCATTGATTAGTCCATCATGGAAGAGGAAGATTTGATTATCTTGACACCAGCTAACTATCAGGAATGGAGTCAATTGGTTATCCCATATCTTAGTCAGCATAATGCCCTACCATATGCAAGAGGACTTACCTAAAATATAGACACAAGTGCCCTCATTTGGCATACTCCCTTTCTACTTATGGATATGGAGGTTATGGATTCACTTGAGGACATTAAGTCATCTGATCCCTATATTTATTTAATTCATCTTTGGGAGATGTAAGAAGATCCACACATTCCTCCTTTCCCAAAAGATCTAATACCTCCAATTGCAATTACATCCTCTCCAAATAAGATCACACCTCTAAATGCTCCTATTTCTCCTACTGATCCTATTCTAGCCATAGATGCTTTGGATTTAGTGCAACAAGACCCTTTATGTCTTCCTACTTGCCTTCATGCGACGATGACTTCTCACCATTTTAGGCTTGTTCATGGAGTCTCACATTCAAGATGTGGAGGACATCATAGATTATATTCATCTTCTTTTTTAGGTGAATTCTTCATCTTTTTCCATAGTGACAGATTCATGTACTTCAACACAATAGGGCACACTTTGTCTTCCAATTCCAGCCTTAAGTGATGACTTCTTGACTGACATTTCAGGTTTGTTACTGGAGTCACACATAGCAGACTTGGGAGACTTCTTTCATGATATTCTACTTCTCTTTGATGAGAAAAATCCTTCTATAGTTGTTGCGAGGGCTCACTCTAACCCTCATGTCTATTCTCTACATGATCAATCTTTACAAGTTGGCGTGATTGTGGATACTTATGTACAACATCTACAAGAGGTATCTTTGTCATTTGAGAAGATTGTTGGTTTCTCAAAATAGGTTATACATCACTCCTTGCTCAATTTGCACTTCTTCTCAATAGTTATGGAAGGAGCCATCATCAGTATCGACATAGGGACACTCGAGCACGTTTCAGAGACATTGTTCATCATAGAGATTCTTTCTACATACAGGGGACGCATCTCACAAGTACCTTTGCCATTGTTTCTTCCAAAGGGGAGGAACATCATCCAACAGTAATGAATCGGCTTCTATAATGGAGCATTTCTCACTAATCGGCACATTACCTTTAGTGAGGGGGGGGGGGGGGGGGGGGGGAGGAACTACCTTGTCTCCTTCTTCTTCTCTTTTTTGGGGGTGACTTTTTCATTTTTAGGGATTTTTTCCTTCTCATTCTCTCTTGTATATACTTGATGTATGTTGTAATGGGGGGGTCTTGATTACTCCATCCATCCATGCATCCTATTTTTATCTCTCTTTTTGGAGAAGGGTTTTTCCCATGAGGTTTTCCCTCTTTCTCTGCTTTATGAGAGATTGCATTTCATTATGTACGTGGGTACCTAACATGGCCTAGTAGCCAAGCCCATTATGTATTCATCCTAGTTTTCATAAGCTTAAGGGAATTCCCCTAAGTTGCACTTAAAGGGGGGGTGTTGGTGTAAATAATTATTCACTATTTACACTTACTTAAGTTTACTTAGGTTAATGCATTATTTCAATATTTATTTATTTAATCACCTAGGAGTATGCATACTCTTCTGAGTTGTCATGTTGACAACATAGGAGTTCACACCTCTTTTATGCACATGGTTTCTACAACACAAGAGTTAGCATACTAATTAAGCACATGGTGTCTACAACATCTCCACTTGAGATACACCTCATCATCCTTATCCTATCATCTAGAATGATGGATAAGACATGTGCTTAGTTGTCATGCTTATCTTATCTCCTGGTTCTTTCTAGAGACATTCTAGATGCTTCCTAAGAGGCCTTTATATATAGGCACTCCTAGTATTTACACTCATCACTTATAATACAAAGCAATATATGAGGACATACTCTGATATATTGATCATACTCCTTTTTGGTCTACAATTGTGCTTGTGTTCAAGTTCTATGATCTTGGGTGAATCTTGCCCTAAGAAAAATTCTTACAAAACTAAATATAATAATAACCTCATTCAAATCCCAACTAGAAAAACTCAAACCTGAATTTAACCTTAACTTTGATCCTAAACCTATATTTAACTCTAACCATAACCCTTAACTTAAATGAATTATAAATCTTGTTTAATTAAAATTCTAGTTGAATGATTATTCTAAACACAACTATATCTTGATGTTTATCCTAATATCGTAATGTCAAGTCTAATTAGTCTACTTACTTACCTTACTCCTAATTAACTAAAAATTAAAGAACCCTAACCCTAACCTCAACCTTACATCCCTAACTAAAACTTAACCTCAATTCTAATTTTAACAATAATTATAACTTGAACTTCAATGCTAACTATATGTTGAAAATGCTAATTATAGCTTTAGCTCTGAGTCTACGAAGAGTGAGAAAAGGCCCACCAAGAGGAAGAGGCCACACCAGGACACTGGAAAGAAGGCATTCTCTAGCCCACCTATCCCCTCACACATCTCAGACACCCTAGAAGTCATCCCATCCCTAAATAGAAGCGGGGGTTTAGGAGGACATCACCTCCCTAATGAAAGGCACTCCCAAAGGTGGGGAGAAGAAAGGGAAGCATAGCCATGGACAAAGCAAAAGCAAGGCTTGGTTGGAGATGCTGGAGTATTCGATGAAGGAGATTGCAGATAACCACATTGGCATTTGCTAAAAATTTGATAGCTTGCAAAAATTCTCCATGAAGGTCATGTACTCTACTTCCAACACCCTTCATTTCTAGTAGGTGAACAAGGATGAAAAGGATTTGGGCAAGGAGAGTGAAACCACCCACTCCATTTACAGTTTCCAAGTGGAGGATTGGCTGAAGATGCTCCTTGTTAAACCTAGCAAAGAGGAGGGGGTGGACTTAAACATGGAGGAGCCTGAGGAAAAGAAGAATGAGGAATGAGGAAAGAAAGTGAGCAACTAGCCTTGGTTCTATTTTTTATGTTTTTATGTTTTGGATCCCTCTCAACTTGGTGCCCTACGAGGAATTTTTATATATGTATATGATCTAGTACTAGACTAATAGTAACAATATGTCTCCTTCTTGCTAGTATGTTTTTTTGTTTTATATGTTGGTTAGAAATAAGACTAATGGTGAGGATTGCTCTATTTTGGAGCTTTTCTTTATTTATTTTTTGAAGTATAAAATTGTTATTGGTTAGATAGGTGAGAGGTAGCCTCTGACTGATTCTTTAGCCTTTTTGTACTCCAGGGTCAACCCTCCTTTCTTTTGGCTTCTATTTAATACTTAAAAAACTATATTTTGAACCCTTACCCAATCATCCCATCAAAATTATATTCATTCCAATAGTTTGAATAAAGACTATCTATCTATCTATCTATCTATCTATCTATCTATCTATCTATCTATCTATCTATCTATCTATCTATCTATCTATCTATCTATCTATCTATATATATATATATATATATATATATATATATATATATATATATATATATATATATATATATATATATATATATATATATATATATATATATATATATATATATATATATATATATATATATAGTTATAGTTATTGCTTCTATTAAGCTGCTTTGGAGGTGTGATTTCAATTGATGGTAGAGAAAATGGGGGAATTAGTGGGGAAAGGTAAAAGGATTTTAGGGGAATTAGGGTTAGATTCTCTTGGTTCTACTAAAAGGAAGAAGAAAGTGAATATGAAGAAGAGAAAGAAGTGATTGAAGGGTAGGGGAAGCAGAGTTGGAAATAAAAAATTAGGTGGTTATGTCCCAATTTTCTCTCCCTCTCCATGTACAGTTCAAAATGAGCTAAGTTCTCCTATAGAAAAAAAAAAAGATATACAGATAATTCAGGATGATGAGTCATTAGAACATAATTTATACATCTCTTTAGGGAAAGAGACTCAAGGTCATTTGGGGAGGAAAAAGAGAAGAGAAAGGTGAGGATCCCAATGTTGCAAGTGGTTAATGAGAAGTTTAACATCAAGCTTACTTGAGGATGATATCAATGATCTAGTTGTCAACCCTCCTTGTGGGTTTTTGAAAACATCTAAAGCAGTTTCCCTCTACCTTTTCAATCCCTCAAAATATTGAATTCAAAATGCAAAACTCTTGAAAGGAAAACTGAGGAGATGCAGAATAAAAGGCATGAGAAATTATAGAAGGAGAAGGAGGATGAGTAGAAGGGGAACCTAGAGATTATTGAATAAATGAAGAAGATAGATAATTTGGAAAGAGTGCATGAAGATGCGTTGACCGAATGCAAAGGTTTTCTACAGTGGAGTGTATGAATAGGGTGGTGGGTAACTCAGACTAGGGTAAGAAGGTCAAGCTGGTGCTCGGCCTAGAGGAAGAAGAGACAAAAGAGGTTGATGCTAGACCTAAAAAATGAACGAGTTCCAATATCAGAAGAAGCATAGGAAAGAGAGTTAGATGGACTAGAAAGACATCAAAGAGGTCACAAAGAAGATCGAAAGAATTCAATAGGAGCTAAAAGATAAGTTGGAAGAATTAGCCTAGCTTCTTCTTCCTTACTATTGTCTCTTTTTTATTTATTTTCTTTAGTTAGGTTTTTTTTTTTTTTTTTTTTTTTTTTTTTTTTTTTTTTTTGTTTCTGTTGATCTCTACTAGTCAGAGCACTATTTACTTTGGAACATTTTTTTTTTTTTGTTTCTATTGATCTCTACTAGTCAGAGCACTATTTACTTTGGAACTTATAATTTTCAATCTTTTTGTAAAACAATTGGGATTTAAAATTCCTATAAGAAACCTATTTTACCCTTGATGGAAAACTAATTAAATAAGTATTAAAAATAAAATTTGTAATTAATAATTTTATTTATTTTTAACATTTTTTATTTATAATTTTGATTAATCAATCATTATCATTACTTCTTATTCTTATTTTAGTTAGTATTAAATTAGGAGTGACTGTTAAAATTAATGTTTTGACCTTTAATATAAACTTTATTTGTCATCTAGCACATTTTGTTCTTAAATGTTTTAAACCCAAGACACTTCATCTTGCATGGAACCATCAAAGAAGTTCTCATTCATAATTTTTTGAGTGTAATCCCTCATGATGACATAGATAATATTGTGAAGACCGTCCAAAAGATCATTCTCCTCATTAGTAAACTAAACAATTTATCTTATTTTTCTACATTAATCTAAACCTCTCTAACTTTTTCCTTTAGCTGAGACTTTTAAGGAAAATATCCAATTACACTTTTCAGCTTACTAATCAAATTGAACATTGTAGTTGCATAAACATTTACCTTCCATTATCTAAAAAGGGGGATTTAAACTCTAGATTTAAAGGGGGATTTGAGGTCCTCCTGACCTCAAACCTTAAGTCCATTTGGCAGCGGGAATATGAGTGGAATAGGCATGAGTAAATTCTTTAAAAAATTGAATTTCCTGTTTGGGTGTACCAAATTGAAATTGTGAATAGGAATACGTATTCCAATTTTGACCCTAAAATGAGTTTTTGCAATTCCACCTAAATAGATAGATTTAGAATACGTATTCCTATTCTAATTTTATTTATTTTAGAATCTTTTAAATAGAATGTAAATATCCTAGAACATTTCATTTCGTATACATCTTGATCTAATCCATAACAGTTCCTTCTATAGCTGAAAAAACTTCAATCTACTCAGTAGACTTGTACACTCACTCCTTAATTCTACTCTCAATACGAAGACTTTTACATGTAGTGATACCTAGTCATGAAGAGCCTTCAGAATGTGAAAGAATAGCATGTGAAAGTAGGCATACTTGAATCTATTGTTCTTCCTCTTCTATTCATTGTATTTGAGAAACTTGGTTGAAAGGTTAAAGCTTGGCTCTCTGGTTTTAATCGTAAAAGCATTCACATTAGATTTTTCTAAGTTATAATTTTTTATTAGTTGGAGCCAAGCTCACTCGGCATCTATTGTTGTTGAGCATTTCCTTTAGAGCCGAGCATACTCGGCATCTATTGCTGTCGAGCTTTTCTTTTCAAGTGTCAAGCTCTTCTTTGTGCTGAGTTAATTCGACACCTATTGCTTGTCACTCAGCACCATCAAGTGCCAAGCAAGTGCCGAGTAAATCTGGCACTTGGCACCTTCATGTGTCTGAGCACTTTTTCAAGTGCTGAGTTAAATTGTTTAGGTTTAGGGTTGTGAGTTTAAGTTTGATTTTAATATATTTCTCACATGGTATTAAAGCTTTGAGGCCCCACATCCACAGTGAGTTAGGGCATTTGTTTTCTTGGGATATTTGACATGGCAGGAGATGCAGGAAAGATATGGCAGCAACCACCATCCTTTAATGAACAAAATTATGATACATGGGCAAAGAAGATGAAGACCATAATGGTTGCAAATGATTTGTGGGAGTTTGTGGTCAATGGATTTGATGTGACTAATCCAACTCAGTATGCTGCCCTCACAAATGCACAGAAGACTTATTTGAAAGAGTCAAGGAGGAAGGATGCTAAGGCATTAAGTCTTATTGAAGCAGCAATGACAGAGAAAATTTTCCCAAAGATTGCAGCAGAAAATTATGCAAAGGAAGCATGGGATATCCTTGAGACAAACTTCAAGGGGACTGATAAAGTCCATACTGTAAAGCTACAGAACATCAGGAGGGAGTTTGAGAACCTTGAGATGAAGGAAAATGAATCAGTTGCAGACTTCAGTTCAAGGACCTCCAATGTGATTAACCAATTGAAGTCAAATGGAGAAGACTATCAAAAGCAGAGGATAGTGGAGAAGATATTGAGGAGTTTACCTCATAAATATGACAATTTGGTCATGACCATAGAAGAGGCAAAAGACCTCACTGTTTTGACAATGGATGAGTTGATGGGTTCCCTTCAAACCCATGAGCATAGGATCAATAGATCTACTTCTTCATCTTCCCAAGAGCAAGCATTCAAGGCTTAGTCAAATCCAAGAGGAAGGGGGAGAGGAAGAAATGGCTCAGGCAGGAACTCCAGAGGTAGAGGCCGAGGAAATGGAGGACAAAGAAATGTTGCAGCAGAAAGCTCAGGAAGAGCAAATGGAGCAAGTAGCTCACAAAATACTTCAAGAGGAGGTAAGAAAAACTACAACTTAAATAAGAGTAATGTAGAATGCTACTACTGTCATAAATATGGGCATTATGCAAATGAATGCTGAAAGAAGCAGAATGATCAGTCAGGACAAGCAAATGTGGCTGATGTGAACATGGGAAGTGGACCCAATGTTGCTGCCTTCATCATGTGTAATGTTGGTGAAGAAGGAAGCCCTGAGGTTTGGTACCTTGATAGTGGATGTAGAAACCACATGAGTGAAAATGAAACCTTGTTTTCATTCATTGACAAGAGTTTCAAATCTGAAATTAAAATGGGTAACAATGGAACCCTACCAGTTGTGGGCAAAGGATCTATTATGGTCCGCACCAAGAAAGGTGAGAAAAGAAAAATACAAAATGTGTATTTCGCCCCTGGTATGAAGCACAATTTGATGAGCATTGGTCAGCTCATTCAAAATGGATACAAAGTGCTGATGGAGAATGACATGTGTGTCATTCATAAAAAGGATGGGAGCAAGAAATTACTTGCAATAGTTCAAATGACAAAGAATAGAATGTTTCCCTTGAGGATAGAGACATGTTTCTCATCTCAAGTTGGTGTTGCACCTCCCACACAATCAGTTCTAAGGAGTGTGATTGAAGACTCCTCATGAATATGGCACCTCAAGTATGGTCATCCAGGCTATGCTGGTTTAAATTTGTTGTCAATAAAAGAATGGTAGATGGTTTGCCACGTATAGGAAATTCATGTGACAAGTGTGAGGCTTTTATTTTGGGTAAGCAACATAGGCTTCCCTTTAATTTTAGAAATTCTAGGAGGGCTAGATATCCATTAGAGTTAGTGCATACTAACCTAGTCGGTCCTATGCAAGTTACTTCCATTGGGGGGAGTACTTATTTTATGACATTCATAGATGATTTCAGTCGTAGGACATGGGTGTATTTCTTAAAGAATAAATCTGAAGCATTTGATAAATTTGTAGAATTTAAAGCCCAGGCTAAAAGAGAATGTGGACACTATATCAAGGTTGTTAGATCACAATAGATGAGGGGAGTATAACTCCAATACTTTTGTAAACTTTTGTAGAAAACATGGCATAAAGAAAGAGCTCACAACCAGGTATACACCATAGCAGAATGGAGTGGCTGAAAGAAAGAACAAGACCATTGTTGAAATGGCAAGGAGCATGATGAAAGAGAAAGGTCTCCCAACTGAATTTTGGGGAGAGGCTATGGCAATAGTAGTTTACCTAATTAATAGGTGTCCTACAAAGGCAGTCCGTGACAAAATTCCAATGGAAGCATGGTCACGAACAAGATGGACAGTTGAACACTTAAGGGTGTTTGGATGTGTTGCATATGCACATGTGCCTAAAGAGAAAAGGTAAAAATTTGATGACAAAGGTGTGAAATGAATTTTCGTAGGGTATAGCCCAGAATCAAAGGCATACAGATTGTATGACCCATTGAACAACAAGATGATGCTTTTAAGAGATGTGGAATTTCTTGAAAATCAGTCTTGGTATGGTTCAATTGATGAGTCTCTAAGCACTTCTAGTAAAGTCCCAATTATGAGTGAGGAAGATGCTGATGAATAGCAAGAAGAAGGAGCAAATAGAAGAAAAGGCAAGCAGATTCAGTCATTGTCGAGCTCCTCTAGGCATGACCGAGTGTCAGTGCCGAGTACCAGTGAAGACTGACCAAGTCGGCAATGCAGCAACAATGAAGATTCCAATCCCACACTCTCCTCCCTGTTACCAAGAAAGACCAAGAGTCTTAGGGAGTTATACCAAGATAAAAGGTATGAAGATTATGATGAGAGTGTTAATTTTGCATTATTTTCTCATAGTGATCCAATATATTTTGAAGAAGCTATTAAGGAGAAGAAATGGTGTAATGCCATGGATGAGGAAATAGATGCCATAGAAATGAATGAGACATGGGAGCTAACTGAATTGCCTCCAAAGAAGCAAGTGATTGGAGTGAAATGGGTCTATAAGACCAAATGCAATGCTAAAGGAAAGATTGATAGGCATAAGGCAAGGCTGGTAGTCAAGGGCTACAAACAACAGTATGGAAGAGATTATGATGTGACCTATGCCCCAGTTGCAAGAATGGAAACCGTGTGTGTTGTCATAGCAATTGCAGCTCAACACAAATGGAAGGTATTTCAAATGGATGTGAAGTCTGCCTTCCTAAATGGTTTATTGAAGGAAGAAGTGTATGTGGAGTAGCCACCTGGTTATGAAGTTGCAGGTGAAGAGAATAAAGTATATAGATTAAAGAGAGATCTTTATGGGCTCAAGCAAGCTCCACGGGCATGGTACAGTAGGATTGACTCATATTTGATGAGAAATGGCTTTAGCAAAAGCAATGGTGAGCCTACTCTCTACATCAAGGCAGCAAATGGTAATGTATTGATTATTGTCTTGTATGTAGATGACTTAATTTTTATTGGAAATGATAAGGCTCTAATCGGTGAGTTTAAAGAGGCCATGAAAAGTGAATTTGAAATGATAGACCTTGGTCTCTTGAAATACTTTCTAGGCATAGAAGTAAAAAAAATGCATGATGGCATCTTCATCTCTCAAGAAAAATATGTAGGGTAGATCTTGGAGAGATTTAAAATTCAGAATAGTAAGGTAGCCCCCACACCAACAACAGTAGGTCTGAAGTTGAGCAAGGAAGACTCTAGCAAAAGAGTGGATCCAACACTATACAAGAGTATGGTTGGAAGTTTAATGTAATTGACTGCAACTCGGCTAGACCTAATCCATGCAATAAGTCTAATTTCCAGATTTCTGGAAACACCAAAGGATTCCCATTGGCAAGTGGGAAAAAGGATCCTAAGGTATGTGAAAGGTACCAAGGGATTTGAAATTTTGTATACTGCATCAAATGAATTCAAGTTGGTAGGTTGTACTGATAGTGATTGGGCTGGATGTTTAGGTGATAGGAAGAGCACTTTCAATACATGTTTCATATGGGATCAGGTGTAATTTCATGGGCATCCAAGAAGAAACCTATTGTTGCTCAATCTACAACAGAGGCTAAATACATTTCAGCAAATGCAGCTGCATGTCAAGCAATTTGGCTAAAGAGGATCTTGACAGATTTGAATGAAAGGCAAGAGGATGGAACCACAATTTATTGTGACAACATCTCATCAATTGTATTATCCAAGACTCCAGTCTTCCATGGGAGAAGCAAGCATATTGAGATCAGATATCACTTCATCAGAGAGTTGGTGGAGAATGGGGATATCAAAATAAATTTTTGTAAGTCTGAGCAGCAACTAGTAGACATCTTCACAAAGTCATTAGGCATTGGAACTTTTGTACACTTTAGAGAGAGTCTTGGTGTAGTTGATTTGGATCAGTTGTGATCCTTGTTTTTTTGGCTCAGGACAAAGGGGGAGTGTTGGAAAAATTAAACGTTGAAGAGCCAGCAGGTTGTCCTCGAGCCCCACGCCCATCTACCCTGTCAGATCACCGCAGGCATCCATGAACGGCAGGCATTTTTTTTTGGTAGGTAAGTTTTGAAATTTGAACGTTGAGAGGGAAAGGAAGAATGTGACAATAGGAATGTTTATTCATTCACTAAGAGAGTTTGCAGATCAAGTAGATCAGAGAGAAGTTGCAGAGCTAAGCAGAGAAGGAAGAAAGAAAGAAGTTTGTGCCTACAGTTGTACGTGCTTCCCCTATTCACTCTGTAAGTTTGTCATTGTTGGATTCATCCTGTTGAAGCAGTGATTGCTCCAGGCACCATTGAATGTAGCCATTAGAGCTGCAAGTTTAAGGTTTAAAGTTTAAAGTTTATTGAAAGTTTGAAGTTTTAACATTTTAGGGTTTTCTGGTTGAAGCCGAATGCTCCCAGATTTTGTAATAGTTTAAATCTCAGTTGAATAGAAAAGAAAGTAGGCATACTTGAATCTATTGTTCTTCCTCTTCTATTCATTGTATTTGAGAAACTTGGTTGAAAGGTTAAAGCTCGTCTCTCTCGTTTTAATTGTGAAAGCATTCACGTTAGATTTTTCTAAGTTATAATTTTTTATTAGTTGGAGCCGAGCTCACTCGGCATCTATTATTGCCAAGCATTTCCTTTGGAGCTGAGCATCTATTGCTGCTGAGCTTTTCTTTTCAAGTGCTGATCTCCTCTTTGTGCCGAGTTCACTCGGCACCTGTTGCCTGTCATTCGGCACCATCAAGTGTCCAGCAAGTGTCGAGTAAATCTGGCACTCGGCACCTTCATGTGCCGAGCACTTTTTCAAGTGCCGAGTTAAACTTTTAAGTTTAGGGTTGTGAGTTTAAGTTTGATTTTAATATATTTCTCACAATAGAATTATCACATACAGTGTAAAATAGTAGAGAAAATACTCTATTTCAAATGCTTCTACATGGACTGAGAAAAGAACTAGGCAATGAATTTTTTGAAAATTGAAGTTTTGCAAAACATGTTTAACGGCATATGCTTAAGCTGACGGCTAAAATATCAACAAAGAGAACAAGAAACTTGTCTAAAGATTTTAGAAAAGTAATACATAATTTCTATTTTGAATAGTATAATCCACTCCTTTACGGATTTTAAAGACTTGAGAAGGAAAAATGTTTTCTGATGCAACTAGAAAAAAAGAAATTCTAGGAAGCTTTTGATCTACACATCGTAAGCATAGTAAACGAGTCACTAACCCTAATTCTAATTCTAATTATATACATGAAAGAGCTTAGAATACTTTTAAGCCTTGAGAAGCTAAAAGTTTGACACATTAAAAGTCTTTTGATCTGGATATTTTGATCACAGTAAAAGCGCCTTTTCCAGAATCATTACAAATTATAGCTTCATTGCAGTCTTTGAGGTCGTCAAGAGCGAGATATTGTTTCTTGGTGGTGGCCCAGTTGGCCTTGGAATTGTGAATCCATACATATGGCTCACCATTTCCACTGAAAAGAGCCGCGCTTTCTCCTCGTCGAGAATAGTTGTCGCGTATCTTGCTATGGTTGAGCATATTAGTGCATCCAGGCTGCACTGTGTAGGATTTCTCCACCATGCAACCTGCTCGAATCTGTACTTCCACAAAACCTTCAGTCAGGTTTCAAACATCTGTCTCTCCACCGCTCCTCCTCAGAGCAAAGCATGTCAATAAAAAACACATCTTTAACCTTGTCCTAGCTTGCTTACAGTCTCTGCAACAAATCCAGAAAGTTTTGTGAAATGCAAGGGTTTTGAGGGCTTTTATAGAAATTTTGGCGCTAAGAGTAAAGAAGAGAAGGTTGTTATTAAATGATGGGTGTTAGTTATAAAGAGCATCTGGAAAGCTTGGGAAGCTGTTAAACCTTGGCTTTGTTGGGCTAGTGATGAGTTTTGCAATGGGTTGTCCTTAAATCAACATAACATTTGGTGGTCTCCCCTGTTTGCCTTCTAGGGTACTCCTCTTGCCAAGACTCAAGGTGCCAGTGCTCTGCATTTCTTTAAATGTGGCATCCGCACTACCAAGGACATTTTTTCAAGAGTCACCATGAATTTTGGCTCATGGGACGATATGCAAGTTCAATACCGCCTTGTTCGTGTTGATCACCAGACTTATGACCTTCTGTTGTCTTCCATCCCTGTGCACTTACTTCATAAAGTGGGGATTCAGTCTATTCATCCTTGGTGGTATGATTGGAAGTGGTTTCCTGCCACTCCATTTACCAATTATAAGCCCAATATGGGATACAGATGGGTTTCGGCCCACCTTCCGATGGTGGATACGCTTAATCAACGGTGGCATTTGCATTCTTCGCTTTCTCAATGGAGAAAACGGTTCGACACCATTTGGAGTGCCATTACAGAACCTAAGATTGCTCACTTTGCTTAGTGCCTTGCCTTCCAAGGTCTTCCTCTAGGGCCTCAGCTCAAGCATATTGGGGTTCCTGATCCCAGATGCCCCTTCTGTGGCCAACCTGAGTCCTTTTTGCATATTTTTTGGTTTTGCAAGTGTGCTCAGAATTATTGACACTGGATTCATGACTTTTCAAGCCTTTCAGGCCCGAACCTTTTTCATGGCACATGATCCTACTGGGTGATTCCCCCAGATTTCCTCGAAAGTTCTCCCAGATTTGGCATACTTTCAGGATGGAAATTTTGTTTTCTCTATGGAAAGATAGTAATGAAGTTTTATTCACTCACAGTTTTTTGGATGTTAACATTGCAATGTACACTAAGGCATGCATTTGTAACAATGTCATTATGTAGATACAGGTGCAAGCTAATAAAGTTGCCTTGGAGGTTGCCCACTTACAGAAATTGTTAAATCATTGGGGCAATGCTCCTTGCACCATTGCCAGAGTGCCTTTGGATGCCTCGGCTGATGCCTCCTTGTCTCGCGGTCACCGTTCTTGACGCCAGTCCTCTGGCCGCCATTCACACATGCCACGCTCCCAGCGGTGGTCATGGCAGTTGGAGGTGTTGCTCCGCTACCCCACCGCGTGGTGGTTCTGGCTGGTCCCTGGCTCCTCCCCCTAGGCGAGCTTCTGGTCGATCTTCGGCTCCTCCCCCTAGACGGGTGCACTCTAGCAAGTTTCCTCGGCTGGCCTTGGCAATTTCTCCTCCGCAGGCAGACAAGAAGGATGCGGAGACTGCGACTACCCCAGATCCTACAGATCCTGCTGACGGATGGACTGTTCCCAATCCGCCTCACAATCCCACTGTTGCGTGGGGATTTCCTAATAAAGATGATCCTCCTTCCTCTGCTGGTACTACCTTGGCAGCTTGAGGTTGTTTAAAATGTTTTTTTTTTATGAATAGTTTCTAGTTTCTGGCTGCGGCCATCTTGTTTATTCCAGCTTCGACCGTTTGATCTCATTTGCGGGGTGATCCTGTATCCCCCAGCCCTTTTTTGTGAATTGTAATCTTAGTAAATTTTATTAATTGAAAAGGACTATTCATCAAAAAATGATGGGTTTTATTGGAAATCGATATTTTAATTATCCTAGAAAACTGTTGTGCTTAATGTACATGTTATGTAATGGGTTTTATATTAAAATTGGCAAAGAGATAAGAGAAGAAGAGTCTATGGCCATTACCCTATTAACTATGGTGGACGGGCTTCTCAATTGTTAACTTTTATCTTAGAAACATAAAGATGTAGGACAAATCTTGTCTTGGAACTATAAAGATGTTGGGCAAATATTGTTTGGAACTATAAAGATTTATATTGAATTATGTTGTAAAAGAATTCTAAAAGCCTTAGAACTATAAAGGTCTGCATTGAATTATAGTGTAAAAAATATAGTTTAAATGATAATAGAAAGTATTTAATTTTGTTGTAAGGATAGTTCCATCTTTCTTTTAAAATTATGTAAATGTCATTACAAATATTTAATGTAGGGCAAGTCAAATATAATATTGAGAGACTCTAATTTAAATCTATATATCATAAGATTTTTTTATTATATAATATATTGTAAAGATTTATCCAAAAAAATAAAAAGATTTAATAGAAAAAAAATCTATTGTTAAGTGTGCTTGAGTAGGAGTAAAAAGGGATGGCTGGCCTCCCCCAAAAGTCCAATGCTTCCATTGTATTATCATCACATAGATAAAATGTATAGTAAGTATACCATTATTTCTCATTAGAGATAGGTTCTCATGGACCATCACTAATGAAACATATATGGCTTTAACTTATCAATATTATAATAAATATACTTATTTTTATTTTACATATAATATATTTGTAATGAAACTAAATGTGGTTCAAGTAATAAAGGGAATTAGAATTTTTGCAATTCAATACACCTCAATGAGCCAATTCAACATTCAATTTTGTTCACTTTGGCCTTAGGATTGTATGATTTTTTAAGTGTATGATGGTTCGATATGAGGTAAGGGATTGTAGAAACAATATCATCTATGGGGATAGTAGGAGCAAGAACAATCCTTTGAAGCCCAATTAAAAGCCCTTAGAGAAGGCCTCAAAGGCATGTATGAAGGCTAGAAATAGCTCTGAGAGGTTTCTTTAGTGGCTTCAATGAGTTTTGCTATGTAAAGGGCTAGGTTTTGCAAAGGTCATAGTTAGATCCAAAAAGGGTTTGGTGTTGAAAAACTAATGTTCAATGTTTCTAAAGGCCCAAAAGGATGTGCTTATTTCTCATAGAGGTGAAAAGGCATCATTTATTTTTTTAGTACGTCTCCTTTGGATCTAGAGGAATAAAAGGTCCTTGAAGAGATAAAATTATTTCTGATGGATATGGTGCAAATTGTGCAGCATAAAGGTGAACAGAATGTGTAAGTACATGATTTGAGATGAAATATTTAAAAAGATAATATAGATACAAAAAAAATTAAGATCAAGATACAATTTGAATTATAGCTACATAGAGGGCCAAAAAAATTGAAGACAAGACCAACTTAATAATTGAAATAAGTGAAACCAATCACAAGGGTAGGAAGTAATCAAAAGTCAGAAATACCAATTCCATGTCTCATGAATATCTTGAGATTTAATCTAGACATCAATTATTGTAACTTTAGGTGAGCAACTTTCTACCCTAGGTTATTAATGGTGTTTTTCAACTAGAAGTTATAGAACCCAAATTGTCCTAAAAAATGGCTTTCCCTCACATGGTTGATTATTACAAAGATACTTTTTATTGTTATTGTTTACTAGAAAAAAGTGGAGGATAATAAATTGTATGGATTAAGCTCTTATATTTTGGCTAATTGAGATGGATTTTCTGAATATTCTAATTTTTTTGTATGATTTGTCTTTTCTTTGGAGAAAAAGTAGCATTTTCAATGTTTTTATTAAAGTTGGGTCATACTATAATTTAAACATAACATGTACAAATCTAAAAGGTTATTATTTTTTATTGATATACGATGTGTGTCCCCTTCTTTGGTGCCAAATTAAATAAAGGTTTGGGACCATCTTAGGAACTTCGAGGGATGTCAAATTCATGATAACTAGATTGCAAGAGTGACCTACTTCTATTGTGACACATAAGTACAAGAGTGGATAGCAGATATTGGGTATTTACATATCCTTAAGTGTTGGGAACCTTTGTGATGATTGTACATTTTCAAATAGGTGTTCTTATTGAAAAATAAGTGCTTGCACTCCAAAAATACTTAGTATAAATTGAATGGATTCTTGATTGGAGAAACTACTAAAGTTTAGGGATATTTTTATGATGTCAATATCATTGGTCTATTTAATTATGCTTGTGTAGGTATTATAATATTCAAGGGTTTCTCTTGAAATTGATTCCCTCTGGTATGAAGATTTGAAATTTGACATTATGGTTACTAAATAGTGGAAATATGGTATTAGAAACTATATGAATTGCAAACTCAAAAAGAGAAACAAGGAACTTTAATAGAATATAGATATCACAAAATAAGGAAATCATGGGGAACTTGTTTGAAAAAAAAATAGAGAACTAGATAATGAGATAAAGGTTTAGGATGGGGTTATTTGTAAGAATATATTTAATTAGACTCATAGAGAGAAGGAAATGAGTTAGTAGAAGATTACAATAGATTCCCAAGAATGGATGGGATTTTCAAGAAATATATTTCAAGTTTCAAGTGGCTCATGGATGGATTCATGATTAATACTTTATTTTTACTACTTAATATTTTAGGGGGAAAAGGGAGACACTTTAATAGGACTATAGGTCTCCATGTTGTTTGGGCCACTAAGTCATTCAAATATGTATATGAGGGAAAGAGGGGAATTTCTAAATATGATTCCATTTATGATCCAAATTATATTAGCTAGAACCTAAAGGAAGTAGGGTGCCAATACTAAATTTAAATTATAAAGGGGAATGCAATACAAGAAAATGTACTTTTTGGCCCTTATAGGATAATACGTATACAAAATTTAACCAAATGTTTAAATAATGTAACTCTAGATGTTATATGTATACAGTTATCCCAATCAAGGTAAATATATGAAATGAATCAAATATGAAAGGCTCACCTTGAAATATGTAGAGGAATATGTATTTTAGCTCAAAAAGTCACATATCTAAACCCTTTCTAAATATCTGACTACGCCTCTTGAAATGAAACAATGAAAGAAACAAAATTTAAAAATCTCTTAGTAAAAGGGCAAAAAGGACTAGGTAAACCTATTGGAAGGATGTGTTAGTTTGTGATGATTGATCAGGGAAGTACTGTATATACTTCATAAATTCTTTGGGGTTTAGGGGCATCGCCCCAAAAAAAAAATTGGCACTATTCATCGATTTGCCACTAAAGTTGTTGCTAGTATTCACCAAATTATGGTGGACATGTTGTAACCCTAAAGTGACAAAAATACTTGTATAAAAGGGCTTAGGGTTAGGGATTGTTTCATTGTGAATGATGCAAAAAATTGGTTCTTCTGGCAGTATTGAGCTATAAGGGATTACAGATTATAATATGGTTGTAATCACTGGATCGTAATAATATCAGACTTGTTTGGTGGATGTAACCCTTGGGTGAACCACGTTAAATCTTGGTGTCTTGTGTTCTTTTCTACGTGATCTATTATTTTCTAATATTATATATATTTGCATGTAATTGTTATTTCTGTCTGAGGTTTAATCCTAACAGGATGTCTTATGAAATGATTGATGTGGTTTGGTGACATTGTAACAAATTTCTCTAGTATGCTCCCAAGGAATAGGTTCCATATCTATAAGCTCCAATTGATATCTTATTTTCTACACACAGAAAAGAAGGGTTTTATGTGTTGCATTTGATGAGGGCTTGCCTTGGTGAAGCCCTAGGTTATAGAATTAACCATAAACGAGAAATATAAATCTAAATGATTGAAAAGTAAGATAAATGTTAGGACTCACCTTATCCAAAATCCTTGTTAATAAGGATTTTGTATGTAATGTGTTGTGGATCTTGAATTAGGAATATAGGGTATCTCCACACTTTGTAACCGATCTACCAAAATCCCATCATGATTCCATGGATATAAGTGTACATTAATGAAGAAGATGATGAATGTCTCAATGTGGATCTCCTCCCTTGATGGCAAATAATAAGCTAGATCTTGAAGAGGAAATGTTGAGAAAGGATCCTTTAATGCTAAATAGAAATCTCCTTGCTTGAATGCTTGATTATCTTGAATACTTGAACTCCTTGAATGCAAAAGGCATAAATATTGACTTGAGACCAAGAGCTTGAGAATATGAGCTTTTGTTATGAAAATGAAACCTACAAGTCTCCTTATATATAATTTTTTGGGAAGGAAAACAATAAAATATAATTAGAGAATATAATAAAACTAATTAAACCCCCAAGGCCTTTCAAGCCCAAATCCCTAAAATCCTTAGGAACTAGGTCGACTAGGTTGACATAGTCTTGGATTAGGCCAACTTGAGGTTGACCTAGTCTAGAATAGGTCAACTTAAGTTGACATAGGCCCAAATACAAAACGAGAGAGAAGTAAAATTTTTCTTCTTACTCGTCCATGAGATAGGGCTAGATCCAAAATGAAAAATATACCTTGATGTTAATTTTTGGTCATCAAAAGATCAAGCACAGTCTTAATCAACATAATCCTACAAAAAGAAATATTACAAAACATACTTGGCTTCCACGCAAAGTATATATTACCCATTGTAAAGAAATGTCATCTCATTACTCATTTATTACTCCTAATTTGGTTTATGCATCCTTAGCAATAAAAAAATTCTAAGTTAAGTCAATTGATCACCCTAAAAATATAATAGAAGACTCAACATATATATTTTTAATCTTATAAATTTAAATTTATTTATTTATTATAAATCATTATATTTATATTTCATTAATAGTTTGAAAATGTAACTAATTTACTTACAAATATATTTTATGTAAATTTATAATTATACACTTTGTTTTTGTATTTTAATCTCTCTTTTTTCTACACTATATTATTTTTAATAAACAATGATAGTTTTACATTCTTAAAATAAATTAAATAACTATTTCCCAAATTTCTAGCAAAAACATGTGCTTGGAATAGTCATTTAAAGATATATTTTCATGAGATATTATTTATTGTAAATTCTTATCAATCTTTAATTTTCCAACAAGGTTTATTCATTTTTTTATTTACAATTAAAATGTGTGCCCAAGACCACTATATTTGGAATGTCAAAACATTTTGAATTCATCACACAATGAATTATCATAATGATATGTATACATTAAATGCTAAATATTTAAAATTCCAAAACAAGACTTGCTCTCAATGTTTATATTTCTAAGGTAAAGATCTTGATAACTAAACCTTTAGGTCCAATCAGCTTCCAATAAGTCTAATATTTCTAAGAAGAATTTTATTATATATCTTTATATTTATAGAAAAAGATCTTCATTTTAGAAACCTCCCCTTTGATTAGCTAGTACCCATAAATTTTGCTCCTCTTTAATCTTATGCCTTGGGGTATGTTTATACGTGGAGAATAGATTTTCTCATGGGGGACAAATGGCCTAACTTTTAAGATGTTTTTTTTTTTTCTTCCTTTCATTGGTATGAGAAATAGTAGAGGAGAGACCAGGGTTCGAAACCTGACTGAAGGGCCTGGCAAAGTACAAGTCAAGCCAGGTTCTATTCTCAGGATGTATATCACTCTTGATGACCGCAAATCTTGCAATGAAGTTAAGATTCGTAATGATTCTGGAAAAAGATCTTTCATCATACTCAAGATATCCAAATAAAAAATGTCTTAGATTATTTTCTTTGTTTAGCTCAATTCGAAGAGTGTAGTTTAGCTTCTCAAGGCATAAATTTGAAAATATATTTTTTCTTTTGAGTTGTAGATACACTGTGAAAGTTTTGTTTAGGGTTTTCCAAATCTTAAAGAGAAATTTCTAATTCTTTCTTATTTGGGCTCCAGATTATGTTGGTTTATTTAAAAAAGAAAGCATGGCTCTAAGTTTCATTTTGTTCAGAGAATTTTTGAATATTGGTGGACATTTTAATATGATTTAATGGAAGCAAAGGGAGTAAAGTAATGTTATGAATGTTAAGTAGAGCTCTTGGTTGATGAACTTGAAATTATTGATCCATCAAACTAGTAGTATTTAATAATAAACTCTTCACCATTCAAAAAATGAATGAACTGTAATTCTTTGAATATGTTACCAAAAGGTAAGAGAAGGCAATTTAGCTTTCTGTAGTTATGTATTGATGCGTATGCTTTGTATTAAAATTTTTCAAAATGAAGAGAAAATTGGTGATGGAAATTATTCTCTTAGTGGAGCTTGCTTGATCCCATAAAGAGATCTCTTCAATCTATACACTTTGTGTTCTTCACCTAGAACTTCATAACTAGGTGGTTGCTCCACGTATACTTATTCCTTCAATAACCATTCAAGAAGGTAGACTTCACATCCATTTGATATGTCTTCCATTTGTGCTAGGCTACAATTGCTATGATAGCACACCCGGTTTCCATTCTTGCAACTAGGGCATATGTCTCATCATAATCTCTGTCATCTTGTTGCTTATACCCCTTGATCACTTATGGTTCCTTATGCCTATCTATTTTTCCTTCAAAATTGCACTTGGTCTTGTAATCCCATTTCACTCCAATTACTTATTTCTTGGGAGGCAAAATAGTTAACTCCCATGTCTAATTTCTTTCAATAACATTTATTTCCTCATCCATCGAATTACACCATTTCTCTTCATTCAAAGCTTCCTAAAAATAAATTGGATCACTATGAGAAAATAATGCATAATTTACACTGTTGTCATAATCTTCCTCATACCTTTCATCTTAGTATATCTCCCTTAGTCTTTTAGTCTTTTTGGACAATAGGGAGGTGACAATAGGATCTGAATTCTCAATATTGTTGTTGCTACTGTTTTGCATACTAGCTCAGGGTTGTCTTGAAGTGCTTGGAGTTGTTTCTCGACATGTTAAGGGTTGTTTGTCTTTTTTCCTTTGTCTGCAATCCATGTTTAGTGCTCCATCAACTTGTTAATCACCAATTTTATCTTCTTCCTCTTCAATAGTAGGAACTTTACTTGAAGTGCTTGAGGATTCATCTGCCAAGCCGTCCCATGATTGATTTTCAAGAAACTCCACATCTCTTGAAATGATGATCTTGTCAATTGGATCATAAAGCCTATAAGCCTTCAATTTTGAGTTGTAACCTATGAAGATGCACTTCACACCTTTTTCATCCAACTTTTTCCTTTGTTCCTTAGACACATGTGCATATGCTACACATCTGAACACCCTCAAGTGTTCAACTATCCATATGTTCCTTGATCAAGCCTCAAGATGAATCTTGTCATGAACTAACTTCGTAGTACACCTATTGATCAAGTACATTTTTTTTGCTATAGCCTCTCTCCAATATTCAGTTGGGAGTCCTTTTACTTTCATCATGCTTCTTTCCATTTGAACAATGGTCCTGTTCTTTCTCTCATCCACTCCATTTTGCTGCGGAGTATAAGTAGTTGTAAGATCTTTATTGATGTCATTCTACCTACAAAAATTTACAAACATATTGGAGGTATACTTCCCTCCTCTACCTAATCTGACTTTTACATAGTGTCCACTATTCTTTTTCAGCCAGGGCTTTAAATTCAACAAATTTATCAAATGCTTCAGATTTGTTCTTCAAAAAATACACCCATATCCTATGACTGAAATCATCTATGAATGTTATAAAATAAGTACTCCCCCAAATAGAAGTAGTTTGCATAGGGCCTACCAAATTACAATGTGCCAATTTAATGGTGCTCTAGCCCTTCCTGAATTTCCAAAAAAGGGAATCCTATGTTGCTTACCCAAAATGCAAGCCTCACTTTTGTCATAAGGATCTACAATGCTTGGCAAACCATCTACCATTCTTTTTTTCAACAAAAATTTTAAACCAGCAAAACCAAGATGTCCATACCTAAGATTCCAAACCTTAGAGGGGTCTTTACTCACACTCCTAAGAGCTGATTGTTGGTGTACTATTATACATACATGCTTGGGAGGTGTAGCACAGACTGCTACAAGTAATCTATTACTCTCATCCTTCTCATGAATGACACACTGTTCATTTTCCATCAACACCTTGTATCTATTTTGAATGAGGTGTCCAACACTCATCAAAATGTGCTTCATACTAGGGGAAAAATACACATTCTATATCTCCTTCATCTCACCTTGCTTGGTGCAAACCAGATAGATGTTGTTCTGACTATGGGAATGGTTCCATTGTTTCCCATCTTAATTTCAGACTTAAAATTCTTATCAATGAAAGAGAATAAACTTTCATTAGGACTCATGTGGTTGCTACAACCACTATCTAGGTACCATACCTCAGGGCTGCCTTCTCCACCAATGTTACACATGATGAATATTGTGGGATTGTTTGTATTTCCCATGTTCACATTAGCCACATTAGCATTTTGCTTTGACTGATCACCCTCATTCTTCCAACATTCACTTGCATAATGCCCATACTTATGATAGTAGTAGCAATCAACATTTCTCTTATTGGAGTCATAATTCTTCTTTCCTCCTCTAGAGCTATTTTCAGATGTGCATTATCCCTCTTGGTTGCTTTCTTGTCCTAAGCTTTCTACAACAACATTCCTTTGACCATTCCTTCCATGACCTCTACTTCTTGAGCCTCTACCAGAGTCATTTCTTCCTCTCCCTCTACCTCTTGAATTCTCTTCAGCCTTGAAAGATTTCTCTTGGGAAGTAGTTGTGGATCTATTTATTTGGTGCTCATGGGTTTGAAGAGTTCCCATCAACTCATCCATGGTTAACATGGTGAAGTCCTTTGCTTCCTCTATGGTCATCACAAGGTTGTAACATTTCTAAGATAAACTCCTCAATATATTTTCCACAATCCTATGCTCTACATAATATTCTCCATTTGATTTGAGATGGTTTATCAAAGTGGAGATTCATGAGTTGAACTCTACAATAGGTTCATTGTCCTTCATCTGAAGGTTCTCAAACTCTCTTCTTATCATTTGTAGCTTCACTACTCTAACCTTATCAATCCCCTTGAAGTTTTTCTCAAGGATATCCCATGCTTCTTTGCATAATTTGATACTACAATCTTGGAAAAAAATTGTCTCTATCATTCTACCTCAATCAAACTTAATGCCTTTACATCCTTTCTCCTTGACTCCTTCAACTGAGTCTTCTATGGGTTTGTGAGGGCAACATACAATGCTAGGACTAAAACATCATTAAATCCATTTACCACAAACTTCTGCAAATCATTTGCAACCATTATGGTTTTCATCTTCTTTACCCATGTGTCATAATTTTGTCCATTAAAGGACATTGGCTATTGCCATATCTTTCCTACATCTCCTGCCATGTCAGATATCCTAGGAAAAAAATGCCCTAACTCACTATGGATGTGGGGCCTCAAAGCTCTCATAACATGTGAGAAATAAATCAAAACCTTTAATAATTTTTCGTGGCACAGGAAGATGTCGAGTGACAGGAAATGGGTTTTGAGTGAACTTGGCACAAGAAGGAGTCGAGTAGCTTAGCACAAAGGGCAACTCAACATAATGTATGTTGAATGTACTTGGCAGTAAGGGATGCCAAGTGAGCTCAGTCATTGTTGCAAGGTGGAGCTCAGTAGAGTGGTTGCAGAGTAAGCTCGGTTAACAAAGGATGTCGAGTGAACTCAGTACGAGAAAAAGAGAGAATTGAGTTTAGACTAAACTAAGTGAATTGTTCTATAGACTTATAGCCTAGATATTTCCACCATTAAAATGTAGAGATTCAAAGGGTGAAGCTTTCAACTATGAACTTCTCAAATCCAAAATACCATGTAATGACAAATAGAAGAAAGGTACAACAAGGATTTGTATGCCTTCTTGCTTGCTTGCTTTCTATTCAAATAAGATAAAACTCTTAAAAAATCTGGGAGCATTTGGCTTCAACCAGAAAAATCCTAAAAACTTCAAAATGATAAAACTTTAAACTTCAAACTTACAGCACTAATGGCTACATACAACAATGCTTGGAGCAATCACTACTTCATAGGACAAATCAAAATGAACTTACAAAATAACAAGAGGATCCAACATGTGCAATTGCAAACACAAAACCGTAGCTTCCTTCTATCTTCTAAACTCTAACTTGATCTATTGATTAACTTCCTTCTTTGATCTATGCTTCTGCTCTACTCTACACTTTCTAACCTCTTCTCTCTACTCTACGACTAATCCAAAACTTTCCACTCTGCACTAATCGAATGAACTAGATACATTCCTTTTGTCTCTTTGGCAAGGATGTTTTCCCTCTCATTTCAAATTCAAACTCACCTACCGAGTTGAATGTTGTTAGGTAGGTAGGTTGCTGTTTGGCTTTAGGGGCAACTAACTAGATGCATTAAATATCTAATAATAATCCCAAAATTTTAATTGTGTGAGATAATGTTGCAAATCCAACATAAAAACCCATACTGTTAATGCTTACATTATGAGTAGTCAATAAAATAGAAAAATCCATATGCATTATAAAGAGGAAAAAAATGTTTCCATAACCTTAATAGACAAAATGCATAATCCATATCGTTTACACATTTAGAATTTGAATAAAAAAATTTAGTGGTGCTTGAATTCAAGATTATTATTCCTATTAGAGTTGTGGGATTTTATGCACATAAATTTTATTGGTCATAAATATCATATTCACATGTGAATAATCAATAAAAAATAAACCACATCAAACAAGCACCCACAGATTTACAGAACATCTTATTAGCATGAATGTTGATGGTATTTCTTTGAGAGAGTATCCTAAGCATTGGAGAGTATTGACATGTTGCATTCATGATTATGCTCATCATTGATGTCAACATAGCAGTAAATCTGTGAAGGCTGGTAGAGTATAAGAGAGAAATCTTAGTTGTACGGACAAGGTTTTGCTTGTTTGGTGATGCATAGTCATGGAAATATTCTACACTGTGTCCTAATGATGTGGTTAAATGTGCATTATGTAAATTGAGGATGCATGGAAGAAATACCTAATTTGTAGAAACTAGTGCAAAAATAGAGTAATTGTTAAGAAATTTCTAATGATTGCATTATATCTTTTAGCACAGACATAATCTAGAGATGCACATGAAAGAAGTCAATTTGATGGTGACATCAACAAGTGTACAAGCCCTAGTATCGCACGGATGATAAATTGTATATATTGTGACCTGACAGTACTATTGTAATTATAAATTAATTAATTATCTTATTATAATTAATTGGGAGAGCCTCAAGGCTAACACAAGGAATTATTTTGAAGATATGGTATAAAGGAAAGATGTGTTCCTTGTTTGTAAAGTGTGTTAATTAGTGTGTTGAATGTGAAGTGCAAAAAGGAGCAGAGTATTTACTGAATGCGAGTAAGCGATCCAAGGGATTATTGGATGCTAGTCTTGTGATCTAGCTAAAAGATCTAAAGGAACAAAAGTCTAGTTGACAGGATAGAGGAGGAGGAGAAAGGAAGGACATTTCTATTATTCTGCAAGGAGTAATACGAAGATCATTTGGACAGTGGGTTCATTGATCTTAACCTTGAAGTTGTTTGGGGAATAAGTCCAACTATCTTCCACAACTCCAATAGGGTTGGCACAACTCCTAATAGGGTTGGAATCTCCTAACAAGGATTCAAAGTCTCCTAACAGGGTTGGAATTTCCTAACAAGGATTCAAAGTCTCCTAACAGGGACTGATATGTATTGAATGTTGTTATAGACTCCTAATAGGGTCCATCCTCTAACAAGGAATATTTATATTAGTAAATCAAGTTGTGGGTACCATCCCCACCAAAGTTTTCCCTCTGATCAAGGGTTTCCCTAGTTAACATATCTGGTGTTAATTGTGCATGAGTATCTTGTTGTGGTTTCTTATTATATTTCTCATATGGCTAAAGTTTATTAAGGTTGATTATTGTGATAATAGTTGGTTGATTGATTCACCCCCTCCCCCTCTCAGTTATATTGGTGGATTATATATTCTAACAATTGGTATCATAGCATTAAGTCCTTGAAGGATAAGATTAAAAAAATTTAGACATTAATGGAAAATCTCTTTAGAGAGGATAGTCCTAGAGTTGATGGGGCCAACTATGATAGTTGGAAGGAGAAGATGAAGACTCATATGATATGCATTGTGCTAGATAGTGGTGACTGATCAAGGAAGTATTGTACATATTTCATAAAATGGCTGTCATGTTTGGGTTGGCCAACATATGGCTAACATGTTGTATTCCTAAAGTGGAAACAATACTTGTATAAAAGGGCTTAGGGTTAGGTATCTTTCATTATTTGTGATGTAAAAATTACTTGTTGCATCAGTATTGAGTTGTAAGGGATTATAGATTGTAATCAGGCTGACACCACTAGATCATAATAATATTGAACTTGTTGTTTGGTGGACATAGCCAAAGGTTTGGGTGAACCACGTTAAATCTTGGTATCTTGTGTTCTCTTTTGTGTGATTTATTATTTTTTGATATTGTTTATATTTGCATGTAATTGTTATTTCTATCTGAGGTTAATCCTAACAAGTGGTATTAGAGCCTAGTTGTTATTTCAGTTGTCCTCTATAGGAAAGTCTCATGATTGAGTGGGAATCTCACAATTGAGTGGGAGCAATGGAAAATGAGGATAAGTTGAAGGTTGACAAGTTTAATAAGCAAAAATTTCAGTTATAGAAGATGTAAATGGATAACTATCTTTATGAAAAGGATTAATGCAAGTTGTTGGAAGGAAGAACAAACTAACAAGGATCTATGATAGATGAGGACTAGGAGATTTTAGATAAAAAGGCACTTGGAAGTATTTAGTTATGTTTAGCACCATCAATGACATTTAACATTACAAAAGAAAAGATGATGGAAGAGTTGATGCAAACCCTAGTGAAATTGTATGAAAAGCCCTCTGCTTTAAATAAAGTATTTGTCATGAAGTGTTTATTTAATATGATCATAATAGAAGGTGGATCTATTGCAGATCAATTAAATGAATTTAATATTGTTACTAGTCAGTTATCTTTCATGGGTATTAATTTTGATGAAGAAATTAGGGCTCTCTTGATTTTGTGTTCTTTACCTAAAAGTTGGAATGGCTTGGTAATCATTGTGAGTAATTCTATTTTTAGATCTAATACCCTAAAATTTGATGATGTAATTGGTCTTATTCTAAGTGAGGAAACTCATAGGAAAACCTCAAGTGGATCTATATTAAGAAATTTTTGAATGCACAAAGCAGAGGCATAATGACTAAAACAGGAAATAATTTTGGAAATCATGGGAAATCAAGAGGAGAGTCAAAGGTGAAGAGGTCTCAATCTAGAGGACCAAGAGATTGTTGGTACTATAGTAAACCAAGGCATAAGAAGAAATATTTTTGGACTTTAAAGAATAATGAAGGAGATAAACAATAAGGGAACAATGAGGAAAATGTGGTAAGTAACAAATCCAAAGAGGATGCTTTGCTTCTTTCTTTAGAAAGTGTTGATGATTCATGGGTTTTAGATTCTAGTGCTTCATTTCATGCTACACCTCATAGAGGTTATTTTATTTATTATGTCCAAGGGGTTTTTGGGCTTGTTTATTTGGGGGATAATGAACCTTGTTAGATTGTTGGAAAGGGAAAAGTTAAGATTAAGTTGTAGAATGGGAATCATTGGCTACTACATGAGATAAGACATGTTCCAAGGTTGAGTAGGAATTTAATTTCATAAAAGCAACTTAGTGATGAGGTTTGTGTAGTTAATTTTAATGATAAAAATTGGAAGGTCTCAAAAGGTTCCCTTGTAGTAGAAGAAGTAGTGAAAGTAGGCACCTTATATCTTTTTACAGGTCATATTGCTCCTACTTTGATTGTTTCAGAGAAAATAGAATGTTTAGGAACAATTCCTGTAGTTGAGCAGGGAGAACAATTAGTTGTTGTAGATTTTGATACAACACTGTGGCACAAAAAATTTATGTTGAAAATACAATGGGAAAAGTAAACTCTAAGAGGGGGGGTGAATCAAAACTTATAACTTCCACCTTAAAATCATTCACCACACAATCATCTCACAATCTATGCATGTAAACTAGAATTTACCAAAGTAAGAATATACATCCATAACTTAAAAGTAAATAACATTCAACATATGCATGACACAAGAAATTTAGTTACCCATAAACCCTCCAAGGAGAAGGTAAAACCAGGGTGGGGATGACACCCACAAATTTCCACTACTGCAGTAATAAAGTGTATCCAATGAAGGTTACAATGTTTGATCATGAAACATGATCTACCCTATGAAAGGTTTTCCCTATTAAAGGCTTACAAAACTGTTAGATCTTACCTTGTTAAAGGATTTACAATACCTTGTTAAGACTACTTTGTTAAGAGATTTAATGGATTCACCTATTAGAATGTCTCAGCATTGATCCTATGGTTAGCACTCTATTGCTAGATAACATATCACCTCTTTTCTGATGTGTACTTGATCCTCACTAATTAGATGTATCTCTACTATCTTCTAATTCATTTCCTCTATTCTCCTCTAAATTATTTTCCAATATATCTGAATTCACAACTCATTAGTGGCTAGGAATGCTCTATTTGTGCATGAAAACTTCTCTCTTTTCCCTTTTACATTCATAAAAAGTTTAGGGTTTTTCCTCCTTAAGAAGACCTAGGTGACTTGGGGTTATGTATGAATCAATGATTGTGATTCACCCATATTGTTGCTTAACCCTTTCCTTTTTTCTGATTGGTTGCATATACTACAAAGGAAATCTCAATAAAGGTTTGTCCTTATCATCTTAGATGACAAAGTAATCTTTAAGTCGGATCCAAAAGGGTTTACATAGTAGTTTGTGCCATTACAAACAACTATGTCAAAATTGTATTACTCAGCCCTTGAAGTCCTTAATGCTCAGTATCAACAACAACTTCAATGTTGTAACTTGACCTCTAAATGACTTAACATCCATTGATCACTCAACATTTGAATGACTTCGCACTTAAGTGGGTCAGCACTTACTATCTACTCTCACTTGGCATATACTATCTAGCAACTTATGCTCAACATGTATTACTTTTTTGGCATGAACTAAGTAAATGACTTAAGTATATTGTCACTTATATGTCAAAACCGATCTAAGATTAACAATCTCCCCCTTTGGTATGAGTGAAAAATACTTGGTCATGCATGAATAACTTTATCCTTGCATGCATAACTCAGATAATATCATACAAAATTTCAAAAGTTCAAAATTTTGCAAAAGTTATGATTCATTAGTCATACCTCAAAATTCAATAACTCCCCCAAAGTTGATTATTCTATTCTAAATTGAAACTAAATACTCCTTCTAAGTAGATTTTGCATATGTTGACTCTATCTCTATTTGGTCTCCCCCAAAACTTATGTTCACTTATCATGCATTCTCCTATTATTTACTCTCCCCCTTTTGACAATTATGTCAGGGGTTCTACATGAATAGTGTGTTTTTCCAAGAAATTTTTATGGACCTCAAGTATTATCTATAGATCTACATCCCAATTATCACAAGCTACCTCCAATTATTTGATTTAGATGGCTAACTCAGCAAAAAGATGAACTAAGCCTTCAAGTGTATAAATATGGGGATCTTTCTGCATTAGTGTCTCTGCAAAGGCTAGCTCCTTGTGAAGTATGTCCATGTGAGGGGTCAACATGGATTGGATGGTGATCAATCTAGCTCAAATATTTGCATCTTGAGCATGGAGAGCTAACAACTGACCTTGGGAATTCATCAAATTCCTAAAGTGTTTTTGACTCTAAGCTAGAAAATTTGGTAGAGTAATACCTATTACCTTCATGTATCCCTCTAGATTTGCAATATGGCACTACAGTTCTTGTGTAAACAGAGTAGTATCAAACAACTTGGTGTAAAGTGAGAAAATATTCTCTAAGACTTTCTTTACACTTTCAATCTTGGTTTCTAATGTAACCTAACTAAGTGCAATAGCACTTGATATTTTTTCATTAACTTTTCCTTGAAATTTTCTCTCAGACCATTCAACTAATTTTACATTGGAATCTAGTCTACATCATTGACATGTTCTACAATATTTACCAACTACTCCATGATAGGCTTTTCTTCTTTAGGTATTGGCAAGATGAATGCATCAAGAAATATGTCCTTGATGTCTTGCAATGCTTGCTTCTACCTATGCTCCCTTCTAAGCAGTTCTTGGTGCTTTTCCTTTGTAAGTTCATCCTATAGTATGCTCATTTTTTCAATAGTGGTTCTTATAAGGTCAAACTTTGGTAAAACAATCACTTCATCAAACTTGGCATCACCAAATGATGTAACCTCATCTATCTTGGATGTACTAGGACTATGTCTTGATGATTGGAGAGGTGTAGCTTCTATACTCAACCTATGAAGTGCTTGACTTGGAAGGGTAGCTTCTACACTCAACCTATGAAGTGCTTGACTAGTGTCTATATTGCTAATTGCTCCTTAGGCTTTGTAGTCAAGTCTGACTTTTTAGTCCTCTGCTCTTCTTGCCTTTTAATTTCAATTGCATCTTGAACTTGTGTTCTAATCTGTGCATCTATAGAAACTTTTGGTATTGATGTAGTGTGCACCAATTTGTTGATGTTGGTCATGGATGTCTCTTTTATTTGATACACTACAATGGGTAATGTAAGTTTTATCACAGTAAATTGAAGGGTTTTTTATATGTCTTGTGCTTCCACCTCTGTAAATGTTTTCTTTGCCTTCTTAAGTTCATCTACACTCACCAATATAGGATGACCACATAGTTGTGCCTTGGTGGTGTTGCCTAGAAATATCTTCTTCATGTCCTCCTCTATTAGGGGATTGATGTTCTAAGACACATTATTAGAAACATCCTTCATCTATATAATTTTAGTGTCTACTTTTGTCCCATGTTGTGCATTGGCACTTGACATCTATATATATGGTATGCTATGTTCTATTTGTTGCTAGTCTTCAATTGTTGCCTATGTATCCAACTTTTTTTAGTTCCTTCCACATTTGCATCTTCCTTAGTATCAACTATAGTAATCTCAATTACTTCTTGTTCACCTTTTTCATCACCTACCTCAACAACTATCTGCTCAATTGTCTTGGGTGTTGTTAGCTCATAAATTACCTTCAATGCGTGGGTACACTATTGAATAACATCTTCAATTTTATTTTGCTAAATATTGAATTCTTGGTACTTTGGAGAAAATCTTCCTATGTACTTCTTAATGGCTTTTGTCATCTCAAATTTATCTAAATCTAGCATTACTCTTGCAAGTGTAGTTTCTCTTATATTTCTCTATTGTGAGACAATATTTCCATCTTTGCTCAACTATATAAGTTCTTTGGTAGAGAGATGGCAATATCAATTGGGGTCATCTTAAATTTTTCTATCATGGTATATACTACTCTTCTACCTTATCCATTTCTAGCTTTCCAAGTTTATCAAATTCAATATGTGAAAATCCACTTAAATCTGCATTAGTCTTTATATTTTCACATAGATTATCCAAATTAGAAGAAGGACTATGACTTACCACTTTGAATTGGCTATTATCATCAAATTTTGTCCTCTCCTTATTTGATTCAACTCAAGCAATGTACTTTCTCATTTGTCTCTTCTCAAACTCACCATCTTGTATAGCTTTCCTGGCCTTTTTTTCTTTTGATTTTGCTAGTTATTCAGTGTTCTTAGTAGTAGCTCTTGTGTTGGTTCTGGTAGCTGGAACTATAGGCTTAGATTTTACAACCTTCTTTGGTTTGCTGACTGTTGGGGCTTTAGCTTTCCTCTTCTTCTTCTTTGTGGCTATAGGTGCCTCACTGGCTTCTTCTCCCTCGGCACCTTCTTCAAGCTTGGCTTCCTCTTCACCTTGATCTTCTTGGTTAGGGAAAGTGGTGCTTGATTAGGGATACCTTCTTCTTCATGATCTTCATTGTCTTCCTCTACTTCATCTTCCTCTACTTCTTCACCAAATTTTTGTTTAAGATTCTTAACTGTTTTCTTCTTCTTTCTTAATACTATTGTTGTTTTCAAGTCCATGGTTATCTTTGATTTTGCAACATCATAATTACCAAAGGTAGTAGCCTTATTATCTACTTCATCTTCAAGAAAAGTTGTAATTGTTGCAAATGACTCATCCACATTAATCTCATTTCCTAGAGGCCTTAACCATCTTACCCTTAGAACTGTAGCATGAACATATGTGAAATTGGTATCAACTAGAAAGTAAACATCTTTAAAATGTTTCTCAACTAGTGACATTGGAATCATGTGTCTTTATTTCATTGACTTTTTAAAGTCCTCAGAGTAACTAGTCATAATTTACTCAAAATTCTCTAGCATTTTCTCAATGAATTCACCTATTTATACTACAATAGATCTATTTGTCTTCCATCCAACTTTAACAAAAGAAGTAAATGTGTTCTACACATAGAAAAATATACATACAAGTATTGATCCAAACTTGCATTGTGCACTCTTGGTTTTCCTTATGGCTCCCAAGTTTGCTGATAATTGTTGCAACTATAGCTTGGAAAGGTTATAAGAATGATCCTTCTTCACTATCTTATATCCTACGTCAATAGCAATACAAGGTACATTGTTCAACCTTCTTGATTGAAAGAATTTGTGTGAGATAATCCTTACTGCAAAAGAAATTAGGGATCTATGATGGTATCAATTGTCATTCCTCTCTTATTCCACACTACCCCTGTGTTTTTCTCAATAACCTCTTTTGCTTCACTTCTCAAGGTTTTGGATTTTTCTCTAGGATTTGATACCCTATTACCCTCTGCATAATCTTCTTAGTAATCTTGATAGGTCCATTTTCTAACCATAAATTTTTTTTATGAATTATGCTAAGAAAAATCTTTAAAATGTTTGAAAAATATAGGGCACAGGTTAGCCCTTTTTCTCTACAATCTTGTATTCCTCCTTCAGTAAACCATTCTCACATAGTTTTCCATATAGGTATTTGATTTACATATCACCTATGCTACCCACCTTGCATGTGTAACAACATCTCACATCCTGAATCATTAAGACTTTTGGTGGTATCATGGATAACACACCAGACAGATCTTGTTTATAAGAAATGTTGAGAATTTCCTTGAAATTTGGTTGTCTAATCTCATTGTTGATTAATTGAACATCTGAAACTTCCTTTCCCTCTTGTCCTTAGTAGCGGGTGGACCCACAATAATGGGTTACACTTTTTTGCCTAAACTGACACTAAACTATGAATTTTCAAGAAAACTTTCACATTCAGATGCGAATTGTCATTTAACGGTAAGGAATTTGAAGATGAAGTAAACTAGAGTCCTTTAGGAAATTCTATGTGGATTCTAAATATATTTTTAAATTTTTTTTTTTAATTGATTTGATTGAATTAATTTTTCTCCCAAGAAAATTGCTATGTTATCAAAAACCTGATTTTTAAAAAGCGACATTGTTTTTGACACACATAACTTTTTTTCTACAATAGATATCAATATAATTCTTTTGAATTTAGTTTTTTAACATCCATACCAAAACTACAAAGGTGATTTGATGTCTTTATCATTAGTATTTCATATTTTATCAGAGTTTAAAGTTGACCTAACACTAATTTGGATATACATGGCTTTTGACACATGTAACTTATTATATATTTATCCAATTTTAAATTTTATTTTTTTGATTGAAAGAGGACTCAAATATAGAGACCGTAGTTATTTTTTAGAATTTTTATTCTCTTATTTACTATTTTTCCATGAGAGTTCAATATATAGGTTTATTTTTTATAATGAACCTCTGTTCAATTAACGTAAAAAAAATGTATACTAAAAAAATTCAAAATTTATCAAATCCATATTCATTAGAAATCTCATTCTAAGTACTTGAGTCATGGAAAATGACATGTCTTTAGTGCTCCATCTGAACCTAGAAATTGAGCCTAGAAGCCATGAAAACAACTAAGAAACATGGAAGTCATGGAAAATGACATGTCTTTAGTGCTCCATCTGAACATGGAAAATGACATGTCTTTAGTACTTTACTAGTTTCGATAGAAACTAACTTTCTATCAAAACTTTTTTAATACTTTCGATAGAAACTATTTTTTAGTTTCTATTGAAACTATTTAGGATAAAAAAATTTTGCATAGTTAGTTTCGATCGAAACTACCATCAAAAGTAGTTTTGATAGAAACTTTTATAGTTTCTATCGAAACTAGATGATTACATTCTATCGAAAGTTTTTTGGCAAAAAATCTGACTTTCGCGATTTTGGAGGAATTTCTTCCTCTAAAAAAGTGTAACTCACTATTGTGGGTTCACCCTAGCAAAATAACTAGTTGACATATTTAGTACCTAGGGTTTGCACAAATTCAATTGGCACTCGATAAATGCCTTCACAAATCTGAAGAATGGTGTTGAACAGTGGTTGAATTCACTCTGCAAATTCTTGGAATCATCTCTTCAATTCATCTTTAGCTCTTTTTGCTCTCTCTAATTTTGAATGATGTCAAATGAGTCAAAAATTGATCCTATAGACCTTAAAACTTCATAATGAATGCTCAATGCTTAGACAATTGTAAGCTCATCTTGAGTAGAAATTTCAAATCACTTAGATTCCATGTAGTTTTCATTAAGCTCAACAAACATTATGATATTGGTCAACACTATCACTTACAATGGCTCGGCATTAACAAGATTTTACTTGTCAGCTTAACTGAAACTTTTCATGCTTGGCAGTAACATGAAAATTGACAAAACTTAAAGATTTCTTCCAAATTCTAAACAACACTTTGCATCTTTCTTCATGCAAATATAATATTTTTAAAACTAAAACCTTAGAACTAATGTATAATTAAACTTTGAAATATTAGTCCCACGCATACCTCTTGATTGCTTAATTGGAGGTGGTGTGATCACCTGACCCATTGGGTGAAGTGATCCCATCTGAACTTGATGTGTTGCAATCTTCCTTTCTCTTCCATGTCTTGTTCATCTCATCTCTGTCATTCTCAACATTTTTCTTTCCTTTTCCTTTGTTGAATTCACTACTAGGTGCCTTTGACCTTGTTGGATCATTCATGCTTATGTGACTACTCTTTAAGAAACTAAAACATGTAGTTTGACTCAACCATCTTTTGTGGTCACTTCTTAAATGTGTTATGATGAAATTTTCAGCAACATTTCCATACTATTGACAATAGTGACAACTATACCTAGTATTATAATCCCAATTATAAGAATTTTCATTGTGCTTTACCTTTTCCTGCTTGTTTGATGACCATTTGGGGTTGGATCTACATTCATATGTTCTATGTCCATACTTCTGACAATTATAGCAGTAACCTTCAATTCTTGTGTGCTTAAGGCCTTGGTTCTAATCTGCCTGATGTCCTTGTTCATTATGTTTGTGGTAGTGACCCATGAACTCATGCTTAGGATTCTGATTTGCAGTCTTTCTCCTACAAACATTGGCAATATGACCTATCATGCCACAATTATGACAAGTAGGTTTTGAGTTCTTAATTTTAGCATTCCTTTGTTCACCACTTTTAGATGATTCTCCTTCTTCAGTATTAGTATAACTCGGTCTAGTTGTATCACTATTGGATCTAGGAGATCTCATCAATTGCTCAAAATACTTGATGTCTTCACTAGGTTTGTTAAAACTTTCAACAAATTATTTTTTCTTTTTAGATCATTTCTCAGTTGTTCACTCTACAACTTTATTGCTGTGATCTTAATATTTTTTCCATTCAGTTCATGATTTGCAATTATCATTCGATTCAATGTTTCCAATTGAATGTGAGCAATCCTATTCACTTCTTATGTCTTTTCTTCTATTATGTTAGTCAGTATCCTTTTTTCATCTTCAATCATGACTTTATCTTCTTCATCTTTTTTCTTCTGCTTGGTCACCTCACATAGCTATACTGATTGGACTTCTTGTTCTATCTTGAGATTTCTAACCTCTTTAGTTAGGGTTCCATTCTTTTCCATCAAATCTACAACCGATGCATCAAAGTCACTTTTGTTTCATCTACAAATAATTCAGTAGTGTCAATCTCTTGGTAATGTGTGGCATTCTCTTCAATAGCTATATCTTTCCTTCTCTTCAATGATTGTTTTAACTCAGCCCTTGCTTCATTCAGTTTATATAGGGAAAGTTATATTTGAATCTTCTAGTTCTCAATAGTCTTTCCCAACTTGTAGACTTCTATCTTCAAGATCTTTCCTCAAAGCTACAAAGCTTTTCTTTTCTAGAGAACAAGGCTCCGATACCAATTATTGGAAATACAATGGGAAAGGTAAACTCTGAGATGAGGGGTGAATCAACACTTAAAACTTCAACCTTAAAATCATTCACCACAAATCCATCTCACAATCTATGCATGTAAATTAAATACCAAATTAACTATATACATCCATAACTTGAAAGTAAATAACATTCAACTCATGTCTAACACAAGATATTTGGTTACCCAGAAACCCTCCAAAGAGAAGGTAAAACTGGGGTGGAGATGACACCCACAAATCTCCACTACTATAGTAATAAAGTGTATCCAATGAAGGTTATAATGTTTGATCATGAAACATGAGCTACCCTGTGAAAGGTTTGCCCTGTTAAAGGCTTACAAGACTATTAGATCTTACCCTGTTAAAGGATTTCAACACCCTATTAGAAGTGTGTTTGGTAAAAGGACTTTAACTTACAATAAAGTAAGCACCCTATTAAAGGATTTACAATAGCCTGTTAAGACTACTTTGTTAAGAGATTGAACTAATTCACTTGTTAGAATGTCTTAGCAATGATCCTATGGTTAGCACTCTATTTCTAGATAATAGATCACCTATTTCCTAATGTGTACTTGATCATCAGTGATCAGATGTATCTCTATTATCTTCCAATTCCTTTCCTCTATTCTCCTCTAATTGATTTTGCAATGTATATCAATTCACAACTCCTTTGTCACCATGAATTCTTTGTTTGTGCATGTAAACTTCTCTCTTTTCTCCATCTACATTCATAAAAAGTGAAGGGTTTTTCCTCCTTAAGAAGACCTAGGTGACTTAGGGTTAGGTATGAATCAACGATTGTGATTCGCCCATATTATGATTTAACCCTTTCCTTTTTCTAATTGGTTGCATGTACTACATAGGGATTCTCAATAAAGATTCATCCATATCATCTAAGATCACAAAACAATCCTTAAGTTAGCTCCAAAATGGTTTACATAGTAGTTTGTGTCATTACAAACAATTATGTCAAAAGTGTATTACTTAGCACTTGAAGTCCCTGATGCTTGGCATCAACCAAAACTTCAATGTTGTAACTTGACCTCTGAATGACTTGGCATCCATTGATCACTTGGCATATGAATGAATCGGCACTTACTATCTACTTGGAACTTAAGTGATTTGGCACTTATTATCTACTCTCACTCAACATATACTATCTAGAAACTTATGCTCAACATGTATTAATTTTTCGGCATGAACTAAGTAAATGACTTAAGTATATTGTCACTTATATCTCAAAACCAATCTGAGATTAACAAATTGGGCACATGAGTGAAAAAGGTATGAAATTAATTCATTCAAAGAAAGTTTTACTAGGTTTGAAATATGTTAATATGGATGTCTATGAAAGTTGTGTGCATGAAAATAAAAGAGAGCGATTTTTGTGAAGACTATGAAGGAAAAGAAATATAAAAATTTAGATCTTTTCCATATATATGTATGGGGACTAGCTAAGGTATCTTTCCCTTGGTGGCTCTCATTATTATTTTACATTTATTGATGATGCAACTAGAAAAGTATGGGTTTATTTCCTTAGACAGAAATCTAATGTATTTCAAACTTTTAAGAAATGGAAATGCTTGGTTAAAAATGAGACTAGTAAGAATTTTAAAATGTCTTAGATCTGATAATGGTGGTGTGTATTGTAGTCATGAATTTGAAGATTATTGCTCCACTAATTGTATCCATAGACAAAAAAAATTTCCAAGGACTCCACAGGAAAATGGAGTGGCTGAACTTATGAACAGGGCTATAAGGGAGTGTGCAAGGAGCATGAGGTTGCATGTTGGGTTTCCCTTAAACATGTGGGTAGAGCCTATCAATACTGTTGTATATTTTATTAATATAGGTCCCTCTACTCCTTTGGGTTGTGGTATTATAGAGGAAGCATGGACTAGTAAGAAGGTGAGTTCTCAAAACCTTTAGTTTTGAAACATTTTCTAATATAGATTTTGAAAATAGAAACAAGCTGAAAGCTAAGTCAAAGAAATGTGTATTTGCTAAATATGGAAAGGATGTGTGTCAACCCTTTGGTTTCAAGATGTTGATGCTCAAGTTTTAGGACTCCATCCACACATAATTGACCTAGGGCATCATCTATTCCTAGTGTACCAATTTCTTGAATAACACATTTGAAATGAGTGTAAATATCATTAATAAGAAGTACCTTGGGAGGAATTTGGGATTGTGCACCACTTAGATCTAGGGTTTTAGCAACCACAAGAGTGAGCTTGAAATTTGGCACCTTCCACTCAACTCCACGAACCAACATGTCAAATCCTCAATTAACCTTGTTGTTGTTAGATGTCATTTTCACTCTTTAGGGTTTGAGAGAGTTCAAAAAACTTTCACTAGAAATTCCCTCAAATCTCTTTGATTGCTCTAAAAATTGCTCTTCACAATAGTACTCAAAATTTCATGATAAGAAATGATTTTGATTCCATGCCTTTTGTTGAATTTTTTCCATTAATGTTTGTTATGAAGGTAGATCAACTGACATCACATTGATAGACTGTCATCCACTACTTTGAACATTCGGCAAAGTCTTCATGACTTGGTAACCATATGAATCTTTATTGCTCCTGACCTTGCTTGGTAGAGTCCATGACCCGACCTTACTCAGTAGAGAAGTAACTTAGTAGTAATTGATACTGATCTCACTCAATAATTCCTTTGTATCCTAAATATAGATTTGGATCTTTTCCACCTTTCAATCTGGAACTATTTTTTAATGTCTTCTTTGATGGCTTAGTTCTATTTCTCCCTTGAGAACTTAATTAGAAGTGGTATAGTCACCCATTTCTTGAGTGACTTGATCATCATTGCTTGGATTTGTAGCATCAGTAGACTTAGGAACCCATTTTTGTCTCATCTATTTTCAAATGTTATTAGCTTTTGTCTTCTTCTCATCTTCAATTCTACCAGTATTCATGCAACATCTTTTGGTAGTATCTCTTTTCCTCAAATGATGTTTAACACAATTCATACCAATGTGTCCAAATTCTCCACAATAATGACATCTGCACCAAGTGTTGTAGTCCCATCCAAATATTGCTTTCACAATTTTCCCTACTAGATTCAATACCTTGGTTCTACATTCTAATGACTTGTGTCCATGTTTCTTGCATTTGTGACATTTGCCTTCAAAACTTGGTTTCTCTTTTCATTCATTAGCTCTTTGAATATGCTGATCACAATTGTAGCATTTTCCATTGAATCTTGCTTTTTCATTACTCCAGCATTTGTTTGATGTATGACCTATCTTACCACAATGACTGCAAGTAGCTCTATCGTTCTTTTGAGCTCCTTGCTTGGATGATTCTCCTTCTTCTGTATATCCAATTCCTACTTTTCCTTTTTGCCTATAGAGGTTTTTCTCATTCAATTGATTCATGTCTGCTTGAGATTTCATCATTCTTTCATTGATTTGCTTCTCATAGTTTAGATCATTCCTCAATCTCTCATTGATTTGTCTTTCAGATTTTAGATCAATTTTCATTCTTTCATTGATTTTCCTTTTAGAATTTAGATCATTCCTCATTCTTTCATTTTCAAATCTTAGGCTCATGATTTCTTTATTTGCATTGGAGAGCTGATCAATAAGGTTTTCTTGCTGAAGGGATTGGTTTTGGATTTCGTTGTTCCTTCCATCCATCTCTTCTTTTATCTTGTTTCTTTCTTCCAAGACTTCACATTACCTTACTGATTGAATCTCTTGTTCTCTTCTTAGCTTTCTTACTTCTTACAGGGAACCATTCTTTTCTAGGAGTTCTTTGATTTCTTTATTGGCTTCATCTAAATTTCTTGAATAAAGGTCTTCAATTCTTTCTTCAATGTAGAGTTGATCATTCATTTGAATTACAAGTTCTTTTCTTCTTTTCAAGGATTGAGAGATTTTCTCCTTTGCTTTCTTGAGTTGGGAAATGACGATTTCTCAATCCAACTTTTCATTATCAATACCTTTTTCAAGTTTGAATATCTCCATGGCCGTAATCTTTGCTCAAGTTGTAAGATTTCTCCTTAGAACCAAAAAGCTCTGATACCAATTGTTGGAAATATTCAAGACTAAGCTAAGTTACTAAGAGGGGAGGGGTGAATTAGTAACTTCTAAAACTTTAACAATTTCAACCTTTAATCCAACCATTCAATTAGCATTTATCCATCATATGAATTTTGATCTAATTGCATGCATAAGAAACTGAAAGCATTCATAACATTGAAACACAAAGATTTGGTGACATAGAAACCTTCCGAACAGAAAGTAAAACTAGGGTGGGGATGATACCCACAACTTTAGTGTTGTAGTATAAAGTTATCCTGTTAAAGTTTACATTGATCACTTCTAATGATTTGCCAAGTTAGGAGCAATAAGAATTGCTAGGTCCACCTTGTGAAAGGATTTTAAAACATACAATTAAGCATGCACTCAGTAAAGAGATTTACAAAAGATTGTTAAGTCTACCTTGTGAAAGGATTTGACTGATCCACTTGTTAGGATGAAGTAGTAGATGATCTCTAAATTGCAAAATAGTTTGCTAAATGAGATTCCTTTGTGTACTGATCACCTTTCTGTGATAGATATGTCTTTGTTGCTCCTTATATTGTTATGGCCTTTACAATTTGCTCCTACTTTTCTCTGATGTAATTCACATTCATATTTCCACACATTACATACATACATTGGATATGATACAATGCATTACATATATATCAATCCAATTATACAAATTATAAAGTTAGCCATCATACAAGTTACCACAAATGTTACAAAGTTAGCCCACATGAAGACATTTAGGTTCTGAAGACTGACTCGGTGAGGTTCTGATACTCAACATCCACTATCAATACTTGACATCATCATGCACTTAGTAGATGTAGAAGCTCAGTCCATACTAATCACTTCTAAGTAGTCTTGAACTCATTCTACATTGGTGACTTGGTAGACATTGCGAAACTTGTCATATAAACTAAGTCTCTTGATTTACATTGTTTGACTCGATAAACATTCTCACCTCGAGCTCGGTATAAATTGAGTCTCTTGGTTAACACTAGAAAGCTTGGTTAACATTGGACTCTCATCAAATACACTGCACTGCTCGATAACCACTGATAAACTTAGCATCAATTGAAATGCACGATTTACACTGCTAGTCTTCACATAACTGAATCTACTCGGTAACCACTGAGATGTATCCAAAGGACTTGGTAGCAACTGCAGAACTTAGTGACAAATAAATTACATGGAAAACACTAAGAACTATACAATGAACTTGGTAGCTCCATACAATCTGAATAAGTGTGTGTCACTAATAACAAACTTAACTGATATATCAACAGTCGAGATGTACTTTATGATTCAAAATTGAGGGATTATGTTTATGAAACTTATTTGGTGAGTAAATGTGATGACTTGGGTTTTGATAACCAAAATATATTTTTCAATTCCCCATTATGAAACAAAGTTTTATCATTACATGGTTGTTGTGGTTTCAGACACAATTATAGTTTATGTGCTTAGGGGAAGTTGTCTAGGTACATGTATTTGGGAGTGACTTATAATAGGCATCTGAGACCCAAAGTAGTCAGTACTAGGGTAACCTATTGTAAGTTGTGTAATAAGTGATAACATAGTAATTAAAAAATATTTCCTAACCCTTTTTCTTTGAGATACATTAAATTGATAAGTTAGAGATGTGCCTTGATCATGACTTGAGTGTTTGTATAGGCTAAGGATGGGAATGGGATGATACCTAACAAGAGGTATGACTAGTTTTCCTTGTCTTCATGAGAGGTTATTCTAGTTATGCATGTGTCACATTGAGGGTCTAAGGTCTAGAGTTACCAGTCCAGGGTAACTCAACGCTTGAGGATACGAGGTTTAAAGTGATTAGTCTGAGGTAACTCAACACTTGAGGATCTAGGGTCTAATGATAGACTAGTCCAGGTTAACTCAAGTAGTTTGATCATGTGATGACACTCCCTAGTATGTAGCCTAAGTATCCTCCATAGATTTTTTATTTTCCTCTAGTGGTGCAACCATTGGTATTCTTCTTTTTGTTGGATGTATTAATTGTTGGTGTTTAATTTCATTGATGATGATTGGTGATTCATGGTGATTGTGATTTTGACATGTGTCTTTTGATTTGAGGTCCATATCTTTTGTTAAAAAAATCTCATGATTTTGGTACTTGATATATACTTTTTATATGTATGTTGACTTGGTATGTGGTCTTGGTTTTGGATGAATGTTCTTTCAACTTTGGTTATCTTTTCTTCTTGAGTAGTTTGTGTTACCCTTGAGGTATATTTGGCTATTAGGATTCATTTCCTAGGAATTTTTTATGGTTTGATTAGTTGTATGTAGATTGTTCATTATCTTCCCTACATGGTCGGAGTGGAAGCCTAACTAGGTAACCATGCAATCGAGAGGTAGTGACTTCTTACCATTTGGGTTCCTCTCATATTTACAAATGTTGGAAGTTCGATGATGCAGTTATACTTTTATCATTCTTATCCCTATCTTGGAGACTTCTATTCAGTTGATATAATTATATATTATCATGTATCTTGTTCTTTGATATACTTATTCTATTCTTACATACCCTATGACATGTGTAGTGGATGCTATCCATTAGATGTATTTTATTGTATCAGTTGTATTGATGATTTTTGTTATGAGATTAATATGTTATATTTTAATGATAATGGACATTGTGTTTAAGATTTAAACAATTAATAAACTATCTTAAACGTTACTCAACATGAAGGAACCCTTGAGGAATGAAATCTATATTGTAATTGCATGTGTAAATGTTGTGTTTGTGTATATTGCTTCCACTTTGTTACTTTGATATTGTATAAACTTTAGAAAGAAAAAATTAGTCCAGTAAGCTTTGTAAAATATTACGTTTATTTCTTTTGGCTTCTCGAGCAGGGTGTTACAGTACATATCTTGGCTCTTACATTCCACCTAGGCCCCTTCTCATTTTAGTCAATTGTCTTTTGTAATTAATTCCAAGGTGACCACCATCTAGATGCTACCTATCATAATTGTGCCCTTGTGCCAAAAGTTAGCAAACCTAGAGGAAAGTTCATAGTTGAAACCTCTCATGCTTCAATATAGCATCTCAATCCAGATTTTTGGAAATAAAATTTTCATATTTCTAAGTTCTACTTCAATTCTCTTTTATCCCTCAACTTCACCTTCTTCAATGACCCTCCCATGATTTTGATTTTTTCCAACACTTCAAGAACTTCCTAAATATCTTTCATTTCCTTAGCTATATCTACTTGGTTATTGGCAACTTTCTACATTCTCACAAGAAATGCTTTATTTTTAAAGGAACCATTAGACAAATAAGTTTTGAGAGTCATGAACTTTAGCATTTTTTTTAAGCATGATGAGAAAAAATCAACATTCATAATTAAAGAAACACCCCTTAGAAAATGGATATTGTTGGGTTGTCTGAAATGGAAATAATATGTGGTGGCTTCCCTTGCACAAATGTCATTTATTATTGAATTGGTATAATTTATTAATAAATAATACTTTCCTTCTCCCTTAATTTTATAAAAATCTTTTGAAAATCTTGTTGTTAATGCTCCCATAAGATATCTCTTTAATGATGGCCATATTAAAGAGAAATAACATATTATCAATTTTAGAGAAGTGGTTAGCTTTTCTGACACCCTTTCTAGAATTAGGAGAAGTGTTAAACTTATTTAATAGAATATCTATGAAACCTTTGGATTTATGTTTCCCACCTTTTTTCAACTCTACGACTTGTAAATAGCCAAAGGTAAATTATTTACCTCATGCCATATAGAGCTAAAATACTTTTCAATATCCTTCCTAGAGAAAAAATACAATATTCTCTTAACATCTCCATTGCCTGAGCTAAGACATTTAAGAATTTTCATTAATTAAAATAATATGGAGTTCCTTGGTGTAGTTCATACTTGACACATGTCTTCCATTAAAATAACCTAGGCCCCAATTTTCCAAGAAATTTGCAACACCAATACATTCCTTCAAGGTGTGTTTTATCTTGACATTTCTGAATAAAGATAGCTTTCTTTCGCAGTCCTCCATAAGACAAAGAATTTTCTAGGGGTAGGTCACCTTATCAATGAGGATATCAACAATGAGCTTAGGATCAACTTCCATTATGATAGTATCAACACAAAACTCTTCGAGGATCTTAATTCCTTGCCACATATCCATTCCCTTAGAATAATTATTAGAATTGGGTAAAAACACAAACCTGTGTCACCTTTTATAAAGGAAAAGTGATATCAGAATTTAAAGTCTTCAACTTTAACAACATAAAAGTGGCATTTGTGCTCAGAATTTGAAGATGATGTAAACTAATGAAATGTGTAAAATTAGATTAATTTTATGTCTGTAATTTTTATTTTTTAAATTGAGTGAAAATTTTGTTTATTTTTGAATTTTTAAAGTCTATTTTTTAATTTTTTAAAAATGTTGAAAATATAGAGTTTTTTTTCCCGTCAAACAAATATATACAAATGTTCATATTTTGGTCTGATTTTGAAATATGTTAGAGTCAACATGTATATTTAGTGTTCCAAAAAAGAAAAATTGAAATTCGAATAATATTTTTCAAGTTATAACTGGTCAAAGTCAAAGTTATCATAAATTGATAGGTTTTTTCTCCTGTCAAACTTTTTCTATCAAATCTACATAATTTTTAAAACAAATTACATATTCTTGAAGAAGACTCTCTCCTCTAGTGCAGCATTAAAAAATAATGATTTACTATTTTTTTTTCTATTTTTGAATAGACATCTTCTTGAATCTTAAAATACCTAGTTGTAATATTTTCAAATTATAACATATTATCCATAATCAAAATAGTAAAAAAATTATATGCTCATAATCTTGACTCTGAGACCTACAAAAGTATATTTTTAATTTTTAAAAAAACTTCAATTTAGTAGGTCAAATTGGCCTTCAAAGTGAGAAGTTTGCAGAAGTTCTTATTTTTCTTGTGTGGCTACCACCTGGGATGCCACATAGGTAGTTACGGCCAAAACCATTTCATCTGTAATCATTCTAGCCAAAAGAATTTTGGTCAAAACCCTTGTTAGCCCAACAAATCGCAAGCAATTAGTTTGGTGGTTTCATGTATAAAATAAGTTGGTTTCCAAGTTGTTTCATGTAACAAATAACTTTTTTTTTCTTTATTTTAATAAATATAGAAAACAACAAAAAGTAGAAGAGCATTTTCGGAAGACAGTGATTTTTGAAGCCATTTTTAGTAACTATTTCATGGAAATCCCTAGAGTCGCAAAGGATCGAATATTTTTAAGGTGTTTTTTTTTGTCTACTTATTTTTTATTTTTATGTATTCTAATTTGAAGCATTAGCTGGTATTTAGTGTTCAAAATCTTTTCTTTTTTTTGTTTCTATAGATTAAATTATTCAATGGGTAGTAAAAGGAAAAGATCAAAGAAATATGATAGGAAAAGAGATGACAAAATGGAAGGTCATACAAAATGTAACCAAAACCAACTTACTAAAATTCCTGAATAGGATGAGATTCATGAATAGAATGAAAGTAATGAAGAGAAAGAAATTGGCAGTTCTACTAATAGAAACAAATTAGAAAGCATAACAAATTTGATGGATTTGGATGAGGAACTAGTTTTTAACCAAATTCCATCTAAAGATATGATAAATGATAACACTATTAAAAAGCATTGTCAAAACATGTGGGATGAATATTTCAAAGATAAAAGTATATTTGGACAGGCACAATTATTTGTCAAGTTATTTAGGAGAAAAGATATGAGACCTATTTTAGAGTTGTTGGGTGTTGATAATAGGAAAAACCATGCGCATAATATTAATAAAACAATAGTTGAAAACTTGCAAAATGCTTATAACAAAATTGACAACACAACTCGAGGAGGTGATTTGAGTAATTCAGATAGAGCATTGATGACTACTATATCTAGTAGAAAATTAACACATAGAAAATAGGTACATGCAATTTCTAATGTACTACATATATCTAGAAGACCTGTTCAGAGATACATCAAAAGGAGAAATATGATAGATGATAAAATTGAGAATAACTGGGTGAATATTTGTAGAGTTCCTTGAAAAGACAAAAATTTTGAATATTTCAAAAGACAAGTTATTGAATTTTGGACCACACATTCTCCTGTTTCTTCCAACAGGTGTGATACTATACAAATTAAAGATCAAGAGACAGGGGCCAAAATTGAACATCCAAAACATTTCATAGATATAACTCAAAGTGAATTATTTCCAACATTCAAGCAAGAATTTTCAAATGTCAAAATATTTTAGAGAATGTTTGAGAGTTTGTGTCCTTCCTTTGTATGTATAAATAAGATGCGTGAAACTTATTGTTGTCAAAATTATGTTGAATTTGGTCTACACTTGCAATCATATAAAAAAGTTATGGCAGTACTTGATCCTAATTTGGTCATCCCTAGTAGTACAACACAATTTGTGAAGTCCATTTTATGTGATAAATTAGAAGATTTAGATGAGTTCAAAGTGAAATGCACCAAAAATCAGTGTAAAGATTGTGGAAATTTAAGCAAATTTTCTGAAATGCAAATTGAGAATATTAATGAATCCACAACAATTTCATGGATGAGATATGAATATGAGACATACCAAAATAAGATAAGAGATGAATCCAGAAAAATTTTATTGAAGGAGAGTGAATTGCATATGATGAGTTTATGACCAAGTTCTATCCATTGATATATCCACATATCCAACATTGTCATGGTACATGATGGCAAGCTAAACAGTTTCGTGATTCTAAAAATTGTTTTCCACCTAGTTGTATACTTTTAGTTGTAGATTTTTCTAAGAATTATACATTTGCACCTCAAACAGAGCTTCAAGGGCAATATTATCATTCTAAAAAAGTTGCAATATTTTTGTAAGTGACCTATAGACATGCACAATTTGAGGTGGATCAGATAGAAAGGCTAGATGAAAATGAATGCATCATCATCAAAGAGGTTAATTTCTATATTAGTGATGATAGAATTCATGATAGGAGTTATGTGGCTCATTGTTTTGAAATGTTCCTTGAAGATCTCAGAAATCATGGAATAAATGTTTCAAAGCATTGGATTTGGTCTGATGGATGTGTAGGTTAGTATACATGAACTTACACATTTATTTAACTTTATTTCAACTTATATTTATTTGTGCATGCCTATTTCGATTTGATACATGTACACAAATAATTGTAGATACTTATCATGTTTCATGTTCACAGGACAATTCAAATCTACAAAAGCATTTAATTGGTTAGCAATGCAACATGCTAGAACCAATGTTAGGTTTTTTATGGATTTTCTTTGAAAGTGGACACGAAAAAGGGGAGCATGATTGAGCAGGAGCATGTATAAAGCATGTGCTTCAAAAACATGATCTTGCAAGTAAATATATGCATTTAATGTGCATGTTTAATACTAGCAGCATATATACTTTTAAATTATATATATGCATATTGTATGTACATACAGGGAATAGGATAGAGAGTGCAAATCAAATTGTTGAATGGTGCAAAGTTCATTTTGCTACTCAAGATACTAAATACAATAAGAGTTACTTTTGGGAAGTGAAAGGTGAACTAAGTTATATTTATTTTTAATGTATTTTTTAAATTTTTGAGTTTTTTATTAAATATAAATATTTTGAAATATGACAATTATTTTTTGTATTTGTAATAGATATAGATCGATATAATCCTTACAATTGTCAAACAATCCCTAACATTAGAAGTTTACATCAAGTGATGACTACAAGAAACCATAAACCTTCAGTAATTAAAGTAAGAGAGAAAACATGTTTTTGTGATGACTGCATTAAGGAAAATCCAATGAGTGCATTTGAAAATATTGTGACTGGATATGTTTCACATCGGGATTTGAAGGAGATAGTTAGAAAGCCTCCTTTTGAAGATGCTGACATTGACATTGACATTCATGATCCTGTATATTCAGCTAGTTATGAGCGCATTTTTTATTTAGTTATGGTAGATTTGTGTGCATATATACATATATATAAATTAATATACATGTATATTCATTTTAAAATTAATTTATATTTATCTATATTTTTATATACATGCAGGAGATATTTTTGCAGTTCAAGCCTTACCAAATAATACAAAAAATGTGGACTATTATCTGTTAAGATACACAAAAGAAAAACACAAATTGCTAGAAGGAACTATAGATGTTAATCAACAGTCATATACAATTGGATTAGTTGTTATTGAAGGAACATATTATCAACAAACAAGGGTAATTGATAGTGGTATTGAATTTATTGAATACAAGCCTGGAGGAAAGGTTTTACATTACAATGACCATGTTATAGCAACCAAGTTACAATTTGATGCAATACAAAGAAGAGGATTTCGTGGAAATCAAAAGTGGAAACTATTTATTGAAGAACATGAAAAACTTCTAGAGATAATAAAAACTAGAGAGGATCCTAATAGTACATTGTTTGTGGAGCTCTAGTTTACCTATGTACTTATTGTGGAGCTCTAGCTCAACTATGTCTATATAGCTCTTATACTTTCACATTTAATGTTGATAGAATATTTGTTTTATAAATTTGTATACATTGGATCATTTATCTTGGATATGTGAAATTAGAAATGTTTTGTTATTTTTATTTAAATTAGACATGGATATCTCATTTAAGACAACCTCTTAGGACCTCCCCTTAAGAAAACCTCTTAGGACCTCCCCTTAAGACCACCTATTAGGACATCCCCTTAGTACCACCTAATTGGACCTCTCCTTAAGACAACCCCTTTAGTATTTGTATGTATTTATGTACATATAATCTTTATGTTCTTATATGACACATTCTTTATGTTTGTATATAATATTTATATTCTTATATGTATTAACTTTTATTAATTAAATGTTGTGACATGCATTATTTAGTTCATACTCTTTATATGTTCTTACATGTATATGTTATATTCTATGTTACATGTTACATGTTATATTTTATTAATTAAATGTTGCAACATACATTCTTTCTAGGTCATACTCTTTATATGTTCTTACATGTATATGTTATACTCTTTATATGTTACATGTACATGTATATGTTACCCTTAAGACATGTCATTAAATATAGTTAATTATACTTAGATTAAGGCATTAAAAACAATAACATATACATATTTACATAAATATTGAAAACATACATGTCTACATTTAACACATGAACACAGTTACATACATCTATGAAATAAAATATACATGAATCTATTGAATTTATGTATAAATATTAAATATTGAATTTTGTACTCAAGTTATGTTCTTAAATATGTATTAAATTTATTGATTAAATATTGAAAACATGAATAAGGTATTAAGATGAATAACATATTAAGACATTAAAAGAACAATTTAACATGTGTGTAAATAAGACATGAAGTTCTAGTACTCAAGTTATGTTCTTAAATATATATTAAATTTATTGATTAAATATTGAAAACATACATACATTCAACATGAACATAAGATATGAACATAATATGTACATCTATGTAAAATAACACATCTATGAAATAATGTATACATACCCATGTAAAATGTATCCAAAATACCATATAAAATGTCTCCAAAATACCACATCAAATATCTCTAAAATACCACATGCATAAAATGTATCTGAAATAACATGTACATCCATATAAAAGTATCTAAAATAACATAAATATCCATATAAAAATATCTTTAAAATAACACATGTATCTCAGATAACATACATCTCTAGATATAAAAGTATCTGAAATGACGTGTGTGTGTGTGTGTGTGTGTGTGTGTGTGTGTGTGTGTGTGTGTGTGTGTGTGTCCTGGAAACATCAATGAAATAGACACATGTGTAAACTAACATCAATCACATCCCCCTCCTGATCCTTGACCCCAAAAGGCTCTATGATCTGGATCTGTGCCCTGTGTCAAATGAAAGAAAATTATAAAATTATAAAATTATACATATTCATGTGTATACGTGCATGTATTAAATAGCATGTGTACAATATATATATATCCATCAAATATATACTAAAAAATACATAACATACATGTGACTCATGTCATGGAGGATCTGTCGGGGTCTAAAGATCTCCAAAATGCAACAGACTATCACTAAGACCCTATAGAACACACATGTACATGTACATAAGTTAAATTGAACCACTCAAGAATATATATGTATAAATTATAGTAACAAATAAATATAAGCATATATAAATTTACAATATTTACCATAGCATCATGTAATGCTCTGCCAATCTGACTGATATCTGAGTCATGTAGTGATAGAGTGATCTTTGAATCATGGAATGTAGGTGCTCTAAGGCCAAGTTGTGCAGGAGTAGGAGCACGTGCTACAGGATCCTAGGTAGGTGTAAGGATAGGTGTTGTGGGGATAGGAGTTGTATGGCCCTCTGTAGGAGCAAGTTCTATAGAATGTGCGGGGATATCCTCATGTCTCTATGAGGGTTGTGGTCCTACTATGTGTGACAAAATATGGCTGATGTGTCCACCATTGTCACAAAGAGGAATCCCCATGACTGTCGACAATGCCTGATATGATCCAAGAAGATCAAATGCTAAATAAGATGCCATATGGCACAATGCATCCACATTTGATATGGCCAAAATCTCTAGTGGTGATGGTATATCTGCCATCTCATATAGGTTATCAGCTCCTGTGCTAGAGGAGCTAGAGGATGCACTTGTCAAAATAAGACCATGAGATTGTAACATTTATCTTCCAAATCTATCCAAAGATATCTCGTATAACTGTGTGACAACTATGGGAATACTAGAATATATCCAAGTCCTAACTGTATCATCAAGAACACTCAAACCTGCAACAATCATTTGTGGACCTCTCGGCATGACCAAAAGGTTCGGACCCACCATTGCTCATTTATTAATGGGTGTAGGGTTGTTTGTATGTCTAAATATCTCTGAAAATCAACCTTGACCCTGTCCAACATGACCTAGAAAATCTGTATAGTTGACATCCTAATGTAAATGAAATTCTCCAAACAATTGTTTGCAGAAATAAAGGGGAAACTCATCCTTCTGTGGCCACCTGTGATGCACGGCTAATCATCGAGGATATATAAGTGGAGCGATGAGCTGATTTGTACACTTCATTACTAAATAACCTCTAACCCTAGCCCTATTTTTATAAAAGGGAAACATGGTCTTCACCATAGTGGTGGAGACCTGACCATCAATCTGTGAATACTTCATAGTGCCAGTGACACTATGAGAAAGGGAAGAGTAGAATGTCTCAATACTAATATCATCAAATGGGTTGTACCCAGAGATCATCTTGATCATTTGGCACAACTCATCTCTAATAGAAACAACATTCTCCCTATTAGGGAGAGTGGTAGAAGCTAACAATGTAGAATCAAGATACTTGAGAGCATGAGATAATCTAACAATAGTATCTGTAAATAGACTTTGTCTCTCCTTAGTCGATGATGTTGGTCTACATGCTATGTGTAAGTCAACACTAGGACCCCCTCCATGAACACTAGCCTCCCTTGAGGATGTAGGTGCTCCACCAGTAACGGATGCCATAATGATATATGCAAAGATCTAGATATCTATAAGTGCAGAGTTAAGATATACATACATAAGTACACATAAAATTGAAAATTTAATTTAATTTAAAACATGTACATGTATATAAATATGTACAAAGTTGAATATAACTAAAAATATGCACATGTTATTTAGTACATCTAGCTGATGTTTGTGAATAAAAAATATGCATGTATGTTATTTAGTACATCTAGGTTTACTATGTTAATGTTTTATAAAATGTAACTAATAGGTTTGTAAGATGTAATGTTATTTAGGACATATAGGTTTACTATGTTAACGTTTTGTAAAATGTAACTAATAAGTTTGTTGTTAATGTTTACTATGTTAATGTTTTGTAAAATGCAACCAATAGGCTTGTTGTTAATCTTTACTATGTTAATGTTTTCTAAAAATGTAACTAATGGGTTTGTTGAACATTAATGTTTACTATGTTGATATTTTGTAAAATGTAACTAATAGGTTTGTTGTTAATGTTTACTATGTTAATGTTTTGTAAAATGTAGCTAATGTTTTATTATCAACTACTAAAAAAACACTTAAAATATAATTAATTTAATTAATAAAACACTTAAAACCAATTCATTTAATTAATATTATCATGTAATAACTAAAAAACATTTTTAAAAAAAATAAAAAATAAAAAATTCACATACTTGTTACGAGTGAAACACTCTAACTGACTGATAGCCACTACAGTGAAATGAACAGTGAAAATGACCATCAAGAGAAATTTTTGGTTATTTTTGGAAAGTGCCACATCTATACAGCCGAAAATGTTCTAGCCAAAACTATTTTGGACAAAACCGTTTCAGCTGGAACCCCTGCAGATATCACCAAAGGTGACACAAGTTTGTGCTTCCACCCAGTTTACTCTTGTGTCTCTAGAAAATCCTTGAATCATATCTCCTTCATTTTTTCTTAGTAGATCTCCTATTCCAGATACCAAGATTTCCCTTTGAGCAACCATCCACATTACATTTTAACTAGTCTAATTCATGTGTGTTCCATTTAGTCTCCTTTCTTTTCGTTATACTGGTCCAAAGATCATAATGTTGCATAATATTATATTTATTATTAAACAATATTATTTTTTAGCACTTTTTAAATCAAGTTAGGATTTTTATTTGGTTAGGATTGGGTTTGGGCTAATGTTGAGTAATTTTTTCATATAAACATACATATATACATATACATCTAAACACACACACCATGAAATTTCCAAGAAAGTGCCTTAGAGTCATAAAACTCATCTAATTCTATAATAGAAAAATAGAATAGTAGTCCCATCATAGATTACAAATTCTAATAGAAGGCCCCAAAACTATTTTCCACATAAATCTTAAAGCATATTCTATCAAAAATATTCCAATAAGTCCCACAAAATGTAACCATAAATTAATTTTACAAAATTATGTCTAAATATTTAAAAAAATATTGTACTATAATTAATAAACTATTATGTTAAATAAAATTAATAAGAATATTAATATCAATATATGTTAATAATAATTTCTTAATATATTTATTTAATGTTATGTATTTCAATTATTACCAAGACAAATATTAAATAATATTATATATAAAAATATATCTTATATATTTTCTATTAACCTATGTATACTAATTTTAACACTATAATTATATTTTTAGAATTCTTCTAAACATTAATTAACCAAAAATTGACTTAACTACTAAACCAAACAATATTTCAATATAACCTAAGTTTATTTTCACATTTTTTTTAATTTTTTTTTGTAATTCTTTCTATTAAATTTTTCAATGGCAACACCTTCACAAAAAATCTATATGAAGCTTTGGAAGGATCCCAATATGAAGAATAATAAACATGCATAGCCACTAGGACCTTTGAACAAATCTAGAATTTTCCTACAAGAGAAAGGATTTTAGTAAGCCAATAGTCAAGATTCTTTTCAATTTTTACAGGTGTAATATTCCAAATATCCACTAGCGAAGCTTGAAAGGCAAAGGGAATGCTCGGAAAGTGAAAAATCTCCCCATGTGTGCCCCATTTCTATTTGAATTGATCAAGCCATGGTGAAGCTGGAAGAAAAGATTGCCTATAGTAGAGAATTTTGTGTCATTGAATAGAAGAACCAAAAGCTCAAGACAAAAGGTGTCCAAGCATTGCAAGGCATTAGTGATGTTCTCCTCATCCTCCAAATGAGTGACAAAGGAATCATCAGCAAAATTCCCATTGACCAACTAAGATGAGGAATCTAGCAAGGAGATGCCACAAACCAAACCAGAGGAAACAAAATGGGCTCTAGAAAGTAACCAAACCCTTCAACAATAAGAACATATAAAGTTGGAGCTAGAGAGCAACCCTATTGGATAGAGCGAAAGAGCCCAAAGGTTTCAGATTGAGAGCTATTGATAGTAACACAAGCTTTACCATCTCCAAAAAGAATCTCCACAGACTAAAGAAAATTAGGACTAAAACCTAAAGCTTGAAGCATAGCCAAAATGAAGCGCTATTCAATTCGATCATAAGCTTTAGAAAAAACATTTTTCAAAAACATGGACTGGTGATTGGATTTGTGAGCCCATTCCATGCCTTCCTGGACAACAAACAACAATCATGTTGTCAAGAATATACACAGACTTAGTAAAGCTAGCTTTCTCTAGCTACACAATTAAAGGCAGGAGATGGAAAACTTTAAGAGATGTTGCTTGAGCAATAATCTTATATGACACATTAAGAAAAGTGATGGGCCACCAGTTATAAATATCCTCAAGATCACCAACTTTAGGTATGAATTTGATGTTTCCTTTGTAGATAATGGCTTCTAAACTTTTAGACTAATAGGCTTCAAGATGAACCTTATGTAGGTCTAGAACAATAGACTCCCAGAGGTGCTTGTAAAGTTTGTAAGGAAACCCATCACACCTAGGGGATTTGTCATTAGTCATGGAAAAGATAGCCTCCTTGAGGTATCAAATGGTGAGAAGCTATCTTGCTCGACCGCTAGGCAGTTTGGAGTAACAAAAATATACTTTTTGAGAGCTTCCTCTTGAAAAACTAAATTTCCCCATGAAGAAAAAACATTTTCATAATGGTGAAGAAAAGCTTGTAGGATGTTAGGGAGACTGGAGAGAATAGAATTTCCCTATTTAATCTTTTTAATCCCAAAATTGGTATGACAAGCTCTAAGAGCCTAGAAGAACTCTTTAGAATCCTTACCGCTAACCTCTACCCAATGGAGGTGTGCTTATATTTGGGCCCCTTGAGTAACATAATTATCTGCAATCTACTTGTCATGATGAAGCTTAGCAAGTTGGATTTATAAATCAACATCAAAAGGGTTAAGGGTGAGAGCTTCAAAAGCCTTCTTAAGGGCCTTGGTCATGGAGTCATAAGAGCATCATCTAAAAAAACCACCAACTGTCGTCCATAGATGCATAGAAATCTAGTAGTTTTGGTAACAACATCGTTCCACCATTGAATCCAACTTATCTAAGAATGAGGATGTGGCTCCAAATTGCAAACACAGTATATGAGCAATAGTGGAAGCATGCATCAACACTGATGTATTGAGGAAAATCTATGTCCTAATAGCTCGCTGGATAGTTGTATGCTAAGAAATAGTAAAATAAATGGGATAGTGGTCTAATAACATCACATCTAGCAGAGGAATGACTAGGCAATTCTTGATCCTCACAAAAGGAGAAAAAAGATTGTGCAGTAATCATGGCATGATCAAGACATTTTAAAATGTGGTCAAAGCTAGCTCAAAAATTAGACCATGTGTGCCAGACCCAACTATACTGGCAACAGTTAGTATTGTGACAATAAAGGCCCAATTTATTATGCATGTAGTACCAGGCTTCCCTTTCCCCAACTGTCTCACGAAAAGGAAAAATGTTGTCTTTGTCAAAGGCCAACTCAATCAAATTAAAATCACCACACATAACCCAAGTAGCTAGAGGCAAGTTGTCAACCATCTTGCACCACAAATGAGATCTTTCCACATCATCATTGGAAGCATAAACATTAACTACTCCAAAGGAATGATTTTTGATAGAAATAAAAATCCAAATTATTCTGTGCATGGGATCAAAACCATGAAAAATAATAGTAGAATGAAGATGAGGTGATAGAAGAGTAACTACACCACCTCTTCTAGTTTTTTGCTGAGAGGAAAACATAATGTCTTCTAGCCAAATGATGTGATGTGTAGAAGAAAGCATGAAACCAAAAAATTTAGCCCCATGTATGCAAAGGAAATCTAAATTACCAAGTCCATGATGGGTGTCCCTAACATTTTACTTTCTAGAGAGGTCTATAAGACCTCACACATTCCATGATAAAAAATTCATGAAAACTCTTCCATATCTTCTTCGTCCTTGAGATAGGATTCCCTACTTTGCAAGAAAGTAGAAAGTTGGTTGAAGCCAGTAGGAAACTCTTCTAGACTAATAGCCCATTGTTTCTCCTCTAGTTTCTCAGCACATCTAGGAGGACTGGGAGAATGTTGCACATTCTAAGTCATAATGGATGATGCAACAAATGGAGTGTGAACCACAATATGATTGGTATCCCTTGAGGCTACCTTGATCCCTTATGAACTACCATGGTTTGAAACTTGAGAAACAATAGGATTTGACTCTAGAAAAAATTTCATCGACCCTATAATGGATGAGATTTGCACTCCTATTGGAATACGAGGAACTAAAAGGACAACAAGATATGACTATTTAGGAGCTGAAGAAGCCTTGACCTTGTGCTCAAAAATAGTCCATTCCTCCTTTTGGTTTCCTTCTATTGGTTTGGTAGGGGGCTCCTTAGGTGGGGATTTAACCTTGGGCACTACAAAGGGCAATCCCTAATCTTGTGTTCTACTAATTGGCACCTATAATAGGTGTTTGTTAGGTTCAAATAGAGCACCTTTTGAGAGAAGATTTGGAAACCAATCTATATCTCCATAGAATTCTTGAGATCCTTGGAGAGATCAACCTCAACACAAATGTGTTTTTGAGGACAAGCATTAAACAAAATTAGTGCTCCTTTGTAACAATTTTTTGAAGAATATTGGCAATGGACTCAGTAAAAGGCCAACACAGCAAGGGTAAACCCAAGAACTCAACCCACACAAGAACTGTAAGTATTTTTTTGTTAGACACAGCAAAGTCTTCTGACCATCTTTGAAACACTAGCAAGGAGGAAGGAATTGACCAAGGGCCATTGTTAAAAATTGCATCCGCTTGAGACAGGTTGGCAAAATGAAATAAAAAGTTTGCACAACATCAAGGCAAACTCTTTGAGGAGTCAAACTCTTGTTAACCCATTCTCAAAGCATAGCTTTAGGAGGAGTCCTATCCACAAAATACCCTCTCAAAATATGTTGTTCTAAGCAATCACAACCATCATTAAATTCTTGAAGAGGAAGGCTAATATTAGGATTGCCTCATGAAAGACCTTTAGGATGAATTTGTGAGGATGTTTGTTCAATGGAGGAGCCATGGCTGTCCAAAGTAACAACGTGAATACTAGTATCAATTTTTGGGTCACAGGTGGCCAAGGCCATTATAAACTAGAGCCCTAAAAACTCCCTCACTAAATGTGGTTTGACAGGTGGTGAACATAGAATGAAAGCTTTGACAGAGAGTCATACACAAGAAAACTCAAAAAGTGCATGAAACCCTAGCAAAGAGAAAATGCTCCGTTTCCCTTTTCCTTCAATCCCCTTAAGGAGTATACAAATTTTAAGGCTATATTTATATTCATAAAATGCTTCTAAACATTAATTAACCAAAAATTAACTTAACCTCAATTATCTCTCATTATTTTTGTAATTCTTTCTATTAAATTTTCCAATGGCAACACCTTCACTATCATCCTCCATTGCTTAACGTGGGAAGCATGAGAAAAAATGAAAAATTGAAATTTCCAGTAATGCAAAAAGTGTAAGCAATTGAGGAGGAAATTGTTATGTATGTTGGGTGTAAGAAATGAGAAGGTACCTCAATAATAGCAAAGTGTAGCTCCCAATTTAAAAATTCTACACCCACCATCGTTAATTCACCAATGCTACCAATTTTTCTATTAAAACCCTTCAAACTCTTCCATTTCATATTAATTTTTGGATTTTTTCTAGAAGCTCTAAGAATTTGTGTATCTCCTCTACAATGCCATCAACCTAGGTATTGCATTGAAGGCCATAGTTACCCAGGGTTAAAGATGTGACTTTTATTGTCATTTTTTGAGGAGTAGTAGAGGAGAGATCAGGATTCAAAACTTGACACAAGGCCCTATCGAAGTACAAATCCAAGTGGAATCAATGCTAAGGAAGTCCTACATATTGAGGCTTGGCTACACTGAGATGTTGGATCGTAACAAAATACACAAAAATTACTCCACCAGAGGGGAAAGCACGTCTCTTTTTAACAGAAATGGTGAGCCATATGTCTACATTAATAGATTTGAAACTAATTGGAACACCACAAAGAAATAGTATCTCACTCTTGAGAACCTCAAAGATTGCACTTAACTTAAGATTTGTAATGATTTTGGCAAAGCGGTTGTAATGTCCATGCTACTAAAGTTGGTAAAACCTGCAAAAATAAATGTTAGGATCTTAATAATAACATAAATTAGTATATTGTCCTACCCTCTAGCCTAAACCCAAACCTTAAAAACACCTATAGATGGGATTTCCTAACCCTTAGTAATTCAATTGTCTTTTCTAGAGTGCACCTTTTAAGGCTCACATATGTATATGTTGACACCATCAAAATATGTGTACCATTCTATTTACTTAGGCATGTTAGTCAAATGGAGACAAAATTTCTCATATACCAACATTATAGAGCTCATATCCTTTTACGTAGTATTTGGCCAAATGGGCATTTAACCCATCTCTGATACGAACATTAAATGTCTGTCTCTATTATATCAGTGAAATGAGTACTTACACCCATCTCTAATATTGACACAGAGACTTTGTGATCTACTTCATTGTGTCAACCAAATGGGAGGTTACACGCATCTTTGATACTACCACTATAAAAATTAAGATCAAATCTTATCCCCATAAAATATTTCATTGATCAAGTAACCTTTAATGAACATTAAGAGCATTTATTTTAGATTATTTATTAATCAAAAAAGGAACTATCTTGATCTTAAACCATTAACCATTAGTCATGTGTGTTATCTATTCACATTCCACCTTTACATATATACATGTGTTTGTATAAATTATCCATAGGTATGATTCATTAATATAAATAAATTCATTAACATAATTAATCAAACACAATCTACATACATAACTTTCTTACCTTCCTCTTTGCTTGGTCCATGTGGCTATATCCTTATCCGGCCCTTCAATGAATTATTCCTTCTAGATTATCTCAACTCTATATTTACTTTGTAAAAATTTTCCCTCTCTAACTATAAGAAAAGGATAAAATGTACTTTTTTTTATTTCTTATTTCCTAAGAGTCACAATCATTCATTATACAAATCCTTTGAAAAGTCACAACACTTCATACTTATAATCCTTTCAAAAAGTCACAACACTTCATAACTAAAATCCTTTGGAAAAGTCCCAATACTTAATAATTACAATATTTTTGAAAAGTCACAACTATTTATAATTATGATCCTTTTGAGGGTTCGCATCTTTTCAATATCATTGATACCTTTTGAGAAAGTCACTTCCCTATTTTCTTCATATTACTTTCCTCTTCCAATTTTTCTTTTTGAACTCCTATTGTCTCTTCTTCTTTTCCCCCCTGTCTAAGATAAACTCTCCTCCCTTTTATATCTTAAGTTCAAGGAGCATGTCTATTAAATAAATATCTCTTGATTTTTCATTAGATTTAGTTAATTTATATTATTCTATGTTATATTATTTATTTATTTACTTATTTGTGTTTATTACTATTTACTATTAAATTCAATTTAGAAAGTTAACATACTTTCTACAATATTATCTTACATTTAATTTTATTTCTTTATTTATTCATTGCAATTTTATTATTTTCTAATTATTTAAAATATCATAATAAAAATCATTTCACTGATAATAAAGATTAAATGGGAAGGAAGTGGGTGACTATGATGTGTCTATGAACACTCAAGAGGAGAGAGTCTTTGTAGATTTGTAGGGTGAAGAAGGTGAAGAAACAAAAATAGAGGAAGAAAGTAATGATTCCCCTCTAGCTAAGAGAATTTAAAACCCCTCTTTTTCCCCCACTAAGAGGAAGACCTCCAAAGAAGAGAGAAAGGAGAAGTAGGTGGGGGACATTGTTAAAGATAAAAGTGTGGAGAGGGCAATTTCAGATTTTGAAGATGATCCTAGTGATGATAGTGTGAAAGAAAAGGAAGACATTTCTCTCACCCCCAACCAGGAAGTTTCTAACAAAATTCGTAGGGTTAAGGAGAAAGTGGAGGCTTCCATTGGTTTTGACAATTAGGTCATAAACAAAATTAATGTCATTAAGGAGATGGTGGGTAAAATAGATAAGCAATTGTAACAAGAGGTCGAAGCTAGAAGAAAGTTGGAAGAAGGTTTCCCAAGGCAAATTCAGGAACTAAAGAAAGTTGTAGGGGATAGCGATTCCAAAATTCAAGGGCTAGTTTAGAAACTCATGACGGGTAAAGGAAAAGTAGATGCTGAGGGCATTAAGCTTAGGGTGGACCTAATTGGAGAGGAAAACGGTTATCGGTTTGAAGCAAAGAGTGGACAAGGTAAAATAACACGTGAAAAGTGAATGTTGTGGCAAAAAGTACAAAGGAGGAGGATCCAGGTGGTCAAGCTCCTCAAGGAGTTGGTCTAGTCAAGGTTCTCTAGCTGTTTTTTATTTTTTTTCTTTAGCTGATCTGGTCAATGTGCTGAATTTTGGTTTTGTGTTGGACTTCAATTTTAGGATGCTGAAAATTACAAAGTTTACCAACACTATTATAATTTTGAACTCCTTCATTCAAATCTGGACTTGAAAATTTTTGCATTTGTTTCAAAACTGGCAAAATGGAATTAACTTACCGGACTTCCAATTTTGCCATAGGAATTGAAAATCAAAACCTAGTTATGTTTTTTAAGGAGTGTAAAAACAATAGATTGAACTACTTTTTGAAATTTGCCTTCAACTCCAAGCTTACACATTAAAATGTGTCTTCACATGCATCTTTTTGAGTGAAACAAACGGTTCAAGTAAAATCTCAAAAATCGGAATTGAAGATTTGCAAAACCTTGATTTGGCTAAACCAAAGTTTCTACAAATCCTAGTTTTTAAAATTCCACAAACCAAATAGACCCAATTTTTTTCACTTGTTATCTTTTGATAGTTTGATGGTGAAGAGTTTGTACAAATTGAAATTGAATACATCTTTTATATTGTAAATATAATAGTGTATGTATTAGACCCATGTTTTTCTAGTTAGGATAATGTGGATGTTTTTAATTTACAAGAGGAATGTGATAATATGAATATAAAATTTGTATTTTCATATTAAAAAATCTTTAAAATAATTGTAATCAAATAATCTTTTAACATGTACATATGTAGAAAGTGATCACTAAATAATATTTATAATTTACTATACCTTAAATATTCATAATGACTTTTACACATTTTCAATAAAAGAAAAATCAAATAATTGTTTTCCAATGTTAATAACAAATCTAAGTATATACTTTCCTTTAATATTTATTTTTTCTTTAAAGACATAATTTAATATGAATCTTTATAGTTCCTCAACAAGATTTACTCTACAAATATTTCTTTTTCGAATTGCAAAGCCAGTCCATCATTAATAGGTCCTATACTTTCCTTTAACACTTTAAGATTTTTTTTAAACATAATTTAATATGAATCTTTATAGTTACAAGACAAGATTTCGTCTACAATTTTTTTAGTTTTTTAATTGTAAAGCCTCTCCATCATCATTAAAGGGCCGGTGGCGTGCACTCTTCTCCTTAAGCCCTTCGAGTTCACAACTGTTACTTGACGTGTGGCACAGTGGTTTTCTTGGATAATGAAACAATGGATTTCGAATAGCACACATCAATTAATGAAGAAACCAGGTTGCCCTCTTGTAACAGTGGAGCGCAGCTCCCATGCTCAGATCGGGACCGATTTATAAAATCTCAAGTCCGCCGCCAGTAAGTGGCCATTTCAATTCACTCTCACCGCCAATTTCTCTGTAAAAACCCTCAAAACTCTTGCATTTCACTAAACTTTCTGGATTTGTTGCAGAGGCTCTAAGGAAGCTAGGTATTGCCATACAAGGTTAAAGATGTGTTTTTTATTGCCATGCTTTGGTCTGAGGAGGAGCGGCGGAGGTACGAAGGTTCGAAACCTGACTGAAGGTTCCGTGGAAGTACAGGTTCGAGCAGGTTGCATGGTGGAGAAGGCCTACACAGTGGGGCCTGGATGCTCCAAGACGCTCAAGCGCAGCAAAATATGCGATAACTATTCTCGACAAGGAGAAAGCGCGGCTATTTTCAATGGAAATGGTGAGCCATATGTGTGGATTCACAGTTCCAAGGCCAACTGGGCTACCGCAAAGAAACAGTATCTCGCTCTTGACGACCTCAAAGCTTGCACTGAAGTTGTAATTTGTAATGACTCTGGCGAAGGAGCTTTTACTGTGATCAAAATATCCAGATCAAAAGCCTTTTAATGTATCAAGCTTTTAGCTTCTCAAGGCTTAAAAGTATTCTAAGTTTTTTCATAAATATAAGAATTAGGGTTAGTGTCTCGTTTACTGTGCTCACGATATGAAGATCGAAAGCTTCGTAGAATTTCTCATTTTCCAGTTGCATTGGAAAACATTTTGCTTTCTCAAGGCTTAAAGATCTGTAAAGGAGTGGATTATACTGTTCAGAAAAGAAATTGTGTTTTAGTTTTCTAAAATCTTCTTGTTCTCTTTGTTAATATTTTAACTGTCATATTAAGAATACGCCGTTAAACATGTTTCGCGAAACTTGGATTTTCAAAAAATTAATTGCACATTTCTTTTCTCAGTCCATGTAGAAAAAGGCCTTGTAATGTAGATGCCCATTCAGAGCACTCAGTCTTCGGATCAATCCAATATGGCTCAGAAAAATTACAATTTTGTCAATGTTGAAAGCTAAATATAAGTAGTTTTTCGGTAAAAAAAGAAGTCTTTTTCATCCGAAAACAAAGCTCAGCTATTGCAGAATTAGTTTTCGTTGCGGCAAAGTCCAAAGTGGTTTTGTTTTCTAGATGAAGATTTATTTGTCCCGAGTGGAGCAGTCAATTTTCATCTGCAGTGGTTTTTGTCGATTCAATAGCAACATTCATTTTTTTGTTTTAAATATGCATGCAAAGAATATAAATATACTGAGCCCTTTTTGTATGGCATCGAAGCTACGCGCAGCTTATAGAGAAGCATTCAGTATTTTCTCCACCATTTTGCCGTGAATTAAAGTTTGTTCAGTTATGGATGAGATGAAGATGTATACAAAGTGAAATGTTCTTAGGATATTTTATTTACATTCTGCTGAAAAGATTTGTACATGTTTTGAACAGATATGAGATCTTGAAAAAGAAAAAAGATAAAAAGTAAATGAGCAAATATCTTTATCTTTCTTTATCTTTCATGTACATATGAAGAATGTGAATATGTGTGAAGACTACTATTGTAGTAACTGATTATTAATCTTTCATCTTATGAGATTATTTAATTTTTTTTAAATTAATTTTTGTTAATTTTAAAAAACAACACAACTGCAATTTCATCAAAAAAAAAACGAAAAGAACTAAGCGACACAATGAACATAATATTTTTGAGCAAATCGTCCTTGTAAAATCTCTAAGGGTAAACCAATTCTACAAATGAGGAATTATATTAATTTCAACAAGTCAAGAGATGCAAAATTCCTTACTAATAGAACTCTAACAACCTCCTAATTTCTCCTCCCAATATTTTTCGGCTACTATCTCCAATGCTATCATTGTGCCCTTGCTAACAATACAAGACTATTTGCTATCACTACAAATTCATTTGCTAACACTGCAAATGCTTCTCTAGCTTGTGTTGTCCAAATGCTCCCCTCACCCGCTTATATACTGCTATTGCTAAAAATTAATGGTTGAGATTAAAAATAACCTAACAACCAATAGCAAAATTAGTTTCTAGTTGCTTCTAAAAGCGGCCAATTTGATAACAAATAATTGTCCATGTTCTAACTAATTAATTAGTGAAACTATTATTTGCCAAAAATTACAAATGGACAAACAGTTGTCCAAACTAACCAAAATAACACTCCCTCGTAGCAAGGAAATTGTTTTGCATGACACCTAGCTTACCTCTAAAAAAGATAAATTTTGCCTTCTCTAATGACTTAGTTAGAATGTTTGATGCCTGCTCCTTTGTAGGTATGTACTATAACTGAATAATCTCCCACTGTACACAATCTCTTGTGATGTGATATCTGATATATATATATATATAGACCTATCATGAAACACTGGATTCTCAAACAACTTGATATAACTCTGATTGTCATAGTGTATCACAGTAGTCTCAACTTTCTAACCAAATAAGGCTATTAGAAACTTCTGAAGCCTTATGGCTTCACATGTCACCATACTAGCTACTATGTATTCTTCTTCTGCTAAACTCAAAGCCACATACTTATGCTTCTTACTGAACCAAGAGACAATTCTTGATCCCAAACTAAAACAACACCTTGAAGTGCTTCTTTTGTCCATTGCACTATCTACCCAATCTGTATTAGTATAGCCTATCAATCTGATACCTTCACGTCAAACATATATAATCCCATACTCAACTATACCATGCAAGTAATACAACACATGCTTAGCCATTATCTAATGCATTCTCGATGGTTCAACCATGAATTGACTAAGAGAGTTTACTACAAATGATATATCTGGCCTAGTGTTGACCAAATATATAAATGAGTCAATCAACTACCTATATAAGGTGGAATCTACATCATTCTCTCTAGATGTATCTACCTTCCTCCAATTTGTGATCATGGGTGTAGATGTAACACCCCACTCACGAACCCATGACAAACAAACCTAACATGTTACAATGTTTACTGAATTATTTTTTAAAAGTTTGAACAACACAAGATAACAATGATGTGGAAGCATACACATCAAGTACACATAAGCAATTACAATATTGATTTCATTCCTCAAGGGTTCCTTTATGTTGAGTCGCATTCAAAAGGTTGTATATATTAGTTTAAGTCTCAATTACAAAGTCTCCTAATCATAAAGTAATAGAAGATATATTCACATAAATAAATGCATAAGTACAACTAATAATATGAAAGCACATCTAATGAATAACATCCACTACACATGTCATAGGGCATGCGAAAATAGATACAAGTACATCAATATGCAATACAATATCCTGTAGGATCTCAAAACACATGATACATAGATACATCAAATGAATATAAGTCTTCAAGATGAGAATAAGAATTATAATGGTACAATTGTATCAACGAGCATCCAACATTTGTCAATCTAAGGGGACCCAATTGGTAAGAAGACACTACCTCTTAACCACATGGTCACCTAATCAAGCTCCCATTCCCACCATGCAAGAGAGATAATGTATGATCCACACACAGATAGTCAAATCATAAAAAAATCCTAAGTAAGAAGTCCTACGCGCCAAATCTACCTCAAAGGTAACACAAACTAGTGATAAAGGGAAAAAAACCAAAGTCAAAAAAGCATTCATCCAAACCAACATCACATACCAAAATCAAAAATAGATATCAAGTACAAATCAAATATCAAAACAAAAAAAGATACAACCATCTTCAAATCATTGTCAAGTGTCACAAGCACAATAACTAACAAAACAACAATTGTCATCAATAAAATTAAACCACCAATCACTAAGTTCAACAATAAAAACACCACCAATGAATAACTGACATTCATTAATAGAAGTTAACTTTAAAAGATTAACTAATATCCAATCAATAAATAATAGCTCACAATAAATATACCATTAAAAGCAATATCCAACTAGTACACCATCAATAAATACACCACTAGAGGGAAATATAAAGAAAATATGAAGAAGACTTGGTCTACATACTATAGAGTGTCATCACATGAGCCAACTCTAAGGTTACCCTAGCAATTTATCAAGACCCTACCCCCTAGTGACTCTATGTGGAACCAAAATACCCTCTCTTAAAGATGATAAAACTAGTCATAATTCTATATATATCATCCCATTCTCATCCTTAGCCTATACAAGTATTCAATGCATGGATGAAGAAAAATCTCCAACTTATCTTTGGCATAGGGAAGGAAAGTATTTTAATTATTGTGTTATCACTTGTTACACAACTTACAATGAGTTACTTTGGTAGCCACTTTGGGCCCCAGTCCCCATTGCAAGCCACTTCCATAGACATGAACATAGACTACCTTCCCAAAACTCACAAACCACAATTGTTTCTCATACCAGAAAAGTAATATTGATCGAATTCAATTCCTTAACATGTAACCCGAAAATAACATTGGTTTTCAAAACCCAAATTTTCATAAATGCTCATCAAAATAAATCTCATCAAAATAAATCTTAATTTTAATCATAAAATACATCATGACATCCAATCAAATAATAATAAAAGAAATTTCAAAAAAAGTCTCTAATGTACATCATATTTTGGCCAACTAAACAACCCACAAAGAAAATGATCATAAAAATAGACATCACGAGACTATTTAAATAGAATATAAGAAAACACATTATTTTCAGCCATTAGATTTAATTCCATCATTTTCTCTTGTTTAGTTTGGGTCATAAGGATGTGTTTAAAAATAAAGTAAGAATATACATGTTATATTTATTTAAATCAATAAGTATTTGAAATTCAAATCTCTTTGTGCATATAAAATGTCATATAATATTATCATGTTATTAATTTAAATAATCTTAAATCATGAATGATTTAATTAATAACATAAATGTATATTATTAGATTAAATATTAATATCAATTTCATTTCTAAAATATTAGTTTGACTTCTATCTAAGCCTAATATTAATATTTACTTTTCTTTTAATTCATAATGCAACTAAAGATAACTCAAACTTGAATAACCTTTTTACCTAATCCACCAGGGTTTAATGCATAAGTTGTATACCCATCACCTTGCTCAACATCTGCCACTCCTGGTTAACCCTCTCACTACTACAACCCCCCAAGTCTCTCTTGACCCTAGCCCTAGACCTAGCCATAAAAAACCAATAAAACCCCCAATCCTGAGGTTAAAATTAGTCTCATAGACTCTGACACGGATACTAGAAAGAGAAAATAGAGTACTCATAGATCCAGCAAATGCCTCCAAATGGAGAAATTCAAGCCCCCTCCCAAATAGGATCTTAGCTTAGAGTCTACTAAAAGTGACTTTAAACCCCCTAAGAGGAAGAAACCCCACCAGAAAATTGGCAAGAAGTCTAGCTCCAATCCTCCCATCCCTTCCCATATTTTTTATACCCTAGAGGCTAACCCTTCCTTGACTAGAAGCAGTGAGGAGGACACTACTTCCCCCAAGAAGAAGACCCCTAAAGAAGGAGGAAGAAAAGGAAAACATAGCCATGACCAAAGTTATCACAAGGCTCAATTTGACAAGCTTGAACAATCAATGAAGGATTTGGCAAATAATCATACTGCCATCTGCCAAAGATTTGAAAACTTGGTTGAGTTCTCTACTAAAGTGATGCATTCCATGGCTACCACCCTTTACTTTTTGCAGGTAAACAAAGAAGTGAAGGACTTGGGATAGGGAAGAAAGACTTCCCATTCCATATACGGCTTCCTAACAGAGGACTGGATGAAGACCTTCCTGAAAAAACCTGTCAAGGAGGAGGGTGTAACTGGGGAAAGGGATGGAGTTGAAGCAAAGGATGTGGAGGGACTAGAGAAGAAGGAGGGAAATTAGCCTAGTTGGCTATTTTTATTTTTTTTTTAATGATATCATGTAATCTAAACTTGATGCGCTATAGGGATTTTTGCTATTTGTATAAGATTAATTGTTGGACTAATGCTAGTAGTATGGTATTTTACTACTAAAATATTTTTCCTGTTTATATGTTTGATCATAGTGAACTGATGTTGTTAGGACTATTATAGATTATGTTAGTTTTTTGAAGTATAAAAATGGTATTGGTTAGATGATAGGGAGATAACCTTTGGCTAATCTTTCAGCCTTTTTGTACTTTGGGGTCAGCCCCTTGTCTCTCTTGGTTGCTATCTAAATACTTCAAAAACTCAGACTTGAAGTTATAATTTTAATTGAACTACTCACAATTTCTCTCATAATATTAAATATTCATAACTAGATGATTATATAGTGAATCGCACTATAACTTCTCTTAAAATAAAACTAAATCACAATTATATATTTATTAATTTGTAACTCCACTCACATTAATAAATATATAATAAGTTATATCCCACTAAGAGTTTTAAAAGTAATTTATATCAAAAACTTACTTATAAGAAAATAAATAGTATTTATTTATTTAATTTTTAAGATAAATAAATAATATTTTAATTTAAAAAAAATATTTTTTTTTGAAATTAATAACTAGTTATAATTTTTATGTTTTAATGAATAAATTTGAAAATTAAATTATATTTTTATTTAAAAAAACATACAATTAGTATTTTCGCATGCATTTGATCTTTTAAATCATGCAACCATACTATACTTAGTTTTCTATCTTTATTAAATTTGTTTTCATATGCATGCATAAGTTTAGTTACAACATGCTGTCCTATAAATTAATCTTTTATTTTTTCAATGAATTTTGCAGCCAAATTACTTTAGATATAAGAAGAATATTTATCTTTATTTAGAAACTTCGTGATAATCACATGGTTCTAATGACATATTTAAAGTTGAAACCTTAGTTGTTCAATTTCTTATTTTCTTTCAATTCTTGAAAATTGAATTTTTCTTATATTATAAAGGATTTTAAGAAAATACAATCATAATTTTTTTGAAAATTTTCTACAATTTTGCTCAATGAAGTTTTCTTGAACAATAAGTTTTCCTTTTTCAAAATCTACAACATAATTCTTTATCCAAAAATTAATACAATAACTTAATAAGCATTATGCAAGCACTAAGAAGAAATGAAGAAGGAAAATGTTTCAATAAAAATTGATAATGGGTTTTCAAACCCTACCTCAAAACCACCGCTAAAATCTAAGACAATTTGTGAATGCATGCAAATCCAAACCCTCAAACTTTCAACAATTCTTTTGATCCAATTTTGAATTTTACTCCCCAAACTTGTGTGTAGAAATGAGCTCGAATCTCTTAATAAAGAGTTTAACTCTACCTATAATTTCCAATTTTCAAAAATGCAAAAACTCTCTTTAAAATAAACTTTTATTATTTAATTCTTTCATGCACACGTAAAGAACCTTTTAATTAAAATATATTTTTATTATCTTTTCCTCCACTTTATTATTTACCACAAGCACTATTCAAAGTATAGTTTATTACTTAAATTAATAATAATAATTAAAGCTCATTATTTAAATGCAACTTTAATTTATTTATTATTAATTAAATATTTATAATAGAACAATATTAAATCTTTAATATTTTAATATTTTTATTCTTTTTTTATCCAACTTCTTAAATTAGACTTTTAAATTAAATATTTTAAACTAAAATATATGTTTAATTAATTTCTAATTAATTAAATATCATCATATTCTAATTTCTCTTTGACCAATTTTATAAATTAGACCTCTAAATTAAGTCTTTTAAATTAAAACATATATCTAATTAATTAAATATTCTCATATTTTAATATTTTCTTTTTATTCAAATAATATTTGATAATTCTTAGTATTATATGATTAACTCAAATATTATAATTAAATCATTTACCAAATAGATCACATAGTCAAATCTACATAAAAGCAACATTACCAAAACTAACCAAAACTCAAAAGTAAACTATAGACAAAGAAAAACCCATGGGTTTAAAAATGGTGGAAAGTCATATACATGTCGTCCTTCTAAGACAAGTAATTAGGTTATGGTTGGGATTGAACGTGAACATTATCTCCCCATTCTTACCAATGAGCTATTGTGATAGGGCACACTCATCCTAACAATTCAGGGAAGTTGATTCCTAACACCTGCAAATCTATTTAAAATATGAGCATGTAAATGTCCATATATATCTAAGATAAAAAAAAAACAATGGCAGGGAGTGGTACATCATGTAGATCTCAACTAGCAGGTGACTACGACTCCCTCCCTCAACCATATCAGACACGTCAAACAGACACACACACCAAACACATGCAAGTATGAGATAATTATACTAGTAAATCCTAAATATATTTATAACATAATATTCTAACATGAATATATCATCATCATGAGGACATACTAAACAAATTTTTAAGACACACCATATGGCATCATCGGTAAAGTAATTTAACTAACTATGAGAAATTAAAACTTCATCACTACAACCGGACATAATCAATGACTCAACATATCAAAGTATTGTATTAAAAATATTAAATAAGGGAAAACATATCTATAGAAGAGTCATATAGAACTTTAACAATTAAATCTACAATGATAGAAAAGAAGTGGTATTATAGTAAACATGGCTTTGCAATCCTCCATCCTAAATCTCAAACTCTTCTATAAGGCCCCTCTTACAATCTTCTATGAGCCCTAGTAAACCTATAAGAAACAAGTCATCCACAAGAATGAGAACCTCACCCCCAACCACCAAGTAATAGAGGTTAGCATCCACTTCAATCTTCACAAAACCCATTTATTGCAAGTATGTATCAATGCATTCATACCATACTCTAGGATCCTGCATGGAGTTTATACAAGGCTCTCTTCAATTTGCACATGTGGGTTTCTTTTATGTGTACCACAAAATCTTTCGGTTACTCTATGTTTACCTCCTTTAACTCATCATTAAGGAATGTTGTCTTGACATCCATTTGATGGATTCTCCACCCCATCTGTGCTGCAAATTAGATTACAACTTCTATAGAAGTATACTTGGCCACTAGAGAGAGTGTCTCCTCATAATCTACTTCCTCCTTCTAAGAGAATGTTTTTTCCACAAACCTTGCCTTTTATTTCTTAATGCTACAATCTACACCATGGTTTATCTTTTAAATCTAGTGTGATCTAATAATAACCCTATCTATTGGTCCAAGCACTACTTTCCACACTTCATTCTATATTATTGAGGATTATTCCTCAACCATAGGATCTTTCCATACCTGATGTTATGTAGCCCCATGATAGTTGGAAGGTTCACTATCTACCAACTGGCTAACTAATGCCACATAGTCATTGAGCTTGGATAGTTATCTCCATTGTCTAGTAATCTTCCTAGAAGCTCCCACAAACTCTTGGGTATCTCTACATATATCTTGAACCTCGTGGTTCCTACCACCAACCATAGAGGATGAAATATGAACCTTTATGTTTTCTTGATGCATTTCATGTTGCACCAAATGCTCTATATTTAGTGAATCTTCACCACCTAATCCTACACTTGTACTAGTAGTTGTACTTGAGCTTATCTTTCCTTGACTTGGTCTTGGAGCTTTTGTTAGCTTCTCACTATGATCATCTGCTAAAAAATCTCAGGACCTTCTAAATGTCTTGTCCTCCAAGAAATTGGCATCATGTCTAACAATAATTCTTTTGGTCTTGGGGATAAAAATCCTATATGCCTTTGAGGTTTCATTATACCCAAAAAGGAACCCTCTCTCTATAGCTTAATCTAACTTCATGCATGTATCATTTCAAATATGACAATATGCCAAACTTCCAAATATCCTAGAGTGGCCAATAGTTGGCTTCTTCCCTGTAAAAGCTTCATCTAGCATAATCTTCCCTCACACCTTTTGTGGAACTCCATTCTGAATGTAAACAATTATTCTACATATCTCTTCCCATAAGTAATGGGGCATTTCCTAGTCATGTAGCATATCCCTTGCTACCTCATACGTAGAATAGTTATTCCTCTCAAAAACTCTATTCTATTATGGATTGTAAGGAACAATCCACTCTCTCTTGATTCCTTCCTTGGTACAGAACTCTTGGAAGTCATTTCCTTTGTACTCACCTTCATTTCTAACCAAAGAACCTTTATCTTCCTTCTTGTCAAGTTCTCAACAAGAGCCTTGGACTCTTGGAAGTGACTGGAAACTTCATCCTTGGTCTTCAAGAAGTATATCCAAGTCTTCTTAGAGAAATCATCAATAAAAGTAACATAGTACTCATATCCTCTAAGAGATTTCATTGGCAATGTTTCGCATACATCTGAATGTACTAGATCAAGAACACCCTCAGATTTGGTGTCACTTCTTGGAAAAGATGCTTTCACAAACTTCCCCAACATGCATCCCTTACATACATCATCATTCTCTATGCTCACCTTTGGAACACCTATCACTTTCTCATGAAGAAATTTAAGTGATCCATGATGAATATGGCCCATCCTCCTATGCCATAGCTCTCGAAGATCTCTAGAATTATTGTTTCTCATGAGTGCCTTAGGAGTATCAAACTGCAGTGTATAAAGGTGACCACTCCTAACTCCAATAGTTATGGGTGACTTCTAATCCTTATGCTTGATCAATACATGTGTCCTCTCTAAAGAGTACATTATACCCCTTGTCCAAAATGATAGATACATAAATTAGATTCATAGCTAAGCCTAGCACATGCAATACATCATGAAGTGGAATTATATTTCTATTTCCCCTCTGAAACTAAATAATCACTTTCCCAACTGGGTTGAGTTTGGAAAAGTTTCTCATAGAGATTTGGATATTGGTGTTCTCCTCCTTATAACTAGATAAGTTCTCTCTAACTCCTATCATATGAAATGACATCCCACTATCTATATATAAAACACAATGTCTAGTTGAGATAACCATACAAGCTATGAGTGCAAGCTTATATTCCATTCTATAAGAGAGTTCTTTTGCACTTGTTGAAATTTCCACCTACTTATTTCCCTTCTTCCTTTCTAGGTAATCACTCACATTGTGACCATACTCTTGGAAATCAAAGCACTTGACCTTAGAAACATCCTTCTTCTTCTTCTTCTTACTTTGTGAATTTGATCTTTTTCTAAATGTCTTCATTTCTTTCCCTTTTCCCTCTAGGGAAACATTCTCCTATTCCACCTCACTTTTTTTGCTCTTGTTGGCCCCATTGACAAGACTTGGAATAAATTCCTCTAGAGATAAATCACTCCCTAGTTGATCCCAACTTGGTAAGGCATCTCATCTACTCACAACTTGAACAAAGACAATTCACTTCTTAGGAAACCCATTTAGGACTATTCTCACTAGCTCGCCATCACTAGGGCTATGTCCAACAACTGCTAAGTTGACCTTGACAAGTCTAAGCCTACTGAGGTAACCTATGACATCTTCTCCCTAGTTCATCTATCTATTTTTCCACTTCCTTCTAAGAATCATCTTCCTGTTGGTGGTAGCATTTTGGTACAGATTCAAAATGGCATCCCACATCTTCTTTGTTGTATGTAGCTCCGAGATATGTAGAACAAGATTATCCTTGACACCATCAAGGATTATCCTCCTCACCTTGAAATCATCCTTCTTGTATGATGCAAGCTGGGTCAAATCTGTAGGTACAATTGCAACACTCATAATATAATCCTTGATAATACCACTCTCTTCCAAAAATTAAAAAATTCTAACCTTCCAGACACCAAAATTTGAGGCACCATCTAATATGTCCTGATCTCTCAAACCAGTTGAAGTCATCTCAATGGATAAATGCAATAATAAATCGAAATAGATCAACCTAGATTTTATAACTCCTTAATTTCTTTCCTGGGGAAAAGCTCTTCTATGCTCAACACTTCTCTGATACCATATGGAAATTACTATTGCAATCACTCATTATTAATCTCCTATCTTAAATGGCTATTTAAGTACTAAAAACTAATTCTTAGCTAATATCAAAAAATAACACACAAAAAAAAATTCACCTATAAAATATGGAAATAAATAAGCAACATAATGAACACAATATTTTTGGACAAATCATCCCTGGAAAACCCCTAAGGGAAAACCAATTCTACAAATAAGGATTTATATTAACTTAAGAAAATCAAGAGATAAAAAATTCCTTGCCTCTTACTATAAGAACTCCAACAACCTCCCAATTTTTCCTACTGATATTCCTCTACTTCTATCCCCAATGCTATCATTGTGACCTTGCTAACACTGCAAGACTATTTTCTATCACTGCAAATTTTGTTTGCTAACACTGTAAATTCTTCTCCAACTGGTTTTCTCCAAATGCCCCCCTGACCCCCTTATATACTACTCTCACTAAAAAATCAATGACCGAGATTGATTCTCAATCAATGGTTTTGATAAAAAAAAGTCAAACAACCAATAACAAAATTGGCTTCTAGTTGCTTCTAAAAATAGTCAATTATTAAACAAATCATTATCCCTACTCTTACTAATGTTATTGAAACTATTATTTGTCAAATAATTAAAAATGGACAAACAACTATCCAGGATAACCAAAATAACAACAAATAGAGTGAAGGTTGGAGATTGCAAAGGAAGGCATGCAAGTATGAAAACCATCAAAATTACAAATCCCATAAAAATGTTAGACTTAGTGAATTTATATTTTCAACTTGGGCAATTCACTAAAAGTGTGAAAAGATGGCTTAAAATAACATCTCATTGCATGATTTTAAAGCAATATGCATCATATGAATGTCTTCAATCATTTATAATCAAAGGAGAAATACAAAAGCTAACAAAATGGGGTTTGAATAGAAAAATATTTGTGCCTCTAATTTTGTATCTAATTGATTGTTGTCCAATTTATATGCCCCCAATATTGTTTCTCCCCAAAGAGTTGTTTAGGACTCTATTCTTCAGGGCTACAAGGTTTTCATAAATGAAAAATGGATAGTAATGGGAAACTTAAACTCTTTTCTATTTCCCTTGGAAGATAAGGGGATGTGCTTGACTTCTCCCACTCTGTGCTAGACCTAGCCTTCCATAATCACATTACAAATTTTCAACTCTTAGATTTGGATATGCCTGGGAGTAATTATACTTGGTCAAACATTGGAGTTGGTAATCACTAGATCCAAATTAGAGTAGATCCATGCCTTTTTTCTACCACATTGTGTAGTGATGAAAAAAAAAAAATTGTCTTTGAATGTTAGATATGGTTCAGATCACTTTCTCATTCTACTTAATTAGAATTCTAGTTTATCAAATGAGCTCTACCCTTTTAGGTTTTGAGATGATGAGGAATTATAATCTAGAATTCAAATCACTTCATTCTAACTAGTGGAAGGTGAATTTTTGTGGAACTATAATATTCAGATTGGTTAGTGATTTGAAAAGTCAAATGACTAAATGAAAAGATTGAAACAAGTTTTCCTTTGGATATATTTTCTTTCAAAGTCTCTACTGAAGAAAAATTTAGTAGATTTTTAAAGTAAGATAAAGAAGGACAGATTTTTTTGTCTACTAATGAGAAGAAGGATATTTTTGAAGGACTTCACAATACTATCTACAAGGAATAAAACTTCTTGAATAAAAGATCCCGAGTTCAATAGATCATTAAGGGATATCGATGTACCAAGTTTCCTCATGAATATGTTCTCAAACATAAAAAAGAGAAATTCTATTATAAAACAAGATAATGTGAATGGTGACTCTCTTAAGTTACCTACAAATGGGATAAATAAATTCGTGTTGTTTTTTAAGTCTCTTCTCAACTAGGACCCTCTATTAGATCCAAATTATCTTAGTTTCATGAAGTCTCTATATTTTATTCCTCTGATTATCTCTTAAAAGTAGTCCTATAGGATGAGTCTTCCTACTCCTTGAAAGGAAATAGAAAAGTTACTTTTTTCTGAAGCCCTTTGAAGGCCTTAAGTCAACATAGCTCTTTCCCTTGGACTTGTTTCAAAACTTTTGGGATATTATGGGGCTGGGCCTATTTTGGACTATCAAAGAACTCTTCACCTTTGGTGGAATCTTGAAAGAAAAAAATATTATTATCTTTTTCTTATCCCTAAGAATAATAGAGGTAACAAGATGATGAATTTTAGGCCTATTATTCCTAACCTCATCACACACACATCATCAGAGGTGTTAGGCACAAATATGGGACATACCACATAAAAAGAAAATGGATATTTCAAAGATTGAAAAAAGATAGGGAACCAAATGGAATGCACCCCTGCCAAATTGGTGGATACTAAACTTTGAAGGCTCAAGAAGAAGTGGGAGTGCTAGTATAGGAGGGATTCTTAGGGATGAACAAGGTATATATAAAAGGGGATATCATGGGAAGCACCGAAAAGTCTCCAGCAATGAAGTGAAAGTGATTGCTCTCCTATGGGGTTTGGAAATTATTCTTAACAATAGAATTCCAAACCTAATAATTGAACGAAACTCCTTAATAACTACTGAGGCCATTAAAGGGGTGAATAGAATGAGCTAGCATGCCACATCAATCATAGGAGATGTACAAAACCTACTTACTAGATTTAAAGAATTTAAAATTCAACATGTGTATGAGAAGGGAATCAAATGGCGGATAGCTTGGTAGCGTACAAACACAAAATTATGAATCGAAAAGTTTGGGAAAGCAAGTATGACCTGTCAGTAGCCAATAAATCTCTCACTTAGTAAGAAAGCCTTTTGAAATAATGATGAAATTTTTAATGAAGAAAGTTGCACCTTTCCTTTTCATTAGTGTACTTAAAGTAATAGCTATTATGGTGATGGAAATTTTCAAGTTAAATGCTTTCTTGCTAAATGATCTGGAGAACCTTATTCACATTATGCTAAATTTAAGGGTGGATTGGGAGAACGATAACATAGCTGGTAAGGGGATATTAACTAACCTAACGATGACACTTCATGTAAAGTGTAGCTCTGCTACCCTAAGCAATATTTGAGGTAATTTTTGGTAGGCCCAAAGGACATGGCTTTTCTACTTTTAATGGCTTTTGAGGGTAGGCTACAAAAATATGATGACCTAGTGGCTAGAGATCAATTACAATTTTAATCAAATGAGTGGGATACAAAAGTGTCTTTCAAATCTAAAAACCTTCATTTTTGGATAGGAATAGGTAGACAAGAAAGGGATTAGCTCTAGTTTTTTTGAGAAAGTTGTCATAGGGTGTCAATGGTATGGCTACGAAGCTAAAAGAGGGAGAGGAAGAAATATTTGTGGATCTCTATGAGGAAGAATCCATGGAGAACACCAATGCCAAGATCAAGCTACCAAGGATTGAAGAAAATTTCAAGAAGTACAAGGTGGCATGGACCTACCTAAAATAAGATGGGTTCATCCCTTTTATGGACAACATTGAAGGACATGATGAAAAAATAACCTAGAAATTTATGGACTAAAAGAAAAACCATTGGGTGAGCATTGATACCCAATTTTCTTTAAAGTCACTGAGGATTTTATTGCTAATGCTATGGGTCTAGCTATGGAGGGTAAGAGATAGAGGAAAAAATCTAGGGTCACAAACAAGACAAGCCTACAGACGTTCTTTCATCCTAATAAAGGCCATCTACACTTGCATGGAGGATTTTCAAGAGAAAAGCTCCTAGAACCATGGAACATGGTCTATTACATTATCCTAAGGTGTTTCACCCTTGATGATAGGGTTAATGTGTGTTACTACTATAATTTCCCTATTTTTAATCACTTTAGGAATAGGGAATGCATCTCTTTCCCTTACTTTCTTCTTCATTATATGGAAGATTGTGTTTGGAACATCTACAAAAAGCATGTTGAAGGGAAAATTTATACTATCTACATATAAGCCCTCATTTTTCATCTGTTTAAATTTTATAAGGGTCTCCATCCCAAGATCCCCATCTAGAACCCTTCCCCACTTAGAATTATTGAATTAGCCCAAGCCTCCTCCCCTTCCTCCAAAACCCAAATTGAAAAGGAACCTTTGGGTACTAGTAAAAGTTTAAAATGGAAAATATAGAGGTTCTTGATGTTGAAAGCACTAACACCACTACTAAGAAAGGTAGTAGTCATTTGAGTAAAATATTGAGGGAGAAGAAACCCTTGGCCACCTTGGGTAAGGATAAACATGATAATTTTGAGTCCACAGATAACTTGGGTAGGAAAATTGGCCCCATACCTAAAAGGAAAGCCAATAGAATGAACTATGGGGAACAAGAGGAGGATGGGACTAGTAGTGAAGGGAAAGAGGAAGGGGGTATTTCTAGGGAGTAGGATATCCCTCTCCCATCTAGGGTGTCTGATACTTTAAAAACTAAAACCAACACTCTGGAGTCTAAGATGGATGATGCCATGAGGGACTAGGGTGCGATCATGTTGCCGGCCAAAATGGTTAATCTGGGAGGTAAAGATCAAAGACAAGTCCATGTGGGAGGTGATGTTCAGAAGGAGGTGAATACGGGGGGTACTGACACCCAAAAGGAGGCAAGCACAATGGAAAAAATAGAAAAATACCAAGGAAGTTCAGATATTACCAAATTGGAGGAGTCCAAAACTAACTTGATTAAGAAGAATGAGCATTAGAGGAAAAATTTGATAGGGTTTCTAACTTCTCTATGAGGGTCATGCATTCCACTGCAAATACTCTTCACCTTCTATAGGTTGGCAAGGAGGGAACTATTGAGGAAAAGGACATGAAGACTACTAAGTCTCTATATGGATGTTTGGTGGACAATTGGTTGTAGCTGCTCCTATAGAACCCAATGAACTAGAGCAAGGAGAGTTATCTCCTTTTTTGTGTGCCTCTTTTATGGTTTTTTGTTATGTTAGTTAGCTTCTGTTTAGACTAGAGGGTTATTTATGTTGATACTTTATAGATTGGTTTTATGCCCAACAATTGTTTTTGGGTTAGATATATGTGTAATGAAGACATTATGTTTGTTAGTAGTAGTGGCAAAAATAGAAACATCTTAATTTGGGGGATTTTGATATTAAGGAAGGGGATTGTTTAGTTTATTGGTATTGACTCTCGGGTGATTGTTTAGCTCTGTTTGTTGTTTTGGGTCAACTTCGATTTTGGCTTCTTTTTAATATCAAAAAAAAGTTCTAAGATAAAGCCAATTCATGACCCTAAAATACAAAAGAAGATCTGACATATTTTTTATAATATTAATTAATTTATTATTTCATTATATATTAACTTTGTAAATTATTTAGGAACTTAACTAGTTTTATTAAATTTATAATTATATACTTAGTTTTGTATTTTAATTTATTTTAATTTTTTGAAGACTTCCTCTTATGTAGATTTAGAAGGTGAATACTATAATATTTTCAATAAATAATGATAGTTTTAGGGTATTAAAATAAATTAAATAACTATTTTTCAACCTTTAGTAAAATGATGTACTTGGAATAGTCATTTAAAGATATTTCTTCATGATATTATTTACTTTAAGGGCCCGTTTGTTTGCTGGAATTAACCTGGAATAGGGAAACGGGAATAGGAAAATTGGAATAAATCCATTCCAATTTTGGTCCAATGCAAGAATAAATCTAATTCCAAAAAATACTTGGAATTCGATTTATTCTCATTTTGGGCCAAAATTGGAATAGATTTATTCCAATTTTCCTATTCCCATTTCCCTATTCCAGGTTAATTCCAGAAAACAAACGGGCCCTAAAATCTTATCAATCTTTAAGTTTTAAGACAAAACTTATTCAAACCTTTATTTACAATTGAAATGTGTTCCCAAGATCATTAATTGGGAAGAAGAAATCAAATATTTTGAATTCATCATACAATTAATTAACATAATGATATTTATACATTAAATACTAAATCTTTAAAATTCTAAGACAAGACTTACTCTCACAGAGATTTATAATTTAAAGACTCCATGGCCACTCCATTATATTTTGTAGGCAAACATACAAAAGTATTTTGAATCCAACATACATTGAATCTTCATAATGATATGTATACATTTATAAATAAATAAAAATTATTTAAAACTTTAGTAATAGAAATATATTTACAATCAGCCAGTTGCCAACCTTGATAACTAAACCATATAAGTCCAATCAGCTTCCAATAGTCCTTGAAATATAATATTTGGAAGATTTTTTTAATTATAAATCTTAATATTTATAGGAAAGCCCCCCTTTGATTACCCATGCCTATACACTCACTTCTTTTTTCTCATGTCTTGGGGTATGTTTTAATGTGGAGAAGAGTTTTTATGATGGAGGGCAAAGGGTCTTAATTTGGGGGCGGTGAGGAAGATTCCGAGAAGCTAGAAAGGGATGACTACTTAGACTAAGGAAGGTGCTGTCCACCCTTCAATTTGATAAAATTTAATTTCTTGACACGAATAACAATAAAATGCATATTTCCAATAATACCCAGCAATTAAAGAAGAAATGAGAGATTGGTCTATCACAGCAGAGCGCAGCTCCCAGTGCTTGATTTTGACCAATTTAAAAAAACAGCTCACTGCCATTATTTGGCTAATGCCTATTGAATGAATGAATGAAATTTTTTTAATAACGCTCACTTCTGTTCTTTGCTCCCACTGCCAAGCTCTCTATAAAAACCCTACAAAGCCCTTCCATTTCATACCACTCACTGGATTTGTTGCTTTTCTCTGCAAGGGCATCACCCTAGGCATTGCATTTAAGGGCTCTGCCCAGAAAACTGCCTAGGGTTAAAGATGTGCCTTTTGCTGCCTTGCATTGGTAGCGGTGGAGAGACGAAGGTTCGAAACCTGACAGAGGGGCCTTTGGAGGTACAAATCAGATTGGGTTCAACGCTCAGGAAGTCCTACAGACTGGGGCCTGGATGTGCCAAGACGCTCAACCGCTGCAAGATACGAGACAACTATTCTCAGAGCAATGGAAAAGGTGAGCCATATGTCTGGATTCACAGTTCCAACGCCAACTGGGCCACCGCCAGGAAACAGTATCTCACTCTTGACGATCTCAAAGCATGCAATGAAGTTAAGATTTGTAATGACTCTGGCAAAGGAGCTTTCACCGTGCTCAAGATATCCAGATAAAAAACGTCTTAGGGTTTTTTTTTCCTTTGTTAAGCTCGTTTCGAAGACTCTAGTTTAGCTTCTCATGGCATAAATTTGATTTGGTTTTGAGCTGCGGAGAGCGTGAAAGTTTTGTTTAGGGTTTTTTAAAATCTTAAAGAGAAGCTTCTGACTCTTTCTTTTGTGGGCTCCAGATTATGCGTTTGTCTTTAGGCATGTTCTGTTTGATTTAGTTTAGTTCAGAGAAGTTTTGAATATTGATGAATATTTTTTATATGATTCAGTCGCAGTGAAGGGAGCAAAGTAATGGTGCGGATGTTAGCTAAAGCTCTTGTTGATGAAGTATTTAATAATAAACTCTTCACTATTCGAAAAAGAATGAAGTGTAATAGTTTGAATATGTTACCAAAAGGTAGAGAATCCAGTTTAGCTTACTTCAGATATTAGAGGAAACAGAGTTTTACTACAGTTAGTTATGGATGCGTATGTTTTATATTTAAATTTTCAAGGTTGAACTGAAGAAGAAAAAATTGGTGCTGGAAATTATTGTCATAGTATCTCTATCCAGATAAACTTTTTCCTTCAACGAAGTTACTTGTTTTCTTGTTGCGAAAAAGAATAGAAAATCCGTGGCTAAGAAAATGAGATTAGATGTCTGTCTATATGTATCAGAGAATCGGAGTTTTCTTGTGTTCTCATGATCGCGTGAGACCAAATTATAATTTAATAGTTTTACTGTATGAGTACTCCATCGAACAATTGTTTCTCATCTTCACTGTTTTGAAAGGCTCACCAATCCTCTCATCGCTTCACTGTTTTGCGGGAATCGGACATTTTCATCCCTCTATCCCCTTGCAGATGTTTACAACGATATTGGCGGCAATGTTTATACGGGAATCATCTATTGTTGATCAGACTTTTTTAATTAACTGAAAACGAGGACATTACATTGCATCCTGTTCTCGGAGGTTTCACACTTTATTGTTTTAGCTGAGGAATGGTGACCTCCTGCTGGTTGATCTTTCGTGTCCTAGGCTTTGAAGGATTCGAGGAGTGAGCTGCTCTGTTTGGAACCACGGGGTCAATGTTTTCAATGTGCTTGTTTTCCAGATGCCTTCCATGTTCTACCTGCAGATGAAGGCGGCTTAGTGAGTGTCTTATGTCTCTTCTACTCCTTTTCAATGGGGATGAAAAAGAGTCATGGGACTTCGTTACAAGTGACTTCTGTTAACTTTTCCTTTTATCGGTTCGTTCTGGGTTTTTCCTTAATCTTGTGCTTGAAGGTTGGGCGACCTTGCTCTGAGAAATTTTCTTGCTCTTTTTCGTTTTTTGGTTCAAGGTTTCAGGATACCTTTCGAACACATCTTCTGTCCAAAGTTCTTTGACGAAAGCGTGTTATTGAATTGTCCCGAAACCTGAAGTTTTTTATTAAGAGAAAGCAGATTTTATTGGGGTTCTGAAATGGAGTTTTAAAGGATTATTTGAATATTTCCCTTTAAGTGTAATCCATCCTTCTTCAACCTTGGCTGCAACATGTCAAGCCTACAAATCCATAGAACTATTAACCCCACCTGTAATAGGCTTACTTGTATGAGGTAGGTTTTTAAGGACCGTGCCCATGAGGAATTATTTTTCAATCCATAGTTAGTTGCAACATGCACTTTCTATATCTAAAAGGGAAAAACTTGTAGTCCGGAGGCTAGATCCTAGCACCCTTAGAAGAATTGATGTCAACAAGAATACAAACACAGGTAGAGTAGAACATATAAGAGGAATCCTCATCAATCATCAAGACAAGAGCATCACCTACTTCTTCAAGGACCCGATCAACCCAAAGATGATGAGGGACATAAGGGAGCCCAACCCAAATAAGAACCTTAGAAAAAAAATTTGAGGAAGGGTTGAAATCCTCATGCCATGGCTTCATCATTAAAGGGAAAAAATTATCCAAGGTGAAAAAAATCCTTGCAAAGAATAAACTGTCTATCAAAAGCTTTCTCAAACTTAGTAGACAAAACTTCTTTAGCAAGAGGGAAATTTTGAACCGTACCTAATATAAGAGGTGTCTAGTGATTAAAGATCCACTAGCAAAGAAGAGGAAGAGAGGGTTCAATTGTTTTACAAATGAGCTCATGAAAATGAATTATAAGCCATAGTATTGATCTCCTCCACAAAATCCTTATGAAAGTGATAACAATAGAGTTGTAGATAGGGAAAGGAACAACCATATGCTACCAGTTCCATTTGCAACTTTCTCAACATAAGAGATACCCTTTGAGGTGCCACTACTAAAGTAATCCCTAAAACATAAAGTTGATTATGGTATCCATGGCCTCTTTCCTTCTATGAAATAATATTTTTTCTATTTGGTATTGTAAGCAATAGGTTATGGATGCCTCTCATTGTTCTTTGTGTGTTATCAAGTTCCTTGACTAGTTAAGTTTTAGGGTTTAAGGTGTCATTTTGAAAATGTCGTATGGATTTGGTTCACATTCCCATGAAAAACCTCTTTGTTCTAAAAAAATGTAACCTCTTGAAAGACTAAATTCTTATTTTCACTCCATTAGCTCCAATCAAAAGCATCTTATCAAGTATGGATATACTATCCCTTTTAGTTTTTTTGGTGGTGTCACTCCTTTTGAGCTCCCCTTTTGATGCCCTTTGACTTGTTTTTACTTTCTACTATAGATGGCTTCAACCCCTATTCCCAATTTAATCTTATTTAAAATTGGTAGTAAATAATATAATACAATCAATATTAAATAAAATAAGATCAAAACTATGATTAGGTTTGAAATTAGGTAACCTTAGTTGAACTTATTCCTAACTCTACCTCTAAATTTATAACCCTTATTAAACCTAAATCCTAATTCTAATATTAAGAAAATCAAATTTTAATTATAACTTCATTTAAACCCAAACTAGAGAAACTCTAACCTTAATTTAACCAAAATTTTGGTCCTAAATTTTAATTTAACTCTAACCTTAACTCCAAGTTTTATCATAGAACCCTAACCCTTAGCTTATATGAATTATAAATATAATTTAATTGTGAATTTATTTGAATGATAACCTTAACCTTAACTATATCTTGATATTTATCCTAAAATAATAAAACTAAGCCTAATTAATTCTTAATATTACCCTTAACCTTAATTAAATCATAGTCCAAATGATAATTTTACCTTAATCCTAATTAACTAGAAATGGATAACCTTAATCCTAACTTTAACCTTAAATGATTACAACCTTAATCAAACCTTAGAACCTCAATTCTAATTTAAAAATTATTTAAATTATAAATTAAACAAAATGTAATTATAAATATTCTATTTATAGCTACATACCTAATAAAAAATCTAACACTAAGCCAAATCCTAATTCTAGTTTTATCTTGCTTAATTATATCTATATATTTAACCCTTACCTAGCTATATCTACAAAATTGTAATCCTTCCAATATTTTGTCTTATAATTTCAATTGAATCCAAATTAGGATTATTATTACTAATATGATAGATAATATATCTAATTCAAATTGTACTTTCTAACTCAAATTATTCTTGTTATAACTTTAATTTATTATTAAACATGACCCAAATCTAACCTTAACCTTATTCCAAATAACTTTTTAAATTAAATTATAATTTAATATTAAACCTAACCCTAATTAAATATAGGTATCTATCAACTTGTTAGATCTAATTCTATACAAACCATAATTAAAATATAATCTAAGCCCTAATTATAATTTATGGTAACTTGAATTCTTCTATTACTGTGATTTAATACTAATCACATCACAACCCAACTTATGAGTTTAATTTTAACATTAACTCTAGTGGAATTATTGCATTTTTAAATACTAATATAATAATATTAATATGAAATAAGATTAGGATAAAATCATGGTTAGGTTTGGTAACTTTAGTTGAACCTGATTCCAATATTAAGTCTAAACTTACTTATTACACTAATTAAAATGTAATTTTTATTATAACCTCATTTAAACTCTAAGTACTGAAACTCTTACCTTAATATAATCTTAACTTTAATCCTAAACCTAAATTCAAGTATAACCTTAATTCAACCTTTATCATAGAGCCATAACCATGCCAAAATCACAACTTTAAACCTAGTTAATCCATAACTTAAACCTAGTTTTAATTAGGCATGAGTGTAATGTACTTTACACCTTAGTTCTAATCAACTATGAATGACATAATTGAAATCTCCTAAATTCAACTTTAAATGATTTGTTATCCTAATTGTAAACCTAATCAAACTGTGAACATAATTGTATTTTTTAAATAATTTAAATAATAAGTAAACCTAATTTTAATGATAAATATACTATTCATAGTTACAACCCTAATCAATATTTAACACTAACCCAAACCCTAACTAAATTATAATCATAACTTCACCTTAACTTTAACTTTAATCACTTGCCATATGGGAGGTCCAGTGGTGTGTTGATGGTGAACTACAACAATTTGTGCATTGGGACAGTTTGTCTGCCCACCATTATCTTAAATACTTATGGTTTATACTTCCCCTATATGTCTCATGGAAAATCTAGAAGGAGAGGAATAATATAATTTTTAGGGAACAAGCCACTATTAGTTCGAGGGTCACCCTACAGGTTATTAGACTTCTAGACAAATGCAGTGGGATCTAGCAATGGAAGCCCCCCCAAACCCCTCGGGCAGACTTGACATGAAGTGGGCTTCTACTTGGGATGTATGCCCAATGGTATCACAATTTGGCAATTCCAAAGCCATGGCTAGAAAGAAGACAGTGTCACACCCTCCCTTGAGTCCTGGATCAAACTTAATTTTGATGGTTCGGCCATGATGGGAAGTATGGTGGTAGGAGGTGTCTTTCACAATAGTATGGGAAATCTAGTGGTTGCATATAGTGGAAACTGTAGAGGTGGCTCAAACAATAAAGCAAAAACCTTGGCACTTTTGTAGGGTTTAAGAATTGTGAGAACATGTGGAATTAATAAGCTTTCCATTGAGGGGGGGCCAGTGTTAATTATTAATGTTTTTGAGGTAGAGGGTTGGAGGAGTTGGTTGATCAAAGTGATAATTGATAAAATCTGCAAGTTGATGCAAGAATGTCATGAGATTCATGTGGAATGCATATATCACAAATGGAATGGTGTGGCAGATGAGCTGGAAAAATTTGGCCATAATGTCATGCAGCTAATTGAATGGGAGGATTTCAGACAGTTTCCATCATCAAGTGAAGTTATGATGGAAAGGGAGTGTAGTTACAATAGAGCCATATGAATTATCACAACAAGTGCCAGGCCTTCAATTATCTATGTGGGTGGAAAAACAAGGCTCTTGAAAAAGGGGTCATTTGAAAAGATTGTATGAGGATTCACATTAATGATTTGATTGTTGTGAGCTATAAGTATTGCTGAAAAAGGGCACAAAGGGTGGATTTTCCAAGATGTAATAAATTGGCAATTGATGATAAAAAGACAAGTTGTTAATTCCCACTCAATATAAAGTTGGTGATGGTTGTTTAAGGATGGAAAGAGACTATTAACATGTCTCACTAAGGGTATTTTCTCAATTTTGCAGACTTATGATGGTTTTTCACTGCCTTTTCATTTTAATCTTAGGTGTAATTTATTTAATATTTTGTAACTACCAAACTTGCAACAAGGCTATGTCAAAATTTTTTGAAGAGTTGATGGTTGAACTGGGTGATGGCATGGACACTAGTGATCGTATTGAACCTATGGGAGTGGAGGCTTGCATCCCTAAGAGAGAAGCAATGATGGTTTATCTACAGGAAGGTGGCCTATTATAATTTATGGAAGGGATGGCAAAACATGATGAGAATGTTTCAATGGAGTTCTTCAATTTTTGGAATGATATAGGAAAGTGACAATCAATGGGACAGGTTTCAAAATCTCAGAGGAAGTCATTGCGAAGGTTGGAGGGTTTGTCTTGGAAGGCAAGAATTAGCACAAGCAAGCCAAGGTAAACAAGGAAACTAGTCTATGAATGTTCTTCAAATTTAAGGAGGAACTAGTGTAGATGTGTGGTGGGTTTTCAAGGGAAGACTTGCTTAAACCCTAGGATGTCATCTACTATGCTATTATGAGATACATTACCCTTGAGGATCAGTTTTTGGTACTCTATTATTACCATTTCCAATTTTTTAACCACTTCAAAAACCTAGATCATATTTCCTTTCCATTTCTTTTGTTACATTCTATGGAAGATTGTATCTATAAGGCTAGGAGGAAAAAATAGTATGGTAAAACCTTTTATCTTATCCATCAAGGGTTCATCAATAAGCTCTATATCTACCATCTTACCCAAAACTCATTGCTCCTGGTCAATATGATGTATTCTATCACCCCCCAAGTCCCTTTGAAACCTAGCCCTAGTCCTAGTCACAAGAAAACCAAGAAAACCCCTAGCCCTAAGGTTAAAATTATCCTCATTAATTTGAATATAAACACTAGGAAGAGTAAGAAAAGTACCTAAACAACTAGCAAATGCCTCCGGTTGGAAAAATTCAAGTCCCCCCAAGCATGATTCCAACTCTAAATCTATTGAAAGTGATGTTAAACTTGTCAAAAGGAAGAGACTACCCTAGGATTGAAAGCCTATCCCCATCCACCCTAGCCCCTTTCACATCTATGACACCCTTGAAACTACCCTAACAAGAAGTGGAGGGAAAGACATCACCTCCCCTAGGAAAGATACTCCTAAAGGTGGGGGATAAAAGGCAAGCATAGCCGCCGCCAAAGCCACAACAAGGATAGACTCGATAGGCTAGAGCAACCAATGAGGGATTTTCCAGACAATCATAGTGCTATCTACCAAAAATTTGAAAATTTTGTGGAATTCTCCACCAAAGTCATGCATTCCATGGCCACCATCCTTTACATTTTGCAAGTGAATAAAGACGAGAATGACCTAGGCAAGGAGAGTGAGACAACCCAATCCATTTTTGGGTTCCTAGAAAAGGACTAGTTAAAGATGCTCCTAGACAAACAGGTCATGATGGAGGGGGGGAACATGTACTAGGAAATTCCTAAGGAGAAGAAGGATGAGGATCCTAGAAAGAAGGAGGGTAGCTAGCCTTGGGTCTAGTTTTTTTTTTTCTATTTTTACTATTATGTTGTTGTTTACTATGTACTGGATACCCTACAGGGTTTTACATTATATGTTTATGTCGATATGTGGGACTAACTTCTTGCTGGAATGTTTTTCAGCTTTTTCTTTCTACAAATTTTAGAACAAATGGTTTTATATTTTGGCTCTGGATATTATATAATTTTTGAAGTTTAAAGTAGGTATGAATTAGTGTTGAAATTCTTTAGAATAACTGAGATGGGGGGTGAATTAGTTATCCAAGGTCTAGATGTACAATTAAAACTTTTCACAACTTAGTGAAACCATATCCATAAAATATTTTCATCATGCATGCATCCATTAGATTATGCAATCACTTAAACTTGTTGGTTACTGTCAAATCAATTTGCAAAAATGTAAACATGAAACATAACAAATTCAATAACACATTTGATACAATGATTTAACATGGAACCCAATTTGGAAAAAACCACCAGTAACATGCTACTCATTTTCACTCTTCTAAAGTGATGCCTTGTGAAAAGCTAACCCTATTAAAGGTTACAATGCACACTATTAAATATGACCTAGTTAAAGGATTTCAATCACCCTGTTAGGAGTGAGGCTTGTTAGAGGACTTTAGATCATTCACTTGGAATGTCACATGGTTAAAGGATTTACAAATGATTGTTAGGTCAATGAAATAATCCCGACAGGGTTATTGCTGCCCACAACTCAACTTCAAGAATTAAACATTTCGTCAAGCAGTACTGATGACCCTCACTATAAGAGTTCTTGAATACAGTACGGGAGTATAAGTCTCTTATCAAATACTTGCCATAATCTAAACTAATGAATAACAATATTGACCAAATCAGGAAGAGATTCAGTTGCAAAGAGCTATAGTATTAGCTATTCGATTTTATTAAATTACTGGGCACATTATTGGAAATGGAACCTGTTGCTGGTTGCTTGAAAAACGTCTATCCTTGCTGACTGTAGGAGTAATGGGTGCCTTCGTTCCTTCTAACGCACTGCAGACTTAGCGGGGTCGAAAAAACCGTCTGATGCGTGGTCGAAATCCGTTTGATTTCTCCCTGCGGGTTTATGGGTGGAGCCCGACTATTTGCGCATGTCTATTGATAGTTTGAATCCACCGGTTGAAGAAATTATCACGCCCCAGCCTTCAGTGATTCATCGTTTCTCATGGCCACCTGATGGGTTCGGCAGCTTCTCACCATGTTCTGTCTACAATAGATCGCGTCCCATCTTTACCCGCGGTATCTTCTCCTACGGTTTTAATGGCCCGACAGCTGTTTGTTTTCCTTCCTCCGCGTCTCAGCCGAAAACCCGTGCCGACACTGTTACCACCTGCCACGGAGGTTTAATATGATATCCACTGTGTCGAAAATGGTGATTGGTTCGAGCCTGATCTGCTGTTTATCAACCCGCAAAGCTGCTAATGGATGAGGTTCATATCTATCGCGATCGAGGGTTTGAGAATCCACAGACCCGAGTTTCCTTATATGATAATGTGCCGCTGTTAAACAGTGGATAAAATCAAAAAAATAACTGTCGATGAATATAACCCTAGCTCCCTTTGTCGGCCCTTCTGAGATGATATATTTTTTTAAAGCTGCAAGTCGATTGTTGTTCTCAAATGCTCGAATTCGCCAATCTTCAAGACTCCAAAACGTCACCCCTCCAGTATTCTGAAAAAGCAAATAATTTCAACATGAAATGGCTGAAGACCATCTCCAATGTGCAACCCTTCGGGGGATATTTCACCTCCTCAGTTATGCAGATCTAGGGGAGTTTTCGTTCCCAAAGACCTAATGGAAATTTGCAGACCAATGACCACAAATTGCCTCGATTGAAATAGAAATCGAATCCTCAAAATCGCTTGTTCCAAATGGGAGCCCAGTGTCCTCTATTTATTCCCTTCGCTGAGAAGTTTCTGGAAGTTTTTTGGAATCATCTTTTATGATGTAAAACTTTATAACATTAAATAAATAACTTTATAAAGTTGGATTTCAACCTTTATTTAATATTAGGACGAGTAGGCCCCCACTTACTTAATCGAAAGACAAAATTGACCCTCTTCCCAAAATTATTTTCCTACGAGAGTCAATGATAGGCAAATCCCCTGTTACAATTATGTCGCTAAAAAGGGGACATGACAGTCCGCCCTTCCTGAAATTGCTTGCCCTCAAGCAATCTCAGAGCTGGATGCTGCAAAATGGTCTCATTCTCCCAAGTAGCATCTTCGACTGGTAGATCCTTCCATTTAACCAAATATTCTCTGATTACTCTTCTACGGAGCTGTTTTTCTCTGCTTTCTAAAATGAATTTCAGCACTAGGATCAATTTCCCTTCATCATCCAATGGAGGTAATTCTGCAGAAGGTATCACATTCTGTCCCAACGCCTTTTTGAGACGTGATACATGAAACACATTATATACTTTGCTATCTGCTGGAAGCTCAAGCTCATAAGCCAATTCCCCTATTCGCCTGATGATCCTGAAAGGTCCATAATACCTGGGTTTAAGCTTTTCTGACCCACTCTTTTTGAGAGTAGATTGTCGAAATGGTTGAAGCATTAAGTAAACCATGTCGTCCACCTCAAAGCTCCTCTCCGTCCTCTTTTGATCTGCATATTGCTTATACTGATTCTGTGCCCGAGCGATGTTATCATGTAGAGAGCTAATAATATCTTTACTTTCTTGCATCAAATCCCTAGCACGTGGAACCCGAACATCACTCATCAATAAGTCAATGAAACTGGGTGTATCATAGTCGTATAATGCTCGAAAAGGTGTCATTTGGATAGACATGTGGAAAGTGGTGTTATAGCAATACTCACATAAATAAATCCATCTTACCCAAGCCTTCTGTTGATCAGCTACGTAATTCCTTAAGTAGCCTTCCACCCATTTTTTCACTATCTCCGTCTGTCCATCGGTTTGCGAGTGATAACTAGTACTGGGTGTGAGCTCAGTGCCGCATAATCGAAACACCTCTCGCCAAAAATGACTCAAGAACCTACTATCCCTGTCACTGACAATACTGCGGGGTATCCCATGTAACCTGAAAACCTCTCTAAAGAATACTTCAGCTACCTGTACTGCAGTATAAGTAGTGGTGATGGGAAAGAAATGAGCATATTTTGTTAGCCTATCCACCACCACATAAATGCAATCACATCCCTGAGCCTTGGGCAACCCGGTAATGAAATCCATGGATATGTATTCCCACTTCTGACACGGAATGGGAAGTGGCTGTAGAAGTCCTGCTAGAAAGGTGTGCTCCTGTTTATTCTGTTGGCAAACAGAACACTCACGAACATACTGCAAAACATCCTTTTTAAGTCCTTTCCATGTAAACTGTTCTCGCACCTGTCTATATGTTTTAAAATATCTAGGATGACCAGCTATAGGTGAATTATGAAGAGCTCGCATAATAAATTGCTTTACCTTCGATCCTGGGACTAAAAATATCCTGTTCTTGTAAACAATCAACTCATCCACAAGTGTATACCTGGTGTCAACAACTGTCCCGTCAACTATCCCTGATGCCCATGAGTCTCTAGCATATTCTGCAATAATCAAATGCTTCCAGTCCTCAGAGATCTCAATCATTGAACTAAGATGTGGTCTGCATGACAAGGCATCCGCTACCACATTCTGCGTGCCCTTAACATAAGATATATCAAAGTCATATGCCTGTAACTTACTGACCCATTTCTGCTGCCTATCATTGAGATCCCTTTGCCCAAGGAAATGTCTTAAGCTGTTGTGGTCAGTTTTTATGCAAAATTTGCCACCTACTAAGTACTGCCTGAACTTAGCTAATGCATGCATGATAGCTAACATCTCCTTGTCGTAAATGCTGAATGATCTCTCTGGCCCACAGAGTTTTCTACTTTCATATGCAATTGGGTGTTTATCCTGCATCAAAACGGCCCCAATACCATCTCCTGAGGCATCACACTGAAGTTCAAATGGTTTTGAGAAATTAGGCAATGCTAGTACCGGACATGAAGTCATGATCTTCTTAAATCTATCAAAACAAGCCTGTGCCTTTGCTGTCCAAATGAAAGCTCCCTTTTTAAGAAAATCCATCATCGGAGCCGCGTGTCTTGAATATTCGCAAACAAATCTACGATAGAAGCCACATAAACCAAGGAATCCTCTTAACTGAGTTAGGTTCTCAGGAGTAGGCCACTCCACAATAGCACGAATCTTATCAAGATCCATCCGTACTCCTTCTCTGCTGATAATATGACCTAAGTATAACAACTCAATCATTCCCAAATCGCATTTGGACTCTTTGGCATACAAGGACTCTTCTTGCAAGGTCTTTAGTACTGTCTCTAGATGCTCCATATGCTCATGCCATGTTCGGCTGTATACCAAGATATCATCAAAGAAGACTAATACAAACTTCCTCAGCTGACGATGAAAAACCTTATTCATGGTGGACTGGAAAGTAGCTGGTGCATTGGTCAATCCGAATGGCATTACTACAAACTCAAAATGCCCACAGTGACACCTGAATGCAGTCTTCTCAATGTCCTGTTCTCTGACTCTAATCTGGTGGTAACCTGATCTCAAATCAATCTTACTAAAGTAGCATGCCCCATGCAGTTCATCTATTAGCTCATCAATCCGTGGAATAGGATATCTATTCTTAATGGTTCTTTTATTCAACATCCTGTAGTCTATACACATTCGTAACGAACCATCTTTCTTCTTAACCAAGACTACTGAAGAAGCAAAAGGAGACTTGCTATGTCTGATGTGTCCCATCGCCAGAAGCTCCTTGATGGTTTTTTCTATTTCGTCTTTGAGCCTTTTTGGATGCCTGTATGGAGTGATCATGACTGGTTTAGCACCTGCTTCTAATTCGATGATGTGCTCGATCCCTCTATCAGGTGGTGGACCAGGTGGAATATCACTAAATACCTTACTATATTTTTCCCTCAATGTTCGTATGTCAGGATGATACTCCGTCTTTTGTTGTTCCTCCTGTGTAGGCATGAGAGTACACATGGCTGCCCATTCAAGATCCTCATGTCTCACCAATCTTTCCAATTGTCTAAGAGAAATCGTTCGGATATCACTATTTCGAATAGCTCTCAATACATGCTGCCTCCCATCTACTTCGAACTTAATTTCCATGTCCTTGAGTCGAAAGGTAACCTCACCCAATAAACGTAACCATGTCATACCCAAAACGATATCCAAGTCACCCATATTGACCACGTGGTAATCCGCTTTGAACTCATAATTATTCAGGCGTAAAGGCATGTCTCTGACTATCCTATTACACTTAAGAGTGTACCCATCAGCAACCTGTACTCGAAGACCTTCAAATTCTTCTGTCTTAATACCACGACGCTCAACCAATCGTGCATCAATGAAGTTATATGTAGCTCCGGTATCAACCAATGTAATCACCTTCTGTCCTGCTAGAACACCACGTAATCTGAAAGATCCTTCCTACTGAATGCTAGACAAACGCCCTTGTTGTAGATGTAATTCAGGTTCTTCTTTTTGTTCTGACTTTCCTGTCTCTTCCTCAGATTCTGAGCCAGTGTGTTCATCCTCTTTTGCCGTACTGTCGGAATTCGATTCTTCGTAATATGCCCACATAACCCTATTGGCTTTCCCTTTTGGTCGCAAGGGACAATCATGATCCCTATCATATGGACCTTTGCAATAGAAGCATAATTTCTTCCTTCGCAAGTCATTTAATGCCTCTGTATCTAGGTGTATGGTAGATTTCCCTTTGGTTTCAATGCTCTTCCCTTTATTTTTATCAAACTTCCTATTGTCTCTGAAAGAGGTAGTACTCCTGGGAGTGAACCTGCTAGAAGGGGCTGTAAGCTCCATACTTCGCGCTTTCCTCATGGCTTCCTGCAATGTTGATGGGTCAAATGCCTTAATCCATCCCTTGAGGGGTTCAGACAATTCCTTCTGTAAATAAGATAACTAACCTCCTTTCCGATACATCTGGTACCATGACTGACAACCTCTGAAATTCACTAATATAAACCTCCAAATTGCCAGTCTATCTTAACTGTGCAAGGTCGCGAAAATAAATTTCTGGATCCTTCTTATCAAAACGTTCAACTAATCTATCCACAAAGTCCTGATACGTTGTTACCTAATTGTGTTGCAAGGTAACCATTCCATGTGACCACCAGTCATGAGCTGCGCCTTTCAAATGCAAGGTAGCATATCTGATGGCATCTATTTCAGACATAGGCCTTAACGCTAGAAAGGTGTCCAACTTATGAATCCAAGCTTGTGTTGTCATCTGACCACTACCATCGAAAAAGGGTAAAGTAAGTTTACTGACAGCTCGTTGTAACTCACTATCATAACCTCCTCTAGGTCTCCTATTCTGGCGGCTATTCCTCATATGTTCCCTTCTTTGGTTTAAATATCGATCGAAGTTCAATAATTCACGCACATGCGGGGGTAATGCCTGCCATTCTGTCGTAGCAGCCCTAAGATCATCCTAGAAATCTTATGGTACATCGTCTTCTCCCATCTCCTGAGCCCCTTCCCTTAGGAAGGTGGGACGAGTAGGCCTATTTGTTGTCCATGATCTGTGCCTAGGAGCCCCCTGTGATCCTGCCACACTCCTATCATCGTGATCAGATGTGCCTCTTCCTTGATCCTGAATCCTAGGCTGAATAACTCTTTCCATTATGGTAGTCAAAGCCTATAGTGTCTGAGTTATTTCTTGTTGTCCGGTAGTCATGATTCTGTAAAATTCTCTGGTTTCATCATCATCGACTCTGGGAAATCTTGGCGGACTCTGTGTTTGTCTTTCACCCATATCTCCGTCCTTAAATATGGTTCTCTTGCGAAAATAACACTAGGAATATGGTTACATAAAAGTACTCTTACCCAATCAGGATGGCAGGACTACTGCTCTGATACCACTAAAATAATCCCGACAGGGTTATTGCTGCCCACAACTCAACTTCAAGAATTAAACATTTCGTCAAGCAGTACTGATGACCCTCACTATAAGAGTTCTTGAATACAGTACGGGAGTATAAGTCTCTTATCAAATACTTTCCATAATCTAAACTAATGAATAACAATATTGACCAAATCAGGAAGAGATTCAGTTGCAAAGAGCTATAGTATTAGCTATTCGATTTTATTAAATTACTGGGCACATTATTGGAAATGGAACCTGTTGTTGGTTGCTTGAAAAACGTCTATCCTCGCTGACTGTAGGAGTAATGGGTGCCTTCATCCCTTCTAACGCACTGCAGACTTAGCGGGGTCAAAAAAAACCGTCTGATGCGTGGTCGAAATCCGTTTGATTTCTCCCTGCGGGTTTATGGGTGGAGCCCGACTATTTGCACATGTCTATTGATAGTTCAAATCCACCAGTTGAAGAAATTATCGTGCCCCAGCCTTCAGTGATTCATCATTTCTCATGGCCACCTGACGAGTTCGACAGCTTCTCACCATGTTCTGTCTACAATAGATCGCGTCCCATCTTTACCCACGGTATCTTCTCCTGCGGTTTTAATGGCCTGACAGCTGTTTGTTTTCCTTCCTCTGCGTCTCAACCGAAAACCCGTGCCGAAACTGTTACCACCTGCCACGGAAGTTTAATATGATATCCACTGTGTCGGAAATGGTGATTGGTTCGAGCCTGATCTGCTGTTTATCAACCCACAAAGCTGCTAATGGATGAGGTTCATATCTATCGTGATCGAGGGTTTGAGAATCCGCAGACCCGGGTTTCCTTATATGATAATGTGCCGCTGTTAAACAGTGGATAAAATCAAAAAAATAACTGTCGATGAATATAACCCTAGCTCCCTTTGTCGGCCCTTCTGAGATGATATATTTTTTTAAAGCTGCAAGTCGATTGTTGTTCTCAAATGCTCGAATTCGCCAATCTTCAAGACTCCAAAACGTCACCCCTCCAGTATTTCAAAAAAGCAAATAATTTCAACATGAAATGGCTGAAGACCATCTCCAATGTGCAACCCTTCGGGGGATATTTCACCTCCTCAGTTATGCAGATCCAGGGGAGTTTTCGTTCCCAAAGACCTAATGGAAATTTGCAGACCAATGACCACAAATTGCCTCGATTGAAATAGAAATCGAATCCTCAAAATTGCTTGTTCCAAATGGGAGCCCAGTGTCCTCTATTTATTCCCTTCGCTAAGAAGTTTCTAGAGGTTTTCCGGAATCATCTTTTATGATGTAAAACTTTATAACATTAAATAAATAACTTTATAAAGTTGGAGTTCAACCTTTATTTAATATTAGGACGAGTAGGCCCCCACTTACTTAATCGGAAGACAAAATTGACCCTCTTCCCAAAATTATTTGCCTACGAGAGTCAATGATAGGCAAATCCCCTGTTACAATTATGTCGCTAAAAAGGGGACATGACAGTCAACCTTAATTCAAAGGATTTACCCTAGACTGATACAATGATTCAAGAGTAACAATAACGCTTGATCTGATAACAACTTACAACTCCATTTACAAATTACATATCTTTGTTTCAGTCCTCCATTCTGCTTGGCTTTCACACTTTTTAGCTCTAATAGCTTGTTCACCCTTCAAGCATCCATACTCTTAAGCCTTCTTGCTTTGTTTTCTAATGTAGTCTATTCTCTTAGGTTACTGAATGAAGAAATACCCTAGACTCCTTGTCTTCCTTAAGTTCTCACACATGACAACCCTTGCTTCTGACTAGCCATCTCTATAAATAGAAATTTAAGACATTTTGTTGTTCAACCTCCATCATCCATTTTAGCGTTAGGTCAAATTAGGTAGGATTAAATGAATCTAACCCTTATCTCATTTCATTCCCTTCTAGAAACTTCTTCTTTAATCTTCTTGAATTTTTCTCAAAATGGTTTACCATGAATTAAATGTCACCAGCTCATCAAGCTTATCTTAACACAATTCACACAATCCAAGAAGTCAAACTTATCGAATCAGATTCATCAAATTCTTGATCTTTCTCATAATGACAGCACTCAGCATTAGTTGGCTTCTAATGCTCAGGATAAATTATGTTGCTTGACATCCTCTATTAAATCACTTGGCATGAACTAAAGTTTACTAGTGCTTGGCATCAACTAAACTTTACTCGGCTTACATTGAAATTGAATTTGCTCAGCTCCAACTAATTTTTTGCTTAGCTTGCACTAATTTTTCTTGGCACACACTATGCAGAATGTTAAGCTTGGTAGAAAAAAATTGTTTAACTTGTTCTTATAAACTTAATCAGTGTAAGCAACCTTTGCAACCTTAAGTAGATTACCAAAGCACTATAATATCACTATCTTAACTGATTTGAGTACTTCTTTACATATCATAACTCAACCTTTCTTCTAGGTGCTATTGTTACCTCATTTGATCAAATCATCTTCATCAATCAAATAAATTATAGTACTTAAATCATATAAGCAATTGTCTTACCAGAAACTAGTAGGTTTGACATTAGTAAAAAAATAATGATTGAAACACATTTATCATACTTGTATCAATCTGTTTTCAATAGTATCCCTCTTTGGCATTGATGGAAAACCAAATTAACTAGACTTAATCAGTAAGACAAAAAAAATACCAAAAAGAAACTAATTCCTTGTATTGAAATCTCTTACTCTATCAGCAACTTTCATCTTCTAAATAGGTTACGAAATTCTATTCTGATCAATAGACAATCAATCAACTCATCCTCATGATTCCCTATTGATTACTTCCTATATCTCCCTCAATATTATCTCACTCTTACTAGGTAGATGTAATCAGTAGGTACACTTTCTCCCTCAGCACACTTACTCCCTTAGTAGTCAAGATTTTTCCTTCAATAGGATTAGACAAATCAAGATTTCTCCTTCATCTCCCTCGGCTTTCATAATGCAATACACTTTAACTCTTAGTAAACTTTCTCCCTCTTTGACAAAAATGCCAAAGAATTGTCATCTTCATATACAGATATAAATATTTTTAGTTTCTCCCTCTATCACCTTGCTTGTGACTGATTTATAGCTCTAGCTCTTTGATTATTTTAGGAAACTCCTAAATTAAGATCCACTGCATTAATGCTTAACATATGTCAATCAACTTTTTTTGATACAAGGCACTCATCATGCTTCTTAGATAGCTCTTGATAGGGGTATCACCCTAGGTTTACCTCTTAGATACTCATGATCATCCTTAGGTAATGCTTTTGTGAAGATATCAACTATTTTCTCTTTTGTGTTAACATATTCCATCTTCACCTCTTTATCTTGAACTAATTCTCTCAAGCAATGATACTTGATTGCAATGTGCTTAGTCATTGTATGCATCATAGGATTCTTTGATATATTTATAACACTTGTATTATCACAATAAAGTATCATAGTTTTAGTGGTTTCCTCTTTCATACCTTTGAGTAGCTATTTGATCCATACAATGTTTGTACAATTTACCACAACAACAACATATTCAGCTTCAATAGTAGATTGAGAAATGCAGTTTTATTTCTTGCTAGTCAATGTAACTAGCCTTTTTCTTAAGAAAAATGCTCCTCCACTAGTGCTCTTTCTATCATCAATATTTCCATCCCAATCAGCATCAATGAAGGCCTTCAATTCAAATTTCTCATTTTTCTTGTAGTATAGACCATACTCCTGTATTCCTTTTAGATATCTTGTTATTCTCTTTACTATCATCAAGTGATTTTTCTTGGGATTAGTAGAGAATCTTGCAACTATCCCTATAGATAATGCAATATCCAGTCTGCTATGTACTACATATTTTAATTTTCCAATCATAGACTTGTATAAAGTTTGATTTATCTTAGCTAAATCACCATTCTTTGACCATTTATATCCTATTACCATTGGTGTACTTACTAGCTTGGAATCCTCCAATCCAAAAGTTTTTAGTATCTCCTTAATATAGTTTGACTGAGTGATGTATATACCATATGTCATCTAATGTACTTGCAAATCCAAACATAGACATCTCAAATTCTTGCTTCATTTCATTTTCAAAAGGATTACATAAAGTATCTTGACCTCCAAATGTTATATCATCAACAAAAAATTTAGATAACAAAATACATTTTCCTTTCTCTATTTTCAAGTATAGGTTGATGTTATCATCAGTCCTCTCAAATCCAATCTTCACTAGATAATTATGAAGCCTCTCATACCATGCTCTTGGTGCTTGCTTCAAACCATATAATGTTTTTTGTAGTCTACATATTATGTTACTATGTTTTTGTTGTTAGCATCAAAAAATCTTTTTAGCTATTCTATATAAACCTCTTCCTCTAATATACCATTCAGAAACATAGACTTAACATCCATTTGATAAACTTTGAAACCTTTGTATGCAAAGTAAGCAAGTAGAATTCTTACTCTTTCCAACCTTGCAACAGGAGTGAATGTCTCTCCATAGTCTATCCCTTCTTCTTGTGCATGTCCTTTATAGACTACACCATTTTCATCTAACTTGTTTTTGTATAACCACTTGGTACCAATCACATTTTTGTCTTCAAGTCTAGGAACTAGAGTCCATGTCTTATTTTTCTCAATTTTTTTAATCTCTTCTTCCATGGCTTTACTCCAACCTAGATCTTCTAAGGAATCTTACACTATTTTAGGTTCTTGCATGGTCAGAAAACATGTATCATTTCTCAACTTTTTCCTTATCATTGGTCTAGCATCTTTATCTCCAATGATTTGTGCAGTAGTATGATGTCTCTTGACATACTTAGACAATCTTGGTTTAGCTCTAGCTTCTACATTTGGTTTCTCAACTTGTAAATCAATATGTACATCTCTATCAGGTAGTTTAGCATCTCTTTCATGTAAACTAATCTCAGAATTGAAATGTGCCTCAACTTCATTCTATAACTCATCATCTTAATGTAGCCCGGTTCTTGAATGCAACTCAACATTCATAGTATGTGACTTGGTAGTCACTGATACTTGATGTTGGTTTGGAACTTGATTTATAGAATCTTCATTAGTAGGCATACCTTCTTAAAAGTATACAAATGATTTTTATTCTTATGGTTCCTTCATAGGTTCAGTCTCATATACTTTTGTATATTCATCAAATTTCACATTTGCATTTTCCACAACTTTGTTAGTGTTAGTATTTAAACACTTATAAGCTTTACTTCTTGTGGAATAACCAAGAAATATACCTTCTTCACTTTTTGCATCTAGTTTACCATTCCTGAAATCTTTGAAATATAACACTCGCTTCCAAATACTTACAGCTTCTCTCCAATTTTTCAAAGCAACATTTGTCTCTATCATGAGTGTCCTAGCATAGTCCATTATATATATCTTCCTCCTTTCATAAATTCCATTTTGTGGAGGGGTTCTAGAAGTAGATGTATGCCTTTTGATTCCTCTTTCATTACAAAACATCTCAAACTCATTTGATGTAAATTCTCCTCCTTTGCCAGATCTCAAACATTTCAAACTTCTACCTATTTCCTTCTCAACTCTTACTAAGTACCACTTAAAAATTTAGAAAGCATCAAATTTTTGTTTCAAAAACATAACTGGCATCATTCTAGAATAATCATCAACAAGTAGCATAATGCACTTATCTACTTTTTAGCTTTTCACTCCAATTGGTCCACATAATTCAGTATGAACAATCACTAATATTCCTTTAGAGGTATGAGTCTTACCCTTAAAACTTGATTTTGTCATTTTTCCTAATTGAAATGGTTTGCAAATTATATTGCCAAGCTTCTTCAACTTAGGAAAACCTCTGACTCTTCTCATGTTACTGATACTAACCAAGTTATCAAAATTAACATGACATAACCTCTTGCTCGATAGCCACACATCATCAAATTCTACAACTAAACAAGTAGCATCCTCTATATCAAAGTAGAATATATTACCTCTTGTTTGATCACCTTTTCCAATCATTTTTCCATCAATATCATATATCTCAGCAATCTTGTTTTCAAACTCCACCTTACATCTTGAATTGTTTAGTTGTGACACACTCAACAAATTATAGTTAAGTCCTTCAACATAGTAAGCATTGTCACATAAAATCTTTTCTATGATCTTGATAGGACCTTTTCCTTTTATCAAACACGGTGCATCATTACCAAACCTTACACTATTTCCATCATAATAATTCAAGGTAATGAACTTACTTTTATCTCCATTCATGTGATGTGAACACCCACTATCAATTATCCATCTATCATTCTTGTTCACACAAGACACTAGTATAGTTGCCTCATCCTCACTAGATTCATCCTTCATTGCAACATACACCACTTCATCATCATGATTATTAGATTAATCTTTTGTTTCCTCTTCAACAATGTAGTAAGACTTCTTGCCTATGTCTTTGTAGTATTTGTTGTCTTCGTCTCTTCTACTTTTGTACTTGTCACCACCTACATAATTCTTCTTCTCTAGACATCTAGCAGCAATATGACCATCCTCATTGCAATTGAAACACATGATAGGTAACTTACCTTTAAACTTGGCTTTACCTTTATGAAATCTCCTTGCTAATAGTGCTTCAAGTTTATCTACATCTTCCTCATTTGTATCACTGTCAATGGACACATATTTTGTCTTCTTCTTCTTCTTTTCATCATGTTCCTTCAATGTCAACTTAGCTTTGAAAGCATATTCAATATTTTTAGGTCTATAATTATCAAAGTTAGATAGCTCAAAAGAAGTGATCTTACCTACCAGACCTTGAAGAGTTAGATCATTGCTCAACATACATCTTAGTTCTTGTATTGCAAAAACTCTAATAACATAAATAGGTAGCAATGTTCTTAAAACTTTACTTAGTATGGTATCATCATCTATTTTACTAGTAACTCCTCTTATTACATTAGCAACATATTTTATCCTAGAGTAATATTCTCACCTTCTTGCATTCTCATATCATCGAACTTACCTCTTAGACTTTCATCTTTGGCTCTTAGAACATTCTTGTCATCTCCATAGATATTGTGTAGAGCATCCCACATTTTCTTTGGACTATCACTACCTTTGATTTCATCAAATTTAGCATAGCTTAAGGTAGAGGCAATCTCCAACATTGCCTGGTTGTGTTCTTTCTTCTTTTTCAGATCTTCAGCAATTTGGACTATAACGGGATCAGCATGCTCAACAACAATAGTAGATTATGCATGATCTCTAAGACCTCCTAGGTGTAGCTTCATCAAAATTTTCCATGTAGGAAAGTTACCTCTATTATGCTTGAGTACCTCTCTTTTTGACATCTTGATCTTTTTTTCTTCTAGTACCTTCAAACTAGTCCTCTTAAGCATATAAGCTCTAGTACCAATTGTTAGAATTCTTTAGAATAACTAAGAGGGGGGTGAAATAGTTATTCAAGGCCCATATTTACAATTAAAACTTTTTACAACTTAAAGAACCCATATCCATAAAACATTTGCATCATGCATGCATCCATTAGATTATGCAATCACTTAAACTTGTAGGTTACTATCAAATCAATTTGCAAAAATGTAAACATGAAACATAATAAATTCAATAACACATTTTACATAATGATTTAATGTGGAAACACAATTTGGAAAAAAACCACCAGTAACATGATATTCATTCTCACTCTTTTGAAGTGATGCCCTGTGAAAGGCCAACCTTATTAAAAGTTACAATGTACACTATTAAATGTGATTCAGTTAAAGGATTTCAATCACCCTATTAGGAATGAGCCTTGTTAGAGGACTTTAGATCATTCACTTAGAATGTCACCTAGTTAAAGGATTTGCAAATGACTATTTGGTCAACCTTAATCCAAAGGATTTACCCTAGATTGATACAATAATTAGAGAAAAAAAATAACACTTGATCTGATAACAACTTACAACTCCATTTGTAGATTACAGATCTTTGTTTTAGTCCTCCATTTTGCTTGGCTTTCACACTCTTTAGTTCTGATAGCTTGTTCACCCTTCAAGCATTCATACTCTTAGGCCTTCTTGCTTTGTTTGCTAATGTAGTTTGTTCTCTTAGGTTACTAAATGAAGAAATACCCTAGACTCCTTGTCTTCCTTAGGTTCTCACACTTGACAACCCTTGCTTCTAACTAGCCATCTCTATAAATAGAGAATTTAAGATATTTTGTCATTCAATCTCCATCATCCATTTTAGGGTTAGGTCAAATTAGGTAGGATTAAATGAATCTACCCTTTATTTTATTTCATTCCCTTCTAAAAACTTCTCCTTTAATTTTATCAAAATGATTTACCATGAATTTTGTGCCACCAACTCATCAAAATTATCTTCCACACAATTCACACAATCTATGAAGTCAAACTTGTTGGCTCAGCTTCATCAAATTCAAGTGATCTTTCTCATAATGTTGACACTCCACATTAATTGGCATCTGATGCTTGGCACAAACTGCATTTCTCGACATCCTCTATTAAATCACTCAACATGAACTATAGTTTACTAGTGCTCGACATCAACTAAAATTTACTCAACTTACACTATTTCACTTGGCTTACACTAAAATTGACTTTGCTTGGCTCCAACTAATTTTCTACTCAGTTGTACTAAATTTTTTGGGCACCCACTATGCAGAATGTTAAACTTGGTAGAAAAACTTTGTTTAACTTGTTCTTTTGAACTTAATCAGTGTAACTAACCTTTGCAACCTTAAGTAGATTGTTAATGCACTATAATATCACTATCATAACTAATTATTGTACTCCTTTACATAGCATAACTCAACCTTTCCTCTAGGTGCTATATTTACCTTGTTTGATCAAATCTTCTTCATTAATCAAATAAATGATAGTACTTAAGCAATTGTCTTACCAAAAACTATCAGGGTTGACATCAATGAAATTTAAGCAATGATTGAAACACATTTATCATACTTTCATCAATCTATTTTCAATAGCTAGATGACTAGGTGGCAACGCCTGGCTAACTCTTCAGCCTTTTTGTACTTCAAGGTCAGCCCCCCATCCTTTTGTATACTATCTAATACTTCAAAAACTTTAACTTTAATCCTAACCCTAAGCTTAACCCTTACCTGATTTATCTCTAAGCTTAATCTTAACTTTTACTTTATACTATCCCTAACTTGAATGCTAACCTTAGCCCTAGTTTAATTGATAAGCCTAATTTATTTATAACCATGATTTAATGCTAACCTATATCCTAACTCTAACCTCCATCATAATACTATGTTTAGTCTTTACCATAAAACCCTAATAAATACTAAAAATAATTCTGTTTCAATCTTAATTTAATCATAATTGAATTAGATTTAAATCTTGTGCCTAAATGAATCATAATTCTATTTGGGACCTAACTAGAACCATAGACTACAACCATAATTCTAATTCGCAGACTTTTTCTCAACTCTTCTAACCAAAGGCCAAACTCTTTTCTCCAATGGTCAATATTTGCTTCTTAACTCTATTCCTTCTTTGTTAGATGATCTTATGATTTAGATGTTAGTGTTCACTCCCCCATAAGATAAATTTTTTTAAAAAAAATTCATTTGATGGGGAGAAATTACCTAGTCCTTATGGCTTTGCCATGTTCTTCTTCCAAAAATTTTGGGGTATTCTAGGTTCTGAGATTTGTGTTGTGGTAAAGGAATTCTTTGGTTCTAGGTAGTTTCTCAAAGAGATTAAATTGTTCTCATTCCTAGAAAGATTATGCAACTCCATTTATAAGGCATATTCCAAAGGGATCACTTTGAGCCTTATATCTATTCTACTAAGGATTATTCCCCAAGAAAAATGGTTTTGTGCCATGGAGGTAGACTCTTGGTTCCATTATCAAATTCCATGAATTTATTCGTTCCACCAATAGTTTTTAGGATTAGGGGTTTCTACTTAAATCAGATCTTTTGAACAATTACAATAGAGTGGATGTGATATCTTGATGAAATAATTGAGGAATTTTAGTTTTGGTAACCACTTCATCCAATAGGTCAACTAGTAGGTTAGAACTTCTTCTATTTTGGTCATTTTCAATGGGTTGGCATCAATTTTTTCAAACTTGCTAGAGACTTGAGACAAGGATATCCGCTATCTCCTATTTGTTTCACTATCATGGTTGAGACTCTTGATAGGTTCTTGACTTTAGCAGCAGGGAGTGGTAAAATTATGGGCATTAAATCATCCTTGGATAATATGGTGTGCTCACATAAAAAAAATTTGATGATATAGTGATGATAGGAGAATCCTCCATTAAGGAAGCTAAGTTTTATAAAGCTTGTCTCCATATCCATGCTAAGCCCTCAGGTCAACTCATCAACTAGGAAAAAAATCCTATTTATTTCATTAAAATCCCAATGCATAGACAAATTAAGATAGCTAAAATTTTATATTTCAAAATTAACCATCTTTTGGTCACCTACCTTGGTCTTCCATTAGGTTTGAAAGATTTATATTATTTCTAGTCAGCTCTAGTAGATATATTTAATAAAGAATTGGTTGGCTAGAAAGGGGAACTAATTGGCCAAAACAGGTTATCAAGTCAACGCTTCAAATTCTTGTGGTTTATGCTCAAAGATTGTTTAAGATTCTTGGAAAGTATGTGGATGCAATTGAAAAAATCCAAATAAATTTTCTTTGAATATGGGTGGACGAGACAAAAAGGTTGGCTTTAATGGGTTGGGAGAAAGTTTGCAAATCTAAATCCAATGAAGGGTTGGAGATCTAATCCATTAGAATGATGAATTCTTCCCTCCTAACTAAGAAAATATGGTGGATTTTTTTGGATAAAAAAGATTGGATTAAGATCATTAGGAGAAAATATTTGTTTTTGAACCTAAGCTTAAGGGATTTTTTGAATTCAGGTGATTTTGTGCATGAATCAAATTCGTAGAATGGCATACAATAGGAAAAGAAAACTATTAATAAAAAAGCTAGATGGAAAGTTGATAATAGTCATAGGATAAGTTTTGGCAAGGATAAACAACTTTTTGAAAATCTAATTTATTTGTTTGAGGAATTATTTTCCCTTTAAGGATAGATTCATTCATGAGGTAGGGTCAAATGTTTTTGAATTCTAGCAGAATGATAACTAGTTTGACTTAGCTTTGATTAATTAGGTATCCTTTCCTAGGTGAAACTAGTGCTTAACTCTCTAGTTTATTAGAAGGATAGTGGAAGATCAAATCACATGGGATGGAAAGTCTTGCTTGAAGTTTTTGGTGGTGTCGCTTATTATAACTCTTCAATGTCTAGTCATTTATTACCGTATTTGAGAAACAACGAGAAATACAATTTGTTTACTATGAATTAACATCTTCGTGTGGTTGGCTCTTTAGAAAAATATCCTTACATTAGACAATCCAATGAAGAGAGATATGGTTTTGACTAATATATTTTTTTCTATATGAATGATACTAAGAATTAGTGGACCATATTTTCTTGTCATCATGTCCTTTTGTTTAGGAAACTTGGATGTAAATTTTCAAGAATTAGAAACTGTGCTAGACAATGCTTGGTAAGATTATAGATTTGTGGGTGATGTAGAAAGATCACAAACCTATAGTGGACATGAATCTTTGGGTACTTCTTTCTCCTCATGTTTTGTGGAATTTTTGGATGGAATAAAATAAGATGGTGGTTAGGGATGGAACGAAATGTTGTTGGCTGAAATAATCAAAATAAATGTCATTGAGAATTTCAAAAGTACCCTTCAGGGTGAAATTTATTTTAGTTATGGAGTGGTTTATGGAGTTAGGGAAGGAAAAATGGTTGAAACTAAATAGGGTTAGATCAAAATGAATTTTGGCAATGCAACTAATGGGAATATTGGTGTGGTTGGATGTGGTGCCATTTTTAGAAATGATAGAGGGTATATGATTAGAGCCATTGCTTTCCCTCTAGGTATCAAGATGAACCACTTGGCTAAGGAAATTGGTCTACTCCATGGATTAAGATTGGAGGATAAATATGGAATCAGGAGATTGTGGATTGAGGGAGATTCCCAAAATATCCTTAATTGTATTTCCAACAAGTCCAAACCATCTTGAAGTATTGATAATATTATTCAAGATGTAAAGAGTATTCTTATTAATTTTGAAAATGTTCAAATTAGCCACCTATATAGAGAAGATAATAGGCTTTTTGATGTATTAGCAAACATTATGGTGTCTAATATCTCTTCCATTTGTTGGAATTATAGCATAAAAAGTTTTGCAGGTTTAAAAGCTCTCATTAATCATGATAAGACACAAAGAAAATTTATTGATATCTCAAATCCTTCTAATAATGAAAGGTAGTCTTTGAGATACTAAATTTAATGATAATGGCACTTTCACTAGTTTGAAGCCTCAGAATCAAAGCAATTTCCATTCTTTTTGGGTTTTCTTATGCATCAATTATTTCATGCCATTTTCCTATTTTTAGCATTTTTTAGTTTTGAGTGGAAATTTACAAAGAGAAGTTAATTTCTTTGGTACTACAGGAGGAGATTTGAAAAGAAGAAAACCAAATTACTATAATAGGTGGAGAAAGGAACCAAAAATCTAGGAAAATCTTGAAAATGGGGCATGGTTCCATTCATAGATAGGATGAAGGAATCAAAGATGAAAATCACTAAAGTGTTCATCCAAGGTTGGGAAGTAGGGACTATTAAGATGGTGGAAAGAAGTTAATATTTGAATATATGGTGAATAATGTTAAAGAGTCTATCCTATAGTTATGTTTGATGAAAAAGAAAACCCTTAAAGCTTGAGAAGTAGCAAAGGCAAGGGTAAATGTATCATTATTAAGCTAAGTGATTCTATGCTAGAATCAACAAAGAGAAACAAACAAAATGTGAATTACAAGGAGATGGAAATGAAGTTGAAAAGTGATAAAGTGGAAGAAGGGAAGAGTGTAAAGATTATTGCTCAGGGACAAAGTGATAATTTGTATGGGTCTATTGAAATTTTTTGCAAGCTGCACATTATAAACCCTTCCCCTCTTTTGGATCATTCTCAAAAGAGCAGTGTCCAATCCTAGGATGGGAAGGGTGAGGAGGATAAAACACTAATGATGAGGAGAATTTCAAGGATTCAAGAAATGAAGCTCCCCACCTTGATGACTATGCCCATTTTGTTTAACATGATGTGGAAGTTTCACCTCAAGTCTGCATCTAGAAGGAGAATGTTGAATGGAATGGATGTTATGATAAGGAAAGTAATGAAAGAAATATCCCCATGGCCAATACAAAAAATATGGGAGAGGTTAATATAAATTTATTGGAGGATGATCTTAAGGATATTAGGTTAGATCCCCCCTTTGGTGTTCTACAAATGGAAAAGGCCATTTCATTTTATTCTTTTTGGATGGAAAAATGGTCTTTAAATTCCATGAAAATCTTGAATGTTATGTATAGAGCCCTGCAAGTGAAGATGGAAGAAATCTTAAATAAAATATAAGAATTTAATGGGAAAGATCAAACAAGAGAGTTCAACAATGACAATAGTACCTTCCAAAATCTAATGGAAATACATGAGAATCTTATTAAAGGTCTCATAAAGAGCTACTAGGGGGTCATGGAGACCACTATTGAATTCTTAAATAAATTAGTGGGAAAACTAGACAAGAATGCTAATAATCTACTGATTCTTGATTCAGAGGATCCCAAGTATGTAGAGAATTCTGCAAGAAAAGGTAAACATACTAGAGCTAGCACAAAGAAACAAAAGTCAATGAGTAGTGATCTGCACAAAGCTAAACTCAAAGCTATCATTGACAAAATGGAGTCAAAGGAGGAGTTAGTCTTGGATCCAACATGATATTGGTGTTATATTTAATTCTATTTTTGGATTTTCTATCATTTTTTATGTTCTTTGTTTTGGTTTTATATAGTTGTTAATTGTTTGGGTGTTGGTTGTTTTAGCTAGTTTTTGTGGTAGAAGGTGGGTTGGTTCTTCTTAGTACTATCTTGTTTTGGTACTTCATTGATAATTTTTTGTAAAACCTATTGGATTTTTGTGTCCCCTATAAAAAAAATTATTTTAACCGTTAATGCAAAACTATAACCAAAATTTAACTCTATCATTAACTCCATAGAACACTAACCCTTGCATAAATAAATTATAAATATAATTTACATTAATTTTAGTTGAATTATAACCATAACCCAAACTATATCTTTATATTTATCCTAGAATCATACCCTTAAACCTAATTCATCCTTAAACTTAAACCTAGACATAATTTAGTCTCAACCCTAATGAACTTTGCACCTTAGTCTTAATTAACTAAAAATGGCCTAATTGTATCCTTAATGTTAACCTTAAATGATTTGTACTCCTCATTGTAACCTTAATCAAACTGTAACCATAATTCTATTTTTAATAGTAATTCAAACTCCAAGTAAACCAAGTTATAATTATGGTTATACTATTTTTATAGAATTTAATTTTCTCCACATGGTATTTAAGAATTTTAGTCTCTTGAAGAACCACCATACCTATCTTATGATCTCTAAAAATATTTATCAAAACATCATGCTTGTGGGGATTATTTAACCCTTGGATATTCTAATAAAGAATCTTCATATCTTGGGGGTAAAATCTTGGATGGTAGTTTTCTTACCATCCACTATATTCTCCATGCTTTTCTGAGCTCTAGTCTACCTTGAAATCCTTCTCCCTATAGTTTTTTTAGGATCCCACATCTTCTTTGTTTTACCCATGGGTCAATCTAGCTATGAAGATGGAAGACTAAATCTTCTTATCCACCTTTTTCCCACTCAGTTGTTGGGAATTCTATATTCCTTTGTAAGCACTACCTTTAGATTTAGCCTTATTTTCATTAGAAGATGAAATATCTACTAGAAAAATAGATTTCAAACATTCAACTTCTTCCAAACCAACTCAAATGTTGATATTTTTTTCTCTTAATATAAGGCATTGTTGAGAATCTTAGAAGAAAGGAATCTTGTCATACTAGTGAGAGAATATTCAACCCTTGAGGGATGGACATGGGGAGATAGATTTATTTCTCCTTCTTCCTTATCCAAGTCTTGGGATAAAAGACAACCCTTCACCACTTCCTTGTTCAAGAACAGAACTTATATTTCCCTCCATTCATTCTCCTACTCAAAAGGACATTAAACACCCTTACCTTCCTCTCAAAAACCAACAACCTTTTCCTTTACATCTTGTTCTTTTTTTCATTCTCTATTTCCAATTAAAGATCATTCTGGATATTTTCCTCCTCATTATTTTCTTCTGATATCTTAATGAGGCTCTCATTATATTTTACCATTTTCTCGCCTTGGGCCTTATCCTCTTCTATTCCATCCTCAGATGAATTATATTTATCTTTCACCTGAGTCTCTTTATGAGCATTATATTTATGAGTCTTATCTTCTTTGTTTACATCCTCTTTGTTTATTTTGTTCTTCCCATTCATCATTTTGGGTTCATTGACTTTCCAAAAAAAAAAATCTCCTTTGGTTTTCTCTCTGAAACACCTTTTTTCTCTATTTATTGTATTTATTTGGGAAATTTTTTGCCTAATATACCTATTTTTTACATATGTTAAGAAAAAAAAGGCAGGTCTTCATAAATAAATTCATGTACTTGTTTCTCCATCTTGGACACTATATCAATCTTCTTTGGCAAATTTAAAATTTGATGGATATTCACACAAATCATAGAAAAAACCATCCTTGGTTTGGAAGTAGTAATTAGGTGTATGGAAAGAAGCTCCCCAAAGGAGGAAGAAAACTCTTTACAAACATCTTGATGCCACAACTATGGTGGGAGGCTTTCAAACTGAACCCAAATGGGAGAAAAATGAAAAAAAGTATCATAAATGTCCATATTTAGATCCCATTTCTTAAGATCCAATGAGTTCCTTCCAAACATCCATGGGCCACCACACAAAGTGTATTCCAAATATTTCTTTTTGTTAAAGCTAAAGAAAAGGAAACCATGAGGGAGAGTAGCTATATCCACCTACCCCTTAATTCTCCATTTTCCTTTCACCATAGTTTGGACCACTTTAATGTTTGGCCTAGGCCCCAAAAATTTACCCACAAGCATGAGTTCCATTGAGAAAAATTATATCTCCACAAGGGTGTCAAGAACATGGATTTCAAACTTGCAATTTTGAAAATCCTTTTCACAAGTAATGGACGAGAAAGAAGAATTTCCTATGGGTTTGACCCCAAACAAAGATGATCATTTTTGGGTTGCTTGAAGAACTTCTTTTGAAACATTTCCCTCGCATGTAGCTTCACACTAAGGATCCCCAAGAACCATGAGGAGATGAGGATCACCTTGGGCCCCATTCACTTTTTCATCTTCACTTGTGATACATCCTAAATCTCCCATCTTGCTAGAATCCTTTTTTTCATGCACATTCTCATCCAATCTACATGTATTCACCTACAAAGATGCAATGCCAAGGCCTTGACGACCATTTCCCACATTCCTTCTTGTTATAGAATTCAAATTTTCCATGTCATGGAATGGTAGGTGTTGATAGGCGAATGCTATTAACATCATAAAAATCCCCCTAAACTTTAGTAGTCACCCCAATTGAGAATCCATTCAATTTGTAATAAATATTTCTAGAGTGCAAACTCTTATTTTTCAACAACGACACCTAGATTTGAGCAACTTATTTGAAACCGTATGATTAGCATAAATTTTCCTTACACCTTAGGATATGTAGATACCCAATACCCCCTATCAGATCTTGTACTCAAGTGTTAGGATAGAACTAGGTCACCCTTGTAATATAGTTATCACGACTTTGATCTCCCCTAAAGTTCCTAAGATGTTCCCAAACTTCTATTTGGTTTGGCACCAAAGAGATGGACATGCACATTATAGATCAACAAAAAACAATAATCTTACAAATTTTTACATGTCTAATATTTAAATTGTAGTATGACATAACTTTAGTAAAAAAGTTAACAATGCTACTTTTTCTCAAAATGAAATACAAGTTATACAAAAAAACAAAGAATCCCAAGAAACTCCATCTCCATTAACCAAAATGTAAGAGCTCAAATTATCAAATTTATTTTCCTCGATTTTACTTTCATAAGAAATAGTGAAGTAAAGTGTCTTTGTAATAATCAACCATGTCAAGGAATGACATTTTTTAGGACGGCTTGGGCTGTATAAATTTTTGCTCAAAAAATTGAGTAAGAACCTAGGGTAGAGAGTTGTTCACCTAAATTTACAATAATTGATGCTCAAGATCCAGTCTCAAGATATTCATGAGACATGGAATTTTTATTATGGACTTTTATTACTTCCTACCCTCATTATGGGTTCCACTTATTCCAATTATGAAGGTGGTCTTTTCTTTAGATTTCTTGATCCTCCAAGTAGCTATAATTTACATTGTATCTTGATATTAAATTTATTCAGTCTCTATGCTATCAGTTTAAATATCGCATCTCAAATCATCTACTTGCACATTCTATCTACCTTTATGTTCCACAATCTCCTCCACATCCTTAAGAAAAAACTTTATCTCTTTAAGGATCTTTTATTACTCTAGCTCCAAGGGAGATGTATTAAACAACTAAAGTGACACCTTTTTACCTCTAGGGGAAATCGACATCTCGTTGTGGACCTCTGGAAATCCTAGATGAAAATTTTTCAACAATAAACATTTTTCTAATTTGACTATGACCTTTACAAATCCTAACTCTTTTCTTAGAAAAACCCCATGAAGCCACCAAGGGAACCTCTCAGAGTCGTTTCTATCCTTCATACATGCCTTTGAGGCCTTCTTCAAGTTCTTTTTTATTAAGCTCAAAAGGATTATTCTTTCTCATAGTATCCTTATAGATGATATTGCTTCTCCAATCTCTTTCCTTATATCCAGATGCCATACATATAAAACATCATATAAGAAAACATTCATAAATAGTTTCCCCTATCTACAATTCTAAGGCCAAAGTGACCCAAATTGAATGTTGAATTGGCTCATTATGTTCCATCCTAATGCAAATTCTAATTCCATTCATTGCTTAAAACCCCATTTAGTTTCTTTACAAATACATTATATGTAAAATAATAAATAAGTGTATTTATCATATTATAATATTGATATAAAAAATCTAGCTGTATCTTTCATGAGTGATGGTCCATGAGAACCCATCTCTAATGACAAATAATGGTATGCTTATTACCTATTATATCTATGTGATGATTATAAATGTGAAGCATTGGGCTTTTGGAGGAGGTGAGCCATTCCACTTAACTCCTACTCAAATATACTTAATCATAGAATTTTCTCAAGTAAACCTTTTAAATTTTTTTTAAATCTTTAAAAAATATTGTAACAAAAATACCTTCTAATATATCAATATAAAAGGTGGACTCTTAAAAAGAAATTTGACTTACCATATATTGAATATTTATTATGACATTTAAATAATTTTTAAAAGAAAGATAAATCAATTAATTATTTTACATCCTTACAACAAAATTAAATGCTTCCATTATCATTTAAAAATAACTTTCCCAACATAATTCAATATAGATCTTAATTCAATGTACATCTTTATAGTTCTAAGATTAAATTTGAGAAGTGGGAACTCCGTCCAACTACCGTTAATGAGGCACTGGCCCTACACTCTTCTCCCCTTAGCTCTTTTACCAATTTCCATATAAAACTCTTTAAATCCTTCCATTTCACAACCGTTACATAACGTATGCATAAAGCATAGTGGTTTTCTAGGATAATGAAAATATCGATTTTCATTAACACCCATAAATTAATGAAATAAACCAGATTGGTTTCTCATAAAGAAGAGCGCAGCTACAATGTCTAGATGAGGATCGATCTATATGAAGTCACCCACAGCCATTAATTGGCCAATATCCACCCTACTCTAACCGCCAATTTTTTTATAAAATCCCTCAAAACCCCATCACTTTATGGATTTGTTGCAGAGGCTAGGTATTGCCATACAAGTTTAAAGATGTGTTTTGTATTGCTATGCTTTGGTCTAAGGAGGAGCGGCAGATAGACCCAGGTTCGAAAACTGACAGAATATTGAAAAATTGAAATATAAATCAGCACACTATGTATGGAGTTAAGAGATACAAACTAATTGTATTGATAAATCTTATTGATTATAGTATATCACAAGTTGTGATTGTGATTATGCCTCTATTTATAGAGGACTTTCACGAGTCATATACTGAGGAGGTTTCGAGAATTACCTTCAGTGTGGGCAAGGTCAAGCAGTGAAAGGAGGAGCGTTGATAATTCATTTACTCATTTGCTGGGAAATCGTTCCAGGCAGGCATTGGACTAAGAATTTTGTTATAACCAATTGGAGACGTGGACATTAATTACTCCACCCTTTCTTAATTTTTACCACTAAATTTTTTTATTTTATGTGAGAGAAATTACAACAAGAAACAATTCAAATACGATGGGTCCCAACATTAAGCCTTCTTAGGTACCCATTTACAACATAACATTTGTGTTCCCCTTATCACTATCAATTTGTTCCTCATGTCATTATGATGTGGGTTTTTAACTGGATGACCCATAACCATTTGGGACTTCCCCCAACAAATACAATTCCACTCGAAACATTATTCCAATGATGTGGGAACCAGCTCTAAACTTTTCTCATGCACAATAATTATTGAGGCCATATGAAAAACAATCCATCTACTGAGTCACATGGGTACACAACTACTATGCTTGCCAGTTCTCTAGAAATGTTTTTCAGATACATGGTTCTTCAATAAAGAAAAACATATTTTAGAATGTTAGATACTACCAATAATGCACTCTTTGCAATAGATCGATACAATACTCACATGAGGGATATTTGATTCAACAATCTTCTATTTCATGACCACATCTTGACAAAAACATATCCTTCACATTTAGATAAACACATCCACTTATTGTCAATCCATACACTTGCTTCTATTTGGATTTTTAGATGAACTATTTTTATCACCATACTTCCAATTCTTTCCATTTTATTTATTATCTTGTACCTTGATTCACATTCAACAATAGAAGATTCTCTTTCTTTTATTTGACATTTCCTTCTTAAATTAACTTAGCACACAACTCATCAGATTTAATAGCTTTTAGTTTATCTGTAGTATCTAGTCCTCTTATGATTTGAACAAAATCTTTATCCTCTATGATTTGAACATATGATTGGTTATTCTGTACCTGTTCTCTTGGTGGTTGTGTCTTTATTTTTGGTCCTCTTGGTTTTTGTGCCCCTTCCTCCCCTCTCCTTTTAGGACTGCTTGTGGTTTCCTGGTCTACACATTTCATATTCTGATGCTCTCTCATCCTGATGATGGATCATGTAGTATGATCCGAAACATTTTTTTAGCATCTGATGCTAAAAAAACTCACAAAATCTAATCCAGAAACATTGCTCACATACTAATGGATTGTGGAAATCTGATTATGTTAACCTCTATGTTCTTTCAAATGAAGCCAACTCATTTTTCTTTTCCTTTAATTTACTTAAATGAGACACTATTTCTTGTGAGCTTGTTAATTTCATATATAAAGCTATGTGGTGAGAGATGTAATCCATACATAACTTGAATTTTGATACAAATTTTTCTATATCTTCCATACTTGCACTCCACTTATTTCATTTCTAACTTCTCGAAAAACTTCTTCAGAAACTGTTAATTTGATCAAAGTTCCACCTTTTTGTCTCTCTTATCCCAGTAATCATGTTCTCTTCAGAGTCTTTTGGTTTTTGTTCACTACCAATGGAAAATTCATAACAATTTTGTAGAGTTAGAGACAATTCAATTTGTGAAACCCAATCATAATAATTCTTTCCATTCAATCTAACTAAGGGCAAGGGAACACCAAGAAAATCCATTATTCAACTTCTCTCCTTTTTGGATGAGAAAAAAATAGAACTTTCAACACTTCAAAATAAATAGTAAAAGAAATTCTCACCAAACTTGTGTAGCAATTTCTTTACAAAAAAAAATGTTGTTCAATCAAATGTATGCCTGCAACAAAGGATTAGAATTTCACACCAGAGAAAAAATAACACCACCCAAGAATCAAATCACAATCACTCTGATTTTGACTTCTCAATAGATATTCTAGAGCAGAACCACAATCCAAGGCTCCTTATAGAGTGATAACAACTGAGATGTATGAGCTCAAAATGCAATTGCAAGAACTTTTAGATAAAGAGCTCATATGCCCTCGTGTATCACCATGGGGAGTACCTATGATCTTTGTGAAGAAGAAGGATGACACCTTGAGGTTATGTATAGAAATTATCGGATGATAAACAAGGTGACCATTCAGAATAGATATCCACTCCCTTTGATAGATGAACTATTTGACCAAATGAAGGGAGCAATTGTGTTCTCCAAAATTGACTTCAAACTCTGATACCATCAACTATGGAGAGGAAGATATAGCTAAAACTACATTCAGAATAAAGTATAGACATTATGAGTTTGTGGTTTAACCAATGCTCTTTCAACTTTTATGAAGTTGATGAATAGTGTGTTCAAAGATTGCTTGGATAAGTTTGTAGATATTTTCACTAATGATATATTAATCTATTCCAAGAGTATAGAGGAACATGAGGAACACTTGAAAATAGTTTTACAATGTCTCAGGGACAAAAATTTGTATGCAAAGCTATCTAAGTGTTCATTTTATCAAAAGGAGATTCACTATTTAGGGCATATTATCTCTTCTAAGGGCATCGCAGTAGACCCAACGAAGATCAAAGTCATTCTTGATTGGCCAACACCTCAGAATTTAAGTGAAGTTAGAAGCTTCATGGGGCTAGTAGGATACTATAGGAAGATTGTAGAGGGTTTCTCCAAGATATTTGTACCTATTACATCCCTTCAAAGAAAGGGGAAAAGATATGAGTGGACTGATGATTGTGAGAAATCTTTTCAGTTGACGAAGCATAAGCTCACAACTTCTCCTATTTTGATCAAACCTGACCCTAATGATCAATTTAAAATTATCACTAATGCTTCTAGTGAGGGTTTAGGTGGTGTACTTATGCAAGACGGTAAGGCAATGGCTTATGAGTCACGAAAACTAAAACAATGTGAGGTAAATTACCTACCTCATGATTTGGAGTTAGTTGCCATAGTACATGTACTTTTTATGTGGAGACACTATCTTTTGGGTAAGCCATTTGAATTGAAGACATACCATATGGAATTTAGGTACATCTTCACACAACCTAATCTTAATGCTAGGCAGAGGCGTTGGTTGGAATTCTTGAGTGACTATGACTTTGAGATTGAGTATAATGAGAGGAAAGAAAATAGAGTGGCAAATGGATTAAGTATTAGATGTGTGTGTTAATTTTCATTGACATTGGGACGCTACCTCTTTCTCGAGGGGAGGGATGTCACGACCCACGTGCACCCTCCTTTTTGGAGAGTGGGATTTTATTTTTTATCCCTTCCTTGTCTTATATGATAAAGTTTTTCTTTGTTTGAATACATGCTTTTGACTAGGGAACGGAACCCTATTTTTAGTCATTTAATATTGCGAAGACCAAAAAACAAAAGTTATACATAAGTCATGAGTTAGTCCATTAAAAAAGGGGGGAAGAGAACAATTTTTGTGATAGTCCATACAAAAGGTAGAGAAGAAAAGTGGAAGAAGGAAATAGATTACAAGAGATACAACTTAGCATCACTATCAAGTTTTTAGATATTTATTTATTTTCAACTTATGTTTTTCCAATGTTTTACTTATTTATTGTGGAAATTATTTTTGGAAAGATGCAATGATCCGTGCATGTTTAATAGTTTTGAATGATTGTTTAATAGACTAAAAAACCTCTTGGATCTTGGAAAACTAAACAGAAAAACTTAGAATCTTAGAAAAAGAAAAAATTGAAAATAAAAATAAACTTGAATAATGATAATTTTATTTAATTGGGTAAATCTATATGGAACTTATTTTACCTTCCATGGATAGGAAAATATGTATGAAATGAGTAGTAAAGTAGTATTTATCTACTAAATCCATGTTGATTTTATAGTATCATTATGCTTCATAAAATGAATAAAATTGATTTATGGAAAATGAAAAGGAATATTAGAGGACTAGAAATGTTTTATTTAAACCTATTATTTCTGAAAATGGATTATTTAAAAGAGTACTATTATGTTACGAAAGGGTCTATTAAAGAGATAAAATGCAAGAATGATGTTTTATTTTAGAAATAAACAGTAGTTTGTATTAATGGTTGGAAAATGTAGATGAACTGGATTAGATTGGATTAATAAGAAAAGTTACATAAAAGAAACCATATACCTTGCATGTATTGTGTTACCAATAGAGATGGTTACTGTTTTGAATATAGAAATGGTGCTTAGGAAAAATGAATTGGTGGGTAATGTAGAAGACCTCTGAGAAGGGTAAAAGATTGCCTACGAGTAGTAATTGGTTTTCTTTGTTTAAAAGATGTTGTAGCCAAAGCTTTGTTTTGCATATATTACATTAATATGCATGATTAGTTATTTCAATTTCTCTCTGCCACCCTATGTCTCAGATTTCTACTTACAATAGAATGTTAAGTAGTTATATTCATATTGCACTCTTTCTGTTTGATCTATTAATGCTGAGTTGCTAAGCTTCTCGAGCAAGGGACGGGGTGCTTTTTGTCTCATGATAAGCTTCGGGGGAGCTAACTACTCCATGGTTGGGAGGAAAAAGAACTTGGGTCACACTATCATTTTAGGATTTTTTTTAAGGACACAAAGTCTAGAGGATTAAGAAATAGGGTTGTAGTTTCATGTGGTGTCTTGATGACTAAATCTATGTAATTTGAAATGAATGGAATTGAGAAAACATGTGATATATTGTGATCTTCCATATTATTCATTGATGTATTAATATTAAGAAAGATAATCATCATCTTTATTATTTGTGTAATAATGATTAGTGTATCATGATTGTGTGCAAAATCCTTATTATAGATCTTATAATATAATAAGTGACAAGTTAAATTTAAAAGTTTATAAAATGGAAATTTTACCTCTGACTAGTCGGTGTTTTAAGACTATGTCTATGTGTCATTGACTCGTGATAAAGGGATTATTTGTATCTAGGATTTTAAGACCTTACATTATCAATTTTAGTAAAGGTACATTTTGTTGGAGGTAGACGTTCCATTAACATTGCAAGCAAATATAAAATAGGAAAACCAATGTTGCTATTGAATTGATAAAAATCAGTGCAGATGAAAACTGAATGCTCCACTCAGGACAAATAAATCTTGATCTGAAAAGGAAACCACTTTGGACTTTGCCGCAGTGAAAAACTAATTTTGCAATAGCTGAGCTTTGTTTTCGGATGAAAAATACTTTTTTTTACCGAAAAACTACTTATAAATGCCTCTCAACATTGACAATATATCCAGAATATTCTACAAAATTCTAATTTTTCTGAGCCATAATGGATTCCGAAGACTAGTGCTCGGACAGAGAAAAGAAATGGGCAATGAATTTTTTGAAAATCTAAGTTTCACAAAATATGTTTAACGGCTTATGCTTAATCTGACGGTTAAAATATCAACAAAGAGATCAAGAAACTTGTCTAAATATTTTAGAAAACTAATATATAATTTCTTTTTTGAACAGTGTAATCCACTCCTTTATGGATTTTTAAGCCTTGCGAAGGAAAAATGTTTTCCGATGCATCTGTAGAATATAGAAATTCTACGAGCTTTTCATCTACAGATCGCAAGCACAGTAAACGACTTACTAACCCTAATTCTAATTATATAATGAAAGAGCTTAGAATACTTTTCAGCCTTGAGAAGCTAAAAGCTTGACAAATTAAAAGGCTTTTGATCTGGATATTTTGATCACAGTAAAAATTCCTTTGCCAGAATCATTATGAATGACAACTTCAGTGCAATCTTTGAGGTCGTCGAGAGTGAGATACTGTTTCTTGGCGGTTGCAAAATTTGCCTTTGAACTGTGAATCCACACATATGGCTCAGCATAAAAATTGGAATAGTTGTCGCATATTTTGCTACGGTTGAGCGTCTTAGTGCATCCAGGCCCCACTGTGTAGGCCTTTTCCAACATGCAACCTGCTCTTATTTGTACTTCCATGGAACCTTCAGTCAGATTTCGAACCTTCGTCTCTCCACCGCTCCTCCTCATGAGACCAAAGAATGGCAATAAAAAACACATCTTGTATGACATTACCTAGCCTACTTAGAGCTTCCACCACAAATCCAAAAAGCGTTGTGAAATGGAAGGGTTTTTATAGAGAAATTGGCGGTGAGAGAAAGAGAAGAAGAATGTGTGGGCATTGGCCAAGTAATGGCAGCGGACTTGAGTAATTATAAATCGGTCCCTATTTGAGCAAGGGAGCCGCTCTCTGCTATTACAAGAAGCCAATTTGGTTTCTTCATTGATTGATGCGTGTTATTGGAAATTGATATTTTCGTTATCCTAGAAAACCCTAGAAATTGATGCATGTTATTGGAAATCAATAATTTTCTCATGCTAAGGCATTATTTCAAGAGGATAAGTTGAAGAAAGTACCTACTATTAGAACTTCACAAAGAAACAATAACACTCTTGGATTCAAAAGGAAGTATGAAAATGAGAAAGACAATGGTCGACAAAAAGTATAGATATTTTCACTATCCTAGAAATTGATGCGTGTTATTGGAAATCGATAATTTTCTTTTGCCAAGGCATTACTTCAAGAGAATAAGTTTGAAGAAAGTCCCTGCCATTAGAACTTCACAAAGAAACAATAATACTCCTGGATTCAAAAGGAAGTATGAAAATGAGAAAGACAGTGGTCGACAACAAGTATAGAATATGAAAGAAAAGGCAAGGATAATGAAGGGAGGAAACCAATAACACTCAGAACCAAAATAGGTGAAACAACAAAAATAGAAATAAGTAGAGGAACAAAAATGAGAATAACAAGGGACCAAAAACCAGATGCTTTAATTGTGGAGGCAATCATATGCTGCATATTGTCCTCAAAATATTAGTCAGAAGGATGGTAAGGCACCACAAGTGAAACACTAGATTCATGTAGCTGTTGACCATCATCAAGGTGATTTTCAGGCAACTCCTATTCAGATAGTTGGTAAGCTCTATGGACATGATGTTAATTTTTAATTGATACTGGAGCTACTAAATATTTCATAGATCCTAAAGTAGTATATTGTTTACTTATTTGAGTGGGTTTCATGTCCAAACCATGGATGGTAGAATACGACAATAGGGCAGAGCGTAAAGTTGAACAATGTCTATCATGTAGCGAGTTGAAACTTGCAAATTTTTTAATGCAAGTTAATCTTTATGTTGCTCCATTAGGATCATATGATGTTATCCTATGCATCAATTGGCTAGCTAAACATAAAGCTATAGTGAATTGCAAAGAGAAGTTCATTGAATGCTTAGATGATTGAAGGTTAAGTGCAATTGTAGAAGTTATAAAAAAGCTTTTGGAACTTAGACAAATATTAGCTATGCAATTAAAGAAATCTAAGAGGAAAGGATGCATGATATACATAGCATATGTAGAGAATCTAGACACTCCTCCTAGTTTGAATGAATTTCCCAATCTACAAGAGTTCTAGGATGTGTTCCTAGATGAATTACCTAAGTGGGTTTTTGACTTCTCAATATATATTCTAAAGTAGAACCCCAATCCAAGGCTCCTTATAGAATGATAACAACTGAGATGTATGAGCTCAAAATGCAATTGTAAGAACTTTTAGATAAAGAGTTCATACACCCTAGTGTATCACCATGGGGAGTACCTGTGATCTTTGTGAAGAAGAAGGATGGCACCTTGAGGTTATGTATAGATTATTGAATGATAAACAAGGTGACCATTTAGAATAGATATCCACTCCCTTAGATAGATGAACTATTTGACCAAATGAAGGGATCAACTGTGTTCTCCAAAATTGACTTGAGATCATGATACCATTAGCTATGGATCATAAAGGAAGATATAGCTAAAACTAAATTCAGAATAAAGTGTGGACATTATGAGTTTGTGATTTTACCTTTTGGTTTAACCAATGCTCCTGCAACTTTTATGAACTTGATGAATAGTGTGTTCAGAGATTGCTTGGATAAGTTTTTAGAGATTTTCACTAATGATATATTGATATATCCCAAGAGTATGGAGGAACATGAAGAACACTTACAAATAGTTTTACAGCATCTTAGGGACAAAAAGTTGTATGGAAAGCTATCCAAGTGTTCATTTATCAAAAGGAGATTCACTATTTAGGGCATATTATCTCTTCTAAGGGCATCATAGTAGACCCAATAAAGATCAAATTCATTCTTGAGTGGCCAACACCTCAAAATGTAAGTGAAGTTAGAAGCTTAATGGGGTTACCAGGACACTACAGGAAGTTTGTAGAGGGTTTCTCCAAGATAGTTGTATCAATTACATCCCTTCGAAAAAAGGGGAAAAGATATGAGTGGACAAATGATTGTGAGAAAGCTTTTCAGTTGTTGAAGCATAAGCTCACAACTTCTTCTATTTTGATCATACCTGACCATAATGATCAATTTACAGTTATCACTAATGCTTCTGGTGAGGGTTTAGGTGGTGTATTTATGCAGGATGGTAAGGTGGTGGCTTATGAGTCACAAAAACTAAAATAGTATGAGGTTAATTACATGCCTTATAATTTGGAGTTAGTTTCCATAGTGCATGTAGTTGTTATGTGGAGACACTATCTTTTGGGTAAGCCATTTGAATCGAAGACATACCATATGGAATTTAGGTACATCTTCACACAACCTAATCTTAATGCAAGGTAGAGGTGTTGGTTGGAATTCTTGAGTGAGTATGACTTTGGGATTGAGTATATTGAGGGGAAAGAAAATAGAGTGCCAAATGCATTGAGCAAAAGGACACATATTATAGCTATATCTACTACTAGGACATGCTTGAAAGACCAAATTTTGTAAAAGCTTCAAGATGTGACCACTATGAGTTGGTCAGATCAGCATTGCTTAATGATCTGACAAATCAACATTTTGAGGGATACTCCATAGATGAGGATGGTATATTGAGATACCAAGGAAGGATGTATATTCCCAACCAAGTAGGGTTGAGTAAGTTAATTTTTGAGGAGATGCATTGCACTCCATTTGCAGGACATCCAAGGTTAAATAAGATGCTTATTGATATGAGGCTCTTATATTTTTGGCCAGTACTTAAGAGAGATGTGGTTTCATCTAGAGCATGATATTTAGAATGTTAGTGGGTTAAGGTTGAACATTTTCATCCATCAGGACTTTTATATGCTCATGAGATTCTCAAATATAAATGGCAAGTTATTACAATGGAATTTGTCCAAGGGTTACCCATGACACAATGTAAACATGATGTCATTTTGGTTAGTAGTTGACAAAATAACCAAAGTAGCTCACTTCATTCCACGAACCTTGAAGGATATATCCTTGGCTGTAGCCAAGAAGTTTGTTCAAGAGATTTTTAGATTAGACAATGTACTAGAAATTATTATTTCAAACAAAGGCACTAGAATGATGTTAAGGCTTTGGACAACCTTGAATGCTTCATTAGGTACACATTTGATCTTTAGTACAACTTATCACCCTCAGATAGATGGATAAACTAAAAGGGTAAATCAAGTACTTGAGGACTTGCTTCATATGGATTGAATGGATCTGCAATACAAGCAGGAGGAGTATCTCCCTTTGTAGAGTTTGCCTACAATAACTCATACCATTCTTCTCTAGGGATGGCACCATTTAAGGAACTTGATCGAAGAAAGTGTTGAACTCCTATTAGTTGGTATTGAGTAGAGGATAGAGTCATTATTGGTCATGATTTGTTGAGGGAGATGGAAAAATAGATGAATCTTATTAGAGGAAGGTTGAAGGAAGTTGTAGATAGACAAAAGAGTTATGCAGACAAGAAAAGAATTTTTAGACAATATCAAATAGGGGACAAGTTTTTTCTACGTGTGAGACCACACAAGAGTTCCATATCATTTGGAAAAGATTCTAAGCTTGCACCTAGATATGTGGGGCCTTTTGATGTTTTGGAGGTCATCAATCCTGTTGCTTATAGACTTGCTCTACCACCCACTCTTTTCTGTATTCACAATGTGTTTCATGTATATTTGCTAAAACTCTATCATCCTGATGCTTCTCATATATTATATTGGCATGCATTACAGGTATAGGATCTAGGAGTGGTAATAGTGGAGCCTTCATGTATCATTGATCAACGTACCACCAAAGTACATGACAGAGAGATATTGTAGTATAGGGTCCAATGGGACCACTTCTCTATTGATAGTGCTACATGGGAAGATGCTAATGATATACTAAGATCATTTTCTCATTTAGTTACAGAGACTATGATATGTTATTTAAGTTATATTTTGAGTAATTATGCTACATATTTGACTTTCAAAAAACTTGGTCGAGTGATAATCGACACAAGTTGGTTAAAAAAATTGTGTGAAATTTTGTTTATTATGGATATGCTTATGTTTTGGGTGATTTATCATAGAAAATGATTAGACTTGTGGATTATGAATTCAATGATAAAAAATGAATAGAAAATGATGCCATTGAAATATGGTTTGAATCTCAGTGATTTCAAGTTGGATTATTGATTTATTGACTAACCTACTAATGGAAAATTTGAGTTTTGAATAATAAAGAGGGATTAAAGATTGGGGTGTGGTTGAGGTAGAGGAGTTTAGCTCCTAAGTAAGGATGTGATTAGATGATGGGATTATATATTCACACACCACTTAGAAGTTGTTAAAAAAATTGTTTTGCATGTCATCAATTTCTAAGGTTATATACATGTACAAGTGTTTGATGAAAATAAGAATGTTTATTGCTTTAGGGATTGCCTTAAATATTAGATGTGTGAGTTAATTTTCATTTACATCAGGATGATACCTCTTTCTAGAGGGGAAGGATGTCACAACCCATGTGCACCCTCCTTTTTGGAGAGTGGGATTTTGTTTTTTATTCCCTTCCTTGTCTTATATGATAAAGTTTTTCTTTGTTTGAACACATGCTTTTAAGTAGGGAATGGAACTTTATTTTTAGCCATTTAATATTGCCAAGACTGAAAAACAAAAGTTATAAATAAGGCATGAGTCAGTCCATACAAAAAGGGGGAAGAGAACAATTTTTGTGACAGTCCATACAAAATGCAAAGAAGAAAAGTAGAAGAAGGAAATAAATTACAAGAGATATAACTTAGCATCACTGTTGGGTTTTTAGATATTTATTTATTTTTAACTTACGTTTGTCCAATGTTTTAGTTATGTATTGTGGAAATTATTTTTGGAAAGATGCAATGATCCATGCATGTTTAATAGTTTTGAATGATTGTTTAATAGATTGAAAAATGTCTTGGATCTTGGAAAAATAAACAGAAAAACTTAGAAGCTTAGAAAAAAAAATGGAAATAAACATAAACTTGAATAATGATAATTTTATTTAATTGGGTAAATCTATATGGAACTTATTTACCTTCTATGGATAGGAAAATATGTATGAAATGAGCACGAAAGTAGTATTTATCTACTAAATGCAAGTTGAATAGATACATAAGGTTGAAAATATAGAGCCACGTGATTTTATAGTATCATAATGCTTCATAGAATGAATAAAATTGATTTATGGAAAATGACAAGGAAAATTAGATGACTAGAAATGTTGTATTTAAACCTATTATTTATGAAAATGAATTATTTAAAAGAGTACTATTGTGTTACAAAAGGGTCTATTAAAGAGATAAAATGCAAGAATGGTGTTTTATTTTAGAAATAAATAGTAGTTTGTATTAATAGGTTGAAAATGTAGATGAATTAGATTAGATTGGATTAAGAAGAAAAGTTGCATAAAAGAAACCATATGCCTTGCATGTATTGTGTTACCAATAGAGATGGTTATTGTTTTGAACATAGAAATGGTGTTTAGGAAAAATGAATTGGTGGGTAATGTAGAAATCCTGTAAGAAGGGTAAAAGATTACCTACTAGTAGTAATTAGGTTTCTTTTGTTTTCAAGGTGCTTTGTCCAAAACTTTGTTTTGCATATATTACATTAATATGCATGATTAGTTATTTCAATTTCTCTCTACCACCCTATCTCTTAGATTTCTTCTTACAATAGAATTCTAAGTAGTTATATTCATAGTTGCACTCTTTCTGTCTGATTTGTTAATGCTTGATCTATTAGTGCCAATTTACTAAGCTTCTCAAGCAAGGGATGGGGTGCTTTTTGTTTCATGATAAGCTTCAGAGGAGCTAACTACTTCATGGTTGGGAGGAAAAAGCACCTAGGCCACACTCCCGTTTCAAAAAAATTTAGAGGACATAAAGTCTCCAAAGGCTTAGAAAACAAGGTTGCAGTTTTAGTGTAGTGTCTTGGTGACTAAATTTATGTAATTTGAAATGAATGGAATTTAGCAAATATGTAATATATTGTGATCTTTCATATTATTCAATATATTAATATTAAGAGAGATAATCATCATCTTTATTATTTCTATAATAATAATTAGTGTATCATGATTGTGTGGGAAATCCTTATTGTAGATCTTGTAATATAATAAGTGACAAGTTAAATTGGAAAAATCTTGTATAAATGCTACATTTAAAAGTTTAAAAAATGGAAATTATACCTTTGACTAGTCGGTGTTTCAAGACTATGTCTATGTGTCGTTGACTCGTGATAAAGGCATTATTTGTATCTAGGATGTTAAGACCATACATTATCAATTTTAGTAAAGGTACATTTTATTGGATGATAGCGCCACATCCCATTAACATTGCATGCAGATATAAAACAGAAAGACCAATGTTGCTTTTGAATTGATAAAAATCACTGCAGATGAAAACTAAATACTCCACTCGGGACAAATAAATCTTGATCTGAAAAACAAAACCTCTTTAGACTTTGTCGCAGCCAAAAACTAATTTTGCAATAGCTGAGCTTTGTTTTCAGATGAAAAAGACTTCCGAAAAACTACTTTTAAATGCCTAACATTGACAATATATCCAGAATATTTTGCAAAATTCCAATTTTTTTGATCCATAATTGTTGAGAAACATGTGTCTCAACCTTGCAATCTTTTCTTGGAAAATTCCAAAATTAGTTTGTGGGAGTTTTCCACTTGTTTATGCATTGGAAAATGGTTAGTGAGTTGTTAAAATGAATCTTGTCCATAGTAGAATATAGGTAGGTCATTTTTAGAGCCTTGATGACTCATTTTGTGACTTTTATGGGGGTCTAGACTAAGAGACAAAATTGTGGACGGGATTACTATTTTAACCTGGTTGTTTTTCCATGTTGAAAATGTAAATGTCAAAAATGGGTAACATGTGGCATGGTAGTTTTGCCCATGGTTTTGTAAAACCATAAGTGGTTTCCAGGTTTTAAAATCACTATAAAAGGAGGGCTTGGGGAGGTGTTTATGTAATTGAGTTTAGTTCGCAAGATTGGTGCTAGAAGAAGTCTCTCCAAGTTCGAGTTGTGGTGATGCGCTCCTGTAAGAACTTGCATTGCAAGTGTATTATAATCATCTTGGTTTGATAATACATTGTGCGAGTTTTGGAGGGTGAGGTTTTTCTCTTGGAAGGGTTTCCCCATGGTAATCACTGTGTTGTGTGTTCTTTGTTATTTTGATTATGTTATTATGCATTTCTGGAGATCTTTGCAATAGTTACTTTGATTTGCATAATCGTCCTCTCAAAGATTAGCTTAGGAAGCAATTTCGTGCACCTTTGCTTCCTTACAAGTGGTATCAGAGCCTGGCCAGTTTTGGTTCTATTTGTTGGTACAGGGGTTTTTGAGCTAATCAAGGTTTGAGTGGAGCTTGTGTAGAGCATTTCATTTCTGTGTTGTAGGATTGACAAGATGGCAAGCATGTCAGGGAGAATTGATGTTGAAAAGTTTTCTGGCACAAACTTTGAGATGTGGAAGCTGAAGATGGAAGATCTGTTGACTGATCGGGATCTACGAGATGTGATTGATGAGAAAAAGCTGAGGCCCACAAATTCGACATTAGTTGCACAATATGATGTGAATGATAGAAAAGCTAAAGGTCTCATCGGATTGTGTCTTGCAGGCTCAATTTTGATTAATGTCCATGAAGAACCTACCACGAAGAAGCTTTGGAAAAAGCTTAGTGAGATCTATCAAGCGAAATTACTTATGAATAAGATTTTCTTGAGGAAGAAGTTGTATTCCTTGAGAATGGAAGAAGGTGGACAAATTTTCGAGCATTTGGAAAGGTTTAATATGTTGGTGACTCAGTTGACCTCAGTAGGGGTGCTAATGGATGAAGAAGAAAGGTGTCAAATCTTGTTATGTTCGTTGCCATACTCATGGGATAGTCTTGTGATGCCTATAGGGAACACTTTAGTTGTCTTGAAGATGGAGGACATTGTTGGTTCTCTACTTTCTGAGGAGATGAGAAGGAAGGTCTCTCTGAATGCCAAAGAGGCTTTGATTGTTCATGGAAGACCAAAAGAAAGAGGCAAGAACGAAAAGCAGCATGGCCATTCTAAGTCCAAAAATAAGGGGAGATCGAAATCCCCTAGTAAGTCCAAGGCAATTTGCTAGAATTGCGGCAAACCTGGACACTTCCGAAAGGACTGCAAAGAGGAGAAGAAAAAGAAGAAGAAGAAGAAGCAAGATTCTGAGTCTGAGTCTGAGAAGGAAGATGGAGATGTTTTCATTGCAACCTTGGCCACTCATGCAAGTGAAAATGCATGGTTAATAGATTCAAGTGCATCTTTCCACATGACTCCTACTAGGAACTGGTTTAGTAAGTATGAAAATTTTGATGGTAGTAAGGTGTATTTGGGTGATAATTCAGTACTTGATATTGTTGGTTGTGGAAGTATTTGTGTGAAATTTTCTAATGGTAGAATTAGAAGATTTGATGGTGTCTTGCATATCCCTAGACTAGCAAGGAATTTGTTATCTGTTAGTAAGCTAATAGATGCGGATGTGCATGTATAGTTTTCTGAAGTAGGTGTAAAAATGGTGAGAGGCGCTATGGTAATAGCAAGAGGAAGTAGATTGGGTACATTGTACCAACTTGATGCACACATAGTCGAGTGCAATAGTACTTCTGATAAGATTTTGAAAAAGACTACTCAATTGGAGAAGGAGAGAGTTTCTCTTTCAACAAATGGTCATGGTTTTTGGGTACCCAAGGGTGCTCTGTCTACTAAATCAAAGTTGCCTGCAGAGAAGACTATGTTATGGCACCAAAGACTCAGCCACATATGTGAGAAGGGTCTACGGACCTTGAAAAATAAGAACCTTGTTGATGGGTTGAATGACTACAATCTTGAGTTTGATTTTTGTGAGCATTGTATCTATGGTAAAAAAAACCGCATTCAGTTTTACTCGAGTTCTCATAAGTCTTCATGTATTTTTGGATCTAATTCATTCAAATGTATTTGGTCCTGTTGATGTTCCTTCTATTGGTAGATCAGTTTATTATGTTTCTTTCATTGATGATTTTAGTAGAAGAAAATGGGTTTATTTCTTTAGGAGTAAAGCTGAAGTTTTCAATCATTTCAAAGAATTTAAAGCAATGGTTGAATTGCAGACTGGAAAGAAAATAAAAATGCTTGAGAACTGATAATGGTGGTGAATTTTGCTCCAATATTTTTGACACATTTTGTAAATATTGTGGTATTAAAAGAGAGAAGACAACTCCATATTCTCCACAGCAGAATGGAGTTCCAGAAAGAATGAACAGGACCTTGATGGAGAAGGCTAGGAGTATGCTGAGTGGTGCTAGACTAGAACAAAAGTTCTGGGCTGAAGCTGTAGCCACTGCCTGCTACCTGATAAACAGGTCTCCTACATTAGCACTTGTTGATAAGATGCCAATGGAAGTGTGGTCAAGCCACAAGCCTTCACTTAGACATCTGAGAGTGTTTGGTTGTGAGGCATATGCTCATGTGCCAAAGGAGAAGCGAACAAAATTGGACAACAAAGCTGTCAAATGTATCTTCATCGGATATAGTTATGGTGTGAAAGGATACAAGCTTTGGGATCTTGTTGTACAAAAGGTATTTTATTCCAGAAGTGTTATTTTTAGAGAAGCTAAGCCTTCTTCTATTACAATGCAGCCAGAACAAATTAAAGAAAAGAAAGAAGTGATTCAACTTCCTGCTACACCTGAGAAAGTTGAATCAAGGCCCTTAGAAAGACAAGATGTTGAAGAGAGCTCTACGAGTTCTGAATCATCAGAGGAAGAGGGAGAACCTAATCATGAACCTAAACCTCCTGAACCTGAACCAGATCTTGTTCGAAGATCTACTAGACAATGGAAACCACCTGAAAGGTATGGGTATTCTCCTGATGATTGGATGTGCATATTTGCATTGAATGCTAACATTGATGAACTGAGATCTATAGAAGAGGCTCTTGGTATGAATGATTCAGAGTCTTGGAAAATAGCCATGGATGAAGAAATGGAAGCTCTTAAGAGGAATTGAACATGGGAACTTGTACCATTACTTGAAGGATGGAAGCCTGTTGGTTGTAAATGGGTGTTCAAAAAGAAGATGGGTTCAGATGGAAGCATTGAGAAGTATAAAGCATGTTTGGTTGCAAAAGGTTACACTCAGGTTGAGGGAGTAGATTATGGTGAGATTTTTTCTCCAGTAGCCAAAATGACATCCATTAGACTTTTTCTTTCTATTATACCAGCTTATGACCTAGAGATCAAGCAAATGGATGTGAAAACTGCTTTCTTTCATGGAGATTTGGAGGAAGAAATTTACATGTCACAGCCAAAGCACTATGTGGTGAAAGGTAAAAGTCATATGGTTTGTAAATTGAAGAAATCCTTGTATGGTTTAAAACAGAGTCCTAGGATGTGGTACCAGAAGTTTGATACATATGTGTTGAGTTTGGGATTTGTGCAATTTAAATCTGATCATTGTATATATTTCAAATCTGATGGTGATAGTTTTTTGGTTATTGCCTTGTATGTCGATGACATGTTGTTTATTGGCAAAGGAAAAGGTTTGATTGAAGAGTTAAAATCTCAACTCTCAATAAAGTTTGAAATGAAAGATCTTGGTGCAGCTAGGCACATTCTGGGAATGGAGATTATAAAAGATAGACAGAACAGAAAGCTTTGGCTAGGCCAAAGTAAGTATGTTGGTACTATTTTGAAAAGATTCAATATGCAGGATTCAAGACCATTGAGTGGTCTAGTTACTATGGGAACAAAGCTTTCTAGCTCACAGTGTCCTACATCCCCATTGGAGATGGAAGAGATGAGTCGAGTACCATATTAGAGTGTTGTTGGAAGTTTGATGTATGCTATGGTTTGTACAAGACCAGACATTGCCCAAGTAGTGGGAGTACTTTCCTGTTATATGTCTAATCTAGGAAGAGCACATTGGGATGCAGTAAAAAGAGTTTTCAGATACTTGCGGGGTACCTTAGAGTACTCAATATGTTTTCATGGAATAGGAAGTGAGCATTCTTTGGATATTCGAGGCTATGTGGATTTAGACTGGGCTAGTGATGTTGATAGAAGAAGATCCACCAGTGCATATGTGTATACATTATTTGGTGGTGCAATCAGTTGGATGAGTAAGCGACAGGTTGTGGTCGCTTTGTCCACTACTGAGACAAAGTATATGGCAGCTACTCATGCCTACAAAGAAGTGTTCTCGCTAAAGAGATTGTGTTCAAATATAGAGTTCAAACAGGGTGCAATGACAATTTATAGTGATAGCCAGAGTGCAATTTGCCTAGCGAAGAACCTGACTTTTCATGTGAGGACCAAGCACATTGATGTACAATATCATTTTGTAAGAGATATGATCAAGGATGGAAAGGTGAAGCTGGAAAAGGTAGAGACTTTGGCAAATGTTGCTGATGCATTAACTAAGCCCGTGAGCACAGAGAAATTCAGATGGTGTTCAAAGTCTATGGGCCTCTCGGCCCCTAGCAATTAAGTCCATGATATTTCAGATCCCTTGACTCTTGCAAGGTGTTCGACAAGTGTGATAATGTTGAGAAACATGTGTCTCAACCTTGCAATCTTTTCTTGGAAAATTCCAGAATTAGTTTGTGGGAGTTTTCCACTTGTTTATGCATTGGAAAATGGTTAGTGAGGTTTTAAAATGAGTCTTGTCCATAGTAGAATATAGGTAGGTCATTTTTAGAGCCTTGGTGACTCATTTTGTGACTTTTATGGGGGTCTAGACTAAGACACAAAATTGTGGACGGGATTAGTATTTTAACCTGGTTGTTTTTCCATATTGGAAATGTAAATGTCAAAAATGGGTAACATGAGGCATGGTAGTTTTGCCCATGGTTTTGTAAAACCATAAGTGGTTTCCAGGTTTTAAAATCACTATAAAAGGAGGGCTTGGGGAGGTGTTTGTGTAATTGAGTTTACTTCGCAAGACTAGTGCTAGAAGGAGTCTCTCCAAGTTCGAGTTGTGGTGATGCGCTCCTGTAAGAACTTACATTGCAAGTGTATTGTAATCATCTTGGTTTGATAATACATTGTGCGAGTTTTGGAGGGTGGGGTTTTTCTCCTGGAAGGGTTTCCCCACAGTAATCACTATGTTGTGTGTTCTTTGTTATTTTGATTATGTTATTATGCATTTCTTGAGATCTTTGCAATAGTTACTTTGATTTGCATAATCGTCCTCTCAAAGATTAGCATAGGAAGCAATTCCACGCACCTTTTCTTCCTTACAATAATGGATTCCAAAGACTAGTGCCCGAACTAAGAAAAGAAATGGGCAATAAATTTTTTGAAAATCTAAGTTTCACAAAATAGGTTTAACGGCTTATGCTTAATCTGACGGTTAAAATATCGACAAAAAGAACAAGAAACTTGTCTGAAGATTTTAGAAAACTAATATATAATTTGTTTTTTGAACAGTATAATCCACTCCTTTACGGATTTTTCAGCCTTGAGAAGGCAAAATATTTTCCTATGCATCTGGAAAAAAGAGAAATTCTACGAAGCTTTTCATCTACATATCGCAAGCACAGTGAACGACTTACTAACCCTAATTCTAATTATATAATGAAAGAGCTTAGAATACTTTTCAACCTTGAGAAGCTAAAATCTTGACACATTAAAAGGCTTTTGATCTGGATATTTTGATCACAGAAAAAGCTCCTTTGCCAATATCATTACGAATGACTTCAGTGCAATCTTTGAGGTCGTCAATCTAATGTCCCCATTTTAGCAGTTGACCAAATGTGTGTGCGTTAGCCTTGTTCTACATGGTCCCAAGGGCTAACAAAGAGTTTTATGGGATCCTGGAGTGTTTTGGCCTAGTCATTTCCAGTTTGGGCCAAAGTGAAGTTGATTTACTCAGTTTCAGGCATATTTACTATTTTTAGTAAGTCGGCAGGACACAGTGCAGGTCAGTTTTGGTGATTGGATTTGATACTCATCGGTGAGAGCTTTTCGATGAGCTATCACTCGCATTATTCGGAGTCCGATTGCTAATACATTTTAATGCTTGAAGTTTTATTAAAGTAACGTCTAATTTAATTGTAAAATATTAAAGTGTTACTTTAATATTTATTTTATGGGGATGTGTACCCAAGGGAGACATAAGGGGTATTTTAATATATGTTTTATATAGTACACATCTTTTATCCCACATTGTCCATATGAGTTGAGCAGACCCTTGGAAATAGAATAAAAGGAAGCATTTGTGGCTTCATTAGCCAGGTTGAATATGAGAAGAAATTGGTGTGTGAGTTGCAGCTCCATTCTTGGCATTTGAGGATGTCTATCCTCTCTTGTAACATTCTAGACGTCATTCCCTTGGGGTTTGGCCTTTGGAATTCTTTTTTATTGGCTTCATTATCAGGCAATTTAGTTGTATTTCTAGCTACAGGCAGATTTGGTATTTTGCTCATATCTTCTTCACTACTTTTCTGACGCTTATGCTACTTTGAGGGAATGATATTATGAAGGTAGTGGACTTATTGAAGGACAAAGCACTGTATCAGCAAGTTCGAAAGCATGGGCTGGAGTATTATGTCAATACTATTGAAGTAATTAGTGAGTTGATAAATTTGCCATGTATTTGGTTTTATGAATTTCTGAAAATGATATTTTATTAGTAGTAGTTCATTTCCACTTTGCATATTATTGTAGTTTCTTTCTTGTTTATGTTGTATGATACCAAGTTCTATGCACAAAAAACAACAAACAAATAAACGTTTGATTTTTGGAGTTATAAGGGGTTTAAAACATTAAACGAAGAAATAAGAGGTTGAATCCAAACTGTTTGACAAAATTCCTTTCAGCAAATTGGTTTAGTTTTTTGGGACATCTAGGGGTGTCCATTACAGTGGTATCAAAGCTATAAGTCCTGCCATCCTGTGGAGGTCTTATAGGGAATTTGGAATAGCCAGATAGAGAAAAAAGTGTTTGATGAAATGTCAAAACACTAAAATCATAAATAAAAAAACACGAGCTAAGCATTTATGTTTGAGCATGCGATAGGGGCCTTATAATTTCCGTGATACTAGAGCAAGACAAAATAGGATTTTAGACTTGCAAAGCAAACAGCCTAGTACATCCATGCAGGGGGACATTGAATCCAGCCATACAGACATAGAGGAGATATTCTTTGATCAGGACAACAATATGGGTGATCGAGATGACAAGAATACAGGATTAGGTGGAGGCGGGAATGTCGGTCTAGATCAGGGGGACGTAATGTTCAAACAATTATTGGATACATTAGAGCAGGAGCAGCGTATGCAGTAGGAACAGAATAGGCGAATGGACATGATGTTGCAGCTCATGGCTAGACAGATGGGTGTCAATATTAATCCAGGTGATGCCAACAACAACAAAAATAACAATGAGGGAAACAATAACAATGGGGCAAACAATAACCATGGAGGCCAAGGCAACAACAATGGTCTTGAGAATAACATTAATGGTAATAATGGACACGGCAACAATGGGAATGAGGCTGATAACTTTAGACACGTTCCATGCCCAGCGCGGACTACGAGCTTGAGACCTCTTCTACCCACCTTCCCACCCAGAGATCCGGTTCAACCAGTAAATGAACTCTAGATTACCAAGTTACAGGATTAGTTCAGGAGGGACTGGTAGGCTAGTGGACCGAAGTTTCAGGCAAATATTTCCCTCAGAGATTATATGAACTTGAGGATGAGACACATGCCTAGAGCATGAGGGAGGAATCAAAACTTTGAGCTGAGAAAGAAAGTTGGAAAACTTTCCTTACCTTATTATGATGCTTCAGGGAAGATGACTACATGAGCTTGGGTGCAGAAGGTAGATACATACTTGCAGCTAAATCCTATGCTTGAGGAGGAGGCTATCAAGTATACGGCTATGCACTTGGATGGCGTTGCACATGAATGGTGGCATCATGGCATGGTGACTTTGGGGCATAATCAGATTACATCCTATGAGGAATTCACCAAAACATTAATTGAGAGATTTGACACTAGGGATCCCAAGTTACATTTCAAGGAACTAGCACAGTTAAAACAGTCAGGTTCTGTGGATGCTTACGTTGTCAAGTTTTAGCGCTTGTCTATACTTGTTACTAATATCTCTCCTAGGAGATTGGTGGTGTTATTTTGTGATGGTCTTGTTGATCCATTACGAGTTTGGGTGAAGGGACATGATCCACTCACCTTAGTTGAAGCAACTAAAAAGGAACGAGATTTAGCCCCTTCGGTATACAAAGGAAGAAACCATTCAACATATTTTTCCTACCACAAGAACAAAGACAAAAAACCGTTTCAGAAAGAGTATAGAAAACCCAAAGAAGGATCAAAAGGACTAGACAATGAAACCTTGAATGAACTTCGAAAGAAGAAGCTGTGCTTCCATTGTAGAGAGCCTTGGGACTTATCTCATAAATGTTCTCTCAAGGCTAAGGCAAATCAAATGGATTATTTTTTAGCAGAAGATTCAGAGTCAGAGGGGGAGGATTAGCACTCCGATTCAGATGAGGGTAACACTATAGAGGAGAGCAGCATTCCTAAGGATGATAGATCGTTGGCACACTTTACAGGGGCCCAAAAGGCAATCACATTTAAGGTAAGGGGTACTATCCAGGGGCAGAAAGTGATATCTCTTATTGACACTGGGGCTACACATAACTTCATAGATGCACAGTTGGTAGCCAGGAGAGGATTACAGATAGAGGAGCATGATGAGTTTAGAGTCATGGTGGCTAACGGTAATAAATTATTATGCATTCAAAAGATATCTAATCTTCACATCAGGTTTGGAGATGGCTACGAGTTGAAGGATGAGTTTTATGTTGTGGACATGGGAGATTATGATGTCATCCTCGGCATGACATGGATGGCTTCACTAGTGGAGTTCACACTCAACCTAGCAAAATTGGAGATGAGATTCCAACATGAGGGCAAAATTGTGGTACTTAGAGGACTTTCAAATGAAGGTTGCAGAGTAGTGTCCTTGAGGAGAATGCAGAGACTTTTTCATCATGATGACATAGAGTGGGCGGTAGAGTGCTACATTATGCCAACTTCACCAGAGCCACAAGAAAAGAGTCATCCACCAGATATCCAAAAGATACTTGATAGACACACTAAAGTATTTAGCGATATTCCTCATGGGGTTCCTCCTGACAGAGGGATGGAACATGTTATTGAGCTCGAGGAGGGAGCCAAACCAGTTATGATTACTCCCTATTGTCATCCTAAGAAACACAAGGATGAGATAGAGAAGGCGATTAAGGATTTGTTGGAGATGGGGCATATCAGGCCTAGTAAGAGCCCCTTTTCTTCAGTAGTAGTATTGGTAAAGAAGAAGGATGGGACGATGCGCATGTGCATCGATTACAGGGCACTGAATAAGAAAATAATTAAAAACAGGTATCCCATTCCTATGATTGATGAGCTGATTGATGAGTTGCATGGGGCATGCTTCTTCACCAAAATTGATTTGCAATCCGGATACCATCAGATCAAGATGAGAGCAAAGGACATTGAGAAAACAGCCTTTCGATGTCACTATGGACACTTTGAGTTCATGGTTATGCCATTTGGTCTAACCAATGCACCCGCTACATTTCAAAGTTGTATGAACCAGGTATTTAGGAAGCAGCTGAGGAGATTTGTCTTGATCTTCTTTGATGACATCTTGGTCTTCAGTAAGACCTGGGAGGAGCACTTACATCATCTAGAGGAGGTGTTATCTATTCTAGAGAGAGAGTCATAGTATGCCAAGGAATCTAAATGTGAGTTTGGCATGACTGAGCTCCTTTACCTTGGGCATATCATTAGTGCAAATGGCATTCAGGTTGATCCTGAAAAGATTAGAGCTATTGTAGAGTGGCCTACTCCCACAAACCTTACACAGCTTAAGGGATTCTTTAGTTTATGTGGTTTTTATAGGAGGTTTTTTAAGAGATTCTCACAGATTGCTACACCCTTGACAAATCTTACCAAGAAAGGAGCCTTCGTGTGGACAGAGGCAGCATAGAGGTGTTTTGAGCATTTCAAGCAGGTAATGTCTTCATGTCCAGTTCTAGCTCTACCAAATTTCATGAAGCCTTTTGAGCTTCATTGTGATGCATCAGGTGATGGGATTGGAGCAGTATTGATGCAGGAGAAGCATCCCATTGCATTCGAGAGTAGGAAGCTCCGGAGAGTTCAGAAGAGTTATTCTGTCTATGACCGGGAGATGTTGGCCATAATGCATGCATTGGCCAAATTTTGATCATATTTGGTAGGTGGACATTTTGTGATCAAGACTGATCACAACAGTATTAAATACTTCATGAGCCAGGGTGATCTTAATGACTGGCAACAAAAATGGGTGACTAAATTGCAGGCTTATGACTTTGACATAGAGTTTGTCAAAGGTAAGAAAAATATGGTGGCTGATGCCTTATCTCGGAGACCTCACTTATGTGCTCTTGCAGAGATTTCAGGAGATTGGAGAAATCGAATTATAGCAGAGTATGTTGGAGATGCTTGGGCTTCTGGAATTATTTTAGGTACCATATAGGATGATCACTATGAGGTGATAGATGGATTGATCAGAGTTTAGGATAGGGTTTATTTGATTCCGTCATCACATTTGAGAGAGGCGATACTGAAGGCATTTCATGATGCACCCACAGCTGGACATTCGGGGGTCTTCAAGACCTATAGGTAGATCCGAGAGCGATTTTCATGGAAAGGGCTCAAGGATGATGTTCAGAGGTATGTCAGGGAGTGTGTGGTTTGTCAACAGAATAAGGGAGAGAACACATTTCCTGCAGGTTTTTTACAGCCCTTGCCCATTCCTGATAGGAAATGGGAAAGTATTTCGATGGACTTCATCACTAATTTACCACAAGTGCAGGGAAGGGATTGCATCTATGTGGTGGTGGACCACTTGATGAAGTTTACTCACTTCTTTTCTATTCCGTCCACTTACACAGCAGCATAGGTGGCAGATCTTTTCTTTAGAGAGATATTCAGGTTACATGAGCTGCCCAGATTCATTGTCAGTGACTGGGATAGTAAGTTTATGAGTGTTTTTTGGCAAGAGTTGTTTAGGTTGTGTGGTACAGATCTTACACCTAGCACTAGTTACCATCCACAAATAGATGGGCAAATAGAGATTGTTAATAAATGGGTGGAAGGATATTTGAGGAACTATGTAACTGCACAACAAAAGGCTTGGATCAGATGGTTGCATATGGGAGAGTATTGTTATAACACCACTTATCATATGTCCATCAAGATGACTCCTTTCATGGCACTCTATGGTTATGAAGCACCTAGCTTCATGGATTTAGTTTTGGGAGACAGTAGAGTGCCCAAAGCCAAAAACTTATTGCAGGATAGTCAGGACATCCTGAAAGTGCTCAAAGAGAATATACAACAGGCCTAGAATCAATAGAAATAGTATGCTGATTAGCACTGAATAGAGCGTAGCTTTGAGGTAGGGGATATGGTTTACTTGAGGCTACAAACATATAGGCAGTCATCACTCAAGAAGAGCGGAGCTGAAAAGTTGAAACCTAGATTTTATAGTCCCTATAGGGTGATTCGCAAAGTGGGCAAAGTCGCCTATGAGCTTGAGCTTCCAGAGGGCAATCGAGTGCACAATGTGTTTCATGTGTCTAGGCTTAAGAAAGCTATTGGTCAGAATGTAGTGCCTTCTGCAGACTTACCCCCTTTGGATGAGGAGGGGAAGCTTGTGTTAGTACCCGAGGCTATTCTGGACGCCAGAGAGAGGAAGCTTAGAAACAGGATAGTGAAGGAGTATTTGGTCAGATGGAGAGACTTCCTGGAGGAAGATTCTACATGGGAGAGTGAGCAGGTTATTCAGCAGGCTAGATTGAGATTGCTTGAGGGCAAGCAATTTCAAGGGGGGCAGACTGTAATGTCTCCATTTTAGCAGTTGACCAAGTGTGTGTGCGTTAGCCTTGTTCTACATGGTCCCAAGGGCTAACAAAGAGTTTTATGGGATCCTGGAGTGTTTTGGCCTAGTCATTTCCAGTTTGGGCCAAAACAAAGTTGATTTACTCAGTTTCAGGCATACTTACTATTTTTAGTAAGTCGACAGGACATAGTGCAAGTCAATTTTGGTGATTGGATTTGATACTCCTCGATGAGAGCTTTCCGATGAGCTATTACTCGCATTATTCAGAGTCCGATTGCTAATACATTTTAATGCCTGAAGTTTTATTAAAGTAACGTCTAATTTAATTGTAAAATATTAAAGTGTTACTTTAATATTTATTTTATGGGGATGTGTACCCAAGGGAGACATAAGGGGTATTTTAATAAATGTTTTATATACTACACATCTTTTATCCCACATTGCCCATATGAGTTGAGCAGACCCTTGGAAATAGAATAAAAGGAAGCATTTGTGGCTTCATTAGCCAGGTTGAATATGAGAAGAAATTGGTGTGTGAGTTGCAGCTCCGTTCTTGGAATTTGAGGACGTCTATCCTCTCTTGGCATTTGATGAACCAAACACCATGTTTTTCCTCCATAACCAGATTTTGGCCCTCAAAACCCTATTCCACACCGGTTCTTCCCATAACCAAATGGAGCCCTATTTCAAATACTTGTAGCTTCAAAGCCACACAAAAAAGGCTCATTAAATTGGTGGTACTAAAAGTCAACTTTTTTTTTTCCTCAATATCTTAAAATACAGTTTAGATCATTACAAAAACTTTACAGATCATAAGTAGAACATAAGTACAAATAATTCTGAAAATTTTATTTTCATTTAAATTTTATTTTCAATTTTAGGAAAGGTGCATTTTAAGGATAGCTGTGTCTCATTAAATTTATATTTCATTGCATCTAGATTTAAAACAGAAAAACCAATGTTGCTATCGAATCGACAAAAAGCACTGCAAATGAAAATTGAATGCTCCACTCAGGATAAATCTTCATCTGAAAAAACAAAACCACTTCGGAGTTTGCCACAGTGATAAACTAATTTTGCAATAGCTGATCTTTGTTTTCGGATGAAAAATACTTTTTTTCACGGAAAAACTACTTATGAATCCATCTCAACATTCATCCAGATTCCACAATGTTCCACAAAATTATATTTTTCCCGAGCCATGTTTGATTCCGAAGTCTGAGTGCCCTGATTACGGGCGTCTACATTACCTGGATTCTACACGGACTGAGAAAAGAATTGGGCAATGAATTTTTTGAAAATCGAATTTTCGCAAAACATGTTTAACGGCGTATGCTTAAGCTGACGGCTAAAATATCAACAAAGAGAACAAGAAACTTGTCTGAAGATTTTAGAAAAGTAATACATAATTTCTGTTTTGAACAGTATAATCCACTCCTTTACGGATTTTTAAGACTTGAGAAGGCAAAATGTTTTCCGATGCAGCTGAAAAAAGAGAAATTCTAGGATGCTTTTGATCTACACATCGTCAGCACAGTAAACGAGTTACTAACCCTAATTCTAATTCTAATTATATACATGAAAGAGCTTAGAAAAAGCTTGACACATTAAAAGGCTTTTGATCTGGATTATTTGATTACAGTAAAAGCTCCTTTGCCAGAGTCATTACAAATTATAACTTCATTGCAATCTTTGAGGTCGTCAAGAGCGAGATATTGTGTCTTGGCGGTGGCCCAGTTGGCCTTGGAACTGTGAATCCAGACATATGGCTCACCATTTCCACTGAAAAGAGCCGCGCTTTCTCCTCGTCGAGAATAGTTGTCGCGTATCTTGCTGCGGTTGAGCGTCTTAGCGCATCCAGGCTGCACCGTGTAGGACTTCTCCACCATGCAGCCTGCTCGAATCTGTACTTCCACGGAACCTTCAGTCAAAATTTCGAACCTCCGTCTCTCCGCCGCTCTTCCTCAGAGCAAAGCATGTCAATAAAAAACACATCTTTAAACTTGTCCTAGCTTGTTTATAGCCTCTGCAACAAATCCAGAAAGTGTTGTGAAATGCAAGGGTTTCGAGGGTTTTTATAGAAAATTTGGCGGTGAGAGTAAAGAAGAGAAGGGTATATGGACTTGGTAGCTGCGCGCTCTGCTGTTACGAGACACGAATCTGGTTTCCTCATTAAATGATGGGTGTTATTGGAAATGGATATTTTCATTATTCTAGAAAACCACTGTGCTTGATGCACGCGTTATGTAACGGGTTTCATATTAAAATTGGTAAAGAGATAAGAGGAGAACAGTCTATGGCCATTGCCCCATTAACTGTGGTGGACGGGCTTCTCAATTTCTTAATTTTTATCTTAGAAACATAAAGATATAGGACAAATCTTGTCTTGGAACTATAAAGATGTTGGGCAAATATTGTTTGGAACTATAAAGATTTATATTGAATTCTAAAAAGCTTTAGAACTGTAAAAGTCTTAGAACTATAAAGGTCTATAGTGAATTACAGTGTAAAAAATATTTTTTAAATGATAATAGAAAGTATTTAATTTTGTTGTAAGGATAGTTTCATCTTTCTTTTGAAATTATGTAAATGTCATTATAAATATTTAATGTAGGGTAAGTCAAATATAATTTTGAGAGACTATATTTTAAATCTATATATTATAAGATTTTTTTATTATATAATATATTGTAAAGATTTATCAAAAAAATAAAAAGATTTAATAGAAAAAAATTCATGGTGAAGTGTGCTTGAGTAGGAGTAAAAAGGGATGGTTGGCCTCCCTCAAAAGTCCAATGCTTCCCTTGTATTATCATCACATATATACAATGTATAGTAAGTATACCATTATTTCTCATTAGAGATAGGTTCTCATGGACCATCACTAATGAAACATATATGGCTTTGACTTATCAATATTATAATAAATACACTTATTTTTATTTTACATATAATATATTTGTAATGAAACTAAATGCAGTTTTAAGTAATAAAGGGAATTAGAATTTGCATTTCAATAGATCTCAATGAGCCAATTCAACATTCAATTTTGTTCACTTTGGCCTTAGGATTGTATGATGTTTTAAGTGTATGATGGTTCAATATGAGGTAAGGGATTGTAGAAACAATATCATCTATGGGGATAGTGGGAGCAAGAACAATCCTTTGAAGCCCAACTGAAAGCCCTTAGAGAAGGCCTCAAAGGCATGTATGAAGGCTAGAAATGGCCCTGAGAGGTTTCTTTAGTGGCTTTAATGAGTTTTGCTATGAAAAGGGTTAGGTTTTGCAAAGGTCATAGTCAGATCCAAAAAGGGTTTGGTGTTGAAAAACTAATGTCCAATGTTTCTAAAGGCCCACAAGGATGTGCCTATTTCTCATAGAGGTGAAAAGGCATCCTTTATTTATTTAGTACATCTCCTTTGGATCTAGAGAAATAAAAGGTCCTTGAAGAGATAAAGTTATTTCTGATGGATGTGGTGCAAATTGTGGAGCATAAAGGTGAATAGAATGTGTAAGTAGATGATTTGAGATGCAATAATTAAAAAGATAATATAGATACAAAAAAAATAAAGATCAAGATACAATGTGAATTATACCTACATAGAGGGCCAAAAAAATTGAACACAAGACCACCTTAATAATTGAAATAAGTGAAACCAATCACAAGGATAGGAGGTAATCAAAAGTCCACAATACCAATTCCATGTCTCATGAATATCTTGAGACTTAATCTAGGCATCAATTATTGTAACTTTAGGTGACCAACTTTCTACCCTAGGTTCTTAATGGTGTTTTTCAACTAGAAGTTATAGAACCCAAATTGTCCTAAAAAATGGCTTTCCCACAGATGGTTGATTATTACAAAGATACTTTTTATTATTATTGTTTACTAGAAAAAAGTGGAGGAAAATAAATTGAATGGATTAAGCTCTTATATTTTGGCTAATTGAGATGGATTTTCTTAAGATTCTAATTTTTTTGTATGATTTGTCTTTTCTTTGGAGAAAAAGTAGCATTTTGAATGCTTTTATTAAAGTTGGGTCATACTATAATTTAAACATAACATGTACAAATCTGAAAGGTTATTATTTGTTATTGATATATGATGTGTGTCCCCTTCTTTGGTGTCAAATTAAATAGAGGTTTGGGACCATCTTAGGAACTTCGAGGGACATCCAATTCATGATAACTAGATTGCAAGAGTGACCTACTTCTATCGTGACACCTAAGTACAAGAGTGGATAATAGATATTGGGTATTTACATATCCTTAAGTGTTGGAAACCTTTGTGATGGTCATACATTTTCAAATAGGTGTTCTTATTGAAAAATAAGAGCTTGCACTCCAAAAATATTTAGTATAAATTGAATGGATTCTTGATTGGAGCAACTACTAAAGTTTAGGGAGATTTTTATGATGTCAATATCATTGGTCTATTTAATTATCCTTGTGTAGGTATTATAATATTTAGGGGTTTCTCTTTAAATTGATTCCCTTTGGTATGAAGATTTGAAATTTGACATCATGGTTACTAAATAGTGGAAATATGGTATTAGAAACTATATGAATTGCATACTCAAAAAGAGAAACAAGGAACTTTAATAGAATATCGATATCACAAAATAAGAAAATCATGGGGAACTTGTTTGAAAAAAAAAATAGAGAACTAGATAATGAGATAAAGGTTTGGGATGGGGTTATTTGTAAGAATATATTTAATTAGACTCATAGAGAGAAGGAAATGAGTTTGTATAAGATTAAAATAGATTCCTAAGAATGGATGGGATTTTCAAGAAATATATTCAAGTTTCAAGTGGCTCATGGATGGATTCATGATTAATACTTTATTTTGACTACCTAATATTTTAGGGGGAAAAGGGAGGCACTTTAATAGAACTATAGGTCTCCATGTTGTTTGGGCCACTAAGTCATTCAAATATGTATATGAGGGAAAGAGAGGAATTTCCAAATATGATTCCACTTATGATCTAAATTATATTAGCTAGAACCTAAAGGAAGTAGGGTACCAATACTAAATTTGAATTATAAAGGGGAATGCAATACAAGAAAATGTACTCTTTGGCCCTTATAGGATAATGTGTATGCAAAATTTAACCAAATGCTTAAATAATGTAAGTCTAGATGTTATATGTATACAGTTATCCCAATTAAGGTAAACATATCGAAGGAATAAAATATGAAAGGCTCACCTTGAAATATGTAGAGGAATATGTCTTTTAGCTGAAAAAGTCACATATCTAAACCCTTTCTAAATATCTGACTGTGGATCTCAAAATGAAATAATGAAAGTAATAAAACTTAAAAATATCTCAGTAAAAGGGCAAAAAGGACTAGGTCAACCTGTTGGAAGGATGTGTTAGTTTGTGGTGACTAATCAGGGAAGTACTGTACATACTTCATAAATTCTTTGGGGTTTAGGGCATTGCCCCCAAAAAAAAAATGGCACTATTCATCAATTCGCCACTAAAGTTGTTGCTAGTATTCACCAATTTATGGTGGACATGTTGTAACCCTAAAGTGACAAAAATACTTGTATACAAGGGCTTAGGGTTAGGGATTGTTTCATTGTGAGTGATGCAAAAAATTGGTTCTTATGGCAGAATTGAGCTATAAGGGATTAAAGATTATAATCAAGTTGTAATCACTAGATCTTAATAATATCAGACTTGTTGTTTGGTGGACGTAACCCAAGGTTTGGGTGAACCAAGTTAAATCTTTGTGTCTTGTGTTCTTTTTTGTGTGATCTATTATTTTCTAATATTATTTATATTTGCATGTAATTGTTATTTCTGTCTGAGGTTTAATCCTCATAGGATGTCTTATGAAATGATTGATGTAGTCTAGTGACATTGTAACAAACTTCTCCAATATGCTCCCAAGGAATAGGTTCCATATCTATAAGCTCCAATTGATATCTTATTTTCTACACATAGAAAAGAAGGGTTTTATTTGTTGCATTTGATGAGGGCTTGCCTTGGTGAAGCCCTAGGTTATAGAATTAACCATAAATGAGAAATATAAATCTAAATGACTAAAAAGTAAGATAAATTTTAGGACTCATCTTATCCAAAATCCTTGTTAATAAGAATTTTGTATGTAATGTGTTGTGGATCTTGAATTAGGAATATAGGGTATCTCCACACTTTGTAACCGATCTACCAAAATCTCAGCATAATTCCATGGATGTAAGTGTGCATTAATGAAGAAGATGATGAATGTCTCAATGTGGATCTCCTCCCTTGATGGCAAACAATAAGCTAGATCTTGAAGAGGAAATGTTGAGAAAGGATCCTTTAATGCTAAATAGAAATCTCCTTGCTTGAATGCTCGATTATCTTGAATACTTGAACTCCTTGAATGCAAAAGGCATAAATATTGACTTGAGACCAAGAGCTTGAGAATATGATCTTTTGTTATGAAAATGAAACCTACAAGTCTCCTTATATATGATTTTTTGGGAAGGAAAACAATAAAATCTAATTAGAGAATATAATAAAACTAATTAAACCCCTAAGGTCTTTCGAGCCCAAATCCTTAAAATCCTTAGGAACTAGGTCGACTAGGTTGACATAGTCCTGGACAAGGTCAACTTGAGGTTGACCTAGTCTAGAATAGGTCAACTTAAGTTGACATAGTCCCAGCTACAAAATGAGGGAGAAGTAACATTTTTCTTCTTACTTGTCCATGAGATAGGGCCAGATCAAAAATGAAAGATATACCTTGATGTTAATTTTTGGTCATCAAAAGATCAAGCACAGTCTTAGTCAGCATAATCCTACAAAAAGAAATGTTACAAAACATACTTGGCTTCCACGCAAAGTATATATTACCCATTGTAAAGAAATGTCATCGCATTACTCATTTATTACTCCTAATTTGGTTTACGCATCCTTAGCAATAAAAAATTCCAAGTTAAGTCAATTGATTACCCTAAAAATATAATAGAAGACTCAACATATATATTTTTAATCTTATAAATTTAAATTTATTTATTTATTATAAATCATTATATTTATATTTCATAAATAGTTTGAAAATGTAACTAATTTACTTACAAATATATTTTATGTAAATTTATAATTATACACTTCGTTTTTGTATTTTGATCTCTCTCTTTTTGGGGGAAAAATCTCTTCGCATGTACATTTAGAAGGTGAACGCTATATTATTTTTAATAAACAATGATAGTTTTACATTCTTAAAACAAATTAAATAACTATTTTCCAAATTTCTAGCAAAATCTTGTGCTTGGAATAGTCATTTAAAGATATTTTTTCATGAGATATTATTTATTGTAAATTCTTATCAATCTTTAAATTTCCAACAAGGTCTATTCATTTTTTTATTTACAATTAAAATGTGTGTCCAAGAATGTCAAAATATTTTGAATTCATCATACATTGAATTATCATAATGATATGTATACATTAAATACTAAATATTTAAAATTCCAAGACAAGACTTACTCTCAATGTTATTATTTCTAAGGTAAAGATGTTGATAACTAAACCATTAGATCCAATCAGCTTCCAATAAATCTAATATTTCTAAGAAGAATTTTATTATATATCTTTATATTTATAGAAAAAGATCTTCATTTTAGAAACCTCCCCTTTGATTAGCTAGTACCCATAAATTTTGCTTCTCTTTACTCTTATGCCTTGGGGTATGTTTCAACGTGGAGAATAGATTTTCTCATGGTGGACAAATGGCCTAACTTTTAAGATGTCTTTTTTTCTTCCTTGCATTGGTATGAGCAGTAGCAGAGGAGAGACCAGGGTTCGAAACCTGACTGAAGGGCCTCTCAAGGTACAAGTGAGGGTGGGTTCTATTCTCAGGAAGTATATCACTCTTGATGACCTCAAATCTTGCAATGAAGTTAAGATTTGTAATGATTCTAGCAAAAGATCTTTCATCATACTCAAGATATCCAGATCGAAAATGTCTTAGATTATTTTCTTTGTTTAACTCGATTCAAAGACTCTAGTGTAGCTTCTCAAGGCATAAATTTGAAAATATATTTTTTCTTTTGAGTTGCAGATACACAATGAAAGTTTTGTTTAGGGTTTTCCAAATCTTAAAGAGAAGTTTCTAATTCTTTCTTATTTGGGCTCCGGATTATGTTGGTTTATTTAAAAAAGAAAGCATGGCTCTGAGTTTCATTTCGTTCAGAGAATTTCTGAATATTGGTGGACACTTTTATATGATTTAATGGAAGCAAAGAGAGTAAAGTAATGTTACGAATGTTAAGTAGAGCTCTTGGTTGATGAACTTTTGTCTTCAACGAAGTTATTGGGTGGAGAGTTCGAGCAGGTACTCTTATTTTTGTTGCGAAAAAGAAAAGAAAAATCATTGCTAAGAAAATGATATTAGATGTCTATTTAAAAATATCAGAGAATCGGAGTTTACTAGTGTCCTCGTCCCTTAAGAACAAATAATAATGTAATAGCGTCGATAAAAAAATTATTGTAGCACTTAATCAAAGGAGTGTTTCTCGTCTTATTGTTTTAAGGTCTCACCCATTCCATTGAAGATGTTTACAAAGCTCAAATTACTCTCAACCTATAAAATCTTGGGAAAAATTAAGAGTGCCAACCTGGGTTAGGGAAGAAGAGCAAGGCCAAGACAAACTTTAAACAAAAATCTTGCAGGATTTATGAACCAATCTCATTATTTAATATTCCATTTTATTTTCGCTGGCCCCCACCAAACAATTTCCAAATGTTTCTATATAAATCCTTGTAAACTTGTATGACTTCCAAGTCAATCCATGTTTTTGTGCAACTTAATCTACCAAAATTTACGTCCATGCCATGTAAGTTGCGATAAATTAGGGAGTGGTAGTAGAGGTTTACTATGACAACAAAACCTGCAAGGAGATTCTACTTTGAGTTATCATCTAGGAGGTATATTATGGCTGGAACTCTCCTTTTTGCTTTTAAAAAAAAATTGCAGATGCATGAGACACTACCAACGATAATACTTCTAAACTTTCGATTATATAGCTTCTGTAATGATTAACAATTTTTGATGTCAATAATAGTGAGAAATAAATCACAACCTTTAATAATTTTTCTTGGCACAAGAAGATACCGAGTAACAATTTTCTTAGCATGCAATGGATGTCAAGTGATAGGTAGTGGGTGTCAAATGAACTTGGCACAAGAAGGAGCCGAGTAGCTCGGCACAATGTATGCCGAGTGTGCTCAGCAGCAAGGGATGTCGAGTGAGCTCAGTCACCATTTCAAGGTGGAGCTTAGTAGAGTGGTTGCCAAGTAAACATAGTCAACAAAGGATGTCGAGTGAACTTGGTAGGAGCAGAAGAGAGAACTCAGTTTAGACTAAACCGAGTGAGATGTTTTATAGACTTATAGCCTAAATATTTCCACCATTAAAATGTAGAGAGCCGAAGGGTGAAGCATTCAACTATGAAAATCTCAAATCCAAAATACCATGCAATGATAAATAGAAGAAGGAAACAACAAGGATTTGTATTCTTGCTTTCTTGCTTTCTTTGTATTCAAATAAGATAAAACTCTTACAAAATCTAGGAGCATTTTGCTTCAACTAGACAAATCCTAAAAACTCGAAATTGATAAAACTTTAAATTTCAAACTTACAACACTAATGGCTACATACACAATTCCTGTAGCAATCACTGCTTCACAAGACAAATCAAAATGAACTTACAGAATAACAAGAGGATCCAACATGTGCAACTGCAAACATGAAACTGTAACTTCCTTCTATCTTCTAAACTCTAACTTGATCTGTTGATCGACTTCCTTCTCTAATCTGTCCTCTGCTCTAGTCTGCACTTTCTAACCTCTTCTCTCTATTGTGCAACTGATCCAGAACTTCCAACTCTCCTCTAATCGAATGAATCAGATACATTCCTTTTGTGTCTTTAGCAAGGATGTTTTCTCTCTCATTTCAAATTCAAACTCACCTACCAAGTTGAATGGTGTTGGGTGGGTAGGTGGGCATTTGGCTCTAGGTGCAACCAACTAGATGCATTAAATTTTTGACACTCCTCATTTTCCCTTAGCCAAATAAACAAGGATCACTCTTGATCCAAATCAACTACACCAAGACACTCTCTTAGATGCACAAAAGTTTGAATGCCTAAAGGCTTTGTAAACATGTGTGCTAGTTGTTGCTCAGACTTGCAAAATTCTATTTTGATATCTCTATTCTCCACCAACTCTCTGATGAAGTGATATGTGATCTCTATATTCTTGCTTCTCCATGGAAGACTAGATTCTTAGACAGTGCAATTGAGGAGATCTCACATAAGATTGTGGTTCCATCCTCTTACCTTTCATTCAAATTTTTCAAGATCCTTCTTAACCAAATAGCTTGACATGTTGTTACATTTGTTACTATGTATTCAGCCTCTATTGTAGATTGAGAAACAATAGGTTGCTTCTTGGATTCCCATGAAATTGCTCCTGATCCCATATGAAACATGTATTCGGAAGTGCTCTTCCCATCTTCTAAACTTCTAGCCCAATCACTATCTCTATAGCCCACCAACTTAAAATCATTTTCTACAGTATACAAAATCCCAAATCCCTTGGTACCATTCACATACCTTAGGATTTTTTTTCCTTCTTGTTAATGGGAATCCTTTGATGTTCCCATAAATCTAGAAATCAAACTTATTGCATGCATTATGTCTGGCTGAGTTGTAGTTAAATATAACAAACTTTCAACTATACTCTTGTATAATGTTGGATTCACACTTTTGCTACAATATTCCTTGCTCAACTTTAGAACTACTATTGTTGATGTTGGGGCTACTTTGTTGTTTTACATTTTGAATCTCTCCAAGATTAGCCTTGCATATTTTTTTTGAGAGATAAAGATGCCATCGTGCATTTTTTTACTTCTATGTTTAGAAAGTACTTCAAGAGACATAGGTCTATCATTTCAAATTCATTCTTCATGGCCTCTTTAAACTCACCAATTAGAAAATTATCATTTCTAGTAAATATTATGTCATCTACATACAAGACAACAATCAACATATTACAATTTGTTGCCTTGATGTATAGTGTGGGCTCACCATTGCTTTTGCTAAAGTCATTGTTCATCAAATATGAGTCAATCCTATTGTACCATGCTCGTGGAGCTTGCTTGAGCCCATAAAGAGATATCTTCAATCTGTACACTTTGTGTTCTTCACCTAGAACTTCATAACTAGGTGGCTGCTCCACATATACTTATTTCTTCAATAACCATTCAAGAAGGTAGATTTCACATCCATTTGATATGTCTTCCATTTGTGCTGGGCTACAATTACTATGATAGCATGCACAGTTTCCATTCTTAAACTAGGGCATATGTCTCATCATAATCTCTATCATACTATTGCTTATACCCTTTGATCACTAATCATTTCTTATGTCTATCTATTTTTCCTTCAACATTGCACTTGGTCTTGTAAACCCATTTCACTCCAATTACTTATTTCTTGGGAGGCAAAGTAGTTAACTCCCATGTCTCATTTCTTTCAATAGCATCTATTTCCTCATCCATGGCATTACACCATTTCTCTTCATTCACAACTTCCTCAAAATAAATTGGATCAATATGAGAAAATAATGCATAATTTACACTCTCTTCATAAATCTTCCTCTTACCTTTCATCTTGATATATCTCCCTTAGACTTTTAGTCTTTCTAGATAATAGGGAGGTGACAATGGGATCTGAATTCTTAGTATTGTTGTTGCTATTGTTTTGCATACTAACTCAAGGTTGTCTTGAAGTGCTTGGAGTTGTTTCTCAACATGTTGAGGGTTGCTTTCCTTTTTGCCTTTTTTTGCAATCCATGTTTAGTGCTCTATCAACTTGTTGATCACCAATGTCATCTTCTTCCTCTTCAATAGTAGGCAGTTTACTTAAAGTGCTTGAGGATTCATCTGCCAAGCTATCCCATGACTGATTTTCAAGAAATTTCACATCTCTTGAAATGATGATCTTGTCAATTGAATCATAAAGCCTATAAGCCTTTAATTCTGAGTTGTACCCTATAAAGATGCACTTCACACCGTTGTCATCCAACTTTTGCCTTTGTTCCTTAGGCACATGTGCATATGCTACACATCTAAACACTCTCAAGTGTTTAACTGTCCATATGTTCCTTGATCAAGCCTCAAGAGGAATCTTGTCATGAACTGACTTTGTAGGACACCTATTGATCAAGTACATTTTTTTTGCTATAGCCTCTCCCCAATATTTAGTTGGCAATCCTTTTACTTTCATCATGCTTCTTGTCATTTGAACAATGGTCCTGTTCTTTGACTCAACAACTCATTTTTCTATGGAATATAACTGGTTGTAAGCTCTTTATTGATGTCATTCTACCTACAAAAATTTACAAACATATTGGAGGTATACTTCCCTCCTCTAGCTAATCTAACTTTTACATAGTGTCTACTATTCTTTTTCAGCCAGGGCTTTAAATTCAACTAATTTATCAAATGCTTTAGATTTGTTCTTCAAAAAATAGACCCATGTCCTACAACTGAAATCATCTATGAATGTCATAAAATAAGTACTCCGCCCAATAGAAGTAGTTTACATACGCCCTACCAAATTAGAATGCACCAATTAAATGGTGCTCTAGCCCTTCTAGAATTTCCAAAATTAAAGGGAATCCTATGTTGCTTACCCAAAATGCAAGCCTCACACTTGTCATAAGAATCTACAATGCTTGGCAAACCATCTACCATTCTTTTCTTCAGCAAAAAATTTAAACCAGCAAAACCAAGATATCTATACCTAAGATGTCAAACCTTGGAGGGGTCTTTACTCACACTCCTAAGAGCTAATTGCTGATGTACTATTGTACATGCATGCTTGGGAGGTGTAGCACATACTTGAGATGAGAAACATGTCTCTATCCTCAATGGGAACATCATGTTCTTTGTCATTTGGACTGCTGCAAGTAAACTATTACTCTCATCCTTCTCATGAATGACACACTTATCATTTTCTATCAACACCTTGTATCTATTTTGAATGAGGTGTCCAACACTCATCAAAATGTGCTTCATACCGAGGGAAAAATACACATTCTATATCTCCTTTGTCTCACCTTGCTTGGTGCAGACCATGATAGATCGTTTGCTGACTATGGGAACGGTTCCATTATTTCCCATCTTAATTTCAAACTTAAAATTCTTATCAATGAAAGAGAATAAACTTTCATTACCACTCATGTGGTTGCTACAACCACTTTCTAGGTACCATACCTTAGGGCTGCCTTCTCCACCAATGTTACACATGATGAAGATTGTGGGGTTGTTTGTATTTCCCATGTTCACATTAGCCACATTAGCTTTCTACTTTGGTTGATCACCCTACTTCTTCAATCATTCACTTGCATAATGCCCATACTTATGACAGTAGTAGCATTCAAAATTGCTCTTATTGGAGTCATAATTCTTCTTTCCTCCTCTAGAGTTATTTTGAGAGGTGCAGTATCCCTCTTGGTTGCTTTCTTGTCCTAAACGTTCTGCACCAACATTCCTTTGACCATTCCTTCCATGACCTCTACTTCTTGAGCCTCTACCAGAGTCATTTCTTCCTCTCCCCTACCTCTTGAATTCTCTTGAGCCTTCAAAGACTGATCTTGGGAAGTAGTTTTGGATCTATTTATCTAGTGTTCATGGGTTTGAAGAGTTCCCATCAACTCATCCATGGTCAATGTGGTGAAGTCCTTTTCTTCCTCTATGGTCATTACAAGGTTGTCATGTTTCTGAAGTAAACTCCTCAATATCTTTTTCACAATCCTCTGCTCTACATAATCTTCTCCATTTGATTTGAGATGGTTTATCAAACTGGAGATTCATGAGTTGAACTCTGCAATAGGTTCATTTTCCTTCATCTGAAGGTTCTCAAACTCTCTCAAATGGAAAAATTTTTGCTTGTTTGATGATGCATAGTCATGGAAATATTTGACACTATGTCCTGATGATGTGGTTAAATGTGCATGATGTAAGTTGAAGATGTATGGAAGAAATACCTATTGTAGAAAGTAGTGCAAAAAATAGAGTAATTGTTAAGAAATTTCTAATGGTTGCATTATATCTTTTAGCAGAGACATAATCTAGAGATGCATATTCAACAAGTGACAGAAGTTAGTTTGATGGTGACATCAACAAGTGTACAAGCCCTAGTATCACACGTATGATTAATTGTATATATTGTGACCTAATAGTACTATTGTAATTGTAAATTAATTAATTATCTTATTATAATTAATTGGGAAAGCCTCAAGGCTAACTCAAGGAATTATTTTGAAGATATGGTATAAAGGAAAGATGTTTTCCTTGTTTGTAAAGTGTGGTAATCAGTGTGTTGAATGTGAAGTGCGAAAAGGAGCAGATTATTTGTTGAATGCGAGTAAGTGATCCAAGGGATTATTGGATTCTAGTCTTTTGATCTAGTAACAAGATCTAAAGGAGCAAAAGTCTAGTTGATAGGATAGAGGAGGAGGAAGGAAGGAAAATTCATTTCTGTTGTTCTACAAAGAGTAATATGGAGATCATTTGGACAGTGGGTTCATTGATCTTAACCTTGAAGTTGTTTGGGCAATAAGTCCAACTATCTTCCACAACTCCAATAGGGTTGGAATCTCCTAACAAGGATCCAAAGTCTCTTGACATGCATGGAATCTCCTAACAAGGATTCAAAGTCTCCTAATAGGGACTGATATGTATTGAATGTTGTTATAGACTCCTAATAGGGTCCATCCTCTGACAAGGAATATTTATATTTGTACATCAAGTTGTGGGTACCATCCCCACCAAGGTTTTCCCTCTGATCAAGGGTTTCCCTAGTTAACATATCTGGTGTTAATTGTGCATGAGTATCTTGTTGTGGTTTCTAATTATATTTCTCATATGGTTAAATTTTATTAAGGTTGATTATTGTGATAATAGTTGGTTAATTGATTCACCCCCCTCCCCCTCTCAGTTATATTGGTGGATTATATATTCTAACAATTGGTATCAGAGTATCAGATCCTTGAAGGATAAGATTAACAGCTTTCAGAGATTAATTGAAAATCTCTTTAGAAAGGATAGTCCTAGAGTTGATGGGGCCAACTATGATAGTTGGAAAGAGAAGATGAAGACTCATATGATATGCATGGTGTTAGATAGTGGTGACTGATCAGGAAAGTATTGTACATATTTCATAACGTGGCTAACATGTTTGGATTGGTCAACATATGGCTGACATGTTGTATTCCTAAAGTGAAAAAAATACTTGTATAAAAGGGATTAGGGTTAGGTATCTTTCATTATGTGTGATGCAAAAATTGCTTGTTGTGGCTTTATTGAGTTGTAAGGGATTATGGATTGTAATTTGGTTGTAACCCCTAGATCATAATAATATTGGACTTATTGTTTGGTGGACATAGCCCAAGGTTTGGGTGAACCACGTTAAATCTTGGTGTCTTGTGTTCTCTTTTGTGCAATTTATTATTTTATTTTTTTGTTTATATTTTCATGTAATTGTTATTTTTGTCTCAAGTTAATCCTAAAAAGTGGTATCAGAGCCTAATTGTTATTTCAGTTGTCCTATATAGGAAAGTCTCACGATTGAGTGGGAATCTCACAGTTGAGTGGGAGGGATGGAAGATGAGGATAAGTTGAAGGTTGACAAGTTTAATGGGAAAAAATTTTAGTTATAGAAGATGTAAATGGATAACTATCTTTATGAAAAGGATTTATGGAAGTTGTTGGAAGGAAGAACAAAGTAACAAGGATCTATGATAGATGAGGACTAGGAGATTTTAGATAGAAAGGCACTTGGAAGTATTCAATTATGTCTAGCACCATTAGTGACATTTAACATTACAAAAGCAAAGACGATGGAAGAGTTGATACAAACCCTAGTGAAATTGTATGAAAAGCACTCTGCTTCAAATAAAGTATTTCCCATGAAGTGTTTATTTAATATGAAGATAACAGAAGGTGGATCTGTTGCAGATCAATTAAATGAATTCAATATTGTTACTAGTCAGTTATCTTTCATGGGTATTAATTTTGATAAAGAAATTAGGGCTCTCTTGATTTTGTGTTCTTTGCCTGAAAGCTGGAATGGCTTGGTAATCATTGTGAGTAATTCTATTTTTGGATCTACCCTAAAATTTGATGATGTAATTGGTCTTATTTTGAGTGAGAAAAATCATAGGAAAACCTCAGGTGGATCTATATCAAAAAAAATTTTGAATGCACAAAGTAGAGGCAGAATGACTAAAAGAGGAAATAATTTTAAAAATCATGGGAAATCAAGAGTAAAGGCAAAGGGGAAGAGGTTTCAATCTAGAGGACCAAGAGATTGTTGGTACTATAGTAAACTAGGGCATAAGAAGAAATATTTTTGGACTTGAAAGAACAATGAAGGAGATAAACCATAAGGGAACAAGGAGGAAAATGTGGTAAGTAACAAATCCAAAGAGGATGCTTTGCTTCTTTCTTTAGAAAGTGTTGATGATTCATGGGTTTTAGATTCTAGTGCTTCATTTCATGCTACATCTTATAGAGGTTATTTTATTTATTATGTCCAAGGGGGTTTTGGGCTTGTTTATTTGGGGGATAATTAACCCTATCAGATTGTTGGAAAGGGAAAAGTTAAGATTAAGTTGTAGAATGGGAATCATTGGCTACTACATGAGGTAAGACATGTTCCAAGGCTGAGTAGGAATTTAATTTCAGCAAGGCAACTCGGTGATGAGGTTTGTGTAGTTATTTTTAATGATAAAAATTGGAAGGTTTCAAAGGTTCCCTTGTAGTAGAAAAAGGTGTGAAAGTAGGAACCTTATATCTTTTTATAGGTCATATTGCTCCTACTTTGATTGTTTCAGAGAAAATAGAATGTGCAGGAACAATTCCTGCAGTTGAGCAGGGAGAACAATTAGTCATTGTAGATTTTGATACAACACTGTGGCACAACATACTTGTGTTGGAAATACAATGGGAAAAGTAAACTCTGAGAGGGGGGGTGAATCAACACTTATAACTTCAACCTTAAAATCATTCACCACACAATCATCTCACAATCTATGCATGTAAACTGGAATTTAGCAAAGTAAGAATATACATCCATAACTTAAAATTAAATAACATTCAACACATGCATGAAACAAGAAATTTGGTTACCCATAAAACCCCCAAGGAGAAGGTAAAACTAGGGTGGGGATGACACCCACAAATCTCCACTACTGCAGCAATAAAGTGTATCTAATGAAGGTTACAATGTTTGATCATGAAACATGATCTACCATATGAAAGGTTTGCTCTATTAAATGCTTACAATACTATTAGATCTTACCTTGTTAAAGGATTTCAACACCCTATTAGAAGTGTTTCTAGTAAAAGGTAATTAACTTACAATGAAGTAAGCACCCTATTAAAGGATTTACAACAGCTTGTTAAGACTACTTTGTTAAGGATTTAATGGATTCACCTATTAGAATGTCTTAGCATTGATCCTATAGTTAGCACTCTATTGTTAGATAATAGATCACCTCTTTTTTGATGTGTACTTGATCCTCACTAATTAGATGTATCTTTGCTATCTTCTAATTCCTTTCTCTGTTCTCCTCTAAATTATTTTCCAATATATCTCAATTCACAACTCCTTAGTAGCCATGAATGCTCTATTTGTGCTTGAAAACTTTCTTCTTTTCTCCTTCTACATTCATAAAAAATTTAGGGTTTTTCCTCCTTAAGAAGACCTAGGTGACTTAGGGTTATGTATGAATAAATGATTGTGATTCACCCTATTGTTGCTTAACCCTTTCCTTTTTCTGGTCGGTTGCATATATTGCATAGGGATCCTTAATAAAGGTTTTTCCTTGTCATCTTAGATGACAAAAAAATCCTTAAGTCGGTTCCAAAAGGGTTTAGATGGTAGTTTGTGCCATTAAAAAGAACTATGTCAAAATTGTATTACTCAACACTTAAAGTCATTGATGCTCAGTATCAACTACAACTTCAATGTTGTAACTTGGCCTTTGAATGACTTAGCATCCATTGATCACTCAAAATTTGAATGACTTAGCATCCATTGATCACTCGACATTTGAATGAATCAACACTTAAGTGACTTGGCACTTACTATCTACTCTCACTCAGCATATACTATATGGCAACTTATGCTCAACATGTATTACTTGTTCAGCATGAACTAAGTATATGACTTAAGTATATTGTCACTCATATGTCAAAACCAATCTAAGATTAAAAATCTCCTCCTTTGACATGAGTTGAAAAATACTTGTTCATGCATGAATAACTTTAGCCTTGCATGCATAACTCAGATAATGTCATACAAAAGTTCAAAAGTTCAAAATTTTGCAAAAGTTATGACTCATTAGTCATACCTTAAAATTCAATAACTCCCCCTAAGTTGATTATTCTATTCTGAATTGAAACTAAATACTCCTTCTAAGTAGATTCTACATATGTTGACTCTATCTCTATTTGATCTCCCCCAAAACTTATGTTCACTTATCATGCATTCTCCCATTATTTACTCTCCCCCTTTTGACACTTATGTCAAGGGTTGTACATGAATATTGTGCTTGTCCAAGGAAGTGTTATGGATCCCAAGTATTATCTATAGATCTACATCCTAACTATCACAAGCTACCTCCAATTATTTGATTTGATGGCTAACTCAACAGAAAGATGAACTAAGCCTTCAAGTGTAGAAATATGGGGATCTTTTTCCATTAGTGTCTCTACAAAGGCTAGCTCCTTGTGAACTATATCCATGTGAGGGGTCAACATGGATTGGATGGTAATCAATGTAGCTCAAATATTTTCATCTTGAGCATGGAGAGCTACCAACTGACCTTGGGAATTCATCAAATTCTTGAAGTGTTTTTTACTCTAAGCCAGAAAATTTGGTAGAGTAATACCTGTTAGCTTCATGTATCCCTCTATATTTGCAATATGGCACTATAGTTCTTGTGTAAATAGAGTTGTATCAACAACTTGGTGTAAAGTGAGAAAATATTATCTAAGACTTTCTTTACACTTTCAATCTTGGTTTCTAATGCAACCTGACTAAGTGCAATAGCACTTGATATTTTTTCATTAACTTTTCCTTGAAATTTTCTCTCAGACCATTCAAGTAATTTTACATTGGAATCTAGTCTACATCATTGATATGTTCTACAATATTTACTAACTACTCCATGATAGGCTTGTCTTCTTGAGGTATTAGCAAGCTAAATGAATCAAGAAATATGTCCTTGATGTCTTGCAATGCTTGCTTCTACCTATGCTCCCTTCTAAGCAATTCTTGGTGCTTTTTCTTTGCAAGTGCATCCTGTAGTATGCTCATTTTTTCAATAGTGGTTGTTATAAGGTCAAACTTTGGTAAAAAAATCACTCCATCCAAGTTGGCATCACCAAATGATGTAACCTCATCTATCTTGGATGTACTAGGACTAGGCCTTGATGATTGGAGGGGTGTAGCTTCTACACTCAACCTATGAAGTGCTTGACTTAAAGGGGTAGCAATTGTTGGCAAAGTAACTAGTGTCTATATTGCTAATTGATCCTTAGGCTTTCTAGTCAAGTTTGACTTTTTAGTCCTCTCCTCTTCTTGCCTTTTAATTTCAATTGCATCTTGAACTTGTGTTCTAATCTGTGCATCTGTAGCAACTTCTGGTATTGATGCAATGTGCACCTATTTGTTTATGTTGGTCATGGATGTCTCTTTTCTTTGATACACTACAATGGGTCATGTAAGTTGTATCACAGTAAATTGAGGGGTTTTTTCATATGTCTTGTGCTTCCACCTTTGAAAATGTCCTCTCTTCCTTCTTAAGTTCATCTACACTCACCAATATAGGATGACTACATAGTTGTGCCTTGGTGGTGGTGCCTAGCAATATCTTCTTCATGTCCTCCTCTATTAGGGGATTGATGTTCTAAGACATATTATTAGAAACATCCTTCATCTATATAATTTTAGTGTTTTCTTTTGTCCCATGTTGTGGATTGGCACTCAACATCTATATATATATGGTATGCTATGTTCTATTTGTTGCTCATCTTCAATTGTTGCCTATGTATCCACATTTGTTTAGTTCCTTCCACATGTGCATCTTCCTTAGTATCAACTATAGTAATCTCAATTACTTCTTGTTCACCTACCTCAACATGTGTCTACTCAATTGTCTTGGCTATTGTTAGCCCATAAATTACCTTCCATGCTTAGGTACTCTGTTGAATAACATCTTCAATTTTATTTTGCAAAATATTGAATTCTTGGTACTTCGGAGAAAATCTTCCTATATAATTCTTAATGGCCTTTGTCATCTCAGATTTATCTAAATCTAGCATTACTCTCTCAACTATGGCTTCTCTTATATTTGTCTTTGTTGTGAAACTATATTTCCATCTTTGCTCAACTCTATCATATAAGTTCTTTGGTAGAGAGGTGGCAATCTCAATTGCGGTCATCCTAAAAAAAAATTTCATGGCATATACTGACTCTTCTATCTTATCCATTTCTAGCTTTCCAAGTTTATCAAATTCAATATGTGAAAATCCACTTAAATATGCATTAGTCTTTATCTTTTCACATACATTATCCAAATTAGAAGGACTATGACTTACCACTTTGAATTGACTATTATCATCAAATTTTGTCCTCTCCTTATTTGATTCAGCTCGAGAAATGTACTTTCTCCTTTGTCTCTTCTCAAACTCACCATCTTGTATAGCTTTCCTGGCCTTCTATTCTTTTGACTTTGCCACTTATTGAGTGTTCTTAGTAGTAGCTCTTGTGTTGGTTCTAATAGATGGAACTATAGGCTTAGGTTTTACAACCTTCTTTGGTTTGCTAACTATTGGAGCTTTAGCTTTCCTCTTCTTCTTCTTTGTGGCTATAGGTGCCTCACTGGCTTCTTCTCCCTTGACAACTTCTTCAAGCTCGGCTTCCTCTTCACCTTGATCTTCTCCTTGACCTTGGGTTAGGGCCAGTGGTGCTTGAGCAGGGATTCCTTCTTCTTAATGATCTTCATTGTCTTTCTCTTCTTCATCTTCCACTGCTCCTTCACCAAATTTTTCTTTAAGATTCTTAACTATTTTTTTCTTCTTTCTTAATACTATTTTTTTTTTCAAGTCCATGGTTATCTTTGATTTTGCAACATCATAATTATCAAAGGCAGTAGCCTTATTATCTACTTCATCTTCAAGAAAAGTTGTAATTGTTCCAGATGACTCATCCACATTAATCTCATTTCCTAGAGGTCTTAACCATCTTACCCTTAGAATTGTAGCATGTACATATGTGAAATTGGTATCAACTAGAAAGCAAACATCTTTAAAATGTTTCTCAACTAGTGACATTGGAATCATGTGTCTTTGTTTCATTGACTTCTTAAAGTCCTCAAAGTAACTACTCATAATATACTCAAAATTCTCTCCCATTTGCTCAATGAATTCACCTATTTGTACTACAATAGATTTGTTTGTCTTCCATCCAACTTTACCAAAAGAAGGAAATGTGTTCTACACATAGAAAAATATGGATACAAGTATTGATCCAAACTTGCATTGTGCACTCGTGGTTTTCCTTATGGCTCCCAAGTTTTTTGATAATTGTTGCAACTATAGCTTGGCAAGGTCATAAGAATGATCCTTCTTCACTATCTTATATCCTACCTCAACAGAAATAGAAGGTACACTATTCAACCTACTTGATTGAAAGAATTTGTGTGAAATAATCCTTACTTCAAAAGCAATTAGGGGATCTATGATGGTATCAATTATCATTCCTCTCTTGTTCCACACTGCCCCTGTGTTTTTCTCAATAACCTCTTTTGCTTCACTTCTCAAAGTTTTGGATTTTCTCTAGGGTTTGATATCCTATTACCCTCTGCACAATCTTCTTATTAATATTGGTAGGTCAATTTTCTAACCATACAGAATTGTCATGAATTATGCTAAGAACAATCTTTAAAATGTTTGAAAAATATAGGGCACGGGTTAGCCCTTTTTCTCTACAATCTTGTATTCCTCCTTGAGTAAACCATTATCACATAGTTTTCCATATAGGTATTTGATTTACATATCACCTATGCTACCCACCTTGTATGTCTAACAAAATCTCACATCTTGAATCATTAATACTTTTGGTGGTATCATGGATAACACACCAAACGGGTCTTGTTTATAAGCAATGTTGAGAATTGCCTTGAAATTTGTTTGTCTAATCTCATTGTTGATTAATTGAACATTTAAAACTTACTTTCCCTCTTGACCTTAGTAGCCAAAGAACTAGATGACAAATTTAATACCTAGGGTTTGCACAAATTCAAACAACGTAGCTTGGCACTCGATAAATACCTTCACAAATCTGAAGAATGGTATTGAATACTGGTTGAATTCACTCTAAAAATTCTTGGAATTACCTCTTCAATTCACCTTTAGCTCTTTGTGCTCTCTCCAATTTTGAATGATGTCAAATGAGTCAAAAATTGATCTTATAGACCTTAAAACTTCATAATTAATGCTCAGTGCTTACACAATTGTTAGCTCAGCTTGAATAAAAAATTTAACTCACTCGAATTCCATGTAGTTTTCATTAAGATTGAAAAAAAATATGATCTTGGTCAACACTATCACTTACAATGGCTCAGCATTAACTAGATTTTACTTGCCAGCTTAAGTGAAACTTTTCGTGCTTAGCAGTAACATGAAAATTGACAAAACTTAAAGATTTCTTCCAAATTCTAAACAACACTTTGCATCTTTCTTCATGCAAATATAATATTTTTATAACTAAAACCTTGGAGCTAATGTATAATTAAACTTTGAAATATTAGTCCCACGCATACCTTCTGATTGCTTAATTGGAGGTGGTGTGATCACTTGACCCATTAGGTGAAGTGATCCCATCCAAACTTGATGTGTTGCAATCTTCCTTTCTCTTCCATGTCTTGTTCATCTCATCTCTATCATTCTCAACATTTGTCTTTCCTTTTCCTTTTTTGAATTCACTACTAGGTGCCTTTGACCTTGTTGGATCATTCTAGCTTATGTGACTACTCTTTAAGCAACTAAAACATGTAGTTTGACTCAACCATCTTTTGTGGTCACTTCTTAAATGTGTTCTAATAAAATTTTCAGCAACATGTCCATACTCTTGACAATAGTGACAATTATATCTAGTATTATAATCTTAATTATAAGAATTTTCATTGTACTTTACCTTTTCTTGCTTGTTTGATGACCATTTGGGGTTAGATCTGCATTAATATGTTCTATGTCCATACTTCTGACAATTATAGTAGTAAACTTCAAATCTTGTGTGCTTATGGTCTTGGTTCTATATTTATGTGCCTGATGTCCTTATTTGTTGTGTTTGTGGCAATGACCCATGAACTTCTGCTTAGGATTCTGATTTGCAGTCTTGTTCCTACAAACATTGGCAATATGACCTAGCATGTTACAATTATGACAAGTAGATTTTTAGTTCTTAATTTTAGCATTCCTTTGTTCACCACTTTTAGATGATTCTCCTTCTTCTGTATTAGTATAACCCAGTCCAGTTGTATCACTATTGGATCTAGGAGATCTCATCAATTGCTCAAAATACTCGATGGCTTCACTAGGTTTGTTAAAACTTTCAGCAAATTATTTTTCTCTTTTTAGATCATTTCTCAGTTGTTCATTCTACAACTTCATTGTTATGATCTTAATATCTTTTCCATTCAATTCATGATTTGCAATCATCATTCAATTCAATGTTTCCAATTGCATGTGAGCAATCCTATTCACCTCTTATGTCTTTTCTTCTAGTATGTTAGTCAGTATCCTTTTGTCATCTTCAATAATGACTTTTTCTTCTTTTTCTTGGTCACCTCACATAGCAATACTAACTAGACTTCTTGTTCTATCTTGAGATTTCTAACCTCTTTAGTTAGGGCTCCATTCTTTTCTAGCAAATCTACAATTGATGCATCAATGTCACTTGTGTTTCATCTACAAATAATTCAGTAGTGTCAATTTCTTGGTAATGTGTGTCATTCTCTTCAATAGCTATATATTTCCTTCTCTTCAATGATTTCTTTAACTCAACCCTTGCTTCATTCAGATGATATAGGGGAAGTTCTATTTCAATCTTCTAATTCTCAATATTCTTTCCCAACTTGTAAACTTCCATCTTCAAGATCTTTCCTCAAAGCTACAAAGCTTTCCTTTTCTAGAGAACAAGGCTCTGATACCAATTATTGGAAATATAATGGGAAAAGTAGATTCTGAGATAGGGGGTGAATCAACACTTAAAACTTCAACCTTAAAATCATTCACCACACATCCATTTCACAATCTATGCATGTAAATTTAAATACCAAATTAACTATATACATCCATAACTTGAAAGTAAATAGCATTCAACTCATGTATGACACAAGATATTTGGTTACCCAGAAACCCTCCAAGGAGAAGGTAAAACTGGGGTGGAGATGACACCCACAAATCTCCACTACTACAGTAATAAAGTGTATCCAATGAAGGTTATAATGTTTGATCATGAAACATGAACTACCCTATGAAAGGTCTATCCTGTTAAAGGCTTACAAGACTATTAGATCTTACCCTGTTAAAGGATTTCAACACCCTGTTAGAAGTGTGTCTGGTAAAAGGACTTTAGCTTACAATGAAGTAAGCACCCTATTAAAGGATTTACAATAGCCTATTAAGACTACTCTATTAAGAGATTTAACTAATTCACCTGTTAGAATGTCTTAGCAATGATCCTACGGTTAGCACTCTATTGCTAGATAATAGATCTCCTCTTTCCTAATGTGTACTTGATCATCAGTGATCAAATGTATCTCTATTATCTTCCAATTCCTTTCCTCTATTCTCCTCTAATTGATTTTACAATGTATATCAATTCACAACTCCTTTGTCAAATTTTAGGGTTTTTCCTCCTTAAGAAGACCTAGGTGACTTAGGGTTAGGTATGAATCAACGATTGTGATTCACCCATATTATCGTTTAACCCTTTCCTTTGTTTAATTGGTTGCATGTACTACATAGGGATTCTCAATAAAGATTCATCCATATCATCTAAGATCACAAAACAATCCTTAAGTTGGCTCCAAAATGGTTTACATAGTAGTTTGTGTCATTACAAACAATTGTGTCAAAACTGTATTACTCGGCACTTGAAGTCCCTGATGCTCACCATCAACCACAACTTCAATGTCATAACTAAACATTTGAATGACTTGGCATCCATTGATCACTTCACATATGAATGACTCGGCACTTACTATCTGCTTGGCACTTAAGTGACTTGGCACTTATTATCTACTCTCGCTCAGCATATACTATCTAGAAACTTATGCTCAGCATGTATTGCTTGTTTAGCATGAACTAAGTAAATGACTTAAGTATATTGTCACTCATATATCAAAACCAATCTGAGGTTAACAAATTGGGCACATGAGTGAAAAAGATATGAAATAACTTCATTCAAAAAAAGTTTTACTAGGTTTGAAATATGTTAATATGGATTTCTATGAAAGTTGTGTGAATAGAAAATAAAAGAGAGTGAGTTTTGTGAAGACTGTGAAGGAATAGAAATATAAAAAATTAGATCTTGTCCATATAGATGTATGGGGACCAGCTTAGGTATCTTCCCTTGGTGGCTCCCATTATTATTTTACATTTATTGATGATGCAACTAGAAAAGTATGGGTTTATTTCCTTAGATAGAAATTTAATGTATTTCAAACTTTTATGAAATGGAAATGCTTGGTTAAAAATGAGACTAGTAATAATTTTAAAATGTCTTAGATCTGATAATGGTGGTGTGTATTGCAATCATGAATTTGAAGATTATTGCTCCACTAATTGTATCCATAAACAAAAAATTGTTCCAAGGACTCCACAAGAAAATGGAGTGGTTGAACTTATGGACAGGATTATAATGGAGTGTGCAAGGAGCATGAGGTTTCATGTTGGGTTTCCCTTAAACATGTGGATGGAGTCTATCAATACTATTGTATATTTGATTAATATAGGTCCCTCTACTCCTTTGGGTTGTGGTATTCTAGAGGAAGCATGGACTAGTAAGAAGGTGAGTTATTCTTTTCTCAAAACCTTCAGTTGTGAAGCATTTTCTAATATAGATTTTGAAAATAGAACCAAGCTGAAAGCTAAGTCAAAGAAATTTTTATTTTTTGGATATGGAAGGGATGTGTGTCAACCCTTTGGTTTCTAGATGTTGATGCTCAAGTTTTAGGACTCCATCAACACATAATTGACCTAGGGCATCATTTGTTCCTAGTGTACCAATTTCTTGAATAACACATTTGAAATTAGTGTGAATATCATTAATAAGAAGTACCTTGGGAGGAATTTGGGATTGTGCACCACTTGGATCTAGGGTTTCAACAACTGCAAGAGTGAGCTTGAAATCTGGCACCTTCCACTCAACTCCACGAACCAACATGTTAGATCCTCACTTAACCTTGCTACTGTTAGATGCCATTTTCACTTAGTAGGGTTTTAGAGAGTTCAAAAAACTTTCACTAGAAATTTTCTCAAATTTCTTTGATTGCTCTGAAAATCGCTTTTCACAATAGTACTCAGAATTTCACGATAAGAAATGATTTTGATTCCCTACCTTTTGTTGAAATTTTGCCATTAATGTTTGGTATGAAGGTAGATCAACTGACATCACATTGACAGACTATCATACACTACTTTGAACATTCGGCAAAGTCTTTGTGACTTGGTAACCATATGAATCTTTATTGCTCTCGACCTTGCTCGATAGATTCTATGACTTGACCTTACTCAGTAGAGAAGTAACTCAGTAGTAATTGATACTGATCTCACTCAATGATCCCTTTGTATCCTAAATATAGATTTGGATCTTTGCCACCTTTCAATCTGGAACTGTTTTTTGAATGTCTTCTTTGATTGCTTAGTTCCATTTCTCCCTTGAGAACTTAATTAGAAGTGGTAGATTCACCCATTTCTTGAGTGACTTGACCATCATTGCTTTGATTTTTATCCTCAATAGACTTAGGAACCCATTGTTGTCTCATCTATTTTTGAATGTTATCAGCTTTTTCCTTCTTCTCATCTTCAATTCTGCCAGTATTCATGTAGTTCTTGGAAAAATGACCAAGTTCTATACAAATGAAGCATCTTTTGGTAGTATCTCTTTTCCTCAAGTGATGCTTAACACAATTCATACCAATGTGTCCAAATTCTCCACAATAATGACATTTGCACCAGATGTTGTAGGCCCATCCAAATATTGCTTTCACAATTTTCTTTGTTGGATTCAATACCTTGGTTTTGCATTTCAATGACTTGTGTCCATGTTTCTTGCATTTGTGACATTTGCCTTCAAATCTTGGTTTCTCTTTGCATTCATTAGCTCTATGAATATGCTTATCACAATTGTAGCATTTTCCTTTGAATTTTTCTTTTCCATTACTCTAGCATTTGTTTGATGTATGACCTGTCTTACCACAATGATTGTAAGTAGGTCTATGGTTCCTTTGAGCTCCTTTCTTGGATGATTCTCCTTCTTCTATATATCCAATTCCTACTTTTCCTTTTTACCTATAGAGGTTTTTCTCAGTCAATTGATTCATGTATGCTTGAGATTTCATCATTCTTTCATTGATTTGCTTCTCACAGTTTAGATCATTCCTCAATCTTTCATTGATTTGTCTTTTAGATTTTAGATAATTTTTCATTCATTCATTGATTTGCCTTTCAGAATTTAGATCATTCCTCATTCTTTCATTTTCAAATCTTAGGCCCATGATTTCTTTATTTGCATTGGAGAGCTAATCAATAAGGTTTGCTTCCTGAAGGGATTGGTTTTGGATTTTGTTGTTCCTTCCATCCATCTCTTCTTTTATCTTGTTTCTCTATTCCAAGACTTCACATAACCTTACTAAATGAATCTCTTGTTCTCTTTTTAGCTTTCTTACTTCTTGCAGGGAACCATTCTTTTGTAGAAGTTCTTTGATTGCTTCATTGGCTTCATCTAAATTTCTTGAATGAAGGTCTTCAATTCTTTCTTCAATGTAGAGTTGATCATTCATTTGAATTGCAAGTTTTTTTCTTCTTTTCAAAGATTGAGCGATTTGCTCCTTTGCTTTCTTGAGTTGGGAGATGGCCATTTCTAAATTCAACTTTTCATTATCAATGGCTTTTTCAAGTTTGAATATCTCCATGGCCTTAATCTTTGCTCAAGTTGTTAAGTTTTCTCCTGAGAGTCAAAAAGCTCTGATACCAATTGTTGGAAATATTCAAGACTAAGCTAAGTTACTGAGAGAGGAGGGGTGAATTAGTAACTTCTAAAAATTTAACAATTTCAACCTTTAATCCAACCATTCAATTAGCATTTATCCATAATATGAATTCTGATCTAATTACATGCATAAGAAATTGAAAGCATTCATAACATTGAAACACAAAGATTTGGTGACCCAGAAACCATCCAAACAGAAAGTAAAACTAGGGTGGGGATGATACCCACAATTTTAGTGTTGTAGTATAAAGTTAGCCTATTAAAGCTTACATTGATCACTTCTGATGATTTGCCATGTTAGGAACACTAAGGACTGCTAGGTCCACCTTGTGAAAGGATTTACAAACATACAATTAAGTATGCACTCGGTGAAGAGATTTATAAAAGACTATTAGGTCTACCTTGTGAAAGGATTTGACTGATCCACTTGTTAGGATGAAGTAGTAGATGATCTTTAATTTGCAACTTAGTTTGCTAAATGAGATTCCTTTGTGTACTGATCACCTTTCTATGATAGATATGTCCTTTTTGTTCCTTATGTTGTTATGGCCTTTACAATTTGCTCCTTCTACTTTTCTCTGATGTAATTCACATTCATATTTCCACACATTACATACATACATTGTATATGATACAATGCATTACATATATATCAATCCAATTATACAAATTACAAAGTCAGCCATCATACAAGTTACCACAAATGTTACAAAGTCAACCCACATGAAGACATTTGAGTTCTAAAGACTGACTCGGTGAGGTTCTAGTACTCAACATCCACTATTAATACTCGACATCATCATGCACTTAGTAGACATAGAAGCTCAGTCCATACTGATCACTTCTAAGTAGTCTTGAACTCGTTCTGCACTGGTGACTTGGTAGACATTGTGAAACTCATCATATAAACTAAGTCTCTTGATTTACATTATATTACTCGATAAACATTCTCACCTCGAGCTCGATATAAACTGAGTCTCTTGGTTAACACTGGAAAGCTTGGTTAACATTGGACGCTCATCAAATACACTAAAAACTCGGTGAACATTGCACTACTCGATAACCACTGATAAACTCAACATCAATTGAATTGCACGATTTACACTGTTGGTCTTCACATTAACTAAATCTACTCGGTAACCACTGAGATGTATCCAAAGGGCTCGATAGCAACTGTAGAACTTAGTGACAACTAAATTACATGGAAAACACTAAGAACTATACAATGAACTCAATAGCTATATACAATCTGAATAAATGTAACAAACTTGACTGATATGTCAACAGTCGAGATGTACTTTATGGTTCAAAATTGACGGCTTATGTTTATGAAAATTATTTGGTGAGAAAATGTGATGACTTGGATTTTGATAACCAAAATATATTTTTCAATTCCCTATTAAGGAACCAAGTTTTATCATTACATGGTTGTTGTGGTTTCAGACACAATTGTAGTTTATGTGCTTAGGGGAGGTTTTCTAGGTACATGTATTTGGGAGTGAGTTGCAATAGGCATCTGAGACCCAAAGTAGTTAGTACTAGGGTAACCTATTGTAAGTTGTGTAATAAGTGATAACATAGTAATTCAAATATCTTACCTAACCCTTTTTCTTTGAGATACATTAAAATGATAAGTTAGAGATGTGCCTTGATCATGACTTGAGTGCTTGTATAGGCTAAGGATGGGAATGGGATGATACCTAGTGAGAGGTATGACTAGTTTTTCTCATCTTCATGAGAGGTTATTCTAGTTCTACATGTGACACATTAAGGGTCTGAGGTCTAGAGTTACCAGTCCAGGGTAACTCAACGCTTAAGGGTATGAGGTCCAGAGTGACTAGTCTGAGGTAACTCAACACTTGAGGGTCTAGGGTTTAGGGTCTAATGATAGAATAGTCTAGGGTAACTCAAGTAGTTTGATCATGTGATAACACTCCCTAGTATGTAGCCTGAGTAAGCTCCATAGATTTTGTATTTTCCTCTAGTGGTGCAGCCATTGGTGTTCGTCTTTTTGTTGGATGTATTAACTATTTGTGTTTAATTTCATTGATGATGATTGGTGATTCATGGTGATTGTGATTTTGACATGTGTCTTTTGATTTGAGGTGCATATCTTTTGTAAAAAAAAAATCATGATTTTGGCACTTGATATATACTTTCTATATGTATGTTGACTTGGTATGTGGTGTTGGTTTTGGATGAATGTTCTTTCAACTTTGGTTATCTTTTCTTCTTGAGTAGTTTGTTTTATCCTTGAGGTATATTTGGCTATTAGGATTCATTTCCTAGGAATGTTTTATGGTTTGATTAGTTGTATGTCGATCGTTCATTATCTTCCCTACACGGTCAGAGTGGAAGCCTATCTAGGTAACCATGCAATCGAGAGTTAGTGACTTCTTACCATTTGGGTTCCTCTCATATTTACAAATGTTGGAAGTTCGATGATGTAGTTATACTTTTATCATTCTTATCCCTATCTTGGAGACTTCCATTCAGTTGATATAATTATATATTATCATGTATCTTGTTCTTTGATATACTTATTCTATTCTTACATACCCTACGACATGTATAGTGGATGTTATCCATTAGATGTATTTTATTATATCAATTGTATTCATGATTTTTGTTATGAGATTAATATGTTATATTTTAATGATAATGGACATTGTGTTTAAGACTTAAAAAATTAATAAACAGTCTTAAACATTACTCAACATGAAGGAACCCTCGAGGAATGAAATCTATATTGTAATTGCATGTGTAAATGTTGTGTTTGTGTATATTGCTTCCACATTGTTACTTTGATGTTGTATAAACTTTAGAAAGAAAAAAATAGTGCAGTGAACTTTGTAACATATTACGTTTATTTATTTTGGGTTCTTGAGCGGGTTGTTACAGTACATATCTTGGCTCTTACATTCCACACAAGCGCGTTCTCATTTTAGTCAATTATCTTTTGTAATTAATTCTAGGGTGACCACCAGCTAGATGCTACCTATCATAACTATACCCTTGTGCCAAATGTTAGTAAACCTAGAGGAAAGTTCATAGTTAAAACCTCTCATGCTTCAATATAGCATCTCAACCCAGATTTTTGGAAATAAAATTTGCATATTTCTAAGTTCTGCTTCAATTCTCTTTTATCTCTCAACTTCACCTTCTTCAATGACCCTCCCATGATTTTGATTTTTCCCAAATCCTCAAGAACTTCCTAAATATCTTTCATTTCCTTAGCTATATCTACCTGGTTATTGACAACTTTTTGCATTCTCTTAGGAAATGCTTTATTTTTAGAGGAATCATTAGACAAAGAAGTTTTGAGAGTCATGAACTTTAGCATGTTTTTTAAGCATGATGAGAAAAAATCAACATTCATAATTAAAGAAACACCCCTTAGAAAATGGATATCATTGGGTTTTCTGAAATGACAAAAATATGTGGTGGCTTCCCTTGCACAAATGTCATTTATTATTGAATTGGTATAATTTATTAATAAATAATACTTTCCTTCTCCCTTACTTTTTTAAAAATCTTTTGAAAATCTTGTTGTTAATGCTACCATAAGATATCTCTTTAATGATGGCCATATTAAAGAGAAATAACATATTATCAATTATAGAGAAATGGTTAGCTTTTCTGACACCCTTTCTAGAATTAGGAGAAGCGTTAAACTTATTTAATAGAATATTTATGAACCCTTTGGAGTTATGTTTCCCACGTTTTTTCAAACTCTACGACTTGTAAATAGCCAAAGGTAAATTATTTACCTCATGCCATGTAGAGCTAAAATACTTTTCAATATCCTTCCTAGAGAAAAAATACAATATTCTCTTAACATCTCTGTTGCCCAAGCTAAACATTTAAGAATTTTCATCAATTAAAATAATATGGATTTCCTCAGTATAGTTCATACCCGACACATGTCTTCCATTAGAATAACCTAGGCCCCAATTTGCCAAGAAATTTTCCACATCAATACATTCCTTCAAGGTGTGTTTTATCTTGACATTCTTGAATGAAGATAGCTTTCTTTTGTAGTCCTCCATAAGACAAAGAATTTTCTAGGCGTAGGTCACCTTATCAATGAGGATATCAACAATGAGCTTAGGGTCAACTTCCATTATGATAGTATCAACACCAAGCTCTTTGAGGATCTTAATTCCTTGCCACATAGCCATTCCCTTAGCATAATTATTAGAATTGGGTAAAAGCACAAACCTGTGTCACCTTTTATAAAGGAAAAGTGATATCAGACTTTAAAGTTCAACTTTAACAACATAAAAGTGGCATTTGTGCTTAGAATTTGAAGATGATGTAAACTAATGAAATGTGTAAAATTAGATGAAGTTTATGTTTGTAATTTTTTTTTAAAAAATTGAGTGAAATTTTTATTTATTTTTGAATTTTTAAAGACTATTTTTTTATTTTTTTAAAATGCTGAAAATATAGAGTTGTTTTTCCATCAAATAAATATATGAAAATGTTCATATTTTGGTCTAATTTTTGAATATGTTTGAGTCAACATGTATATTTAGTGCACCAAAAAAGAAAAATTGAAATTCGGCTAATATTTTTCATGTTATAACTGCTCAAAGTCAAAGTTATTAGAAATTGACAATTTTTTTCTCCTGTCAAACTTTTTCTATCAAATCTACATACTTTTTAAAACAAATTACATATTCTTGAAGAAGACTCTCTCCTCTATTTCAGCATTAAAAAATAATAATTTTTGAACATGATTTACTATTTTTTTCCTATTTTTGAATAGACATCTTACTAAATCTTAAAATACCTACTTGTAATATTTTCAAATTATAACATATTATCCATAATCAAAATAATAATAAAATTATATGATCATAATCTTGACTCTGAGACCTACAAAAGTATATTTTTAGTTTTAAAAAAACTTCAATTTAGTAGGTCAAATTGGCCTTCAAAGTGAGAAGTTTGCATAAGTTCTTATTTTTGCTTGTGTGCCTACCACCTAGGATGCCACATAGGTAGTTATGGCCGAAACCATTTCAGCCATAATTGTTCTAACCAAAATAATTTTGGTCAGAACCCCTATCAGCCCAACAAATCACAAGCGATTAGTTTGGTGGTTTCATGTATAAAATAAGTTAGTTTCCAAGTTGTTTCATGTAACAAATAAGTTTTGTGTTTTCTTTATTTTAATAAATATAGAAAACAGCGAAAAGTAGAAGAGCATTTTCAGAAGACAATGATTTTTGAAGCCATTTTCAGCAACTATTTCACAGAAATCCTCAGAATCGCAAAGGATCGAATATTTGTAAGGTGTTTTTTCCTGTCTACTTATTTTTATTTTTATGTATTCTAAATTGAAGCATTAGCTGGTATTTAGTGTTCAAAATCTAAATTTATTTTTTTGTTTCTATAGATTAAAGTATTCAATCGGTAGTAAAAGGAAAAGATCAAAGAAATATGATAGGAAAAGAGATGACAAAATGAAAGGTCATACAAAACGTAACCAAAACCAACCTACTAAAATTCTTGAAGAGGATGAGATTCATGAAGAGAATGAAAGTAATGAATAGGAAGAAATTGGCAGTTCTACTGATAGAAAAAAATTAGAAGGCATAAAAAATTTCATGGATTTGGATGAGGTACTAGTTGTTAACCAAATTCCATCTAAAGATATGATAAATGATAACACTATTAGAAAGCATTGTCAGAACATGTGGGATTAATATTTCAAAGATAAAGTTATATTTGGACAAGCACAATTATTTGTCAAGATATTTAGGAGAAAAGATATGAGACCTATTTTAGAGTTGTTGGGTGTTGATAATAGGAAAAACCATGTGCATAATATTAATAAAAGAATAGATGAAAACTTGCAAAACGCTTATAACAAAATTGACAACACAACTCGAGGAGGTGATTTGAGTAATGCACATAGAGCATTGATGACTACTATATCTAGTAAAAAATTTACACATAGAAAATAGGTACGTGTAATTTCTGATGTACTACATATATCTAGAAGAACTATTCAGAGATACATCAAAAGGAGAAATATGCTAGATGATGACATTGAGAATAATTGGGTGAATATTTGTAGAGTTCCTCAAAAAGAAAAAATTTATGAATATGTGAAAAGACAAGTTATTAAATTTTGGACCACACATTCTCGTGTTTCTTCCAATAGGTGATACTATACAAATTAAAGATCAAGAGATAGGAGCCAAAATTGAACATCCAAAACATTTCATAGATATAACTCAAAGTGAATTATTTCCAACATTCAAGAAAGAATTTTCAAATGTCAAAATATGTCAGAGAATGTTTGAGAGTTTAAGTCCTTCCTTTGTATGCATAAATAAGATGTGTGAAACTTCTTGTCAAAATTATGTTGAATTTGGTCTACACTTGCAATCATATAAAAAAGTTATGGCAATACTTGATCCTAATTTGGTCATCCCTAGCAATACAACACAATTTTTGAAGTCCATATTATGTGATAAATTAGAAGATTCAGATGAGTTCAAAGTGAAATGCATCAAAAATTAGTGTGAAGATTGTGGAGATTTATGCAAACTTTCTGAAATGCAAATTGAGAATATTAATGAATCCACACCAATTTCATGGATGAGATATGAATATGAGACATACCAAAATAAGACAAGAGATGAATCCAAAAAAAATTCATTGAAAGAGAGTGAATTGTGTTATGATGAGTTTATGACCAAGTTCTATCCATTGATATATCCATATATCCAACATTTTCATGGTACACGATGGCAAGCTAAACAATTTTGTGATTCCAAAAATTAATTTCCACCTAGGTGTATACTTTCAGTTGTAGATTTTTCTGAGAATTATACATTTGCACCTCAAACAGAGCTTCAAGGGCAATATTATCATTCTGGAAAAGTTGCAATATTTGTGCAAGTGACCTATAGACATGCACAATTTGAGGTGGATCAGATAGAAAGGTTGGATGAAAATGAACGCATCATAATCAAAGAGGTTCATTTCTATATTAGTGATGATAGAGTTCATGATAGGAGTTATGTCGCTCATTGTTTTGCAATGTTCCTTGAAGATCTCAAAAATTATGGAATAAATGTTTCAAAGCACTGGATTTGGTATGATGGATGTGCAGGTTAGTATACATGAACTTACACATTTATTTAACTTTATTTTAACTTATATTTATTTTTACATGTCTATTTCAATTTGATACATGTACACAGATAATTGTAGATACTTATCATGTTTCATGTTCACAGAACAATTCAAATCTACAAAAGCATTTAATTGGTTAGCAATGCAACATGCTAGAACCAATTTTAGGTTTCTATGAAATTCCTTTCAAAGTGGACATGGAAAAGGGGAGCATGATGGAGCAGGAGCATGTATAAAGCATGTGCTTCAAAAACATGAACTTGCAGGTAAATATATGCATTTAATGTGCATATTTAATACTAGTAGCATATATACTTTTAAATTATATATATATATATATACATATATATATATATATACATATATACATATATATATATATGTATATATGTATATATATATATATATGTATATATGTATATATATATATGTATATATGTATATATATATATATACATATATATATATGTATATATGTATATATATATGTATATATGTATATATATATGTATATATGTATATATATATGTATATATGTATATATATATATATATATATATATATGTATATATATATATATATATATATATATGTATATATATATATATGTATATGCATATTGTATGTACATACGGGGAATAGGATAGAGAGTGAAAATCAAATTTTTGAATAGTGCAAAGTTCATTTTGCTACTCAAGATACTGAATACAATAAGCGTTACTTTTGGGAAATGAAAGGTGAACTAAGTTATATTTATTTTGAATGTATTTTTCAAATTGTTGAGTTTTTTATTAAATATAAATATTTTGAAATATGACAATTATTTTTTGTATTTGTAATAGATATAGATCGATTTAATCCGTACAATTGTTAAATGATCCCTAGTATTAGAAGTTTACATCAAGTGATGACTACAAGAAACCATAAACCTCCAGTAATTAAAGTAAGAGAGAAAACATGTTTTTGTGATGACTGCATTAGGACAATCCAATGAGTGCATGTGAAAATATTGTAAATGGATATGTTTCACATTGGGATTTGAAGGAGATAGTTAGAAAACCTCTTTTTGAAGATGTTGACATTGACATTGACATTCATGATCCTGTATATTCAGTTGAATTATGAGCAAATTTCTAATTTAGTTATGGCAAGTTTGTGTGCATATATATATATATATATATATATATATATATATATATATATAAATTAATATACATGTATATTCATTTTTAAATTAATTTATATTTATCTATATTGTTATATACATGCAGGAGATATTTTTGCAGTTCAAGCCTTACTAGTTAATGCAAAAAATGTGGACTATTATCTTTTAAGATGCACAAAAGCAAAACACAAGTTGCTAGAAGGAACTATACATGTTGATCAATAGTCATATCCAATTGGATCAGTTGTTATTGAAGGAACATATTATCAACAAACAAGGGTAACTGATAGTGGTATTGAATTTATTGAATACAAGCCGGGAGGAAAGGTTTTACATTACAGTAACCATGTTATAGCAACCAAGTTACAATTTGAAGCAATACAAAGAAGAGGATGTCTTGGAAATCAAAAGTGAAAACTATTTATTGAAGAACATGAAAAACTTCTAGAGATAATAAAAACTAGAGAGGATCCTAACAATACATTGTTTGTGGAGCTCTAGTTCAGATATGTCTATATAGCTCTTATACTTTCACAGTTAATGTTGATAGGATATTTTTTTATAAATTTGTATACATTGGATAATTTATCTTGGATATGAGAAATTAGACATGTTTTGTTATTTTTATTTAAATTAGACATGGATATCTCATTTAAGACAACCTCTTAGGACCTCCCCTTAAGACAACCTCTTAAGACCTCCCCTTAAGATCACCTATTAGGACATCCCCTTAGTACCACCTTTTAGGATCTCTCCTTAAGACAACCCCTTTAGTATTTGTATGTATTTATGTACATATAACCTTTATGTTCTTATATGATACATTTTTTATGTTTGTATATAATCTTTATGTTCTTATATGTATTAACTTTTATTAATTAAATGTTGTGGCATGCATTCTTTAGGTCATACTCTTTATATGTTCTTACATGTATATGTTATATTCTATGTTACATGTTACATGTTATATTTTATTAATTAAATGTTGTAACATACATTCTTTCTAGGTCATACTCTTTATATGTTCTTACATGTATATGTTATATTCTATGTTATACTCTTTATATGTTACATGTACTTGTATATATTACCCTTAAGACATGTCATTAAATATAGTTAATTATACTTAGATTAAGGCATTAAAAACAATAACATATACATATTTACATAAATATTGAAAACATACATGTCTACATTTAACACATGAACATAGTTACATACATCTATGAAATAAAATATACGTAAATATATTGAATTTATGTATTAAATTTATTGAAATATATATTGAATTTATGTATTAAATTTATTGAATTTATGTATGAATATTGAATATTGAATTCTATACTCAAGTTATGTTCTTAAATATGTATTAAATTTATTGATTAAATATTGAAAACATGAATAAGATATTAAGATGAATAACATATTAAGACATTAAAAGATCAATTTAACATGTGTATACATAAGACATGAAGTTCTAGTACTCAAGTTATGTTCTTAAATATGTATTAAATTTATTGATTAAATATTGAAAACATACATACATTCAACATGAACATAAGACATGAACATAATATGTACATCTATGTAAAATAACACATCTATGAAATAATGTATACATATCCATGTAAAATGTATCCAAAATACTATATAAAATGTCTCTAAAATACCACATCAAATATCTCTAAAATACCACATGCATAAAATGTATCTAAAACAACATGTACATCCATGTAAAAGTATCTGAAATAAGACATGTATCTGAAATAACATACATATCCATATAAAAGTATCTATAAAATAACACATTTATCTGAGATAACATACATCTCTAGATATAAAGTATCCGAAATGACATATATATATAATGTCCTAGCAACATCAATGAAATAGACACGTGTAAACTAACATCAATTGCATCCCCCTCCTAATCCTTGACCCCAAAAGGCTCTATGATCTAGATCTGCACCCTGTGTCCAATGAAAGAAATTTGTAAAATTATAAATTTATACATATTCATGTGTATATGTGCATGTATTAATATCATATGTGTACAATATATATATCCATCAAATATATAATAAAAAATACATAACATACATGTGACTCATGTCATGGAGGATCTGTCGGGGTCTGAAGATCTCCAAAACACAACAGACTATCACTAAGACCCTATAGAACATATGTACATGTACATAAATTAAATTGAATCACTCAAGAATATGTATGTGTAAATTATAGTAACAAATAAATATAAGCATATATAAATTTACAATATTTACCATAGCATCATGTAATGCTCTGCCAATCTAACTGATATTTGAGTCATGTAGTGATAGAATGATCTCTTAATCATGGAATGTAGGTGCTCTAAGGCCAGGCTTTGCAGGAGCAAGAGCAGGTGCTACAAGATCCTAGGTAGGTGTAGGGACAGGTGTTGTGGGAATAGGAGCTGTGTGGCACTCTATAGGAGCAAGTGGTATAGAATGTGTAGGGATATCCTCCTGTCTCTGTGAGCATTGTGGTCTTGCTATGTGTGACAAAATATGGCTGATGTGTCCACCAATGTCACGAAGAGGAATCCCCATGACTGTCGACAATGCCTGATATGATCCAAGAAGATCAGATGCTAAATAAGATGCCATACAATGCAATGCATCCACATCTAATATGGCTAAAACCTCTAGTGACAATGGTATATCTACCATCTCATACAGATCATTAGCTCATGTGCTAGAGGAGCTAGAGGATGCACTTGTCAAAATGGCACCATGAGATCGTAACATGTATCTGCCACATCTATCTGAAGATATCTCTTGTAACTGTGTGACAACTATGGCAATGCTAGAATATATCTGAGTCCTAACTATATCATCAGGAACACTCAAATTGCAACAGTCATCTGTGGACCTCTCGGCATGATGAAAAGGTTTGGACCCACCATTGCTCATTTATTAATGGGTGTAGGAGTGTCTGCATGTCTAAATCTCTCTGACAATTAGCCTCGACCCTATCTAACATGACTTGGAAAATCTGTATAGTCAACATCTTGATGTAAATGAAATTTTGCAAATAATTGTTTGCAAAAATAAAGGGGAAACTCATCCTTCTGTGGCCACCTATGATGCACGGCTAACCACCGAGGATATATAAGTGGAGCAACGAGCTGATCTGTACACTTCATTGCTAAATAACCTCTAACCCTAACCCTATTTGTATAAAAGGGAAACATGGTCTTCACCATAGCAGTGGAGACTTGACCATCAATCTATGAATACTTCACAATGCCAGTGATACTATGAGAAAGGGAAGAGTAAAATGTCTCAATACTAATATCATCAAATGGGTTGTACCCAGAGATCATCTTGATCATTTGGCACAACTCATATCTAATAGAAACAACCTTCTCCCTATTAGGGAGAGTGGTAGAAGCTAACAATGTAGAATCAAGATACTCAAGAGCATGAGATAATCTAGCAATAGTATTTGTAAATAAATGTTGTCTCTCCTTAGTAGATGATGTTGGTCTATATGCTATGCCTAACTTAGCACTAGGACCCCCTCCATGAACATTAGCCTCCCCTGAGGATGTAGGTGCTCCACTAGTACCAAATGCCATAATGATATATGCAAAGATCTAGATATCTATAAGTGCAGAGTTAAGATATACATACATAAGTACATACAAAACTGAAAGTTAAATTTAATTTAAAACATGTACATGTATATAAATATGTACAAAGTTGAATGTAACTAAAAATATGCACATGTTATTTATCACATCTAGCTCATGTATGTGAATAAAAAATATGCATGTATGTTATTTAGTACATCTAGGTTTACTATGTTAATGTTTTCTAAAATGTAACTAATAGGTTTGTAAAATGTAATGTTATTTAGGACATATAGGTTTACTCTGTTAATGTTTTGTAAAATGTAACTAATAGGTTTGTTGTTAATGTTTACTATGTTAATGTTTTGTAAAATGTAACCAATAGGTTTGTTGTTAATCTTTACTATGTTAATGTTTTCTAAAAATGTAACTAATAGGTTTGTTGAACATTACTGTTTACTATGTTGATGTTTTGTAAAATGTAACTAATAGGTTTGTTGTTAATATTTACTATGTTAATGTTTTGCAAAATGCAACTAATGTTTTATTATCAACTACTAAATTCTATGCTAATGCTTTGTAAAATGTTTACTATGTTAATGTTTTGTAAAATATAACTAATGTTTATTTATCAACTACTAAAAAAAAACTTAAAATATAATTAATTTAATTAATAAAACACTTTAAAAAAATTTATTTAATTAATATTATCATGTAATAATTGAAAAACATTAAAAAAAATTTAAAAATAAAAAATAAAAAATTCACCTACTTGTTATGAGTGAAACACTCTAACTGCCTAGTAGCCACTTCAGTGAAATGAATAGTGAAAATGACCACTAAGAGAAATTTTCAGTTATTTTTGGAAAGCGCCACATCTATATAGCCAAAAATGTTCTGGCCAAAACTTTTCCGACTGAAACTATTTCGGCTGGAACCTCTACAGATATCACCAAAGGTGACACAGTTCTACCCAATTTACTCTTGTGTCTCTAAAAAAATCTTGAATCATATCTCCTTTATTGTTTCTCAGTAGATCTCCTATTCTAGAGATACCAAGATTTCCCTTTGAGCAAACATCCACATTACATTTTAACCAGTCTAATTCATGTGTGTTCCATTTAGTCTCCTTTCTTTTCCTTATATTGGTCCAAAGATCATAATGCTGCATAATATTATATTTATTATTAAACATTATTATTTTTTAGCACTTTTTAAATCAAGTTAGGATGTTTATTTGGTTAGGATTGGGTTTGAGCTAATGTTGAGTAATTTTTTCATATAAACATACATATATACATATACATGTACACACACACCATGACATCTCCAAGAAAGTGCCTTAGAGTCATAAAACTCATCTAATTCTATAATAGAAAAATAGAATAGTAGTTCCATCATAGATTACAGATTCTAATAGAAGGCTCCAAAACTATTTTCCACATAAATCTTAAAACATATTCTATCACAAATATTCCAATAAGTCCCACAAAATATAACCATAAATTAATTTTACAAAATTATGTCTCAATATTTTTAAAAATATTATACTATAATTAATAAACTATTATATTAAATAAAATTAATAAGAATATTAATATCAATATATGTTAATAATAATTTGTTAATATATTTATTTAATGTTATGTATTTCAATTATTACCAAGACAAATATTAAATAATCTCATCATAATCTCTATTATATTGTTGCTTATACACCTTGATCACTAATTGTTCCTTATGCCTATCTATTTTTCCTTCAACATTGCACTTGATCTTGTAAACCGATTTCACTCTAATTACTTATTTCTTGGGAGGCAAAGTAGTTAACTCCCATGTCCCATTTCTTTCAATAGCATCTATTTTCTCATCCGTGGCATTACACCATATCTCTTCATTCACAGCTTCCTCAAAATAAATTAGATCATTATGAGAAAATAATGCATAATTTACACTCTCTTCATAATATTCCTCATACCTTTCATCTTGGTATATCTCCCTTAAACTTTTAGTCTTTTTGGGCAATAGGGAGCCGACAGTGGGATCTAAATTCTCAATACTATTAATGCTACTATTTTGCATACTAACTCAGGGTTGTCTTGAAGTGCTTGGAGTTGTTGCTCGACATGTTAAGGGTTGCTTGCCTTTTTGCCTTTGTTTGCAATCCATGTTTAGTGCTCCATCAACTTGTTGATCACTAATGTCATCTTTTTCATCTTCAATAATAGGCACTTTACTTGAAGTGCTTGAGGATTCATCTTCCGAGCCATCCCATGACTAATTTTCAAGAAACTCCACATCTCTTGAAATGATGATCTTCTTGTCAATTAGATCATAAAGCCTATAAGCCTTTGATTCTGAATTGTTCCCTATGAAGATGCACTTCACACCTTTTTCATCCAACTTTTACCTTTTTTCCTTAGGCACATGTGCATATGCTAAACATCTAAACACTCTCAAGTGTTCAACTATCCATCTGTTCCTTGATCAAGCCTCAAGAGGAATCTTGTCATGAACTGACTTTGTAGGACACCTATTGATCAAGTACATTTTTGTTACTACAGCCTCTCCTCAATATTTAGTTGGGAGTCCTTTTACTTTCATCATGTTTCTTGCCATTTGAACAATGGTCCTATTCTTTCTCTCATCCACTCCATTTTGCTATGGAGTATAACTGGTTGTAAGTTCTTTCTTGATGCCATTCTACCTGCAAAAATTTACAAACATATTGGAGGTATACTCCCCTCCTCTACCTAATTTGACTTTTACATAGTGTCCACATTCTTTTTCAGCCAGGGCTTTAAATTCAACAAATTTATCAAATGCTTCAGATTTGTTCTTCAAAAATACACCCATGTCCTACGACTATTTAATCATCTATGAATGTCATAAAATAAGTACTCCCCCAATAGAAGTAGTTTGCATAGGGCCTACCAAATTAGAATGCACCAATTTAATGGTGCTCTAGCCCTTATATAATTTCTAGAATTAAAGGGAATCCTATGTTGCTTACCCAAAATGAAAGCCTTACACTTGTCATAAGAATCTATAATGCTTGGCAAACCATCTACAAAAATTTAAACCGGCAAAACCAAGATGTCCATACCTGAGATGCCAAACTTTGGAGGGGTCTTTATTCACACTCCTAAGAGCTAATTGCTGATGTACTATTGTACATGCATACTTGGGAGGTGCAACACAAACTTGAGATGAGAAACATGTCTCTATCCTCAATGGGAACATCATGTTCTTTGTCATTTGGACTACTGCGAGTAATCTATTACTATCATCCTTCTCATGAATGACACACTTGTCATTTTCCATTAGCACCTTGTATCCATTTTGAATGAAGTGTCTAAAACTCATCAAAATGTGCTTCATACCAGGGGCAAAATACACATTCTATATCTCCTTCATCTCACCTTGCTTGGTGTAGACCATGATAGATCCTTTGCTCACTATGGGAATGGTTCCATTATTTCCCATCTTAATTTCATACTTAAAATTCTTATCAATGAAAGAGAATAAACGTTCATTACCACTCATGTGGTTGCTACAACCACTGTCTAGGTACCATACCTCAAGGCTGCCTTCTCCACCAATGTTACACATGATGAAGGTTGTGGGGTTGTTTGTATTTCCCATGTTCACATCAGTCACATTAGCATTTTTATTTGATTGATCACCCTACCTCTTCTAGCATTCACTTACATAATGCCCATACTTATGATAGTAGTAGCATTCAATATTGCTCTTATTGGAGTTGTAATTCTTCTTTCCTCTAGAGATATTTTTAGAGGTGCATTATCCCTCTTGGTTGCTTTATTATCCTAAGCTTTCTGCACCAACATTCCTTTGACCATTCCTTCCACAACCTCTACTTCTTGAGCCTCTACCAAAGCCATTTTTTCCTCTCCCCCTACCTCTTGAATTCTCTTGAGCCTTGAAAGACTACTCTTGGGAAGTAGTTGTGGATCTATTTATCTAGTGCTCATGGGTTTGAAGAGTTCCCATCAACTCATCCATGGTCAATGTGGTGAAGTCATTTGCTTCCTCTATGGTCATCACAAGGTTGTCATATTTCTTAGGTAAACTCCTCAATATCTTTTCTACAATCCTCTGCTCTACATAATCTTCTCCATTTGATTTGAGATGGTTTATCAAAGTGGAGATTCATGAGTTGAACTCTGTAATAGGTTCATTGTCCTTCATCTAAAGGTTCTCAAACTCTCTTCTAATCATTTGTAGCTTCACTACTCCAACCTTATTAGTCCCTTTGAAGTTTTTCTCAAGGATATCCCATGCTTCCTTTGCATAATTTGCTACTACAATATTGAAAAAAATTGTCTTTGTCATTGCTGCCTCAATCAGACTTAATGCATTTACATCCTTTCTCCTTGACTCCTTCAACTGAGTTTTGTATGGGTTGTGAGGGTGACATACAATGCTAGGACTAAAACATCATTAAATTCATTTGCCACAAACTTCCATAAATCATTTGCAACCATTATGGTTTTCATCTTATTTGCCCATGTGTCATAATTCTATCCATTAAAGGATAGTGGCTATTTCCATATCTTTCCTACATCTCCTGCCATGTCAAATATCCTAGGGAAAAAAATGTCCTAACTCACTGTGGATGTGGGGCCTCAAAGCTCTCATGCCATGTTAGAAATAAATCACAACCTTTAATAATTTTTCTTGGCACAAGAAGATGTTGAATGACAAGCAGTGGATGTCGAGTGAACTTAGCACAAGGAGCCGAGTAGCTTAGCACAAAGGGAAACTTAACATAATGTATGCCAAGTGTGCTTGGTAGTAAGGGATGCCAAGTGAGCTCAGTCACCATTGCAAGGTGGAGCTCAGTAGAGTGGTTTCCAAGTAAACTCAATCAACAAAGGATGTTGAGTGAACTCAATAGGAGCAAAAGAGAAAACTCGATTCAGACTAAACCGAGTGAGTTATTTTATAGACTTATAGCTTGGATATTTCCACCATTAAAATGCAAAGATTCAAAGGTGAATCTTTCAACTATGAACTTCTCAAATCCAAAATACAATGTAATGACAAATAGAATAAGGGAACAATAAGGATTTGTATGCCTGCTTGCTTGCTTGCTTGTTTTCTATTCAAATAAGATAAAAATATTACAAAATCTGGGAGCATTAAACCCTAAAAACTTCAAACTGATAAAACTTTAAACTTCAAACTTACAGCACTAATGGCTACATACAACAATGCTTGGAGCAATCACTACTTCATAGGACAAATCAAAATGAGCTTACAGAATAACAAGAGGATCCAATATGTGCAATTGAAAACACAAAACTATAGCTTGCTTCTATCTTCTGAACTCTAACTTGATCTGTTGATCAACTTGCTTCTTTGATTTGTGCTCTGCTCTATTGTACACTTTCTAACCTCTTCTATATGCTCTACAACTGATCCAAAACTTTCAACTCTACTCTAATTGAATGAATCAGATACATTCCTTTTATCTCTTTGGCAAGGATTTTTTCCCTCTCATTTCAAATTCAAACTCACCTACCGAGTTGAATGCTATCAGGCAAGTAGGTAGGTGTTTAGCTCTAGGGGCAACTGACCAGATGCATTAAATATCTAACAATAATCCCAAAATTTTAATTGTGTGAGATAATGTTGCAAATCCAACATAAAAATCCATACTTTTAATGCTTACATTATGAGTAGTCAATAAAATAGAAAAATCCATATGCATTATAAAGAGGGAAAAAATGTTTTCATAATCTTAATAGATAAAATGCATAATCCATATCATTTACACATTTAAAATTTGAATTAAAAATTCTAGTGGTGCTTGAATTGAAGATTATTATTCCTATTAGAGTTGTGGGTTTTTATGCACATAAATTTTAGTGGTCATAAATATCATATTCACATGTGAAGAATCAATAAAAAATAAACCACATCAAACAAGCCCCATAGATTTACAGAACATCATGTTAGCATGAATGTTGATGATATTTCTTTGGGAGAGTATCCTAAGCATTGGAGAGTATTGGCATGTTGCATTCATAATTGTGTTCATCATTGATGTCAACATAGCAGTAAGTCTATGAAGGCTAGCAAAGTAGAAGAGAGAGATCTTAGTTGTACAGACAAGGTTTTGCTTGTTTGGTGATGCGTAGTCATGAAAATATTCTACACTATGTCCTGATGATGTGGTTAAATGTGCATGATGTAAGTTGAAGATGTATGGAAGAAATACCTGATTTATAGAAAGTAGTGTAGAAATAGAGTAATTGTTAAGAAATTTCTAATGATTGCATTATATCTTTAAGAAAAGACATAATCTAGAGACGCATAATTAGCAAGTGATAGAAGTCAGTTTGATGGTGACATCAACAAGTGTACAAGCCCTAGTATAGCACATATGATAAATTGTATATAATGTGACCTGATAGTACTATTGTAATTGTAAATTAACTAATTATCTTATTATAATTAATTGGGAAAGCCTCAAGGATAACTCAAGGAATTATTTTGAAGATATGGTATAAAGGAAAGATGTTTTCCTTGTTTGTAAAGTGTGGTAATCAGTGTGTTGAATGTGAAGTGCAAAAAAGAGCAGAGTATTTACTAAATGTGAGTAAGCAATCCAAGGGATTATTGGATGTAAGTTTTGTGATTTGGTTACAATATCTAAAGGATTAGAAGTTTGGTTGACAGGATAGAAGAAGAGGGAGGCAGGACATTTCATTTATGTTGTTCTGCAAGGAGTAATATGGAGATCATTTGGATAGTGGGTTCATTGATCTTAACCTTGAAGTTGTTTGGGCAGTAAGTCCAACTATCTTCCACAACTCCTAATAGGGTTGGCACAACTCCTAATAGGGTTGGAATCTCCTAACAAGGATTCAACTCCTAACAGGGTTGGCACAACTCCTAATAGGGTTGGAATCTCCTAACAAGGATTCAAAGTCTCCTAACAGGTTTGGAATCTCCTAACAAGGATTCAAAGTCTCCTAACTATTGGAGTTGATGAAATTCAACTTCAAAGATGCCCAAGATCACCTGCATGCAATAACCTATCAAAGGGAAGCCAAGGAGAGAAGAGTATGGAGCTAGGGAAAAACACTAAATGGACATGAGAGACAACAAGTATGCAAACACAAGAACATATGTATTTACAACATGCAAGAATGTGATTGTGTTGTGAGATACAATGAGGGAGCTTGAATATAAAGAGCTCAAGGAATCTCCTAGAACAAGCTAGAAGATGCTAGGAGATAAGTGTGACAATTAAGCATACATCCACATGAGGTGAAAAGTCCTCGAACAAGGTGAGAGGATAAGTATGACTTAGGAGAGAACAAACTCCTGTATTGTCAACAACTTATAACAAACTCCTAGGCTACAACTAATTAATGAAATGCATTTACCTAAGTAAGCTTAAGTAAATAGAATAAATAATTAATAATTAGTTATGTACTCTAACACCCCCCCCCCCCCTTAAATGCAAATTAGGGAAACGTCTTAAGCTAAAAAAACTAAGATGAATGCAAAATGGGTCCCGGCAATGAGGCCATGTTAGGTACCCATGTACAATGCAAAGAGATGAAACCTCTATAAATGGGGAATGAGAGAAAACCACGTGGGAAATACCCTTCCCCAAAAAGAGGTAAGAACCTAGTGAAGAACTGAAGAAGCCTCCAACTAGGGGAAATGTCCCCTAAAATAGGAACAAGGAATGATCATGAAGAGCATCATTGAAGCATGAAGAAGCTACAAAAACTCTGCCATCAAGAAGAAACTGTTGATCCGAAGAACCTCCATGGAAGAAGAAGGCATGAATCAAGCATGTCTATATGGTAGATGATCCATCTCACCAAAATACATAGGTAGCCAGCCACTGCAATCGCCTTGTATATAGGATTAACCATTGAATACATAGTTCACACTATTGAACCATTGAACCAAGGATGCATTAGAACAACAACATAACCCCCCCTTAATGTAGACGAGGTGAGATGATAGGCAACTGAGAAGGCAAGCCAAAAATCTCCTGCAAACAAACCAAGAATGACGAGAGAGGAAGAGGTACAAAAACCTATAAAGACACGGTCAAACTGACTCTGCATGGGGCTAATGTCATGGAAGGGACACTCACTTGACAAAGGAAGAGGGCACAAAAATGGAAAAACCTATCCCCCCATGGTGCTTTATGAAAATAGTGCAAGTACAACTATCTCAAAACAATGTTCATGACCCCTGGAATGCAAGAGTGGCACTTTATCTCAGTGTGTATACAAAAGTACTTACAAATGATGTCTACAATGATCAAAACAAAACAAAAAAGCTGATACAAAACATAGTACAGCCCAAAACAAAGGATCCCATACCAAGAAAATGACCCTCGGACCTAAAACGCCCAAGATATCCACCATGGATCGAAAATGCCAAAACAATGATAGAAAGAGCATGGGGCAGAATTTGAAGGAAATGACAGCATTTTTGAAAAATAAACAGAACCAGCTTTCCAAAAATGTAACATTTTTAAAAAACAGACATGGGATGCAAAAGAAAAGCTTGTCGGAGTCAAAAATAAGACTTCAGACTTTGAATTCAAAAAAAGTAAAAAAAATACATCAAAACCTTAAAATACCTATACCAATATCTTCATCTCGAAACTGGCTTTTTGATTCTTCTTTCGGATTAGAAAAATACCTCTATATACTCAAGTTATGGAGAAAAAACTACGAGTAGGTCAAAAAGGACCTAGGAGAGTGCAAGTGGTGATGCAGTGATGACATCATGATGATGTCAGCAATTCACACCATTAAAATTGACGGCCTGCGACCTATCACAGAAAAAAAGAGGCCATGTGGCAAGCAACTAAGGTGGCAAGAGTGACGTGGTGGGTCCACGTGGCAAGGTGCCACGAGGCACCCAAGCCACGTGTCACCCTCGTGCTGTGTCAAGTGGCACTGACCTATGAGCTGATGTGGATAGTAGGATCGAATGGGTGTTAGACACCTAGCAGAGCGGCACCAACTGGTCACAGGGCCGAGCAGAGGCTACGCTAGAGCTGTGATCACAATTTTAATGGGAAAAACTTTTAGATATGGAAAATGTAAATTGATAACTATCTTTATGAAAAGGATTTACGGAAGTCATTGGAAGGAAGAACAAAGAAACAAGGATCTATGATAGATGAGGACTAGGAGATTTTAGATAGAAAGGCACTTGGAAGTATTCAGTTATGTCTAGCACCATCAGTGACATTTAACATTACAAAAGTGAAGATGATGGAAGAGTTGATGCAAGCCCTAGTGAAATTGTATGAAAACCCTCTACTTCAAATAAATTATTTCTCATGAAGTGTTTATTTAATATGAAGATGACAAAAGGTGGATTTGTTGCAAATCAATTAAAGGAATTTAATAGTGTTACTAGTCAGTTATCTTTCATGGGTATTAATTTTGATGAAGAAATTAGGGCTCTCTTGATTTTGTGTTCTTTGCCTAAAAGATGGAATGGCTTGGTAATCATTGTGAGTAATTCTATTTTTGCATTAATACCCTAAAATTTGATGATGTAATTGGTCTTATTATAAGTGAGGAAACTCATAGGAAAACCTCAGGTGGATCTATATTAGGAATTTATTTGAATGCACAAAGCAGAGGCAAAATGACTTAAAGAGGAAATAATTTGAGAAATCATGGGAAATCAAGAGGAAATTCGGAGGGGAAGAGGTCTCAATCCAGAGGGCCAAGAGATTGCTGGTACTATAGTAAACCAGGGCATAAGAAGAAAGATTTTTGGACTTGAAAAAATAATGAAGGAGATAAACCAGAAGGGAACAAGGAGAAAAATGCGGTAAGTAAAAAATCCAAAGAGGATGCTTTGCTTCTTTCTTTAGAAAGTGTTGATGATTTCTGGGTTTTAGATTCTAGTGCTTCATTTCATGCCACACCTCATAGAGGTTATTTTATTGAATATGTCCAAGGGGGTTTTGGGCTTGTTTATTTGGGGGATAACGAACCCTATCAGATTGTTGAAAAGGGAAAAGTTAAGATTAAGTTGTAAATGAGAATCATTGGCTACTACATGAGGTAAGACATGTTCCAAGGCTAAGTAGGAATTTAATTTCAAAAGGCAACTCAGTGATGAGGGTTGGGTAGTTAATTTTAATGATAAAAATTGGAAGGTTTCAAAAGGTTCCCTTGTAGTAGAAAAAGGTGTGAAAGTAGGCACCTTATATCTTTTTACAGGTCATATTGCTCCTACTTTGATTATTTTAGAGAAAAATGAATGTTTAGGAACAATTCATACAATTTAGCAGGGAGAACAATTAGCTATTGTAGATTTTGATACAGCACTATGGCACAACAGACTTGTGTTGGAAATACAATGGGAAAAGTAAACTCTAAGAGGGAGGGTGAATCAACACTTATAACTTCAACCTTAAAATCATTCACCACACAACCATCTCATAATCTATGCATGTAAACTAGAATTTACCAAGTAAGAATATACATCCATAACTTAAAAGTAAATAACATTCAACACATGCATGACACAAGAAATTTGGTTACTCATAAACCCTCCAAGGAGAAGGTAAACTTGGGTGGGGATAACACCCACAAATCTCCACTACTGTAGTAATAAAGTGTATCCAATGAAGGTTACAATTTTTTATCATGAAATATGATCTACCCTATGAAAGGTTTGCCCTGTTAAAAGCTTATAATATTGTTAGATCTTACCCTGTTAAAGGATTTCAACACCCTATTAAAAGTGTGTCTGGTAAAACGAATTTAACTTACAATGAAATAAGCACCATGTTAAAGGATTTACAACAACTTGTTAAGACTACTTTGTTAAGAGAATTAACTGATTCACCTATTAGAATGTGTCAACATTGATCCTATAGTTAGCACTTTGCTGCTAGATAACATATCACCTCTTTCCTAATGTGTACTTGATCCTTACTGATCAAATGTATCTCTGTTATCTTCTAATTCCTTTCCTTTTATTCTCTAAATTATTTTCCAATGTATCTCAATTCACAGCTCCTTAGTAGCCATGCATGCTCTATTTTCACATTATAACTTCTCTCTTTTCTCCTTATACATTCATAAAAAGTTTAGGGTTTTTCCTTCTTAAGAAGACCTAGGTGCCTTAGGGTTATGTATGAATTAATGATTGTGATTCGCCCATATTGCTACTTAACCCTTTCCTTTTTATGATTGGTTTCATGTACTGCATAGGGATTATCAATAAAGGCTTGTCATTATCATCTTAGATGACAAAACAATCCTTAAGTCGGCTCCAAAAGGGTTTACATAGTAGTTTGTGCCATTACAAACAACTATGTCAAAACTGTATTACTAAGCACTTGAAGTCCTTGATGCTCGATATCAACTACAACTTCAATATTGTAAATTAGCCTCTGAATGACTCAGCATCCATTGATCACTCGACATTTGAATGACTCAACACTTAAGGTACTCGACACTTACTATCTACTCTCACTCGGCATATACTATCTGGCAACTTATGCTCAACATTAATTACTTGTTTGGCATGAACTAAGTAAATGACTTAAGTATATTGTCGCTCATATGTCAAAACCAATCTGAGATTAACAATCTCCCCCTTTGACATGAGTGAAAAAATACTTGGTCATGCATGAATAGCTTTAGCCTTGCATGCATAACTTAGATAATATCATACAAATTTTCAAAAGTTCAAAATTTTGCAAAAGTTATGACTCATTAGTCATACCTCAAAATTCAATAACTCCCCCTAAGTTGATTATTCTATTCTAAACTGAAACTAAATACTCCTTCTAATTAGATTTTACATATGTTGACTCTGTCTCTATTTGATCTCCCCCAAAACTTATCTTCACTTATCATGCATTCTCTCATTATTTACTCTCCCCCTTTTGACACTTTTGTTAGGGGTTGTACATGAATAGTGTGTTTGTCCAAAACACTTTTATGGACCTGAAGTATTATCTATAGATCTACATCCCAATTATCACAATCTACCTCCAATTATTTGATTTGGATGGCTAACTCGACAGAAAGATGAACTAAGCCTTCAAGTATATAAATATGGGGATCTTTCTGCATTAGTGTCTCTGCAAAGGCTAGCTCCTTGTGGAGTATATCCATGTGAGGGGTCAACATGGATTGGATGGTGATCAGTGTAGCTCAAATATTTGCATCTTGAGCATGGAGAGCTACTAACTGACCTTGGGAATTCATCAAATTCCTGAAGTGTTTTTAACTCTAAGCTAGAAAATTTGGTAGAGTAATACATGTTAGCTTCATGTATCCCTCTAGATTTGAAATTTGGCACTACAATTCTTGTGTAAATAGAGTTGTATCACACAACTTGGTGTAAAGTGATAAAATATTCTCTAATACTTTCTTTACACTTTCAATCTTGGTTTCTAATGCAACCTAACTAAGTGCAATAGCACTTGATATTTTTTCATTAACTTTTCCTTGAAATTTTCTCTTAGACCATTCAAGTAATTTTACATTGGAATCCAATTCTACATCATTGATATGTTCTACAATATTTACCAACTACTCCATGATAGGCTTGTCTTCTTTAGGTTTTGGCAAGCTGAATGCATCAAGAAATATGTCCTTGATGTCTTGCAATGCTCACTTCTGCCTATGCTCCCTTTTGAGTAGTTCTTGGTGCTTTTTCTTTACAAGTGCATCCTATAGTATGCTCATTTTTTCAATAGTAGTTGTTATAAGGTCAAAATTTGGTATCACTTCATCCAAGTTGACATCACTAAATGATGTAACCTCATCTATCTTGGATGTACTAGGACTAGGCCTTGATGACTGGAGGGGTGTAGCTTCTACACTCAACCTATGAAGTGCTTGACTTGGAGGGGTAGCAATTGTTGGCAAAGTAACCAGTGTTTGTATTGCTAATTGCTCCTTAGGCTTTGTTGTCAAGTCTGACTTTTTAACTTCCTCTCCTCTTCTTGCCTTTTAATTTCAATTGCACCTTGAACTTGTGTTCTAATCTGTGCATCTATAGCAACTTTTGTTATTGATGCAGTGTGCACCAATTTACTAATGCTATTCATGGATGTCTCTTTTCTTTGATATAATACAATGGGTAATGTATGTTTTATCACAGTAAATTGAGGGGTTTTTTTATATGTCTTGTGCTTCCACCTCTACAAATGTCTTCTCTGCCTTCTTAAGTTCATCTACACTCACCAATATAGGATGACTACATAGTTGTGCCTTGGTGGTGGTGTCTATCAATATCTTCTTCATGTCCTCCTCTATTAGGGGATTGATGTTCTAAGACACATTGTCAAAAACATCCTTCATCTGTATAATTTCAGTGTCTGCTTTTATCCCATGTTGTGGATTGGCACTCGACATCTATATATATGGTATGCTATGTTCTATTTGTTGCTCATCTTCAACTATTGCCTGTGTATCCACATTTGTTTTAGTTCCTTCCACATGTGCATCTTCCTCAATATCAACTATAGTAACCTCAATTACTTCTTGTTCACCTTTTTCATCACCTAACTCAACAAGTGTCTGCTCAATTGTCTTGGGTGTTGTTAGCCCGTAAATTACCTTCCATACTTGGGTACTCTATTGAATAACATCTTCAATTTTATTTTGCAAAATATTGAATTCTTGGTACTTTGGAGAAAATCTTCCTATGTACTTCTTAATGGCCTTTGTCATCTCAGATTTATCTAAATCTAGCATTACTCTTGCAAGTGCAGTTTCTCTTATATTTCTCTCTGTTGTGAGACTATATTTCCATCTTTGCTCAACTCTATCATATAAGTTCTTTGGTAGATAGTTGGCAATCTCAATTGGAGTCATCTTAAATTTTTCCATGATGGCATATACTAGCTCTTATACCTTATCCATTTCTAGCTTTCCAATTTTATCAAATTCATTATGTGAAAATCCACTTAAATTTGCATTAGTCTTTATATTTTCACATAGATTATCCAAATTAAAAGAAGGATTGTGACTTACCACTTTGAATTGGCTATTATCATCAAATTTTGTCCTCTCCTTATTTGATTCTTCTCGAGCAATGTACTTTCTCCTTTGTCTCTTCTCAAATGGCCTTCTTTTCTTTTGACTTTGCCACTTATTAAGCCTTCTTAGTAGTAGCTCTTGTGTTGGTTTTGGTAGCTAGAACTACAGGCTTAGGTTTTACAACCTTCTTTGGTTTGTTGACTATTGGAGCTTTAGCTATCCTCTTCTTCTTCTTTGTGGCTATAGGTGTCTCACTGGCTTCTTCTCCCTCGGCACCTTCTTCAAGCTCGGCTTCCTCTTCACCTTGATCTTCTCCTTAACCTTGGGTTAAGGCCAGTGGTGCTTGAGCAGGGATACCTTCTTCTTCATGATCTTCATTGTCTTCCTCTTCTTCATCTTCCTCTTCTCCTTCACCAAATCTTTCTTTAATATTCTTAACTTCTTCTTCTTTTTTCTTAATACTATTGTTGTTCTCAAGTCCATAGTTATCTTTGATTTTGCAACATCATAATTACCAAAGGTAGTAGCCTTATTATCTACTTCATCTTCAAGAAAAGTTATGATTGTTGCAAATGACTCATCCACATTAATCTCATTTCCTAGAAGTCTTAACCATTTTACCCTTAGAACTGCAACATGTACATATGTGAAATTGGTATCAACTAGAAAGCAAACATCTTTAAAATCTTTCTCAACTAGTGACATTGGAATCATGTGACTTTGTTTCACTGACTTCTTAAAGTCCTCAAAGTAACTAGTCATAATATACTCAAAATTCTCTCCCATTTGCTCAATGAATTCACATATTTGTACTGCAATAGATCTATTTGTCTTCCATCCAACTTTACCAAAAGAAGGAAATGTTTTCTACACATAGAAAAATATACATAAAGTATTGATCCAAAATTGCATTGTGCACTCTTGGTTTTCCTTATGGCTCCCAAGTTTTTTGATAATTGTTGCAACTATAGCTTGGTAAGGATCCTTCTTCACTATCTTATATCCTACGTCAATAGCAATACAAGGTACACTGTTCAACGTACTTGATTGAAAGAATTTGTCTGAAATAATCCTTACTACAAAAGCAATTAGGGGATCTATGATGGTATCAATTGATATTCCTCTTGTGTTCCACACTGCCCCTGTGTTTTTCTCAATAACCTCTTTTGCTTCACTTCTCATGGTTTTGGATTTTTATCTAGGGTTTGATACCCTATTACCCTCTGCACAATCTTCTTAGTAATCTTGGTAGGTCCATTTTCTAACCATACAAAATTGTCATGAATTATGCTAAGAAAAATCTTTAAAATGTTTGAAAAAAATAGGGCATGGGTTAGCCCTTTTCTCTCTACAATCTTGTGTTCCTCCTTCAATAAATTATTCTCACATAGTTTTCCATATAGGTATTTGATTTACATATCACCTATGCTACCCACCTTGCACGTGTAACAACATCTCACATCTTGAATTGTTAAGACTTTTGGTGGCATCATGGATAACACACTAGACGGGCCTTGTTTATAAGCAATGTCAAGAATTGCCTTAAAATTTGGTTGTCTAATCTCATTGTTGATGAATTGAACATTTAAAACTTCCTTTCCCTCTTTGACCTTAGTAGTAGAAGAACTAGATACCATATTTAATACCTAGGGTTTGCACAAATTCAAACATCGTAGCTTGGCACTCGATAAATACCTTCACAAATCTGAAGAATGGTGTTGAACAGTGGTTGAATTCACTCTAAAAATTCTTGGAATTATCTCTTCAATTCGCCCTTATCTCATTGTGTCTCTCCAATTTTGAATGATGTCAAATGAGTCAAAAATTGATCATATAGACCTTAAAACTTCATAATTAATGCTCAGTGCTTACACAATTGTAAGCTTGGCTTGAATAGAAATTTCAACTCACTTAGATCCCATGTAGTTTTCTTTAAGCTCAACAACCACTATGATCTTGGTCAACACTATCACTTACAATAGCTTAGCATTAACTAGATTTACTCGGCAACTTAAGTGAAACTTTTCATGCTTGGTTGTAACATGAAAATTGACAAAACTTAAAGATTTATTCCATATTCTACACAACACTTTGCATCTTTCTTCATGCAAATATAATATTTTTAGAACTAAAACCTTGGAATTGATGTATAATTAAACTTTGAAATATTAGTCCCACTCATACCTCTTGATTGCTTAATTGGAGGTGGTGTGATCACTTAACCCATTGGGTGAAGTGATCCCATCTGAACTTGATGTGTTGCAATCTTCCTTTCTCTTCCATGTCTTGTTCATTTCATCTCCATCATTCTCAACATTTTTCTTTCCTTTATCTTTTTTGAATGCACTACTAGGTGCCTTTGACCTTGTTGGAACATTCCTGCTTATGTGACTACTCTTTAAGCAACTAAAACATGTAGTTTGACTCAACCATCTTTTTTGGTCACTTCTTAAATGTGTTCTAATGCAATTTTCAGAAACATGTCCATACTCTTGACAATAGTGACAACTATACCTAGTATTATAATCCTAATTATAAGAATTTTCATTGTTCTTTACCTTTTCCTACTTGTTTGATGACCATTTGGGGTTGGATCTACATTCATATATTCTATGTCCATACTTCTGACAATTATAGTAGTAACCTTCAAATCTTGTGTGCTTATGGTCTTGGTTCTGTATTTATGTGCCTGATGTCCTTGTTTGTTGTATTTGTGGCAATGACCCATGAACTTCTACTTAGGATTCTAATTTGCAATCTTGCTCCTACAAACATTGGCGATATGACCTATCTTGTCTCAATTATGATAAGTAGGTTTTGAGTTCTTACCTTTAGCATTTCTTTTCACCACTTTTAGATGATTCTCCTTCTTCATTATTAGTATAACCCGGTCCAGTTGTATCATTATTGGATCTAGAAGATCTCATCAATTGCGCAAAATACTCGATGGCTTCACTAGGTTTGTTAAAACTTCCAGCAAATTATTTTTCTCTTTTCATATTATTTCTTAGTTGTTCACTCTGCAACTTCAGTGTTGTGATCTCAATATCTATTGTGATATCAATATATTTTCCATTCAATTCATGATTTACAATCATCATTCAATTCAATGTTTCCAATTGCATGTGAGCAATCCTATTCACCTCTTATGTCTTTTCTTCCAATATGTTAGTCAGAATCCTTTTGGAATCTTCAATCATGACTTTGTCTTCTTCATATTTTTTCTTTTGCTTGGTCACCTCACATAGCAATACTAATTGGACTTCTTGTTCTATCTCGAGATTTCTAACCTCTTTAGTTAGGGCTCCATTCTTTTCCATCAGATCTGCAACTGATGCATCAAAGTCACTTGTTTTCATCTACAAATAATTTAGTAATGTCAATCTCTTGGTAATGTGTGTCATTCTCTTCAATAGCTATATATTTTCTTCTCATCAATGATTGTTTTAACTCAGCCCTTGCTTCATTTAGTTGATATAGGGAAAGTTTTATTTCAATCTTCTAGTTCTCAATAGTCTTTCCCAACTTGTAGACTTCCATCTTCAAGATCTTTCCTCAAAGTTACAAAGCTTTCCTTTCCTAGAGAACAAGGCTCTGATACCAATTGTTAGAAATACAATGAGAAAAGTAAACTCTGAGACAGGGGGTGAATCAGCACTTAAAACTTCAACCTTAAAATCATTCGCCACATCCATCTCACAATCTATGCATATAAATTGAAATACCAACTTAACTATAGACATCCATAACTTGAAAGTAAATTCAACACATGTATGACACAAGATATTTGGTTACCCAAAAACCCTCCAAGGAGAAGGTAAAACTGGGGTGGGGATGACACCCCCACACTAATACTTTTGGTACCAAATTTCAATGGTAGTGTCATTGCAATTTTTCTGTCACAACCTTGTCGTCGTCGCAATTGCAATGGCCTACCATCGCAATTGCGACGACGGTAAGGTTATGACAGAAAATTTTCAATGGCATTGCCATTGCAATTTGGTACCAAATGTATTAGTGACAAATCTTCACTACTGCAATAATAAAGTGTATCCAATGAAGGTTACAATGTTTGATCATGAAAAATGATCTACCCTATGAAAGGCCTGCCCTGTTAAAGGCTTACAAGACTATTAGATCTTACCTTGTTAAAGGATTTCAACACCTTGTTAGAAGTGTTTCTAGTAAAAGGAATTTAACTTACAATAAAGTAAGCACCCTATTAAAGGATTTACAATAGCCTATTAAGACTACTCTGTTAAGAGATTTAACTAATTCACCTATTAGAATGTCTTAGCAATGATCCTATGGTTAGCACTCTACTACTAGATAATAGATCACCTCTTTCCTCATGTGTACTTTATCCTTAGTGATCAAATGTATCTCTATTGTCTTCTAATTCCTTTCCTCTATTCTCCTCTAATTGATTTTGCAATGTATATCAATTCACAACTCCTTTGTCACCATGAATTATTTGTTTGTGCATGCAAACTTCTCTCTTTTCTCCTTTTACATTCATAAAAATTTTAGGGTTTTTCCTCCTTAAGAAGACCTAGGTGACTTAGGGTTAGGTATGAATCAATGATTATGATTCACCCATATTGTCACTTAACCCTTTACTTTTTTTAATTGGTTGCATATACTGCATAGGGATTCTCAATAAAGATTCATCCTTATCATCTAAGATCACAAAATAATCCTTAAGTCAGCTCCAAAATGGTTTACATAGTAGTTTATGTCATTACAAACAACTATGTCAAAACTATATTACTCAGCACTTGAAGTCCCTGATGCTCAGCATCAACCGCAACTTCAATGTTGTAAATCAACCTCTGAATGACTTGACATCCATTGATCACTTGGAATATTAATGACTTGATACTTACTATCAACTTGGAACTTACTATTTACTCTCACTTAGCATATACTATCTAGAAACTTATGCTCAGCATGTATTACTTGTTCATCATGAACTAAGTAAATGACTTAAGTATATTGTCACTCATATGTCAAAACCAATCTGAGATTATTAAATTGAGCACATAAGTGAGAAAGGTATGAAATTACTTCGTTCAAAGAAAGTTTTCGTAGGTTTGAAATATGTTAATATGGATTTCTATGAAAGTTGTGTGCATAGAAAATAAAAGAGAGTGAGTTTTGTGAAGACTGTGAAGGAAAAGAAAAAGAAAAATAGATCTTGTCCATATAGATGTATGGGGACTAGCTCAGGTATCTTCCCTTGGTGGCACTCATTATTATTTTACATTTATTGATGATGCAACTAGAAAAGTATGGGTTTATTTCCTTAGATAGAAATCTAATGTATTTCAAACTTTTATGAAATGGAAATGCTTGGTTAAAAATGAGACTGGTAAGAATTTTAAAATTTCTTAGATCTAATAATGGTGGCGAGTATTGTAGTCATGAATGTGAAGATTACTGCTCCACTAATTGTATCCATAGACAAAAAATTGTTCCAAGGACTCCACAGGAAAATGGAGTGGTTGAACTTATGAACGACTATAATGGAGTGTGCAAGGAGCATGAGGTTGCATGTTGAGTTTCCTTAAACATGTGGGTAGAGGCTATCAATATTGTTTTATATTTGATTAATATAGGTCCCTCTACTCCTTTGGGTTGTGGTATTCTAGAGGAAGCATGAACTAGTAAGAAGGTGAGTTATTCTTTTCTCAAAACCTTCAGTTGTGAAGCATTTTCTCATATAGATTTTGAAAATAGAACCAAGCTAAAAGCTAAGTCAAAGAAATGTGTATTTGTTGGATATGGCATCGATGAATTTGGTTATAGGCTTTAGGGTTTTGAAAATCATAAAGTTTTAACAAGTAGGGATGTCATATTTAATGAGAAAGTGTTGTACAAAGATTTGTTGCCACAACATGAGAATAAAGATTATTATGTAGTGTTGGATGATACTCCAAAAGATTATATTATAGCAATTCCTCATGATCTACAACAACTGCAACAACAAATACCACACACCTTAGTAAATGTTAGATGGCCAACAAGGCTAAGTAAACCTTTAGAAATATTTTCTCCCTCTTTGTATTCTATTTTACTTACTGATGTTGGTGAACCTAAATGTTATGATAAAGTTGTGTAGGTGGATACTAAGATTCAGTAGGAATCTACAATGGTAGATGAAATGTACTCTTTGCTAAACAATAAGACATGGTATTTATGCAAGTTTCCTATAGGTAAATGAGCTTTACAAAATAAATGGGTTTACAGATTGTAAGAAGAAGATGGAGGTAAGAAAATATTTAAAGCTAGGTTATTTGATAAAGGTTTTACACAAAAAAAGAGCATTGATTTTGATGAGATATTCTTTCCTATTGTAAAGTGACTCTTATTCACATTGTTTTAAGTATTGTGGCTATTGAAGATTTTCATTTGGAGTAGCTTGATGTTAAAATAGTATTTCTTCATAGTGATTTGGATGAAGATATATATATGCCACATCCATAGGGATTTGAGGTCAAGGGTAAGGAGAACTTAGTGTGCATATTGAAGAAAAATTTATATGGCTTGAAGGAAGCACCTTTGCAATGATATCTGAATTTGATAGTTTTATGCATGAGCTTGGATATAGTAGGTTTCATTCAGATCATTGTGTTTATTTTAAGAGGTTGGATGATGACAGCTACATTATTTTATATTTATATGTTGATGATATGCTTATAGTTGGGTCTAACATGGATCACATTAAGGGGTTGAAACGCAAGTTAGAGCATGCATTTTCTATGAAGGATTTGGGGGTAGAAAAAAAATCTTTGGTATGAAGATTTGCAGAGATAGGAAGAACAATAAATTACCATTATCTCAGGTTGATTATATTGCAAAGTTGTTACAATGTTTCTCTATAGACAATGTTAACATTGTCAGCACACCTTTACCTGGTCATTTGAAGTTGGCTAAGGAGATGTGTTTAAAGACACAAGAAGAGGAGGATAAGATGTCTAAGGTACCTTATGCTTCAGTTGTAGGAAGCTTGATAAATGTTATGGTATGTACAAGGCCAGATATTGTAAATGTAGTGGGAGTCATTAGCGATTATATGAGTCATCCATGAATTGAGCCTTGGAATGCAGTCAAATAGATTCTTAAATATTTGAGAGGAACATCCAATATGTGTCTACATTTTGGGGGCTCTACTACTAATTTATAGGGATATGTTGACTCAAATTTGGTAGGGGATATTGATACCAGGTGGAGTACTATAGGTTATGTTTTACTGATGGTAGGGAAGTAGTGAGTTGGGTTTCTCAGTTACAAAAGTCTAACACTTTATCCACTATAGAGGCAGAGTATGTTGTTGCTATAGAGGCAGCCAAGGAGATGATATGGCTTTAGTTCTTCCTGGAAGAATTGGGACACCGTCAGAAGGATAATTATTTGTTTATGGATAGTTAGAGTGTCATTCATCTTGCAAATAATTTTGCTCTACATTCAAAGGAAAAACACATACAGTTGTGGTACCATTTCATTTGGTTAGTTTTGGATTATGGACAATCAAATCTAGACAAGATACATACAGATGACAATCCAGTGGATATGTTTACAAAGGTAGTGACAAGGGAGAAGTTGAACTCCTCTTTAGCTTCAGTTGGTCTTCTAGACTAATTAGAATAAAAGAACAATTGAGTCTAGAGTGGTTTGATCTAGTGGGAGCCCCATGTGGTAGTAGTATTGCTACAAGATCAGTCTCCAAGTGGGAGATTGTTGTTTAGTGTGGAGTCTGATCAGGCCCCAAGTGGGAGATTGTTAGTAAGTGGTGACTGATAAGAAAATTATTGCACATACTTTATAATGTGGCCGACATGTTTGGGCTAGTTGACATATGACTAATATGTTGTAACCCTAAAGTGGAAAAAATACGTGTATAAAATGGCTTAGAGTTAGGTATCTTTCATTATGTGTGATGTAAAAATTACTTCTTGTGACCCAGTATTTAGCTGTAAGGGATTATGGATTGTAATCAGGTTGTAATCACTGGATCATAATAAAATTAGACTTTTTGTTTGGTGGACATAGCCCAGGGTTTGGGTGAACCACATTAAATCTTGGGATCTTGTGTTCTCTTCTATACAATTTATTATTTTCTTATATTGTTTATATTTGCATGTAATTATTATTTCTATCTGAGGTTAATCCTAGAACATGGGTCCAGGTTATTAGCTTTTGACAAAAACTAGCAAGACAATTGTGAAAGAGGAAAAGCTTGAAGAATGCAATGAGGCAAAGAGAGATCTATTCATGTGTAACATGAGAGCCAAAGAATCTTTACTATTAGCTCTTCTAGAGAATGAATACAATAGGGTAAAATCACTTCAAATATCTCATAAAATTTAGAAAGCATTAGAATCTATTTTTGAAGGTGATACACATACAAAAAGAGTAAGATTACAGAATTGGATGTACATTTCAAGATGCTAAAATGATGGAAAATGAATCTGTAAAAAACTATATTGGTAGGATATTAGAGATTGTTGCAGGAATCAAGTCACATGGTGCAACCAAGGAAGAAGATGAGGTTGTATGGAAGATCTTGAAGACTCTAACCCCATCATTCAAGCAAGTAGCTCAGATGATTTAGCTACTAATACCCTGCACTAAGGAATTTACTAGAGAAACATTGCTTGGAAGATTGGAAGTAGTAGAAGTGGATGTGAGAAAATTTGGAGAATTAAAAAGAGTGGAGAAAGCCTCTAGTTCCCTTAATATTCGGCCAAGCTTATCTAGAAGCACAAGCACATGTGGAGATTTTATTAGTAATAGCAAAACTAGATCTAATGAAGACAAGAAGACTGAAGAAGGTATAGCACTTCCTGTGAGAACAGAAAAAGATGGTAAGAATATCTTCAAATGTTGGTCATGTAATGATTTTTTTCATTATGTATCTAAATGTCCTAAAAGATAGAAAAAGTATAAGGGAAATTTTAAGACTAAGAGAGAGATAGAAATTGTTTATATGCTAATGAAGATGAGGAATCTGATAAAAGAGCTCAAAGTAAAAATGATGATGAGATAGGATTTGTGTCTATTGAAGAAGGTGATCTAGATAGAGAAATAAAAGAAGAAAGAGCTCTAGTTTTCCAAGTTGAAAAGAAATTTGATTGGATAATAGATAGTTGATGTTCACATCACATGACTGGTGATATGAATAAATTTATTAATTTTAGGAATCGTGATGGAAGTATTGTTGGAGTTGGTAACAATGTAGCCTATCATATAACAAGGATTGGATCCATTACTCTTGATGGTAAAACTAACACTGATGATGTTTATTTTGTTGATGGAATGCAGCAAAACTTGTTGAGTGTTGGACAATTGGTGGATAAAGGTCATCAATTGCAGTTCACAAAAAATACTTGCACCATCATGGATAAGAATGGTAAGATTATTGGAATAGGAATAAGGTCAAGAGGTAATGTATTTCATTTGAATCCTAGTGAAATGACATGTTTAGTTGCAAAAGTGGATAATAGTTGGTTATTGCATAGGAGATTTTTTCATATAAACTTTGATAATATTGTAAAGATCAGTAGTACACTTGTAGTTAGAGACTTGCCTAAGATTACAAAGCCTACCAATATTGTTTACAAAGATTATATTTTGGTTAAGCAGAAGAAAGTATCATTTCCCAATAGGAAGTGCACCACTATAGAGAAGTTGAAAATAGTTCACACGTATTTGAATGGTCCTACCAGAACAAGACGATTCTATGGTGAAAGGTATTTCATGATTTTTGTTGATGACTTCACTAGAATGATGTGGATAGCTTTTCTTAAAGAGAAATTTGAAGCTTTTGATAAGTTTAAGATATTTAAGAATAGAGTTGAGAATGAATCTAGTGTTAAGATAAAATGTTTGAGATCAAATAGAGGAGCAGAATTCACCTCTAGAGAGTTTAACATGTTTTGTGAAGAGAATGGAATCAAAAGATATTTATCTTCACTCAAAAATCCTAAGAAAAATGGGATTGTATAAAGAAGGAAAATATTAATTTCAAAGTAGCAAGAGTGATGTTGTTTGAGAATGATGTATCCAAGACATTTTAGAGAGAAGCAGTCAATATAGTAGTGTACACTATGAATAAAGTACAAATAAAAAAAGGTATGAGCAAGACCCTTTATGAATTATGATTTGGTCATTCACCATCAGTTGAAAAATTTAGAATATTTGGAAGCAAGTGTTACATTAAAAGAGATGATGAAATTGGAAAGTTTGATCCAAGAAGTGATGAAGAATTATGTACAAATTGTTGAGAAAAGAAGAGAACAGAGATGTGAACCAAGAGAAGAGATAAGAGTTGAGTTAGCAACTCCTACATCTAATAGGAACATGACAAAGAACCACCCTCTAGAGTAGATAATTGGAAGTAAAGAAAAAGGTGTGATGACAAGAAACAGAGTTAATGAGGAATTATGTTCGATTTCTCAAGTTGAGCCTAAAAGTGCATATGAAGCATGTAAAGATGATAATTGGATTCCAACAATGAAGGAAAAATGATTGTGAAGAATGAAACATGAGAGTTAGTTCCTAGACCTAAAGATAAGAATGTGGTAGGAACCAAATGGATATTCAAAAACAAGATGAATGAACAAGGTGAAGTTGTGAGAAACAAAGCTAGACTTGTGTGCAAAGGTTATTCATAGCAAGAAGACATAGATTATGGAGAAACTTATGCCCCTATAGCCAGAATGGAAGTAGTAAGAATGTTCTTGGCTTATGCAACAAATAAGAAATTCAAAGTATATCAGATGAATGTTAAATCAGCTTTCCTGAATGGACAATTTGAAGAAGAGGTATACATTGAGCAGCCTGAAGGTTTCCCTCTGATAGAAGACAAAGAGATGGTATTTAGACTAAAGAAATCTCTATATGGTGTAAAACAAGCACCTAGAACCTGGTATTCAAGGTTGGATAAGTATTTGACAAAGCTTGGATTTGTTAAAGGTACGACAAATGGTAATTTGTATTTGAGAGAAATTGATCATGGTTTGTTGATCATAGTAATATTTGTTGATGACATAATATTTGCAGGTAATGATGAACCAAGTGATAAATTTTTTGAAGAAATGAAGAATGAGTTTGAAATGAGTATGATAGGAGAAATGAAGTTTTTCCTAGGATTACAAATTGTGCAGAACAATGATGGTATTCTTATTTCACAAGCTAAGTACTTGAAATATTTGTTGAAGAGATTTGCATTGGAAATTTTTAAGCCTGTTGGTACACATATCATAACTAGTCACAAGTTATCTAGCAAGAATGAGATGCCTATAATTGAGCAGAAGAAGTACAGATCCATGATTGGAGGTTTACAATATTTGACTCAGACCAGACCAGATATAGCAAAAAAAGTTGGGATTGTAGCTAGATTTCAAGTTGATCCTAAAGAGTATCATTATGTAGTAGTAAAGGGGATATTCAAATATTTGAAAGGAACATTTGACTATGGAATTTGGTATGATAGATCAAGTGATTTCACTTTATGTGCATATACTAATGTGGATTGGGTAGGCAGTATGGATGAGAGAAAAAGCACCAGTGGTGGAGCATTTTTTCTTGGAGGGAGATTGGTTTCTTGGCTGAGTAAGAAACAAGATTGCATTTTGTAAAGTATAGCTGCAGTAGAGTATATAGTAGCAAAAAATAATTTTAATCAAGTTATGTGGATGAAGCAGATGCTGAAAGATATTGGGATTGAGTTTACAGAACCTGTTATCATATACTGTAATAATACAAGTACTATAAGTATGTCTAAGAATCATGTATTTCACTCTAAGACTAAGCATACATCTATTAAGTATCATGTCTTGGGAGCAAAGGTAGCAGAAAAAGAGATTAGGTTGGAGTATGTGAGTGCTAAAGATACATTTGAGTACTTGAGAGGTATGCTTGGGGTTATGCCCTTGCCTACTTCTAAGTAGATGATGCAAAGAGTACATTAGCCCAGTGGCACAAAGCCCTATTGTTGGACTGGCTTGAATGCTAATGCTTCCTGTATGGGGGAGTATCTATAATGAGTTGAGTCATTGAGAACTCTCGGTATTTGGTGTTTGGTATTTGGTATTGAATAGTGTCTTTAGAAACTCGAGCTAGTTGTAAATTGGAGATGTAACATTGACATAATGAGGTTTTTGTCATTGATTTCAATGGGGAAGATATGTACATGAAAAACACCCTCCAGTTGGATGGGGGAGAGACATTTATTAGGGAGATTTAGAAAGATTCATGTAAGAATGAAAGAGGAATGTCTCTATGGGGGAGATATGTATGGTTAGTTATTTATTATGAACAAATGTTGTTGATCCTAAGAAGAAGAAGAACAAAGCAATGGTCCAGATGTTTTCATATTTGATTGATGAAGAGGATTTGAAAGGATGAGAATAGTAGCAGCAATAGTAAAGTATTGTTTGGTATTCTTGGCACTTAAAAGTTTTTCATCTATGTTGTCTTCAATGCCAAAGGGGGAGATTGTTAGCATGAATGTTGATGATATTCCTTTGGGGGAGTATCCTAAGCATTTGAGAGTATTGACATGTTGCATTCATGACTATTTTTTTCATTGATGTCAACATAGCAACAAATTTGTTAAGACTGGTAGAGTAGCAAAGAGAGATCTTAGTTGTACAGACAAGGTTTTGCTTGTCTGGTGATGCATAGTCATGGAATTGTTCTACATTGTATCTTGATGATGTGGTGAAGTACGCATGACATACATCAAAGATATACGAAAGAAATACTTGATTTATAGAGAGCAATGCAAAAACAAAGTAACTCTTAAGCAATTTTTGATGATTGCATCATATCTTTAGCAAAGATATAATTTAGAGATCCCCAGTCAGTGAGTGATAGAAGTCAGTTTGATGGTGACATCAAAAAGTGCACAAGCCCTAGTATCACATGTGTGAGAATTTGCATAGATTGTGAGTTGACAATACTATTATAATTAATTGGGAAAGCGTCAAAGGAGATTGTTAGCATGAATGTTGATGATATTCATTTGGGGGAGTATCCTAAGCATTGGAGAGTATTGACATGTTGCATTCATGACTATTTTTTTCATTGATGTGAACATAGCAGCAAATTTGTTAAGACTGGTAGAGTAGCAAAGAGAGATCTTAGTTGTACGGACAAGGTTTTGCTTGTCTAGTGATGCATAGTCATGGAAATGTTCTACATTGTATCTTGATGATGTGGTGAAGTATGCATGACATGCATCAAAGATATACGAAAGAAATACTTGATTTATAGAGAGCAATGCAAAAACAAAGTAACTCTTAAGAAATTTTTGATGATTGCATCATATCTTTAGCAGAGATATAATTTAGAGATCCCCAATTAGTGAGTGACAAAAGTCAGTTTGATGGTGACATTAGAAAGTGCACAAGCCCTAGTATCGCATGTGTGAAATTTGTATAGACTGTGAGTTGACAGTACTATTATAATTGTAAATTAATTAATTATCTTATTATAATAATTGGGAAAGCCTCAAGGAATTATTTTGAAGATACGATATAAAGGAAAGATGTTTTCCTTGTTTGTAAAGTGTGGTAATCAATGTGTTGAATGCGAATTGTGAAAAGGTGCAGACTGTTTACTAAATATGAGTAAGCAACCCAAGGTATTATTGGATACATGTTTTCTGATCTGGTTACAAGATCTGAATAAGCAGAAGTCTGGTTGATAGGATAAAGAAAGAGGAAGGAAGGATATTTCATTTCTATTTTTCTGTCAGGAATAATATGGAGATCATTTAGATAGTGGGTTCATTGATCTTAACCTTGAATTTGTTTGGGTAGTGGGTTCAGCTTTCTTCCACAACTCCTAATAGGGTTGGCACAACTCCTAACAGGGTTGGAATCTCCTAAGAAGGATTCAAAGTCTCCTAACAGGGACTGATATTTGGGTGAGTTCACCAAGTTTTCATGCCAAAAAGATGACACACAACTAAAATTTTAAAAATTCTAAACGCACACACATGCTTAGACTTGGGCTCCACAAGCCTTATGCATGTAGAGCCCAAGACAAACTGTGTGCGTGATTTTAAAAATCTTATATATGGGCTACAAACCCACAACCCATTCCATTTTCTCCTCTTTCATTTTGTTTCTACCCTCTTTACCCTCAACAGCACATATGTGATTTGTAGAAGTTGACAAATTTTCTCACTCTCCTCCTCAAAATGCCTCCTCATTGCCAGAGATCAAGATTGGAATCATCAAGTATGTTTTCTACTCTTGTTTTTGCATTTTTTTTATGTTTTTGCATTATTTTGTATATTATTTTAGTTTTTTTTCAATTTTTTTTATTTATTTAAAATGAAATTGGTGTCTTATCAAGAAATGTGAATAATCAACCACCAAATCCCTAGCCTAATCAATAAAATCAAAATCAAAATCCTCCACAAGATCAAAATCAAAACCCTCCACAAGAAGAGAAAGTACTGTTGGAATTCTTTAGAATAACTAAGAGGGGGGTGAATTAGTTATCCAAGGTCCAAATGTACAAATAAAACTTTTCACAACTTAGTGAACCCATATCCATAAAACATTTTCATCATGCATGCATCCATTAGATTATGCAATCACTTAAACTTGTAGGTTACTATCAAATCAACTTTGTAAAAATGTAAACATGAAACATAATAGATTCAATAACACATATGACATAATTATTTAATGTGGAAACCCAATTTGGAAAAAAACACTAGTAACATGCTACTAATTCTCACTATTCTAAAGTGATGCCCTATGAAAGGTCGACCTTGTTAAAGGTTATAATGCACACTATTAAATGTGACTTGGTTAAAGGATTTTAATCACCCTACTATAAGTGAGCCTTGTTAGAGGACTTTTGATCATTCACTTGGAATGTCACTCGGTTAAAGGCTTTACAAATGACTATTAGGTCAACCTTAATACAAAAGATTTACCCTAGATTGGTATAATGATTAGAAAGTAACAGTAAGGCTTGATCTGATAACAACTTACAACTTCACTTTGTAGATTTCAGATCTCTATTTCAATCCTCCATTCTTCTTGGCTTTTACACACTTCAGCTCTGATACCTTATTCACCCTTCAAGCATCCATACCCTTAAGTCTTCTTACTTTGCATGCCAATTTCAAACTCTATAGTTTGGCCACTATGAAATAATACCCTAGACTCCTTGTATTTCTTAGGTTCTCGCACATGCCAAATTTTGCTTCTAACCAGCCATCTCTATCAATTGAGAATTAAGATATTTTGTCTTTCATCCTCCATTGTCCATTTTAGGGTTAGGCTAGATTAGGTACGATCAATGAATCTACCCATCTTTTCATTTTAGTCCCCTCTAGAAACTTCTCCTTCACTCTTCTTTGAATTCACCTCAAAATGGTTTTTTCTTGAATTCTGTGCCACCATCACATCAAGCTTATCTTCCACATGGTTCACACAATCCAAGAAATCAAACTTACTAGCTCAAATTCATTAAATTCTTGATCTTTCTCATAATTTTGACACTCAGCATTAACTTGCTTCTAATGCTTGACACATACTACGTTGCTAGGCATCCACTATCAAAATACTCAGCATGAACTAAAGTTTACTGGTGTTCGGCATCAACTAAACTTTACTCATCTTACACTGTGTCACTCAGCATATACTGATCTTTAACATTAATCAGCTCCAACTAATTTTCTTCTCAACTTGCACTAACCTTGCTCGGCACCTACTTTCCACTTGGTTAAGCTTGGTAGACTTAATTCTTCTTTATTATTCTTCTAGACTTAATCAATGTATCCAACCTTTGCAACCTTAAGTAGATAGTCAATGCATTTTAACATCACTATCATAGTTGATCCTTGTACTTTGTTTCCATATCATAACTCAACCTTTCCTCTATGTGCTATTATTACCTCATTTGATCAAATCCTCTCATCAATCAAACAAATGATAGTACTCAAATCATCTAAGCATTTTTCTTACCAGTAATTAGCAAGTTTGACATCAGTGACAAAATAATGATTAAAACACATCCATAATACTTGTATCAATCTATTTTCAACAATCTCCCTCTTTGCCATTGATGGAAAACCAAATTGACCAAACTTAACCAGTACAACCAACAAAATGCCAAAAAGAAAATAATTCCTTGTATTGAAATCTCTCACTCTATCAGTAATTTTCATCTTGTGAATAGGTTACAAAATTCTATTCTGATCAATAGACAACCAATCAATCAATTCATCCTTATGACTCTCTCTTACTAGGTATTCCATGTTTCTTTTTTATTTTCTTTCATCTCTCTCAGTAGTTAGGATTTCTCCCTCAACCGTATTTTCTCCCTCAACAAGATTTGTCCCTCATTAGGATTTCCCCCTCTTTGACTAAAATGCCAAAGACTTGTCATCTTAATATGTAGATATGAACATTTTTAATTTCTCCCTTGGTCACCTAGCTTGTGACTGATTTGTAACTCCAACTCTTTGATTACTTTAGGCAGCTCCTAAAGTAAGATCCAATGTATCAAGGTGTAACATATGTCAATCAACTTGTTTGATGTAGGGCACTCCTCATGCTTCTTAGATAGCCTTTGATAGGGGTATCATCCCTAGTTTACCTCTTAGATACTCATGAGCATCCTTATGTAATGCTTTTGTGAAAATATCAGCTATTTTCTCTTTTGTGTTAACATATTCCATCTTCACCTCTTTATCTTAAACTAATTCTCTCAAGTAATGATACTTGATTGCAATGTTCTTAGTCTTTGTATGCATCACAAGATTCTTTGATATATTTATAGGACATGTATTATAACAATAAAGTATCATAGGTTCTGTGATTTCTTCCTTCATACCTTTAAGTAGCTATGTGATCCATACAATGTTTGTACAATTTACTATAGTAGCAACATATTCAGCTTTAGCAATAGATTAACAAATGTAGTTTTGTTTCTTGCTAGTCCATGTAACCATCATGTTTCCTAAGAAAAATGCTCCTCCATTAGTGCTCTTTCTATCATCAATATTTCCAGCCCAATCATCATCAGTGTAAGCTCTCAATTCAAATTTCTCATTTTTCTTATAGTATAGACCATAGTCTTTTGTTCCTTTTAGATATCTCATTATTCTTTTTACTTCCATCAAATGATTCTCCATAGGATTAGAAGAGAATCTTACAACTATCCCAATTGATAATGCAATATTAGGTCTGTTGTGTACTACATATTGTAACTTGCCAATCATAGACCTGTGTAATGTTTGATTCACCTTAGATGAATCATCATTCTTTGACAATTTATGTCCTATCACCATAGGTGTGCTTATTGGCTTGGAATCCCCCAATCCAAAAGTTTTCAGTATCTCCTTTACGTATTTTGACTGAGTGATGTATATACCATACTTCATCTGATGTACTTGCAAACTCACAAAGAATGTGATCTCTTCAAACATATACATCTCAAATTATTTCTTCATTTCATTTGCAAAATCCTTACATAAAGTATCTTGACCTCTAAATATGATATCATCAACAAAAATTTAAGATATTAAAATACATTTTCCTTTCTTTGTCTTCAAGTATAGATTGTTGTTATCATCAATCCTCTCAAATCCAATCTTCACAAGATAATTATGAAGCCTTTCATACCATGCTCTTGGTGCTTTCTTCAAACCATATAAAGCTTTGTGTAGTCTACATACCATGTCTTTGTTGTTAGCATCAACGAATCCTTATAGTTGTTCTATATAAACCTCTTCCTCCAATATACCATTCAAAAATGTAGACTTAACATCCATTTGATAAACTTTGAAACCTTTGTATGCAAAGTAAGAAAACAAATTTCTTACTCCTTCCAATCTTGCAACAGGGGTGAATGTTTCTCCATAGTCTATCCCTTCTTCTTGCACATATCCTTTACAAACTAATCTTTCCTTGTTCCTTGTAACTTCACCATTTTCATCTAACTTTTTTTTGTACACCCACTTAGTACCAATCACAATTTTATCTTCTAGTCTAGGAACTAGAGTTTATGTTTTTCTCAATTTGTTCAATCTCTTCTTTTATGGCTTTACTCCAATCCACATCTTCTAACTATTTTAGGTTCTTGCATGTTGAGAAAACATGTATCATTTCTCAACTAGTTCCTTATCATTGGTCTAGCATCTTTATTTCTAGTAATTGTGTGGCAAGGTGATGTCTCTTGACATACTTAGATAATCTTGGTTCCACTCTATTTTCCTCATTTGGTCTCTCAACTTTTGAATCACTATGTACATCTCTATCAGGTATTTCAACATCTCTTTCATATACACTAATCTTAGAATCAAAATGTGTCTCAACTTTATTCTATAACTCAGCACCTGAGTGTAGCTTAGTTCCTAAATGCAACTCAACATTCATAGGATGTGACTTGGCAGTCACTGAAACTTGTTGCTAGTTTCCAACTTGATTTTTAACATCTTCATCAATAGGCATACCTTCATAAAAGTATACAAATGATTTGTATTCTTCTAGTTCCTTCATAGGTTTAGCCTCATGTACTTCTATATATTCATCAAATTTCACATTTTCACTTTCCACAACTTTGTTAGTGTTAGTATTTAAACACTTATTAGCTTTACTTCTTGTGGAATAACCAAGGAATATACCTTCTTCACTTTTTGCATCTAATTTACCATTCCTAAAATCTTTGAGAATATAACAATTGCTTCCAAATACCTTAAAATATTTTACTTTAGGTGAGTATCCATACCATAGTTCAAAAGGTGTTGAATGAGTACCTTTCTTGACTTGTACATGATTCAAGGTATAGACAGGTGTGCTTACAGCTTCTCTCCAGTATTTTAAAGCAACAATTTTCTCCATCATGAGTGTCCTAGCACAGTCCATTACAGATGCGTTCCTCCTTTCAAAAATTCCATTTTATGGAGGGGTCCTAGGAGCAGATGTTTGTCTTTTGATTCCTCTGTCATTACAAAACATATCAAACTCATTTGATGTAAATTCTCCTCCTCTATCAAATCTCAATTTAGACTTTTACCTATTTCTTTCTCAACTCTTGCTAAATACCACTTAAACATTTAGAGAGTATCATATTTCTATTTCAGAAACATAATTGTCATCATTGTAGAATAATCATCAACAAATAGCATAATGTACGTATCTCCTTTGTAGCTTTGCACATCAATTGGTCCACACAGGTCAGTATGAAAAATCTCTAATATTCCTTTAGAGGTATGAGTCTTATTCTTAAAACTTGACTTTGTCATTTTGCCTAATTGACATTGTTTGCAAATTATACTGTTAGGCTTCTTCATCTTATGCAAACCTCTTACTCTTCTCGTGATACTGATACTAACCAATTTATCAAAATTAACATGACAAAACCTCTTGTGCCATAGCCACATTTCATCAAATTCTTCAATTAAATAAGTAGCATCCTTTATATCAAGGTAGAATAGATTGCTTCTACTTTAATCACCTTTTCCAATTAGTTTTCCATCAGTATCATATATCTTAGCAATCTTGTTCTCAAATTCAACTTTACAACCTAAACTATTCAATTATGACACACTCAAAAAATTATAGTTAGTCCTTCAACATAGTAAGCATTATCACATTAAAAAAAATATATGAGTTTGATAGAACCTTTTCCTTCTATCTGACAAGGAGCATCATTACCAAACCTTTTACTATTTCCATCATAGTAATTCAAGGTAATGAACTTACTTTTATCTCTAGTCATGTAATGTGAACATCGACTGTCAATGATCCATCTATCATTCTTGTTCACACAAGACACTAGTGCAGTTGCCTAATCCTCATCAGATTCATCCTTCATTGCAGCATACACCACTTGATCATCATGATTATCAGATCCATCTTTTGTTTCTTCTTCAGCAATGTAGCAAGACTTATTTCCTTTGTCTTTGTAATCTTTGTTGTCTTCATCTCTTCTACTTTTTTACTTGTCTCCACCTTTGTAATTCTTCTTCTTTGGACATTTAGCAACAATATGACCAACCTCATTGCAATTGAAACACATGATAGGTAACTTACCTTTAAATTTTCCTTTACCTTTGTGAAATCTTCTTGCTAGTAGTGCTTCAAGTTGATTACATCTTCCTCATCTGTGTCATTGTCACTGCACACATATTTTACCTTTTTTCTTCTTCTTCTCATTAGGTTCCTTCAATGACACCTTGGCTTTGAAAGAAGATTCAAAATTGTTAGGTTTGTAATTATCAAAATTAGATAGCTCAAAAATAATGAGCCTACCTACCAAACCTTTAAGAGTCAGATCAGTCCCTAGTATACATCTCAGTTCTTGAATTGTAGAAAATTTAATAACATAAATAGACAGAAGTGTTCTCAAAACTTTGCTTAGTATAGTGTCATCATCTATCTTACCATGGGCTCCTCTTATTGCATTAACAACATCTTTTATCCTTGGGAAATATTAAGCAATATTCTCACCTTCTTGCATTCTCATATCATCAAACTTACCTCTAAGACTTTCATTAGAAAATTTGTGTCTCCTCCATAGATGGTGTGAAGAGCATCCCACATTTTCTTTGCATTGTCACAACCCTTGATATCATCAAATTTGGCATAGCTTAGGGCAAAGGCAATCTCCAACATTGCCTCTGCCCTAAGCTGAGAGTGGGGGTGAATCAGTTATCCAAGGTCTAGATGTACAAATAAAACTTTTCACATCTTAGTGAACCCATATCCATAAAAAAAATTCATCATGCATACATCCATTAGAGTATGCAATCACTTAAACTTGTAGGTTACTATCAAATCAACTTTGTATAAATGTAAACATGAAACATAATAGATTCAATAACACATTTGACACAATTATTTAACATGGAAACCCAATTTGGAAAAAAACACCAGTAACATGTTACTAATTCTCTCTTTTGAAGTGATGCCCTATGAAAGGCCAACCCTATTAAATGTTATAATGCACATTGTTAAATGTGACCAAGGTTAAAGGATTTCAGTCACCCTATTAGGAGTGAGCCTTGTTAAAAGACTTTTGATCATTCACTTGGAATGTCACCCGATTAAAGGATTTACAAATGGCTGTTAAGTCAACCTTAATCCAAAGGATTTACCCTAGACTGGTATAATAATGAGAAAGTTATAGTAAGACTTGATCTAATAACAACTTATAACTTCACTTTGCAAATTTTAGATCTCTATTTCAATCCTCCATTTTGCTTGGCTTTCATACACTTCAGCTCTGATAGCTTGTTCACCCTTCAAGCATCCATACCCTTAAGTCTTCTTACTTTGCATGCCAATTGAAAACTCTATAATTTGTCCACTAGGAAACAATACCCTACACTCCTTGTATTTTTTAGGTTCTCACACATGTCAACTTTTCCTTCTGACCAGCCATCTCTATAAATAGAGAATAAGATCTTTTTTTGTTCATCTTCCATCGTCCATTTTAGGGTTAGGTTAGATTAGGTAGGATTCAATGAATCTACCCATCTTTTCATTTTAGTCCCTTCTATAAACTTCTTCACTATTCTTTAAATTCACCTCAAAATGGATTATCTTGAATTCTATGCCATGAGCTCATCAAGCTTATCCTCCACTTGGTTCACACAATCCAAGAAATCAAACTTGTCAACTTAGATTCATTGAATTCTTGACCTTTCTCATTACACTGGCAATCCACATTAACTTGCTTCTAATGCTTGACATATACTACATTGTTCGACATCTACAATTAAAATACTCGGCATGAACTAAATTTTACTAGTGCTCGGTATCAACTAAACTTTACTTGGCTTACACTGTGTCACTTGGCATATACTAATCTTTAACTTTACTCAGCTCCAACTAATTTTCTACTCGGCTTGCATTAATCTTTCTTAGCACCTACTGTCCACTTGGTTAAGCTTGGTAGACTTAATTTTTCTTTCTTGTTCTTCTAGACTTAATTAGTGTATCCAACCTTTGCAACCATCAATGCATTATAACATCACTATCTTAGTTGATCCTTGTACACCTTTTCCATATCATAACTCAACCTTTCCTCTAGGTTCTATTGTTAGCTAATTTGATCAAATAATCTTCATCAATCAAATAAATGATAGTACTCAAATCATCTAAGCAATTGTCTTACCAGCAAGTACTAGGTTTAACATTAGTGAGAAAATAATGATTAAAGCATGGTTATCATAGTTGTATCAATCTATTTTCAACAAAAACTTCCACGACCTCCACCGATTGAAAGACCTCCTCCTGAGACCCAAGACAATATAATGAATGAAATAGAAGGAGGGAAAAATGAATTAGAAGCAATCATTGATAGGTTAAAATCTTGCAGGAAAACTAATCCTATGAGAGCACAATTGGCATCCTCCCTTGAGTCCATTGTAAGCCATGTAGCTTTTGTTAGTGATCATTTGGATATTTGGTGTGTTAAGAGAGAAGAACAAAGAAGATATTATGTAAATAAATTATCCTATAAAGATGTAAGAAAAAAGGGCATAGCGAAAAGTATCATATGTGCATTGTTTAAAAATCTTGGAGAACAAGACATTGTTTAAACATACAACTAAAAGGTTCCCCATCCATTGGTGCATACATGATGTTATTAGAAATAACTTTAGGGATAGATGGTGGATGGTTTTTGATGCTCCTCCCTGCAATAATCACAAGGTTCCAATTTATTTCTTAAAGAAATTTTATTGTGAATTTGTCCTTGGGGAGATCCCTAATTATTTTGATATGTTAGATTCTCAAGGTAGAGCTGGGGGTCATCATTTGAGAGGTCAGGGGCACATCATGGCCCTAATGTAGTTAGGGCACTTTTTTTCAAGCCACAAGGTGAGCATGTCATTATTCCTTCAGTTATGAAGGAACATGTAGAGATAAATACTCTAGGAACTATCAATGCTTTAACACAAACCCTTATTCATTGCACCAGTCCGTTAGTTGAGGAGGAGTCTTCTTTGCATTATGGTCACATGTGCACATCATGTAGATCCTTATGCACATTTTACAGTCATGTCAAAAACACTATGGATGATGGGCTAGTCACTGATGAGTTCTTGATTAATTCATTTGGCATTAACACACAGGTAAATTACAATTATAATAAACTAATTTTATCACATTTCGTATGTATTTCATATGTACAATGAATTACTAATTAATTAGCATGTCTTGACATTATTCTAAATTTAGGGTAAGAGTGTTGATGGCCCTAGTACTGATTTCCCAACCCCATTTACACCTCGTTGACGAGTCGAGAGGTATGTATCGATTTAATCATTTAAATTAATACATATATTTATTAAATAATAATATGAAAGATTGACAATACAAAAAAAATTATCCATGTGCATTAGTTCTCTATTAGACCATTGACATTCACAAGGTACTCTAAGCCTAGGCATGATATGAGCTTCGTAGAGGTACATTTTTTTCATGTTCATTTAATTCATTTGATTATATTATATTATATAAAAAATATGTAAATTTTATTATATGATTTGTAGTTGTTGATGTCCGAGAGTTCTCCTCATCTTTGCTAGTCCATCGATCATGGAGTTGCTACCATGATGGCTAGTTTAGAGCCATTGATCGAGGTATGAAAGAGTTTTCATAGTTTTAGTTGTTATTTATAATAGTTAGTATTGAAATTTCAAATGGTATTTATAATTATGATCGATTTATTATATTGATTGAATTTTTGTAGGGCCTTGTTACTCTCGATCGTCCACGAACCTTTGAGGTGGATATACCCCTGCTAGTGTCGTCTTTGCGACCTTACTATAAATATATTCTCTCTCCAGCTGAGGAAAGCTCTATCTATAAGGGGGAATTCAATGGTAGTAAGAAAATAATTAATTTTGTGTGTACATATATTTGATTTCAATGTATAATAATTATTGATTCATATATACTTTGTTTGTATCAGCTCTATTTAGGGAGAAGCCTAAACAAGAGGACAAGCAAGTGTATGAGGAAGACCCCATCATCTCCCTCCATGCAACAACTGAAGACCTCTAGGGATTTGTTTCCTTCACCTTATGGGAAGGAGAAGATGTAGGGATCGACACATATGTATAGACATTAGTGGACATATATCTTGGATTTTATGTTAGTAGACATATTCGACATACATTTAATGTATATATGACATTTTATATTTGTTGTATGACATGCATTTGATGCATGACATTTTTAGACTTATGACATTATTGGTTATCATAATATATTATATGTTTGTTCATGTATGACATTATTGATTATCATCATATATTGTATGTTTGTTCATGTATGACATTATTGGTTATCATAATATATTATATGTGTGTTCATGTATGACATTATTGGTTATCATAATATATTATATTTTTGTTCATGTATGAAATTATTGGTTATCATAATATATATGTGTTATTTTTCTTGTTTACGTTTTAAGTATTTCATATATTTCATTTTAATGAAATGTGTATCCAAAATAAGGGTAGCAAACATAATAATAAGCTTTTTGACATGTGAATAAGGCTATGTTATTAACTTGTATTTAAATTGTACAAGTTATGAGTACTTTTGATTATGAGTAACTTATTTGGAGTTTTTGTAGGGATGAGAACAGCGAAACTTGAATTCTTATTACAGTTATACAATTAACATTGAAGTTTGACTCTTGAGTTGGTTGCATTATGTAAAAGTCTAAGCTTGAATCTTATTATCATCATAAATATTTGAAGATTTTATATATGCTTTATCTTCAAAACATGAGAAAACTTGAAATAAAGTTTTTAATTTATTCATGCAATTTGATATCAATATTGCTTGCTTATCCATCTCTTCGAGAGCTTCATTCATGAAAACACATTATATATGTTGTTCTTATGATTCCTATAGCTATAGGTGTTGCATGTTTTCTTTGATATCTTTTGTCTATCATTATCCTAGTGTAGGGAACCTAACAACCCTTGTTTTGGCTTTGTTTGTGTTGTTGCTTTGAGGCTTGTTCTAACTCTAGCCAAGTCAGGATGGTGCGTTGGTGTGCTTAGCTCAAGTTAGTTTGACTAAGCCTTGTTTAGGTATGTGCAAGCTAATAAACACTAGGGGGGACACTAGGTGGTCAAAGTGGGTCAAAGTCCATACATTGATGTTGTGGAGGAGGACCCTTCAAACCTTGCTGCTCATGAGGGGGGAAAACTGAAAAATTGTGCAGGGACAAATGTTTCCAAGTGGCCTTTTGGCAGTGGTCCACCTATTTTCATGTCAAGTCCTCAATAAACTAATCTTGTACACAAAATATATGGTTTCCTATTTTCATGGCAAGTGCTCAATTAACTAATCCTATACACAAAATTAATGTTGAATCTAGGGCTTCGTGCATGGATAAATAATCACGATGATGGGCTTCTTATCAATAGTAATATTAAAAAGGAAATTGAAATGCAACACTATCTATGAAACACTTTAGAAGAAGCGTTATCAATCAGACAACCTAGAATAATGTCAAACACAATCTCTATGAGAGGGGCCAAAAATAAAACTACATTAAACATTGAAGTTTTACCTTGGATTATGTTAGTTCATGTTGGAAACTTTGTACTAGCCAACACTACAAGTTTCAGCATCATCCGAGATGGGGCTGTAAAATTAAAATGGAATCTAATCTCCAAAAAAAAAAAGGTTATTATAGGTATCGAAAACATGATCCTATAGCGCTCAGAATTGCATCCATACCTCACACTCACACGAGCTCTGAGATATGCCCTATCAAATATTGATACCCTATGGAATTTAGTGACTCTTAGGGTTAATTTCATTCAGCATGCCCGAGAACATTCAATTTTTCAATGGGATAGGACAAGCTTGGGACTAGATTTTACCTAGCCACTTAGAGCTAATGAAATAGATAGTTTGATCCCATGATGAATGGTTAGAGAGATTCACCAGTTGGTAACTTTGTATTGGCCAACACTACAAGTTTTAGCATCACCCAAGATGGGGTCGTAAAATCAAAATGTAATCCAATCTCCTAAAAGAGAGAGGGGTTATTGTAAGTATCAGCAACATGATCTTGTAGCACCTAGAATTGTATCCATACCTCACACGAGCTCCGAGATATGCCCCATCAAAGATCATTGTCCTATGGCATTTAGTGACTCTCAGGGTCAATTTCATTTGGCATGTTCGAGAATGTTCAAGCAATCAATAGGATGGAATGAGCTTGGGACTAGGATATACCTGGCCACCCAGACCTAACAAAATAGATAGTTTGATCCCACAATGAATGGTTAGAGAGATTCACCAGTTGGTGACTTTGTATTAGTTAACACTACAAGTTTCAACATCACCCAAGATGGGGCCACAAAATCAAAATGGAATCCAATCTCCAAAAAGAGAGAGAGGTTATTGTAGTTGTTAGAAACATGAGCTTGTAGCACCCAAAATTGCATCCATACTTTGCATGAGCTTTGAGATATGTCTCATCAAAGATCACTCCCCTATGGAATTTAGTGACTCTTAGGGTCAATTCCTTTTAGAGTCCCTCAGAACATTCAAGTGGTCAATGAGATAAGATGAGCTTGGGACTAGGGTTTACCTGGCCACCCAAAGCTAACAAAATATATGGTTTGATCCCATGGTGAATGGTTAGAGAGATTCACCAGTTGGCAACTTTGTACTAGCCGATACTACAAGTTTCAGTATCACCTAAGATAGGGTTGTAAAATAAAAATGGAATACAATCTCAAAAAAGAGAGAGAGGTTATTGTAGGTGTTACCAACATGATCTTGTAGCACCTAGAATTACATCCATACCTCACACAAGCTTTGAGATATCCTCTATCAAATATTGTTTCCCTATGGTATTTAATGACTCTTAGGGTCAATTCGGTTCGACGTGCCCAAAAATGTTTGAGCAATCAATCAGATAGGATGAGCTTGGGAAAAAGGTTTATCTAGCCACTCATAGCTAATAGAGTAGATAGTTCAATCCCACAATGAATGGTGAGAGAGATTCACCAGTTGGCGGCTTTGTACTGGCCAACACTACAAGTTTCAACATCACTTGAGATGGGACTGCAAAATAAAAATAGAATCGAATATCCAAAAAGAGAGTGAGGTTATTATAGGTATTGGAAAAAAAATCCTATAGCACCTAGGATTACATCTATACCTTGCATGAGATCCAAGATATGCCCCATCAACGATCGTTTCCCTATGGCATTTAATGACTCTTAGGGTCAATTTGGTTTGATGTGATCAAGAATGTTCAATTGATAAATGGTATGGGATAGGCTTGGAACTAAGGTTTACCCAACTACCTAGAGCTAATGGATTACAAAGTTCAATCCCACAATGAATGATTAAAGAGATTCACCAGTTGGCAACTTTTTACTGACTAACACTACTAGTTTCAATATCACCCGAGATGGGGCCGCAAAATCAAAATAGAATCCAATCTCCAAAAAGAAAGAGAGGTTACTGTAGGTTTCAAAAACATGATCCTATAGCACCTAGGATCACATCCATACCTTGCACGAGCTTTGAGATATGCCCCTTCAAAGATTGTTACCCTATGGCATTTAATGACTCTTAGGGTCAATTTGGTTCGAGGTGCCCGAGAATGTTCAAGTATCAATAGGATGGGATGATCTTTGGACTAGGGTTTAGCCAACCACTTAGAGCTAACAGAGTAGATAGTTTGATCCCACAACAATTGATGAGAGAGATATGAGCAAGATATATATGCCTAGGCCACTTTGTCCAAGATATGAACAAAAGTTGCTAATTAAGAAAACTTGGGTCTTTTTGAGTTTTTGGTCAAGATAGCCTAGGATTTGGTGGTTTTAGTTTTGTTTTAAATAATTTGGAACCTTTTCCAAGTCCTAGAAGTGAAATCTAGTGAACTTTGCAAAAGTTGTATTTTTTGTACAAAATTGTAAAAGTTGTAAAAGTTGCTCAAAAATTGCCAACATGAAAATGGTTATAGCTTGAGTTTCCTTGGTCAAGACACCATGGCTCTTGGGAATAAAGAAATAAACTTTGTAAATAGTGTATATATTGATTTTGGGGTTTGTGCAATTTAGGAAGCTACTTTTTCAAGTGATCCCTAGTCAAGCAATGTAAGCTTGGCAAGGTGCAATGAAAGCTTGAATTGGATTTTTAAGAGGAATAGTGGATTGGAAAAAGCTAATATTGATTAGAAAATGAAGGATTAGAGTATTAAGGGTTCATAAGTCATAGGAGGAGGTTGGAAGTGGAGTTTAAAACCTTTGGGGAAGGATTCAATATCATTGCCTTTGAAACCCTTAAAATGAGGGTTTTCTGAAGTCATATTGTATGGTCATCACAAGAGCCCAAGACCTAAAAATCTTCAAGTCTAGACCAATAAGAAGTAAATTCATGAAGACACCAAGTGGCCTTGTTAAGTATTTTTTTGAGTTATTGCATATCCCTTATTTCTAGGAGGGCTAATAGGATCTCTTAGGGCTACAAGGGAAAACTAGTCAATTTGGAGATGTATGAGTCTGAAACTTAAAGAAATGATGCAAAATATTGAGAAAAGTGTCAAGAATCTTAAAATTATGGTTCAAACTTGATTTTGACCTTTTAGTTGCACTTAGTGAAGTTTTGGCATTCTAGGCCAAATAGTGCATAGTTGGTGAACTAAAGGGAGAAGATGGAAACCTGAATTATTGGGTGAGTTTCTTAGTGAAAGGGGATTGGGAAGGATTCCTCTAGGTTGGGGTTTGGAATAGAAACCCTAAGTGGGCTAGGGATAGCCTTGGAAGAGAAAGAAATATCTAAAGTGAAGAAGCTCTCCATCAATTGCCCAAGCCTAACAACATTTTACCTTAGGATTCCATGTTTTTGTAATTATATTCAATCTAATGAACCAATTGGATCTACACTACATTTTAATGTCTCAAATATTTCCTCATGGTCTCACTCACAAAACTTCCAAAGAGTCTTATTATGTGGTTTTCCAACATATTTTATCAAGTGGACATTTGATGTGACAATAAGGTTCAGATAATGAAGAATCTTCCTCTTTGTTTGTTAATCCTTGAATAACCAAAAGTTAGGGTTATTCATAGAATATTGTCTAATCCATGAGTCAGTTACAACCACCACACCTTTATAGTACTCTAAACCTTCACCATCTATAACTGAGTAATCTAGTTTTTGAATGAACCAACTGGATTTGCACTACATTTTGATGTCTCAAATATTGCCTCGTGGTCTGACTCACAAACCTTCCAAAGAGTCTTATTATGTGGTTTTCCAACATATTTTATCGAGTGTACATTTGATGTGACAATAAGGTTCGGATAATGAAGAATCTTCCTCTTTGTTTGTCAATCTTTGAATAACCAAAAGTTAGGGTTATTCATAGAATATTGTCTAAGCCATGTGTCAGTTACAACCACCACACCTTTATAGTACTCTAAACCTTCACCATTTATAATAATTTGTCACTTCTTCATTGTCTTCAAGTGCAATAACAACAAAAACATGGCCTATAGTGATAAATGTACAAAATGCTATCATTAATTCAGCAAATACTTAGGTAAAAGTTATAAAGTTACATATTAAATTTACAAAAATATATATATTACCAGGTTGTACTAGATTAGACAAGTGATCAAAGTCAATGGATGAATCCATCTCTACCATTTCCAATGCTTGTGGGGAACAATAGGTGTCAATTAGGTCCAAAACCCGTATCTCCCATTTGTCCACCCATTTAGTCGACTCACACTCATTCCAATTTTCCTCTGCACATGATGGACAATAGCATACCATTTTTCATGTGTGGACACTCTATAAACCTTCATATGAGCTTCTAAAAGAGTGCAACTCACTTGATCATGTTAGTGTGCAACAATCCTCATATGGTGTAATATTAGTATTATCTATGAACCAAATGAATCATAGACTCACCTTCCTTACCTGGACCCATTGTAGTGTTACACTATTGGATGATGGATTTTGCATTTGTTAATGTTGCTCCATCTTTGTACTTTAGTTCTTCATGAGCTAAGGCTCTTTTGATGCATGCGCCTACACCATCATGCTCTCCCTTTCCATGACCAACCTCTGTGAAATTTCACATATATTGAATTCTAGACAACATGTGCATCTTGCTTAACCAATAGAACACTCGTGTATTCTTGAATTGAGATATGCAATTGTCTGACCAAATAATGTGTTGGTGATATAGTATGCCCCTATTAACCAAATCTCCATAAAATAGTTGAAAAAAACCATGTACAAACTTTGTAGACTGTGATCAATCATTGTTGATGTAAAAATAATACTCCCTCAATATCTTCTTGTCATCCTTTGTACTTGTAAGTGAATGCGTGAATGTTATGTGAACAAAAATGGAAACCTGTTGATAAGTATAATACTTTTCTTGCACCTCTCTTTGTGGTTGTAATGTGTAGTTCTCTGCAAATTCTACAACTAAAACAATAGTATCCACTAAAAATGTATCGTTGCACAACTTAAATTGCAAATCGAGCCATCAAGCTCTATGTGTATGTCTTGCATACTCGTAAGTAATCTTTTCACAAAAAAATTTCATGAACTCATACATTAGAATCTTTTCAATGACTAAATCACATATTTTACTCTATTTTCCATCTTTTAGAGCATATGTCATTGTCTTATATTTTTCATAATCTATTATTTTATCTCCAATTGCATGTGTACTATCCATATGTTCACAAGTTAATGAAAGATGCAAAGAACCACAAAATAAGCATGTACCATCCAAGCATGACATCTTGTAAAAAAATTGACCATCTCCTATTTCACATAAAATGTTGGATATGAATTCCTTTGAAGATCTAGGTGGTTCATTCATGTCACAATCTTACAAAGCTAACTTAGAATGCAAAAATATGCATATATGCCTAATAACATCAAAATGGTTAGAAAATTTAATATGTATCCTACAAAAAAAAATTATGTGTGTGTGATTTATCTTCACATAAAAAGGTTTACCTATCTCAAAAAATCTTTGACTTATTCAAATTTGAGGATGCATACCAATAAAATTTTCAAAAAATGGTATTAGAGTTGAGTCCAAAAAATGTTTTGCATGTGGATTGCAATTTCGGCTACCAATCCTCCTTCCTACAAAATCTCTTTGATTAGGGGAAACATGCGTGTTATTTGTCCAAAAATATTCAATCAATGATTTCAAAGCTTCACTAATTTCTTATCCTTCCATGGTAGTCTACTGCTAAATGTCCAAAACTTTTTTTTTGTTGGATCTTCCAATCTCTCATGCCTTACCATGGCTCTCCTTAGATTACCTCTCTCGATTTTCAATGTTTTGCTTGTCTTTCTCATGAGTCGAGCTTTCTTCATTTGGGTACTTACTATTGTCGATGTAAGTACACGTCTTGTGATATTACTATCTTTAGTGCATGATTTAGAACCCACTTTATCATATGCACTCATTAGATTTTTTTAAATGCTTTTTTCATTTGAATCATCCATCGTTCTTAGCCCAAGAATCTTCATGATGGGTCTAAATTTTCAAATTCCTTATCATTTCAACAAATAATTGCCATTGACTTATAACATTTAATTCTTCAAAGAATAATCTCCACATATGATTAATTTTTCTTTGACAAGTACACGTGTTAATCTTTTCAAGCATTGATTTCAAAATATTAGTATCAATATCAATCAAATATTTTGGTCTTCTAAAATGAATTCTAGAAGGTGTTATAATCTCTTCCATTCCCTCAACATTTTGAACATCAACATAAGGTTGAGTGTTTTGTGTAACTTGAATTGAAGATGATGTGTCTTGGCAATAAGATGCAAAAGATGGAATATCACCTATTTGATATGTTAATGTTGTGCCTTCAACATGACATGGAGCGTGTAAATTATCGGATGTAGAAATTAGTGTCTCTTCAACATGAGATGATGATATGACTCCAACATTGGAAGATAGTGTACTTTCATAATTAAATTGTCTTCTTGAGTGTAAGAGTCTCATTCATTCTCTTTGTCTTTCCAATTCTTCCTCTTTATTTGTTTGTATTGGTGCTCTGTGTTCCTCTTCGAAAGACAATTCTTCATTATTGCATTGCAATTTCCTTTGTTCACATAGTAGTTTAATTTTACCTCTTTCAATTGCTAAATCTATCTCCCTCTCTTCTATTGTTTGAGTTTTTTGTTTCTTGCTTGGCATGATGATGATTTCTATATGTCAAATTATTCAAACATCTAAATTACTTACAATTTTGTAAATAACAAATCATTCAAATACATATAAAAATTATAGTTATTTCACTGAATACACAATATATATTAAACAACTTGTCAAATTTTTAACTATTTCCAAATAACAATTCATTCAAACATACAAATTTCAACGAATTCACTATTTATTAAATAAGTTGTTAAATTATAATAAAATTTGTCTCTATAGTAACAAATAATATTTAAAAATGACTGCACTAACCTTTTTTATAGAAAGAATGTTCAAAAAGCCTTCAAATAATGTATCCAATGATTGAATTTGGTGTTTGCTAGGTTCCAATAGCATGAAAGAATGTTCAAAAAGCCTTTCAATAGTGTATCCAACTCTCCCATCCCCAACTCTTTCTCACCCCCTATCCCACCCTCTCCCATCCCCTAGTCTCTCTATTTCTCCCTCTATCTCTCTTTATCCCACCCTCTCCCATCTCCTACTCTCTCTATCTCTATCTCTCTCCCTCTCCCTCTCTCTCTATCCCACTCTCTTTCTCTCTCTCTGTCTCTCTCTATCCCACCCTCTCCCATCCCCTACTCTCTCTCTCCCCTATCCCACCCTCTGTCATCCCATACTCTCTCTATCTCTATCTCTCCCTCCCTCTTTATCTCTCTATATCCCACCCTCTCTGATCCCCTACTCTCTCTCTCCCCCTATCCCACCCTCTCTCTCTCTCTCTCTCTCTCTCTCTCTCTCTCTCTCTCCCCGCACCCTCTCCCATCCCCTAATCTCTCTCTCCCCCTTCCACCCCCACTCTCTCTCTCCCCCCATCCCACCATCTCCCATGTCTCTCTATCTCTTTCTCTTTTCTCTCTCCCTCTCTCTCTTTCCCTCTCCCATCCCTTGCTCTCTCTCTCTACCTCCCTCCGTCTCTCACCCTTTCCCATCCCCTACTCTCTCTCTCTCTCTCTCTCTCTCTCTCTCTCTCTCTCTCTCTCTCTCTCACCCTCCCCACTCTCCCATTCTCTCTCTCTCTCTCTCTCTCTCTCTCTCTCTCTCTCTCTCTCTCTCTCTACATATATATATATATATATAATTTTTTTTATTTTTATTTTTTTTCATTTATCTATCTTCATCTTCATCTCCATATTTCTCTAGCTAAATCTCTCTCCCACTCCTCTCTTTTACTATATATTTCTCACACACATCTCTCTCTCTCTCCCCCTATCACACCCTCTCCCATCCCCTACTCTTCCTCTTTCTCACTCTCTCCTTCTCCCATCCCGTACACACACTCTCTATCTCCATTTCTCTCTCCCTATCTCCCTATCCCACCCTCTCCCATCTCCTACTCTCTCTCCATCCTCTACTCTCTCTCACTCTCTACATTCCTTCCCTCTCCTTCCCTCTCTATTGAAATTCACTCTTTAAAAGTTCATGCACACTATAGCGTGTATGCACTATGTAAGCCTAAATTAAAAAATGCTTTGAATAGTGCATAAGGGCATGCACACACTATTTAAATATTTAGATTCTATCAAACCTAAAGCTTAGATTTTCCTTGGGAATCCAACCCAATGGTTTGGAGTCTCTAAATTGAATTGAGACATGTTTTGAAGCAAGCATACAAAAAATGATTGATTTTTTTGGTGTACTCTCCTTCAATTTTTCTCATGCTTGAGCATCAATAAAAAAAGGTTACATGATATTGTAGAACTCTGTGTTAGCATTTTGAATTTGAACTATTTCAAGCCTTTCAACTATAATTTATATTGAATGTATGTCCATTTTCTCTCAAAAAAAAATGTACTAATCAAGGTGTAGATTTTAGCTTGTTCATCGAATTTCAAAAAAACTTAGTTTTTTAGAAACTAGACTCAATTCTACACACTTTGGAAAAAATAAGTTTTGATTTTAGATTAGTTTTCAATCATTTCTAGGGGGGAGCACACAGATATTTCATGATTTTGGGATTTTTCCAATTACAAAAGTCATAAAAAAAAAAATTGCACATCATAAAATTATCTAAAAAATCTAGCATAAACTACACAATGTTTGGTAACTTTTGACCAAGGTGATTAAATAATTTCAAAGAAAAGTTAAAATTTTAGGGGGGCCACACTTTGCATTATGTTATGTTTTTTATAAAAAAATAGTACCACTTTCTGTGCCCCTCTTTTTTGTGGACCTAAAACTAAACCATTCTAAAGAAAAAATAGTAGTTTAGAAACTAGATTCAAAAGACTACTACTTTTGTTTTTTTCATATCTTAAAATTTTGAGTGTAACTATCTTCAAATTCTTGTCAAAGTTCAAATATTTTTGATTTCAGGAAAAAAAAAAAAAAAAAAAAGGAAAAAAAGTGACCACTTATACCCCCCTTTTGGCACCACAACTTGGTGCACTTACCCATTTACTTAATGTTGTTATAGACTCCTAATAGGGTCCATCCTCTAACAAAGAATTTTCATATTAGTACATAATCGTGTGGGTACCATCCCCACCAGGGTTTTTCCTTTCATCAAGGGTTTCCCTAGTTAACATATCTAGTGTTAAATATGCATGAGTATATTGTTGTGGTTTCTGATTACATTGCTCATATGGTTAAAGTTTATTAGGGTTGATTATTGTAATCATAGTTGGATAAATAATTCACCCCCTCCCCCTCTTAGTTGTATTGGTGGACTATATATTCTAACACATCATAGTTACAACTTAAAGGAAACCCATTAGAACAATAAACAAATTCAAGAAAATTAAAAAATAGAGACTAGTGTGCTTTAGTGAGGGTTGGATCCTTGCCTAGGTCCAATAAAACCCAATGACACATGTGTCCATTGCACACATGTTGACTATTCAAGTTGTGGATTCATACATTCAAAAAATAATTTAAAAATTAGACATAAACAAAAAGTTGTTGATAATTGACAATGAAAACAAAAAATATGTCTGCAAATACAAATGAGATGACAAGGATATGAGACTATTCAACATGATTTACTTGAAAGGAGGATTAGGAAACATAATAGTGTTGTTGAATAACTAGAGTGTAATCATACTCAAAGTGTAACGGAGACTAGTGTCCAAATTGAACATGTTTTGCAAGTCAAAAATAGTTTGACACACTAAAGCCAAGCAACTTCTAAGCCCCAAGTTGTCAAATAACTAAGGAGTAAGAAGGAAATAACCCAAAATGTAGGATTTTAGTGAGGAGTTTAATGCATTGAATGGAGAAATGCTCAATATTTACACATAATGATATGGAAGTATGAGGAGAGGACACAAAGTTAATGCCACTACAAGGAAGAATGGAGGGTGACAACATGTGATAATTGTTTATAACTTGGAATGAAGGATAACAAAGTTGTTGGGTGCCAAGAGGACTAAAAGGAAAACTTCATACAATGTATCATAGGCTTGTACATGCATTACTTAGCATGCCAAAATGATAAATATTTGGTGCCTTAGACAAGTCATCAATTTCTATGTGGTATCTTGTAGTAAAATATTTTTAAAAAAGAATATTTTAGTTTGATAGGTGGTCCATCTAGGTGATAGAAAAAATAAATTGGTTGAGACATCCATATGGATATCTAAAGTTAGGTGTGCACATATCAATCCCCCTCCCTTAAGGCTTTTTCTTAAACAAAAATCATTATTCCTCCACAAAGATCTTATTATTTATTTTACCATAAAAAAATTATTAGAGTAAATTATGGGATTGAAAATAAATTATCATAAGTGATTCTTCTTTGAAAAATTCTCTTAAAATTTATGTAAGAGTTGAGGAAAAAATAACTCTACAGCTCCTACGAATTATCTACATGCAAACTTGTCATAGAAAGAGAGAAGCAAAAACTTATGGAGACCAAAATTCTAATATCCACGAAAGAGGAGAAAAATTGATATATAAAATAAATAATGCAATATAATTATTAGAAGTACAAGAGAGATCAAACCTAATATAGGTGATCAAAACACTAAAATGAAACCTAGGTTGCATAATAATTAATAAAATAATTAATTATTATATGCCTAAAGTTTAACTAAAGCAATAAAAAGAGGTAATAAAGAGCTTAATAATTAAAACAACAATTCAATTAATAATAAAAATAAAACCTTATTACTCTAATGTTCCCCTAATGAAAAACTTAGGTAGTAGCTAAAAACCTAGAAACAACTATTGAAATAAAATGGGTCCTAGTGGCAAAGTGTTGAAACTACAATTGAAACAATTGTTGTATTGTCATTGTTGTCAAATCTACTGATGGGACATTTTGTTATTTGATCTAAATTTCATATCTATTTGATTAATGAAGAGGATTTGAGAGATTGCACATAATAAAAGAACCTAGAGGAAAGGTTGAGTTATGAAAAGGAAGCTACAATGGACATTTGATTAGTTAGACTTTGACCAAATAAAGTGATTGTTTAAATCGTGTTGATGTTCAAGTATTTATAGTACAAGTCAAGATATATCACTTATTAAAGTTTTGCCAACCAAGAGAGTAAAAGATCAACAAATTTTGAAGTTTATGTCGAGTGATGCTAGTGTCAATTGAGACACAGTAAGTGTCAACCAAATTCAGTGTTAACCGAGCATCAGTATTGATGCCAAGCTATAAGTTCTACAATGATAGAGCAATTCAATGATGACCGAGTGCCAAAACTTAGTGATGGTTGAGTGATAGTATTTTGAATGCGTATGAGAAATCATGATTTCCAACTGACTCTGTTAATTTCTTGGGATATTGAAAGTGTGTTGAAGATAATATTGATGAGTTAGATCATTTAATTCAATGAGAGGATTAGTTAAGTTACCTAATGAATGAATTTGATGAGAAGTTTCAAGAAAAGAGGAAGATGGATAGATATAATGAATCTATTACATCATATTGTAAAACCTAAGATTTGCAATTATCATAGAAAATGGAAAAAGGGTCAGAATTACCTATTTAAGGAGGTGTTGAGCCAAACTTTGAAGGGAAAGCACATGAAGGGGGTGATATAAGCATGAAGTGTGAGATGCAAAGAGATAAAGCAGAGAATCTGTGTGTGTTTCTAGTAAGAGGGAACAAATTTGTTGGGTTTGATAACCAAATCTAAGCAAAAGGCTTAAGTTTGTTTTGAAGAAAAGGGTGATTGCTTGAAAGGTTACCAAGCAAAGACATAGGTGACAAGGAAAGCTTATCAGAGAATTAGTGCATGAACTGAACAAAGATCCAAAACTAAAAATTGAGTTGTAATCATACAAATCAAACCCTACTATTTTCTTTCTAATAATTGTAAATAGTTTGTATTGAAATCCTTTTAATCAAAGGTTGACCTAATAGTCATTGAAGGACTTAACAGTTTATATAAATCTTGTAGCAGGGTGACATTCTAGATGGAACGATCAAAGTCCTCTGACAAGGCCACTCCTAACAAGGTGATTAAATCATCTAACTAGGTCACATTTGACAGTGTATGTTGTAACCTTTAATAGGGTGAGTGAAAAAGTGGTGACATGTTGTTGGTGGTTTTTCCTAAACTGGGTTTCCACATTAAATCCTAGAGTTAAACTTGTGTTGAATGTTTTATGGGGTTTTACATTTACATTTTTTACATTCAAAAAATTTTGTTATATTAGGATAGTGAACTACTGGTAATTTTTTTTATCATTATATAGTACAGACCAAGTTACAATAGGTTAAGCAGAAAAGATAATGTTTGATTGTTCAAATGGTACTTATGGACCTTGAGTAACTAATTCAACCCCCCTCCCCACCCTCTTAGTTATCCTATGCATTCTAACAATTGGTATCAGAGCTCAATGCTTATAAAGAGAAGTTTGAAGGTACTTAAAGCTAAATATCATGACTCACAAAAGGGAGGTACCAAAGCTGAACAAGGAAAAATTTCCTACATGGAAAACATTGATGAGGCTACATATATCTAGAATCAATGATGCTGCAATAATATTTGTGGACAATGAATACGTGAAGATAACAACTGTTCCTCAGACTATCCAATAGCTAAAAGAAAAGCAAGAACACAATTAGGCAATGTTGGAGATTACTTCATCCCTAGTCTATTTTGAGTTTGATTATATAAAAGAATGTGATAATGCAAAATAAATGTGGAATAAACTAAAGACCATATATGGAGGAGATGAAAATGTCCTAAGAGCCAAATTAGAGAGCCTACGAGGTAAATTTGATGAAATAAGACTGATGGAAGGTGAGAACATAGTACAATATTGTACAAGAATCAAGGAAGTTGTCACTGCTATTCAAGGAGGAAATGCAACGATTGAAGATGAAACGATGATAAGAAAGGTATTGAGAACTCTACTTCCTATATATGCCATTAAAGTTTTTGCAATACAAGAGCTGAGATGCACTCTAGGTAACAAATTGACTTTGGAAGGTGTAATTGGTAGACTTACTACTATTGAGATGTCTAACTTTGATAACTACACACCTGCTATTATCGAATCTTCTTTTAAGTCACAATTGGTTCTTAGAAAAAGAAAAGGCAAACATGTGAAGAGTGACAATGACACTTCTGATGATGAGCTTTATGAACTTGAAGAAATTATTGTAAAAATATTTGAAAGTGGCAAAGGTTAATTACCTATTATTTGTTTTTCATGCAACAAGGTTGGTCATATTGTTGCAAGATGTCCTGACAGGGAAGACAGGAATGAAAGAAAGGAAAGCAAGTACAAAGGAAGGAGAGATGACCAAGATTACAAGAAGAACAAGGATGACAAAGGTATGAAATTATGTTGTATTAATAAAGAAGAAAATGACACTGAATCTGAAAGTAATGATGATGAAGTTGTCTATATTTCTATGAAACAAGATTCTGATGAAGAAGAGAAATTTCCTTTAGTCTCTTATGTGAAAAAAAGTGACAAATGGATAATGGATAGTGCTTGCTCTAACCATATGACTAGTGATAGAAATACATTTGAAGACATTGGATCATACAAGGGTGGTTGTGTTAAGTTTAGTAATGATATTCTATGTGTTGTGAAAGGTAAAGGAACTATTCAATTGACTGACAAAAGTGAATGTGAGAATTTTACTGGGTGGAAGGACTAATTTGTTAAGTGTTTCATAGCTAAACAAATTAGAATATAAAATTAAACTCCATCATAGAAAGGCCAAGATATATGATGTTGATGTTAAGTTTATTAGAAGTGGTGATCAAACATGTTTGTTTGCACACTAAGAAGATGTTTGGATATGGCACAAAACGTTATGTCATGTGAATTTTGACGATTTGGTGAACATTAGTAAAATGAAGAAAGTAAGAGGGTTGCAAAAACTAAAGAAAATTGAAAATTTTATGTGTAAATAATGTTAGTTAGGAAAAATTACTAAGCCTAGTTTCAAGATGAAACATACACATCTAGATATATTTTGGAGTTGGTTCATATTGACCTTTGTGGACCTATTTTTATTCAAAGCTATTGTGGAGATAAGTATTTCATTATGTTTGTTGATGACTACTCTAGGATGATGATTGTAATGTTTCTCAAAGCTAAGTCTGATGCTTTTCAATTATTTAAGTTTTATTTGGCTAGAGTTGAAAAAGAAAAGGGGAAGAGTCTGAAGTATTTGAGATCTAACAGAGGTGGAGGAGGTGAATTCATTTCCAATGAGTACAATACATTCTACAATGGTAAAGGAATTAAAAGAAAGATGTTATTACCAAGGACCCCTCCTCAGAATGGGATAGCTAAAAGAAAAATAAGGATCAATAATGGATTGTGCTAGAACATTGATTATGGAGAAGAATGCATCATATAAATATTGGAGAGAAGTTATCAGTGCTGCTATCTATACCTTAAATAGAGTGCAAATCAAGAAAGGTACAAATGCTACACCTTTTGAACTATGGTATGGATATGCTCCTAATGTGAAATATTTCAACATCTTTGGAAGAAAATACTATATATTTATTTAGATAATAGGAATAGAAAACTTGATGTGAAGAGTGATGAAGGTATATTCCTAGGATATTCCACCAAAAGTAAAGCTTATAAGTGTTTGAGCTCTAACACTAATAAAGTTGAGGAAAGTACAAATGTAAAAGTTGATGAATTTGTAGAAATAAATGATGTTGAATGTAAAATGGAACCTGAATATTATAGTACATTCATATATGTCGATGATGATGCCTCAAGCACTCCTACTGAACAAGAAAATAAAGTTGTAGTTCCCCAACAGACATGAAATACTAAGATGCAACGACAAGTTTCCAAACAACAAGTAGTGGGTGCCAAGAAATGGATAGAAGATGTTGAGTCATGGATAGGCAATGCCAACCATCAGGCTAACAATGACAAGCATACAGAACTAGAACCTAAACAAGAAAGAGTTAATGAGCCAGATTATCTTTCAAGATGAACCTATTGAAGAACAAAGAAGGAGACCATTTGTGCTAGCCAAGTATGTAAGAAGACATCATAAACCTAAACAAATCATTGGAGATGTTGAATCAAGTGTTATGAAAAGAAAAAGACTTGTAGATGATACATGCTTACTTTGTGAAATTGAGCCCAAATCAGTGAAAGATGCACTAGACAATGAAGATTAAATCTAGGCAATTAATAAAGAAATTGAATAAATTAAGAAGAATAATACTTGGACCCTAGTACCTAGACCAAAAGACAAGAATGCTATTGGAACAAAGTGGATTTTCAAAAATAAGTTAGATAAAAATGGTGAAGTTACAAGGAACAAAGCTAGATCGGTATGCAAAGAATATGCTCAAGAAGGCATTGACTGTGGAGAAATGTTTTCTCCTATTGCAAGATTAGAAGGAGTTGGAACTCTATTTCCATATTCATTCTACAAGAATTTCAAGGTATATCAGATGGATGTCACATTTGCATTTTTAAATGGTATACTTGAAGAAGAATTTTACATTGAACAACCTGAAGGATTTTTGGATCCAGACAAGAAGAATATCATATGTAAACTACACAAAGATCTATATGGATTGAAAAAGGCTCCAAGAGCATGGTATAAAAGACTACACAATTATTTGGTGAAGATTGGTTTTGAAAGGACAAATGATATCAATAATCTATACTTGAAGATTGGTAAGAACAATGAAGTACTGATATTTAAATTTTTTGTTGATTACATTATATTTGGAGGAAAAGAAGCATTATGCAAATCATTTGCTGATGAAATGAAGAAGGAATTTGAAATGACAATGTTTGGTGAAATCAAATTCTTTGTTGGATTGCAATTATATCAAATGAAGTTTGGCATTTTCATTACTCAATCCAAATATATCAAGATACTAAAAACTTTTGGAATGGAAGAGTCAAGACCAGTAAGCACCCCTATATCTACAGGACATGAGTTATCTAAAAGTGATGAATCTATTGATGTAAACCAAACACAATATAGATCAATGATTTGAAAATTGCTATATGTTGTTTAGCTAGGATAGTTGCTAGAATTTCAAAAAATCCTTAGGAGAATCACATGATGGCAGTGAAAAGGATAATGAGATATCTAAAATTTATAGAAGATAATGGACTGTATTACAAAAGGAGTGATATATTTGAATTAAAGGTATTCATTGACTCTCATTGGGTAGGAAATATTGATGATAGAAAAAGAACTAGTGGAGGTGCATTCTTTATAGGAAAGAGATTGGTATCATGGACAAGCAAGAAACAAAACTGTATTTTCCAACCAACAGCTAAAGTTGAATATGCGGCACTTGTAGTGAATTGTTCAAACATTGTGTGGATCAAAAATTGCTAAAAAGAATAAAAGAAGAAATTACAGATCCAGTGGTTATCTATTATGATAACATAAGTGCTATTAAAATATCAAAGAATCCTATGATACACACTAAAAAAAAGTATGTTGCTATCAAGTATCACTACTTGAGATAACTAGTTCATGACAAAGAAGTGAAGTTAGAATATGTGCACACCAAAGAACCAATTGCTAACATATTCACTAAAGACTTACCTAAAGATGCTCATGAATATCTTAGAGGTAAATTAGGGTGACTCCCCTAAGAAAATAAACTTAAGGAGAAATGGTGCATTGCATCAAACGTGATAATCAGAATATCATACACATTGATGCAGACAATTCTACTTTAGGAGATGCCTAGGTAGTAAAGTTCAGTAAAGAAGATGAAGGAGAACAACATAATAGATCAATCATTTGTAGATGACAGTATCCTACCTTAACATGTATTATCTACATAATCAATATGTATGAAGTGAATGAAGCCAAGAAAGCTAGTGTCTTTAGTATTGTTGTCAAAGAGGGAGAGAATTACATTAGAGGGAGAGATATACATTAGAGGAAGAGAATTAATAAATAAAAAGAGATTTCAATATGTAGAATGATACAAGAGAAAATCAAGAACTTAGAGGGAGTTTTTGAAATTGCATGGATGAGAATCAAAATGAGACTAAGGATATTGTTCACTCATGAAAGTGAAATCTTTTGCTTTGCATGGTAACAAAGAGGGAGACTGTATTCACATACTTCAGATATTTTAAGGTGTTGCCATCAATGCCAAAGAGGGAGATTGTTGAAACTATAATTAAATCAATTGTTGTATTATCATTGATGTCAAATCTACTAATGATACATGTTGCTATCTGATCTAAATGTCATATCTATTTGATTGATGAAGAGGATTTGAGAGATATCTCATAACAAAATCACCTAGAGCAAAGGTTGAGTTATGAAAAAGAAGCTACAATGGACATTTGATTAGTTAAACTTTGACAAAACAAAGTGATTCTTTAAATCATGTTTTTGATTAGGAAAACAAGTTTTACAGGGATCCTAAAATCCAAAGTTTTACAGCATAAAACAACTTAAAGTAGAAAAGACAGAAAAAAAAGCTGTCTCAAAAGGCCAGAAACAAAAAGGCCCGAAGCCTGAGAAACAAAGGCCAGGAACAGAGCCTGGCGGGCAGACTAGTGTCCCTTTTTTCCATTGCCTGCAGGGTTTCTGCAGTGTCACTTTCCTTCTGGTTGGCCTCTTCATCCTGGATCATGGGGAGGAAATGCATCTAGTCCCCCTGACTTTCCTAGATTCCAGTCTCTTTCTGAGGATCTTCCCAGCTGGTTTCGTGCTCTGTACTCTGCTCCACATTCCCCACAAGATCGGCATTGGTTAGATAGTCCCCCAGATTAACAATGTTTTCATTCAAGGTATGGAGGGTATCCACAATCTGTTTAGTCACAACCTGGTGGACGGAATCCAGCCTTTGGACCTTCTGCTCGAGCCAGGTGATTCTATCCTCCTGATTGTCTCTGGGGTCCTAGCTTTTGTCTTTTTCCTAGCTGCCCACCTAGTCTTTACTACCTCTGGTCTCATGATCCTTAACATCTCCCCTATTGTTGGTCTAGTTGGACCTGTCCTTCAGAGTCTCAATTTCCTGAAAAAGCCACTTAATGGAGCGAAAATTGTCAATCAAGCTGTTCTTTGCATTGTTGAGAAAGTTGAAACTTGTTTCATGAACATTGTTAGAGAGAACCAGAAGAGTCAGGTCAAGGAGCTCGTCATAGTGGGTGTTGCTGTCGAGATCCCCCAACACCTGGATTTTAGCAGGTTCTTTAACAATGCCCATACTGACACTATCCATATTGAAATTTCTCTAGGCTCTTCTCTTATTTTTCCCGATGGCCTCCCCTCCCTTTTCAACCATGATTTCTATCATCTCTTCTAGGGGCGAAATGGGGACCTCCAAGGGGGAAGGTGGGCACAGTAGGGCTGGGGGGAAAATCAGCGTAGTCACTGAGATGATCATGGGTTGGGGACTAGTCCAATTTTCTTTTCTTGGGGTTATCCTGGGTTACCAAGGGGGTCACCTCCTTCTTGTCATTATCTTTCTCCTTGTCATCTTCCAACTCACTTTCCTTCTCTACCACTGAATCTGCCTCCTCTGACTCCATATCTGACTCATCACTAGACTCCTTAGGATGAGGGGTAGGGGGGTTAGGGGGAGGGCACCTAGGGCTCTTCCTACTAGGGAAACGGGGAGAGGGTTTGGCTTTTGGGGTTTCAGACTTGACAGATTTCACAACACGCACTTCCCCTAAGTCTGAGCTGGTAGTGTCCTCCAAGGAGCCACCCGAAACCCCAATGGACTTGACTCTTTTCTGGGTTTTTAGAAACTCAAAAATGAGGAGCAGAAGACCTTCGTGAAGGGTGGGGTTCTTGACAGGACATTTCTTGTAACTCTCTATATTCTTAGTCATAGAAGTATAAATATAGAAAGGAAAGGAGATTTTCACTTTATGTCTAAAATGATTAAGCAGAACAAAATGATGGGTCCTGACTCTATCAAACCTGGGCTCCAAAGTGACATACTCTATGATGATCCTCAGAACAAGCCCCCAGAACTTCTTGATGGACTCAATGTCATAGTAGGTGTCAATCTTTACCAATTTTCTTTTCTCCTTGTCGTTCTTGACGAATGCATTGACAGCATTGGCGGACATCTTCTTATCCCTGAAGAAGCTCATGCCTTCCTGGGAGAAGCCTTTCACCTCCATAATGAGACCCTCTGTGATTTGGTGGGAGACACCATCAATTTTGACCTTTCCATTATGCCAAGTTTCAACCATAATCTTGGTAACCCCCGTATCGAAACCATGGAGCCTCTCCATGAAGCTAGTTATGCCGCCCTTCTGGAGTTTTTTCCAAACCTTCCCTTTTTCTTTCCAGCTCTCTGTTTCTCCCCATAGCTCTCTTCTAATCCTTTCTCCCACCATTGCGATATTATGCCTCTCTAACCCTAAGCCCTTAACAGAATTGCAGAGCTCAAAGATGAAAAAATCACTAAGGATGAGAGCTTTAATGCGTGTGTTATTGGGTTTAACTCTGGCTTTCTTCTGCTCATGTAATTCATACATGTTATTATGAAACAGTGGGGGTTCCGCATAACTCCAAATGATTCTCTTTTTAAAACATGATTTAGCATGTCTCATCATCATAAAAAGATTTTGAGTTGTTACCTTGAATTTTCTCCTTTCGAATGAGCTCCATAGTCACCACTGGAAAATGATTATTGTTTCCCCATGTCATCACCGAATTGAATGTGACCGCAGCATTTGCAAACCAATCAGCAACCATGTTAGCTTCACAGTAGACATGGCTGACGTGGTAATTTTTAAATTTGCTCAAGTCCATTTTTAGGTCCTCAATTATGCTTTCAATGGTCCATGATGGTTTGGTTACTCCTAAAATACAATTTATTATATTTAGGGAGTCTCCTTCAAGCCACAGTTGTTCAATCCCTGAGTCCAGGGCCAGCTTAACAATGAGTCTGGCCACACTGGCTTCAGCCAAATGGTTGGTTTGGTGACCAATAGGGGAGGAGATAGCAGCAATGCCCCCTCCCAAGCTATTTCTTATGATTCCACCGCATCCAAAAGGACCAGGGTTCCCCTTAGCCGCTCCATCGAAATTGGCTTTATGCCAGTTTTCAGGGGGGGAGGACCAAGTAGCCTGTTGTCTTCTTTTGATCCTGTCTTCTTTCCTGGTCTTGATTTTCCCTCCGTCCTTTATGTTTCCATCTCTAGTTGTGGAATAGTTCTCTTTCATGAGGCCATCAATTTTCTCTGCTATAATACCCTCAGGAGCTTCTCTGTCTTTGAATATCCTATTGTTGCGCTCCTTCCAGATTCCCTAGCAAAAGTGTGGGATAATCCAGGAACTCAAAATTTGGGATTCCAGGCCTTTATGGTTGCTACTCCACTGAATGAAGAAATCTTGGATACTGGCTGGCGGGCACTAGTAGAAGTTCATATTGGAAGTCAAAAGACTCCACACTCTAGAGGAAAAGGGGTAGTGAATGAAAATGTGATTAACCATTTCCAGGTCATGCTTACAGAGGCAGCATCTACTAGGAATAATTTGGCCTCTCTTGGCTAAATTATCTAGGGTAAGGATTTTGTCTTGCAAGAGGAGCCCAAAGAAAATGTTGATTTTGGGTGTTAATCCAGGGGTCCAGGCCTTGGCCCAAATAGGTTTCTCCCCTGTGCCCACAAGGGAAAGATAGCCTGAGGCTATAGTATAATGGCCTCCAGAAGAGTCTCCCCAGACTAAGGCATCACCTATCTGGTTGATGTTGATAGTGTACAAAGAGGCCATCAAAGGCTCGAGATCCTACGAAAGCTCCGCCAGATTGTGCCATTCATTCCCATTTCTATAGTTCCTAACCAACATACCATATCTGCCTATTGCCTGATCAGCCCACCTGCCAAATGAAGGATGGTTATTGAGAGGTTCCTGAAAAAGCCAGCTGTCCTGCCAAAAAAGGATTTTGTCTCCCATTCCAAATTTCCATTTGGCCCTGGATTTAGCAAGGGGAAGGGCCTTCAAGATACCATTCCAAATGTTAGAACCCAACGGCAGCTTGGCCCCCTGGAAAATGGAGGAGAGAGACAAGCCTCCCAAGTACTTCTCAGCCAAGATGTCCCTACAAACCCCTATGCCTTGGAAGATGCGCCAAGGGAGTTTAGCTAAGAGGGATTGATTGAGGTGAGAAATTTTCCTAATTCCAAGACCTCCCTAGCTTTTGGGCAAGCAAACCTGGTCCCAGGCTACTAGTTGGTATCTCTTGTGGTCATCAGTTCGAGTCTAGAGAAAGTCCCTATGAATCATCTCCATTATGTCCGCAAACTTAACTGAAATCCCAAAGAGACTGAGGGCATAGGTGGGGAGGTTTTGGAGAATCGAGTTAACCAGGGTGCATTTACATGCCTAACTGAGGGTGGCCCCTTTCCAACCAGCAAAGTTTCTTGATGAAGTTGTCGATAATGCTTGTCCAAAAGGAGTCTGGGGGTTTGGATCCTAGAGGAAGCCCAAGATAAGTCGCCAGCAGGGACCCAATGCCACAACCCAGAATTCGAGCAATTTTCCTCTGCCTCTCCAGAGGAGTGTTGAGGAAGAAGACAGAGATCTTATCTAAGTTAATAGCTTGTCCAATACCCCTGGTGTAGGAATTAAGAATGCTTTTGAAGGTCCTAGCCTCCCAAACTGAAGCTTCACCCCCCAAAATCGTGTCATCCACAAATTTCTGATGAGTGAAAGTGGATGGACCCGAAGAAGGCCTCAAACCCACTAAACACCTATCCCGAATCTTCTTCTGGATGAGTTTGCCAAGGCATTCTACCATGATAACAAATAGGACCAGAGAGATGGGGTCTCCTTGCCTTAGACCCCTAGAGGGGGAGAAGAAAGGAGAGGGGTGGCCGTTGACCAGAACCGACAAAGAGGGTGAAGACACAAGCTAGGAGATGAGCTTGCAAACCTGAACATCGAGGCCAAAGGCATGAAGAATAGCAAAGAGGAACTTCCAGTCAACCCTGTCGTAAGCTTTTGACAGGTCCAGCTTAAGAAGGAAGCCTCTTGCCTCAAGAGAGTGGATAACCTCATGAACCGAAACAATTGAATCAAGGATCTGCCTACCTAGGACAAAGCCGGTTTGCTGAGGAGAGATAATCAGAGGGAGAACTCTGAGGAGCCTGGAAGTGAGAACCTTGGCAATGATCTTATAAAAGGAATTGCAGAGGCTAATGGGCCTGAATTTATCCAGAGAATCAGCACAGAGGATCATTATGTAAGTTTATCTAGAGGATTCTTTAAATCATGTTGATGTTCAAGTCTTTATAGTATAAGCCAAGATATATCACTTATATAAAGCCTGACTGAGCAATAGAGTAAAAGATCAAGGAATTTTGAAGTTAATGTTGAGTGATGCTAGTGTCAACTAAGACATAGTAACTATTAAGAAAATCCAGTATTGACCAAGCAATAGTATAGATTGAGTGATAGTATCGATGCTAAGATAGAAGTTCTATAAAGATCGAGTAATTTAGTGATGACTGAGTTTCAGAACTTAGTGATGGTTGAGTGATACTATTTTGAATGTGTATGATAAATTGTGATTTCTAGCCAACTCAGTTGATTTATTGGGATATGGAAATCATGATGAAGATAAGATTGATGAGTTGGATTATTTAATTCAAGGAGAGGATTAGGTAAGTTACATAATTAATTAATTCGATGAGAAGTTTCTAGAAAAGAAAATGAATCTGTTGGATTATATCATAAACCCTAAGAACTATGGTGATCATGGAAAATGGAAAAAGGACTAGAATCACCTATTTAAGGAGGTGTAGAGCCAAACTTTAAAGGGCAAGCGCATGAAGGGTGTAGCATCAAGTGTGAGATGTAAAGAGACAAAGCAAGTAATATGTGTGTGTTTCCAGTAAGAGGGAAAAAGGTTATTGAGGTTGATAAGTGAATCTAAGTAGAAGGCTTAAGTTTGTTGTGAAAAAAAGGGTGATTGCTTGAAGGGTTACCAAGAAAAGATAGAGGTGACAAGGAATGCTTATCAGAGAATCCTTGTAAATAGTTTGTATTGAAATCCTTTTAATCTAAGGTTGACCTAATAGTCATTGAAGGATTTAATAGTATATATAAATCCTTTAGCAAGGTGACATTCTAAATGGAATGATCAGAGTCCTCTAACAAGGCACTCCTAATAGGGTGATTAAATCCTCTAACTAGGTCACATTTAACAGCGTGTATTATAACCTTTAACAGGGTTTGGCTCCTAATAGGGCTTACTTCAAAAGAGTGAAAAAGTGGTGACATATTGCTGGTGGTTTTTTCCAAATTGGGTTTCCACATTAAATCTTAGTGTCAAACTTGTGTTGAATGTTTTATGTTGTTTTACATTTACATGTTTACATTTAAAAAAGTCTGTTATATTAGGATAGTCAACTACTAGTAATTTTTTTTATCAATATATAGTAGAGATCGAGTTATAGTAGGTTATGTAGAACAAATGATGTTTTATTGTTCAAATGATACTTATGGACCTTGAGTAATTGATTCACTCCCCCCCTCCCTCACCCCCCTCTCAATAATTTTAAACATTCTCTCACAAAAGCATGATCATGTACCCAATTACAAAAGAGTCTTTATAAAGTAGAGAAAAAGAGAAAAGCCCATGGGAAAATATCTCCTCCAAAAAGGGATGAAGACTAGTGAAGGATTCAAGAAGCCTCCAAATTAGAGAATGCCCCATAAAATAGGAACAAAGGAATGATCATGAAGAACATCGCTAAGGCATGAAGAAGATGCTAACATTGTCAAAGAGTAACTACTGATCTGAATACTCTCCACTAAAATAGAACATGACCAATAGAGAAAACTATAATAGACATGAGTGCACTCAAATGATACTACTCAAATTAGGAGACAAAAAAATATATACAATTAGAATTAAATATATAGATGGCATATAACACTAAAGCCTAAAGATTTGGTCAATCAAGAGAAGGAAGCATTAGATTTAATAGGAATCCCCTCCACCCTCCCACCCTCCCCTCCCCCCACCCCCACTCACCTGCCCCATAATGCAAACAAGGAAGTGATGAAATGTACATGCAAGTGGATGGCCAACAAGAACTACATGACAAAGAACTAGGAACATCAAGATGCAAAAAAAAAGTACATAATAGTGTAGTAGAAGGATCACTCTCTTGACACATATCATGAAGCTAATTTCATAGAAGGAACACTCACTCAACAAAAGTTCTATAAAAATATCTTTAAAAAAAGAAATTTTTTATTAAAAAAAATTATTAAAAAAACTCTTTTTACTACACCAATTATATTTTCTTTTTTCTTTTTTTGCCTCGTTTTGCATGTTAAGGTCTTGAGGCAAAACACATTTTCTTCAGAGGCTAATTGTGGCTAAAAGTGAAATATTTTATATTGAAATAAATTTTTTTGGGCACTCTAAGCACAATTTGGGAGGTTGGTTTGAACCTAAACTACCTAGAAAAAAATCCACCCCATATCCAACAAAAAACTCTAAAAATTGAAACATTCAAAGCTTCAAAATATTCTTCAACAAAACTAAAGAAAAAGGGCCCAAAATCACTCATTAAGAGAATAGGGTCATACAGATCTAGAGCTCTGGTATTATGTAAGAGTTGAGGAAAAAAGAAACTCCACAACTCCCAAGAATCATCTGCATGCAAACTTGTCACATTAAAAGAGAATAAAAAACCTTTGGAGACCAAAATTCCACGATCTACGAAAGATGAGACATGTTGATATGCAAAAGAAATAATGCAATAGAATCATTTGATACAAGAGAGATCAAACATAATATAGGTGATCAAAACTCTTAAAGGAAACCTAGGTTGCATAATAATATTTAATAAAATAATAAATTATTATATTCCTAAAGTTTAGCTTAAACAATTGATGAAGGGTATTGCCCTTAATATCAAAATGCATAACAAAAATAGAGAAACAAAAATAATTTACCAAGAATAGAAAATGGGCTTTATATTATCTCCAAATGTATGGAATTATAGATTTAAAAAATACAATATGAAAAACCACATAGGTGCCTTCCTTACAATATTCTCCAAAACAGAGCTACAAACCACCACTCAGAACTGTTTGTAGACATTTAGCCCTAACCTTTGAGGTTGACCAATCATAATATTATATTACTATATTACATAGAATTGGCTTAAAATAATTATAATTTATATTTTTCAAGATTGAGGTAGCCCAACTTTTGGAGGTTGTAACTTTTCAACTATTGACCCAATTGGTTATCATAACCCCTTTTTGAAAATATTGGCTTCTCTTCTATAGTGAATAATTTCATAAGTGTCCATCAGTCAAGGATTGGAAAAAAACCATTTGTCAAGGTTTGACCCTAATTCATAGCCTCTAAGGCCTTCAAAATTGAGCTCAAAGATTGTATACCAAATATTCAAACCAAAAATTTGCAATAACTTCGCCAATACATATGATATGGTTGTGAAACTCGATTGGCAAGCCAATATATCTAAGATGAACTTCAAACTATGAAACTAGAACACAATGAGCTTGTATAAATAACTCACTAAGAATAATAGTCTTCTACAAATAGAAACTCTACACTGGAATAACCCTTATTGAAGAGATAAAAACAAAAATATTTTTGGGTGATGTGAGATTTCCCTTGCACCCAAGATTTTGTTGCATCAAACACCTAGGGTAGTTTAAGTAGTGACCATGTCACGTCTTAGGTGTTCAGAGGAAAACCAAGGTTGTTAACCTCCTCCCTTTTTAGCCATAATGAATCTTATACAAGTCATCCTTTCCATTTGACAATATATTCTTTATATGTCATGTTCATTGTGTTTGTACCGACATGATTTTCTAGTATATCCTTGATCCCATTTGTAGCTAAAGTAGTTGCCAAGATGCTCCATTGCACTTCTGTGACCTCATCTTCACCACCTCCTTCATGATATCTTGTCAAATATTATATATTAAATACTCATGAAATACTCAATTTCATGGGCAAATCTACTTCATAGGCATCTACTAATCATGCTTCTTCAGTATCTTACATGGTCCAAACTTCTTCATTTCCAACTTGTTATATTTACCTACTAGAAATTGATCCTTTTTCAAATGAATCATAATTTCATCCCCAACCTAACATTTCTTATGCCTCATTTTCTCATCTTCCTTATCCATGTACTAGATATTCATCTTTGTTATGTTCTTCCTCACCTCCTCATGGATGGATTTTAGGTGTTCTACAAAACCCTCAATAATTCACACTACTTATCTCTCCTTTATCCAACTTCCTCAATTCAGAAGCAATCATGGGACTACTTCCATATACAATCTAGAATGGTGATTTACCCATGCTCCTATTAACAAAATTATTATATAAAAATTTTGCTCTATAGTAAAATCAAATAGCATCATATTGGCTTATCTCCAACCAAACACCTCAGCAAATTCCCCAAGATCCTATTCACAACCTTTGTCTATGCATCACTTTGTGGATGATACAATGAGCTAAACTTTAAATATGTCTTCAACTTCTTCTCAATGTGTGCCAAAAATATCCAATAAATTTAGTGTCTTGATCTAAAACTATGGTCTTTGGTAGACCATGTAGTGTCACCACTTCTCTAAAGAAAAATAAATCCACCACATGAACATCACTAATCTTCTTGTATGGAATGAAAGGTGTCATCTTTGAAAACCTATCATTCGCTATAAAAATTCAATCATGCCCTTGATGGGTCCTAGTAAACCAAGAAAAAAAAATACTCACATCCTCTCACGATTTCTCTGGTATAAGAAATGGTTGATACAACCTTGCATTCTACTTATCTCCTTTCACCATCTAACATATTCTGCAACTTTGTACAAACTTCTTGTCATCTTGTTGCAACTATGACTGATAATAATTCTCACTAACCAAAGTAATGGTTTTATCTCAACCAAAATGCCCATCTAGTCCTCCACTATACTTCTCCTTGATGAGATTATCCCTCATAGAACTTCTTGGAATACATAAATGACTTTCTTGAAATAGAATTCCATCTTGGATGATAAAATCCAACCACTTTATTTTTTCCAAGTGTAATAGGTTATATACAATCTTTCCAAGCTTCACTAAAATTAGGATCATATAGATATAAACTCTCAAGTTCCTTGAACCCAACTACCTCAATCTACATCATTGTCAATAAAAGGTGTCTCCTATTAAGAGCATCAGCAACCTTGTTAGACTTACCACTCTTGTGTTTCATAAAAAATGTGTAACTCTATAAAAACTCAACTGATTTCAAATGTCTCTAATTTTAACTATCCTTGACTATTCAAATACTGTAAAGTTTGATATCAAACGAACTGCTTCAATGTCTCAACTATAGCATAAAATTCATGATCATAAATAGAATATTTTTTTTTGGCCTCATTTAAATTCTCACCAAAACAAGTAATAGGTCTACCTTCTTAGTTAAAGAAATTTCCTATTACATTACCACTAGCATCACAATCTACTTGAAACACCTTATTAAAATTTGGAAGTGCTAAAATAGGTTGCCCTGTAAATTTTTGTTTCAACAAATTAAAACTCTCACCCACTCATGATCCACTTAAACTCTTTCCTATTGCATCTCATTGTTTCAGTCAAGGGTCCACAAACGCTGCTAAAACTCTTGATAAACTTTTTGTAAAATCCAGTCAAACCATGAAAATATCTCACTTCAATAGAAATATCAAGGATAGGCTTTACTTTCTCAGGGTTCATTTTTAGACCTTTTATTGAAATCACAAATCTGAGATACACTAACTCCTTCATAAAACTACACCTTCAAATTAATTAGCGAATTTTCTTCCATCAAATTCTCAAACACCCTATGAATATGTATCATATGCTCCTCCAATGTCTTACTACAGATCAAAATATCCTCTAGATAAATAATAAAAAACTTACCCAAAAATTCTTTTAGTACCTCACTCACGAGCCACATGAAAGTGCTCAGTGCATTGGTTAGCCCAAAAGGCATGACTAACCACTCATATAGTTCTTCATTTTTCTTGAAGGAAGTCTTTCATTCATCTCCTTCTCTAATATGAATATAATGATATCTATTTTTTAGATCTATCTTTTTGAAATACACAACTCCATTCAAAGAATCCATAATGTCATCCATCCTTAGAAAGGAAAATCTGCACTTGATTGTGATCTTATTGATAGCCCTAGAATCTATTCACATCCTTTATTCTCCATTCTTATTTTCTGCTAATACTTATGGTACAATACATGGACTCACATTGTCTTGAATCAACCCCTTCTACAACAACTCTTGTACTTGTATGTTCAACTCTTCATTTTTTGTTAGTGTCATTCTATGTGTTGCCTTATTCAACAAACTAGCTCTTGAAATCAAGTCCATCTAATGACTAATCTTCCTTACTAGTGGTAATCTATTAGACACATTATCAGATACAATATCCTGAAACTCATTCAAAAAATTTACAACATCTACAAGTACATCTTCCACTTCTTCTTTACCATCTTTTGGAATTATAGAAAAACACATATATTCATGCCTTGTACCCTCCAGGAACTTTCTTCCATCAACAAAACTTTTTTTGACATTGCTACATATCTTTTCTTATATATCATGCAATGTCTTTAGCTTATGTCACACTCCATCCTTTGTTGGGAAATAGGTATTTTTACCACCATCATGTACAACACACCTATCAAACTAGCATGACCTAACCAAAAACAAATGACATTCATCCATAGGTATGATATCATATAATATCTCATCATGGTAGCTCTCCATCTTGAACTTCACTAAGCACTATTCATTGATGATGACCTTATGGTCATTCTACACCTAGGTAATCTAATATGGATGAGAACTATTCCACCTCTTAAGCTTTAACTTCATAGCCATCTCTTATGATACCAAATTGTCAATTCTTCCACTATCAATAATCACATCACATCACTTATCCTCACACTTGCACTTGGTGCAAAATAAGCTCCTCATTTTCTCAAGTTCATTCTCACCACTCAATAAGACTCTTCTATTAACTAGGGCCTCTCCTCTCTTAGTATCTTTAGAATGTGATGATTTAGCATATTCATCCACATGTGTGACTCTGGCTTAACCTTCAATGCTCTTATTTGTTCTTCCTTAGCATTGAGGACATTCATAAGCCTTATGACCTTCTTCTCTACAATGAAAATATGTTCCACCAAAGCCTCACCTTCATGATCCATGTCCACTTCCTCTTTGATTCCTATTATTCTAATCATGTAAGTTATTGAAATTTTTTTTCCTTTGATTGTACTACTACTAGCCTCATCCTTCTTTTTCTAATCTTCATTTTGGCCTCCATAAGATCGTTCACTAGATCTTCTCCCATGACCTCTTCCACTTTGCCTACTCTCAAACTTATTTTTAAACTTTTCCTCTACTCTTAAGGAAAAATGGTATTCCTCTTAAATATTGTTCATTATGGCCAAGCTCAACTCCTCTTGAATACTTAGCATCAATCTGTTAAGGTAATGAGCAACTTTCTTCTTGTCAACTTGTGCATGACCTGTCCTGATGCACACTCGGTAGAACTCTTGTGAATACTCCTAAATAGATCTTCTTCTTACTCCAACCCTTTCATTTTCTTGACTAGATCAAGCTCATAATCAATGGGAATTAATTCTCACTTTAATTTATCCAACACTCGATCTCATCTTGTGATTTTCTCCTTTTCTCTTCTATTTTGCTCTAATTGGATCTTTTACACCAAATCCTTGCATGACCCTTTAGTCTAGCCTTCACAAACTTGAGCCTATAAATATCCTCAGTATCTTCATACTCAAAATATTCTTCTAATTCATTGATCCATTCAATTAATCCCTCTCGGTTAAGTTTTCCAAAAATTGTGGGAACCTCAATCTTAGGTCTTTTCCCAATCTTGGAAAGTGCCTTGAAAAGCATTTCTTCCTCTTGGTTCAGAACTTTGTGTTCTCCTTCTTGATTAATATTCCCATCTTATTCTCTTTCTTCATCACTTTCACCTCTCATGATGAGATTTATCCCTTTGTGAATTAGTTCTTGCAATGCTTGCATTTACCACTTGAGGGTTCTAACCTCAGGTGGCACAACTCTAGCTCTTTTTCCACATTTCCTTCCAAGAGGTATTTGCATGTTTACTGTTGAAACCCTAAACTACAATCCTGGTGAAAAATACCTTACAATCAATAATTTTCTTACACACTCATCCTAAATCATAATCCTTATGCAAACTACCTCACAATCAATGAACTATCTACACACTCAAGAACTCCTACTCTAATACCACTTGATGAAAGGTGCTCCCCTTAATACCACAAGCACATAACATAAATACAGAAATAACAACAATTTTGTAGGAACAAAAAATGGGCTTCTTATTATCTCTAAAAGTATGGAATTATAGATTTCATAAATATAATATGCAAAGTTGCATGAGCAACTATCTTACAATATTCTACAAGATAGAGCTACAAACCACCATCTAGAACTACCTAGACAACACTATGAGTCTTCCTTATATAGGAAATTTCTACTACTTGTGAATATTCTAGACATTTAGCCCTATCCATCAAGCTTGACCAATACAAAAATTAAATTGTTTTATTACATAGAATCAACTCAAAATGATTACAATTTATATTTTTCAGGATGTTTGGGTAGCCTAACTTCTAGAGACCATAACTTTCAAACCCTTCACCCAATTGGCTATTATAATCCCTTTTTTGAAAATGATAGCTTTTGTTCTACATCATTCAATTGTGCAAGCGTCTAGAAATCGAGGTTTGACCTCATTTAGGAGCCTCTAAAACCTTCAAAATTGATCTCAAAGCTTGTATACCAAAGGTTTGCAATTACTTCCCCAATACATATGATATGACTATGAAACTTGACTAGTGAGCTGATATATCTAAGATGAACCTCTGGATTTGTGAAATTAGAACATTCTGAGCTCGTATGATGAACTCACTGAAAATACTAAGCTTCAAGAAATAGTAGCTCTACATTGGAATAACCCTTATTGAAGAGACGTAAACACAAATATTCTTGGGTGATGCAAGTTGTCTCTTACTCCCAGGATGCTCCTGCATCAACAATAAAAGAGATAATAAAGAACTTAATAATTAAATCAACATGATTTAATTAATTTAAAAAACACATTATTACTCTAATAATAAAGAGGTCCACATGACATTTTACATGGATCTCCAAAATTACAATGTGCATGTATCAATCCTTGTCCCTTAAGGCTTTGCCTCAAACAAAAGCATAAACTCTATCTTAAACAAACATCATCATTACAAAGATAGTATTATTTATTTTATCATAAAATAAAATTATTAAATTAAAATAAACTATAAAATTGCAAATAAACTCAATCATAATTAATACTTATTTAAAAATTATGTCTACGTGAACCTAAAAGAAGTGTTCACAAAGAACATCCTTGAAAATTTTGAGAAGGAAAATGCACTCTGCTAGGGTTTGTATGGCTTCTAGCTAAATCCTCACTTGTTTTCTACCTGTCATATTGCATTTACTGCAAGAATTATTTTGGGTTATAATGGCCTCGGCCTTCTCTGGCCTAGAAATTAATGTTGGTGTTGGAGCTATTGTTGTTGGAGAAAATGGCTCCACTGAACAAATGCCCACATAATTTTGTTCCAAAGTTTTTCCATGAGGTAACTCCTCTCCTGATATCATTTTGAATGTTAAGGAATTTTACAGCGCATGCACTTGGCTAGAACACAAACCTTGATTGGGTATTTTGTGGGTTGTACTCCTTCTGAAAGCATGTTGGGAGAATGGGTTTCCAATGTTTGGAAACCTTAAGGTGTCCACTATGAAGGCATTCAAAGCCTTAACAAAGGATTTTTCCTCTTTCACTTTGGCAATCCTAGCCAAGCTAAGCATGTATTTATTTAAGGCCCCTGGTCTGTCAGGTCCTCTCTTTTGGTTTTTCAGCATTGGTCTCACAATGTTGTTGTCTTTGATGACCACAAACTTAAGGTTCCCTATGGGTAGAGTTCCTTGGGCTTCTTATCCCATGTTGGTCTTTCCTACAAGCCATTGTGCAAATTTTTGGCAAGGTTGTTTACCTTGAGCTAGACAAGTTTTTCAATGCTTGAACCTAGCATAGGTTTGTGTTGAGGTCGACCTCTCCAAGGACCTCAAATAATCAATGGAAATTCAAATAGGTAGTACCACCTTCACCTAGAAGGTGCTTTACCTAAACCTCTTAAATACCGACTATTAGTGCTAGTCCAAAGAACACAAGATTAAAGATTGTCCATTATTGGAACACAGTCATCCACTAGTCTAGGAAGCCAAACTGGCTCTAGCCACTAAAAAAGATGAATGGACTAGAGTTGTGAAAAAAGGAAAAGGCTCCACTATGGCTAAGGCAAGCTCATTGCCTCAGGATAATGGTCATTCCAACTCAAGCCTGGTGCCACTAGAACCTTCAGTCCCCTTTCTCCTGCCTCTGCCTATTTCAAATCCTAGTGCTCAGGGGAGAGCAGTGTTTATACCCCCGACTCTCGCCCTTCATGGGTTCAAGCACGGCAAGTAGCTTCGATGATTTTTATACATTCCCTCCATCATTCTCATAGCCTAGAATGCCAAGATGAGGTATTTGATAATAGGGAGAAGATACAATGAGTTATCTCTCTTGGAGACCCCTCATTTGATGCCTCCACATTTTTACACAATAGCTTCTCCTCTCTTGGCGATGAGAACGACATGCAAGCTCTATTGCAATGAATTGTCTCTCATGAAATGTGTGGGGGCTAATAGACCTCCCTAGAAAATATTGTGTTCATGATACCAAGCATCGGCTTAGTTATCTTGATGTTCTGTGTCTTCAAGAAGTTAAATTTGTTGGGTTTCTTCTTCACTTAGCTTGTCGTGTTATTTGGTTGAATAGTGCCTTATTTGTTTCTCAACATGAGGTTGGATGAGGTGGTTTTGTCACTCTTCTCTCTCCTTATTTACTTTCATTAGTTATTTTGCATGGCTCTAACTCCCATGCAAATGGTTGTCTTTGTTGTCTTTTCAGGATCATTATTTTGGGATTGTAAACATCAATGCCCCCAATGATTATTTTGAGCATTTACACCTATGGTGTTGGTTAGTGGATCACTTGCCACTTATCGTCTAGGTTTTTTGTGGAGATTTCAATATGGTCAAGCAGGCTACTAATAAGGAGGGGCCTCTTCCTTTTCGATGGGAAGATGGCAAACGAGAAGCATGGTTTTACATGCAAAACAAGTTGGGCCTTTTTTTATCCCAATGTTAACCTTTGCCAATCTCATAGGGTTCAACATACTTGGTCCAAATTTGGAGTTGGATCTGACAAAGTATCAAAGAGTCTGGATAGGGCTATGTTATTGACACAATCCATTTTCTCTTTTTCACATGAATATGCATTACCTGTCACCCCTTTGCCAGATGTGACCTTGTTAGATCATTACCCCATCCTCTTTTCTATCATCTAGCATATAGGTCAACCTCATCCTTGCAAAACTCTTTTTTTCTCAATACTTCCTTATTGTCCCATCTGCCCACTGTTGCCCATATTTTTTGAGTTTGGAACCTGGAGCATAGACCCCACGCCCATGTTGGGTGGATTCAATAGTGGATTTATGCCATCCTCTGTACTGTACAATTTCTTCACATTTATGAGAGACAATTGACCACATACCATAGAAGATCTTACAAAGTCACTACTAAAGATCTATGTATGGCCTCGGAAGCTCTCATCGTGAATCTGTTTGATATGGATTTATAGGTCTGGCTTGCCAACCTTCAACACCAAAAACAAGTTAAAGATAGTTATGTCACTAGAGGAGCTCACATTAAAGCCCATCTCCATTGGCTGGAGGTTGGCAATCAAACTTCTAAGGAATTTTTTAATGTTGTGCAGGCTCATCATTCTGTGGTAGGCATCAAATGCATAAAGGAAAACCAGCAAGCTCTTTCTAACTTTCCTAGCATCCTTTAGGCTTTTGTGTGTCATTATGATAATTTCTTCACTATGCAGGGGCCTTCTACAGTGCATGACAAAGCATTACAAGCCTACATCACCGCTACTCCCAACATGCTTGCTCTAGAGCAATATACCTTTTGTGAGCATAAAATCATGCTTGTTGATCTCTAGGAAGCTATCATCTCCATGGCTGATCATAAAGCCCTTGGATGTGATGGCTTCTTGTGTGAATTTTACAAAGCTCTATGGGAGGACATTGGACCTAATCTACATTAGGTATATCAAGAAGCATACAATTCTCATTCCCTAGGTAGCATTATTAATAAGGGTAATATCAAATTCATACCTAAATTCAATGATCCTGAAGATATATGCAATTGAAGGACCATCACTTTGTTGAATGTCTCTTACAAGAATATTGCCAAGGCTCTCTCCCTTAAAATCTGGTATTTGCTCCCTCAAATTGTTCATCCTGAACATATTGGCTTCATTAAATCCAAATATATTTTGGATAACATTATTGTTGTTTGGGAAGGTATGGAGTGGGCTTGTCAGTCCAAACAATAGGCCTTGTCTCTTTAGATTAGTTTTGCCAAAGTCTATGACCAGATTGAATGGCCTTTCATTTTGGCCATGCTTTAAGCCCTAGGGTTCAGCCTAGTCTTTTTGTAGTCTAGATACTTTTTGATGATGCTTCTACTTGTATTACTATAAATGGTCGGCAATCTAAAGCTTTCAGGCTTTATAGATCTATCTATCAGGGTTGTCCTTTAGCACCTTCTCTTTATGTTTTGGTAGCTAAAGGGTTTGTCTATCTTCTTGCCAATGCTACCTCTCAGGGTCTTGTGTGTGGCATCACTCTCCTAGGTTCCACTTTGCAGATTGTGAATGGCCATTTTGTAGATGGCTCCTTTCTCAGCCTTCTAGAGGATAAAGATAATGTTGCCAGTGCCTTACAATGCTTGGATACTTTTTGCCTTGCCTCTGGGTCTATTATTCAATGGTACAAAACCATTTGCTATAGACAATCCTTCTTGCTAGGCCCTCAATGGTCGTAACATTATGGGTGGAAATGGGTTCAACATGGTGAAATATTTCAATTTTTGGGAATTATGTTTTCTTTTCAAGCATCCCCTGTGGAGTTGTGGAATATTGTCCTAGTGTGGATTGAGAAGAAGTTGGGCTATTAGATCACCAAACCTCTTTGTCTGGCAAGAAAATTTTAGATTTATTCTAAAGTGTTGGTTGCTATGCATTTCTATTACTCCTTGTGTTGGGCCCCTTCTAAAGCTTCATACCTCAAGCTTGAACACCTCCTAAGGGATTTTCTTTGGGCCTCTGATGTTATGCATCATGGCTTTCATAGAGTTTTCTAGTACTTTTGTTGTCTACCCAAAGACTCTGGTGGTCTTTGACTACTTTCCACGTGCAAATAAGGGATTTCCCTCTATGCTACATGGTTCATTCAGTCTCTCACTAATCATGAGGTCTGGAAAATCTTGTTGTGTCATTGCATTTCTTTAGGCTTTTTGGTTAATCAACCAACCTAGAAGGGGATTGGCTTTCAAACCCTTGTTTTGACCACTAAGCTATGTAGATTTAGGGAAAATTTGTTTCTAAAAGCATTTGGAAAGCCTAGGAAGCCACAAGTCATGGCTTCGTTTGGCAGGCAATGAGTTCAAAGATGGGCTCTCTATGAACCAACAAAATGTGTGGCAATCTCCCTTGTTTGTTGTTCAAGGTTTTCCACTAGCTAAAATTCAAGGAGCTAGTGCTTTGCACTTATTTTGAAGGGGAATAAAGACAAAAAAAGATCTCTTTTCCAAGGTTTCTATGAGCCTTCACTCATGGGAGGACCTATAGTTGCAGTTCAAGCTTATCCATCCAAATCAAAAAATAGTTGATCTTCTAGTTACTACAGTGCCTCCCCATCTATTGCACAAGCTTGGTATTCATTCATCTTGCCCATGGTGTAAATATTAGAAGTGGTATCCTACCACTCCTTTGACTAGTTATAAACCTAAGTTGGGCTATTAGTGGCAGGTTCCCCACCTTTTGATGGTTGACACTCTCAACCAACGTTGACATTTGCAGTCCTCTCACAAGACTTGGAGCCTTATAATTTCCATAGTTTGGAAAACTATCATGAAGCCTAAAATAGCTCACTTTTCCTAGTGTCTTCTTTTTCAATGGTTTTCATTGGGCCCTTGGCTTCAATATTTGGGCATTCTATACCCTAGATATCCTTTTTATGGCCAGCCGAAAAGTTTCCTACATATTTTTTGGTTCTACAAACAAGCCTAGAATTATTGACACTAGATTCATGAATTTTTTAAGCCTTTCCACCCAGAGGCCTTTTCCTAGCATATGGTTGTGCTAGGAGATTTGACCAGACTTCCTTTTTAGTACTTCCAGATATGGCATGCTTCCAAAATGCATATTTTATTTACCATCTAGAAGGACTACAATGTTATTTTATTCTCTCATAGCTTTCTTGATATACATGTTGCTATGTACTCTAAAGCATGCATTTGTAGTAATTTCATGATGCATATTTAAGTACGGATAGATAAGGTGGCACTAGAGATAGCTCACCTATAGGAGCTTTTATATCATTGGGGTAATGCCCCTTGTATGGTCACTTGAGTACTACTGAATATCTTATGTGATGATCGTACTCCTGCTCATGGTCATCGGAGAGGCCAGAGTAGTTTAGTGCATCACTCACATACTCCCAAGTCATAGCCTTCTCATCACTCTTCTAGTGTCAATTTTAGTGGTCACCACCACTTGGCCTTGCCTCCACAGAAGATGGGATTGGGATAGTCTCTACCCAGGCTAAAGGGAGTGAAAGAGATAAATGATGTTGTTGTTGCCCCTACTAATGGTTGGGCTCCCCCTGAGCCATCTACCAACCCCATAAAATTTTGGGGTTCTAATGATAAAGACCCTCCCTCACCTGGCACTACTCTTGTAGTCTAAGGACTTTATTTATTATGTTAATGCCTTTTTTATGAATAGTTGTCTTATTCGGCTATGTCTCGAGTGAACTCGCAGGGTGATCTTGTATCCCCTGACCCCATTTTTGTGCATATGTATCTTTAATATTTAATTAATAGGAAACACTACTAGAATTGGCCTCATTTTTTGACGAAAATTGCTCTAATTTTCTACCCAAATTGGTTGAATGATCCACAAATGACCTTGTCGATATTTTTCTCACCAAATTTTGATGAATCCTTATTCATGTCAAACTTTCCATGAAAGTCTTGGTCAAAATTGACACCTACCTTGGCCCATTGTGGTTGTCAAAAAATTTCCATTGTTGGTTGAAACATGTGCCTTATCCAACCAGGATGCTAAACCCATGATAGTATCCTGGTCAGTCATTTCGTCAAAATTTTGACATAGGTTGGTCGAAAGCTCGACCAAACTTGGTTAAGGATTGCAAATAGGTATTTACATTTTTCCATATGAGGTCATCAAAACTTTGACCAATGTTGGTCAAAAAGCCTGGCCCATCCAACTAGGTTGCCAAACCCACATGATACCCTTGTTGGTGAGTTGGTTGAAAGTTCAACTAAGCTTGGTTAAGCTTCAACGAAGTTTGGTCAAAATTTTGACAAAAATAGAAGGTTTTAAAAAAATCACACCTAAAGATAAATATCTAGACTAATCACCAATGACATCCTAGTTGGTGATTAGTCTAGATATTTATCTTCAGGTGTTACTTTGCATTCTTAATACCCAATCCATGAGAAGCCAGTCCATGTATTACTATGGGACAACCTAGTGCTAGAGAGAACGTAAGCTATCTTAGGGTGATGGAGTAGCACCAATTTGAGGCACTTTAGTAGCAACAAGAAGCAGCATCATGATACACTCAACAATAAGCCTCAACTTTCACAGGCAGTGAGATTCATCTAAATAATTCCATGGGTGAACCTTAGTTGAGTTTGAAGGAAGTGATTGAAACATATACACAAGAACATGACATCCAATTTTTCCCTAAAGTGGTATGCACACAAGATAGTCTTCAGGTTTATGGCTTTGGAACTATTAGTATCTATCTAGATTCTATAAAACAATAAGTTCTTGCACAATCTAGCGATAGATGGGTGATTGTATCATTGGAGTAGCTAGTTGAGATACATTGTAATTGAGCTAGAGGAAATCATTGATAAACCAAACATATAATGAAGAGAAAACTTGAAAACTTGAATGTAGAAATGAAAGCTATCGAAGATCAAACACCTATGATAGAGTTACAACACAATGTTAAGTTGATTTTAGATATGGTAGAGGTAGATATTTAGAAGTTTGATTAGAATTTAAGGCTTAAGAGAGAGTCTATGGAAATATACCAAAAGGAGAAGGAACGGCTTCGAAAAGAGACTAGACAACAAAAACAATAGCTAGACAATATAGAGGATATTATGGGAGCACTAGATATAATCTAGGAAAGTGTTGTGGTAGGTACTATGACATTTTAATCACTTGCATGTGTATTTGAGAATTTACAGTCCAAATATCGGGAGGACTACAAGTTGTGCAATTTGTCATGTATTGCATTTGCATTTGCTTTGCTATTGCTTATAAGAGTGTTTCAAAATTGGGAACCACTTCAACATCCTTTGTATGGTTTAGAGGTAATGTCATTATGGTAGAGGCTTCTACAAGGGAATGAACCTCATGATTATGGCATTTACACAGAAGTACAACTTGGTTCTTTAACTCCTTGCACTCAACTCTTCATTGAAGTTATTCTTCCTGTAGTGAGAATAGATGCTACAAATTCTTGGGAGCCAAGGGACCTTGAACCTATGCTACATTTTCTAGAGACATGGGAGGAGTTACTACCATCTTCAGTACTTCGTAACATTCTGGATCATGTAGTGATGCCCAAATTAATAGCAACAGTAGATGCTTGAGATCCTTGCAGGGAGACTGTGCTAATACATGCATGGTTACATCCTTGGCTTCCATTGTTGGGCTAGTGTATATTGGATTCTTTATATCCAACCATTCATTATAAGTTGGGGAATGTGATTCATGCCTAACATGCAAGTGATGCATCTACATATGCAATTTTATCACCTTGAAAATTGTATTCAATCTTGCTAGCTGGGAACAGGTGATTGTTCATTTTATTGTACCTAATCTGATGATAGTTCTACAGGAATTTGTAATCAACCCACCTAATCAGAAACTAGAACAATTTAACTAGGCTATGGCTTGGGCATCTACTATTTCCACTTATCATAAGGTTGCAATGTTGGAGACGACATTTTTTCTAAAGTGGCAGCATGTTTTGTATCATTGGTTTTGTTCAAATCCTAATTTTAATAAAGTAACACATTGGTGTTTAGGGTGGAAAGGACTATTTCTCCCTAAGCTTCTTGCTAAGGAGAGGATAAGAAGTCAACTAAATGTTGTCCTTGAAATGATGTATCAAACTATAGAGGGTATGACTATGGAACAAGCTAGAGCTAGAGAGAATGTAAGCTATCTTAGGGTGATAGAGAAACACCAATTTGAGGCACTTTAGCAGCATTAACATATGCTCAACAAAAAGCCTCAACTTCCATGGGCAATGGGATTCACCTAAAGAATTCCATGGGTGCACCTCAGTTGAGTTTGAAGGAAGTGATTGAAACATATGCACAAGAACATGACATCCAATTTTTCCCTAAAGTGGGATGCACACATGATGGTCTTTAGGTTTATGACTTTGGAACTATCAGTATCTATCTACATTCTATAAAATAACAAGTACTTGCACAATCTAGAGATAGATCGGTGATTGCATCAATGGAGCAACTAGTTGAGATGCATTATAATTGAACTGGAGGAAATCATTGATAAACCAAACATATAATGAAGAGAAAACTTGAATGCTAAAATTTTAAAATGAAAGCTATTGAGGATCAAATACCTATATCAGAGTTACAACACAATGTAAAGCTGATTTTAGATATGGTAGTGGTAGATATTCAAAAGTTTCATCATAATTAAGGCATGAGAGAGAGTTTGTGGCAATATACTAGATATCAGGAGGACTACAAGTTGTGTAGTTTGGCAATATACCTTGTTCCAATTGTGCTTATAATGGCTACAAATGTTCCAATTGAATTTGTGATACCTTCTTAGTATAAATATGAAGAATAAGATTGTTGTCATGAATGAATACAATTAATAAGAAATCAATCCATTGCCTTGAAACTTGAGGATAAAAAAGGGATCAACCATCATACCATGAAGAACTCCTGCATATTGTAGTGTGATTGTTGACATTCCAGTCAAGTTTTTTTATTATTGATACACACAATTAATTAGATGATTAGCAGCTACTGAGCTCATCTTGTAGTTTACAATGTTAACCAAGTAATGCAGGCTCTACTGAGTTCTACAGTTGCTACTAAGTTCCAGGAACAATATTCAATTTGCACTAAGTAGTATCTACCAAGTTGGTGATTATCAGTGTGAATCAAGCTTCATAGTGTTTACCAAGTTTCTCAGTGCAAACTGAGCTTCATAGTATTTACCAAGTTTGCAACTTTAGTAATGTGAATCCACTGTTGACTAAGCTATGCAGTTTCAACCAAGTGATTTAGTTTATACCGAGCTCACAGTGATAGTGTTGACTGAGCTATGCAGTGTCAACCAAGTGATTCAATTTATATGCCAATTTTTATAGTGTTCATTGAGTCACCAGTGCATATCAAGTTTAGACTACTTAGAAATGATTAGTATGAGTTGAGCTTCTATGTCTACCAAGTGCATGACGATGCCGATCGTTTACAATGGTTGTCGATTGTCAGAACCTCACTGAGTTTGTGTTTAGAACCCAAGTACCTAAAGTTGGGTTGACTTTGTGTATTTTGGTGAAACTTGTATTGTAGCTGACTTTGATGAACTATAATTTGGATCGGTATATATGTAATGTATTATATCACATCCAAAGAAGAAGATATATAGAGATATAAGAAGTATGAATATATGAGAAGTAGAAGTGTGAAGAGAAAAGGCTATAGCAGTATAAGGAGCAGCAAAGTTTTATCTATCATAGTAAGGTGATCATTACAAAGGAATCTCATTCAACAAATCAAAGTTGCAAACTAGAGATCAACCACTAGTTCATCCTAACAGGTGGAACAGTTAAATACTTTCACAAGGTAGACTTAATAGTCTTTTGTAAATCTTTTTACTGAGTACCTACTTCACTATATGTTTGTAAATCCTTTTGCAAGTTGGACCTAACAACCCTTATTGCTCCTAACAAGGTAGATCATCAGAAGTGATCATTGTAAGCCTTAACAGGCCAACTTTATACTATAGTACTAAAGCTTGTGGGTATCATCACCATCCCAGTCTTACTTTCTATTTGGAAAGTTTCTGGGTTACCATATTGTGTGTCAAAGTGTTATGAATGTTTTAATACTTTTAGTCTTTCATGCATGCAATTAGATTAGAATACATCTAAAGGATTAATTGGTGAATTAAGATTAAATTTTATTGGTTCTTGATTCATCTCTCCCCTCTTAGTAACCTAGCCTATCTTATATTACCAACAATTGGTATCAGAGCTTTGTGGTTCTCAAAGAAGAAGTTTAACAGCTTGAGAAAAGATTAGAGGTAATGGAGGTATTCATACTTGATAAGGCTATTGACAATGAAAAGCTAGATTTGGAATTGACTAATGAGCAACTTAAGAAAGCAAAGAAGCAACTATCTCAATCCCTAAAAGAACTCTACATGGAAGCAAGAATTGAAGATATCCATTTAGAAAGAAATTTAGATGAAACTAATGAAGCAATCAGAGAACTATAAGAAAAGAATGGTAAACTTCAAGAAGAAGTAAGAAAGCTAAAAAGAAAACAAGAAATCCAGTCAGTAAGATTGTGTGAAGTCATGGAAGAGAAAAACAAGATAAAAGAAGAGATAGAAGGAAAGAACAATGAAATTCAACATCTATCCCTTCAAAAAATAGACTTCATTAATCAACTTACTAATGCAAATGAAGAAATCATGAACCTAAGATCAGAGAATAAAATATTGCAAAATGATCTAAACATTGAAAACCAAACCAATGAGAGGATGATAAAATCTCAAGCAAACATGAATTAATTAAATGAGCAAAACCAATATAGAAAAAAAGGAAAAATAGGAATTAGATATACAGAAAAAGGTGAATCATCCAAGAAAATAGCTCAAAAGAATCAAAGACCTACTTGCAATCACTGTGGTAAGTTAGGTCATACATCAAACAAATGTTGGAGTAATTACAAAGCTAAATTCAATGGAAAATGCTACAATTGCAATAAGCATGGTCATAGAGCTAATGAATGCAAAGAGAAACCTAAATTTGAAGTCAAATGTCACAAATGCAAGAAGCATGGGCACAAATCTTCTAAATGTGCAAGTAAGATATTGAACCTAGCAAAATACATTGTAAAAGTTATATTTGGTTGGGACTACAACACATGGTGCAAATGTCACTATTGTGGAGAATTTGGACACATTGGAGTAAATTGTGTGAAACATCACATGAGGATAAGAGACGCCACTAGAAGATGTTTTACTTGTACAAAACTTGGACACCTTGCTAAGAACTATATGAACACTGGAAGAATTGAAGATGAAAAGAAAGCCAAGGCTAACAATATCAAAAAGAATATGAGACAACAATGGATTCCAAAATCTTTTGAGAATGCAAGCCTAAGAAATGAAGCACATTTCACTCAAGAATTGGGTGACTTAAGCATTTCTACTTGATCTCCCACAAGGATAAGTGGAACTAAGATTTTAAAGCAGACACCTTACATCAGTTCTAGTCAGCTAGAAAGAAAGATCCATATCAGCATTAAAGATGTAAAGGAATCATCAAGTGTCTAAGGAAATTCTAGACCTTACTGAGCTAGGTCAGGTTGCAAGACCCTATCGATCAAGGTTAGGAGTAACTAAGTCATTGTGTGGACACTGAGTCATGGATGACTCTACTGAGCAATTAGATCGAACCAAGTGGAAGGTAGTTTTTCACCAAGCAAGTGGACATACCAAGAATTTATTTGATTGGAAAGTGAAATTTGTTAAAAAGGATGAAATCTAATTCATTTGTCACCATAAATTTTCAAAGAGATATATGCGAAGAATGATTTCTGTGCATCCAAGTGATTTGTGCAATTTGTTGAAATTTTTTGTATTTTTTTAAATCATACTGAGCATGGAATCCTCTAATAGCAAAGCCAAGAAGGGGTTTGGGATGTTGGTTCAAGGAGTTTATTGGAAAGCACTAGACTTCAAGTTAAGTCCAACATTTGTAGAAACACTTGATCCAATCAAAGCTCAGTCACAGATTCCACCAAAGGTACTACTGGTTAATGATATTTGCTCACATTTTGGTTGTTTGATTCAAGACATTAAAACCCTAGAAATGGATGAAAATCTAGAAAAGTTGTGTGTGAATGGTGCATTGAAACTCAAGCATCAACACTTGGAAACCAAGGGTTTAACCCACATTCCACATATTCCCTGAGACTTTCAGATAAAATAGATAAGGTTTATCCTTAGCAATGTACACAACAGGAAGCTATGGTTGGAGCAGCCTATTCTCATAATGAAGAAAATAATTCATTGAATCATAGGGCTCCCAATGTTGACCAAGGCAAAGACTACCAAAACCCTAAGTCAAGTAGAACTGGAAAGCAAAACTCTTGCCAAATGGGATTGAAGAGGTATGAAGATCAACTATGTAGCTGACATGGAGCTAAATTTTGGAATTCATGTAATAACACACAAAATGTATAGCTATGGTTGTCTCAATAGCATATCATGTGAGGTAGTTGATCTAGCTCTCAAGATGGTGAAGAACAACATGTCCTTCGACCTTCATGAGCTAATGTTGAACCAATTCAATAAGAACATGGAGAGCATCAAAACTTCAAAGAATAATGTATGTAGGTTTGGTTCACTTTTAACCTATTTATTCTTCTTTGTGCAAAAGCTTTTCCCTTGAAAAGGTACAGTTGTATGGAGAAAAGATGTGCCTATACTATACCAAATCAATGAGTATATAGCAAAGATAGGTGAGAACTATGTCAGTATCATGGATAATTATTTTGATTCACTCAAAGAAAAGATGAATAATAGATTCAAAATTCCCAAGAAACTTGTATAATATTACAAGGATGATGTTTGTTTTATGGTAGACTATGACAAGGTATACATACAAGCAGTCAAACCTAGAGTGGTGTGGGTTAAACCTCTAAGCTATGAGGTTAACATTGATGACACCAAGGACATCATTAAGGTATTGTTGAATGAACCTGTGGATCCCAAGGCTATATAGTTTGGTACATATGATGAAGCCAAAACCAGATTTAAAATAGAAATAAAGCTTCCTTAGGTTGTCAACAAAGGAAAGAAGAGGATAGCAAAACTGAGACAAACTAGTTCTACTCTCCTAATGACAGAAGGTAAAGGAGATGATGTGGTAGAAGATGAATCAGCTAAAACTAAATTAGAAGAAGAAGAGCCAATTAGGAAGAAAGGTAAGGTTATCATAACCAGATCTACCAAGTCATCTACTACAATATTCTATAGAAGGACATCTAGAAAGAAATTGAAACTAGGTGAAGAAGCAGAGGATGCTGTTTTCAAATGGCCTCTACCTACATTTTAAGAGAAACTGAAAGAGATTGATTCTGGAGTTGGCATGGAAAATTTTAAATCACTGAGACCAAAAATGTAGAGGAGAAGAAGCAAGTTGAAGACATTTTTATGTCTAAGTTAGGTAAATGAAAAAATTCATCTGATCAACTTGCATAAAAAATTCCCAAAGAAATGATGGAAAGAATCAAGTCAAGATGGGAACATGCCAAGAAAACTGCAAAGGATATAATGAGTAGACTCATGTCGAGTCTTAATGACAAAGAAGTAAAAGAGTCCATGAAGAAGAATGAAGAAAAACTCACTTTGAAATTTAAAAATTGCTTGATACTAATTAATGACATTGAACATGTGGTGAAGATTGCCACTACTACATGGAAAAATATCTACAATCTTCATCAAAAGAGTGATTTTGTTGTTCATGTCAATGATAAAGATGATGATGAAGATAACAAGGAAGAAAAGGACAATGATGATGATGAAGAAATAAATAATGATAATAAAGATGGTGAGGAGCAAGAACAGGAAGCTACCGAGGAGAATCTCCCTGAGATTCAAAGTATTGAGGAAATCAACCCTAAGAAGATTGCAACAATGGTTATGGCATCATTTCCCCACTCTTCAAGAAAAGCTTTAAAGCCATCAAGCTTAGAAAAAGCTTCTGCCAATTTGGTTGTGGAAAACACTACAAATCTAAGCACTCAACAAATCTTTGCACCTGTTCGGCTAAGTACTTCATTGACTGAAGTGACCAGTACTTCATCTACCAAGCAGTCGGTACTTCCTCTTTCAGTAGATTTGGCTACTTAGCAACTAGGTATTTCTATAATCAGTGCAATATCTACTTTTGTTGCTAGTCCTTCTATTTCTACTATTGTCACTAGTCCCAGTGTATAAGTAGTTAATACAAAGATAGTCGAGAGCAAGCCTCAACTGAGTACTAAGGCTTCCAGCAAATACAAAGATAAAGAAGAGGACATTGATCTTGATGAGGATATAGTTATCCTAAATTGGGATATCTCTACTCTAAATCCTAATCAAATGAATATAGTGGTTGAGTTTTTGCAAAAGAAAGCTAAGCAATAGAGGCCTAGAGAGGAGAGAAATAGAGAAAATCAAGTGCTAGAAGATGCAAAGAACATACTTGTAGATGCACTCAACACCAAGGTTGATACTTCTCAACCTATTTTGGCTCAATTAGTAGAAGTTGTTCAAAAATTTAATGAAGATTTGAATGGGCAAGAAAAATTGTTGCAAAGAGTAGAGAAGAAATTTGAAAACAAAGTATTGGAGCTAGTTGCACAGAAGATTACAATATCTCAAGTAGACTTGTCTACTATTCTTAGGTCATTGGAAACCTCTGCCAACAATGTCACTTCTCTATTTAGTAAACTATGTGATACATCTATCTTTACTTAGGAAATCAAAGATAAACTCTCCAAGATAGATGAAGACCTGAAGGCAAGTATACACCAGTTGTCACTTCACCTGAGCTATAGTTCTTCTCATTACACAAAGATCAAATTTTTGACTAATATGCAAGTGGAATTACTAAGGGAAGAAGCCAAGATAAGGGCCACACTTGTAGACATACAAGAAATGATTTTTTCAAACATGGATGCATTGTAGAAATATATGCCAAAACTCTCATCCATGACAACAACTTCTCCATAGCTAATCACATGATGGAGTAATCAGCAGAAGTTCAAATTGCATTGCATGTAAGCAAAGTGTTGCAAGAAAATTTGGACAAGACAATGTCACTAATTTTAAATGTACATTCTGACCTGTTGTCACATTTCGGCATTACCATGTAGCATACACCTTTGGCATTTATGTCAAAAAGGGGGAGAATATGTAAAAGGGAAGAATATGTGATGATGCAATAAAAGAGGAGAAGATAAGAAGAGAAGATGTAATATAAATACATGAGACATATGTATATAACATGCAAAGTATGTTGAATATATATATATATATATATATATATATATATATATATATATATATATATATATGTATATGTATATATATATATATATATATATATATATATATATATATATATATGTATATGTATATGTATATACATATACATGTACATGTACATGTACATGTACATGTACATGTACATGTACATGTACATGTACATGTACATGTACATGTATATGTATATACATATACATATATACATATATATATATACATATGTATATGTATATACATATACATATACATATATATATATATATATATACACATATATATATATATGTATATATGTATATACATATATATATACATATGTATAGATATACATATACATATACATATGTATATATATATGTATATGTATATGTATATGTATACATATATATATACATATACATATATATGTATATGTATACATATATATGTATATGTATACATATATATATATATATATACATATGTATATACATATATATATATATATATATATATTTATATATATTTATATGTGTATATATATATGTATATGTATATGTATATGTATATGTATATGTATATGTATATATGTATATATATGTGTGTGTGTGTGTGTGTGTGTGTATATATGGGGAGCATCATAATATTATATTTTATACATGTACAGATATTCAAATAAACATCTCTTATAAAAGCAATTTTGAAAAATATCAAAAATAGAGTATGGTATTGAGTTAAAGACACAGGATGGAAACTAAAGATCGTTTTGAACTTTTTATTAATCTAGTTTTGATTGATAAGTGTTTTTGTCACTAATGCCAAAGGGGGAGATTGTTGACATTACAACCAAGTTTGTTTATTAGTGACACACACACTTAATCAGATGATTAGTAGCTACTGAGCTTATCTTGTAGTTTATAGTGTTAACCAAGTAATTTAGGCTCTATTGAGTTCTACAGTTGCTACCAAGTTCTAGGAACAATATTCAGTTTGCACTAAGTAGTATCTACCAAGTTGGTGATTATCAGTGTAAACTGAGCTCCATAGTGTTTACCAAGTTTCTCAGTGCAAACTAAGCTTCATAGTGTTTACTAATTTCATAGATTCAGTAATGTGAATCTAGTGTTCACTGAGCTATGCAGTGTCAACCAAGTGATTCAGTTTATATTGAGCTCGCAATGATAGTGTTGACCAAGCTATGCAGTGTCAACCAAGTGATTAAGTTTATATGCCAAGTTTTATAGTGTTCACTGAGTCACCAGTGTAGACCGAGTTCAGACTACTTGGAAGTGATTAGTATGAGCTGAGCTTCTACATCTACTGAGTGCATGACGATGCTAAGCGTTGACAATGGTTGTTGAGTGTCAGAACCTCATCGAGTTTGTCTTCAGAACCCAAGTACTTGCAGTTGGGCTGACTTTGTGTATTTTGGTGAAGCTTGTATTGTAGCCAACTTTGATGAATTGTAATTTGGATTGGTATATATGTAATGTATTGTATCGCATCCAAAGAAGAAGATATATAGAGATATAAGAAGTATGAATATATGAGAAGCAAAAGTGTGAAGTAAAAAGGCTACAGGCAGTATAAGGAGTAGCAAAGTTTTATCTATCATAGTAAGGTGATTGTTACAAAGGAGTCTCATTAGCAAATCAAAGTTGTTAGAGATTAGCCATTGGTTCATTCTAACATGTGGAATAGTTAAATCCTTTCACAAGGTAGACTTAATAGTCTTTTGTAAATCTCTTTACCGAGTACATAGTTCATTGTATGTCTGTAAATCCTTTTGTAAGGTGAACCTAACCGTCCTTATTGCTCCTAATAGGGTAGATCATTAGACGTGATCATTGTAAGCCTTAACAAGCCAACTTTATACTACAATACTAAAGCTTGTGAGTATCATCCCCACCATAGTTTTACTTTCTATTTGGAAGGTTTTTGGGTTACCATATTGTGTGTCAAAGTGTTATGAGTTTTTTAATGATTTCAGTCTTTCATGCATGCAATTGGATCAAAATACATATGAAGGATTAATTGGTGAATTAAGATTAAATTTTATTGGTTCATGATTCACCCCTCCCCTCTCAGTAACCTAGCCTATCTTATATTTCTAACAGTGATATCTTGATTATATAGCAAAAAAAGAAGAATCCAAATATTAGCAAGGGTGAATAAAAATGTTTTCACATTCCAATCCCATTAAACAAGCAACAATTCAATATGTTGATTATCTATTTCTTTGTTCTTGTTAATTTCAATTAAGTTTAGATTTTGTGCGTTGCAATTATTATATATTGCTAAAAGTAAACTCTAATTTTGTATCCCTTGATGTTAAATTTGCATAACTTCAAAAAGAATGACTTTCATTGCATTCTTTTAATAAAATTTTCCCTAGTAGCAAGTACATTTCTTCTTCATGCCCTACTTACTATGTTTTTCTCAGACCATTTGTTTCATGTGTCTTCTGTCATGCCCCTGTCCCAATTAACACAAGAAAAATGTTCTATTTAAGACTTCACAATTTTAATCAAAAACTGATCATACAAAAAAAGAATTGGATTCTACCCCAGAAAATTAGTCCATTTACTCCCATGCCATGAGATGAGACCAATATGCAAGAGGTTAGTGCATTGTTATTGGCTAAAGCAATCTCCTTTAATTAGTGATCTAATGTTTTAACAACATGTGATTAAGATCAATAAGGATGTAATAACTTCAACTAACTAATATGGGGATGAAAACAATTAAATTTAGTTAAGGACAAAAGAACTTTGAAGAGATGTCACTCTAGTAAAGAACATGACCCCCACAAAAAGACAACCCTCCAAAAAAATACTTAAGGAGGAACTTCAGGGGAGGAAGGAAAACAATCGATCAGTTATCTTCAACACTTATAGAAGAGCAAAAATTAGCATCCCAAGAGGAAAATCGCATCAAGACAAATCTATCTAACTTATAACAACAAACAATATATCCTGCAATAGTCTTATATTCTACAACCAGAGTAGTATGAAATGAAATAGTAGAATCAATGCTCAATAATTGTTTGTGTGATCATATGAAATGCATATTATAAATCATTAATCTATTTATAAGTTATACCTAGCAAACAATCACGTAGAGAAGGAAATGCAAAACATAGAAGCATATTTATGATCACCAGTTAAGCAGACCACACCATTACAAATGAATAATGTGTCTACCACATGGGCCAAAGGTGTATAAAGTTTGCTATTGAGCTTAGTTGATGATTTCTTTGAGCCAACCTATTGTGCTCCCTTGTTAAAAAATTATTATGGTTAGATAGTAAAAATGTACATTGAATATATATATGATATGGCCTAATCTATTGGATTATGATATTTAGTAATATAAACATAACTATCCTTGTATGTTTGACTCCTAACCTTGTAGAAATAGTTGGGTTTTATGAATTATATATTTATATTATATTGTTTAATATGATTGCAGGGCCTACACCATGGTTTATCTTGCTTGAAGTATTTTGTTTACTAGTATAGTTATAAACCTAACAATTTTACACCTCTTATGTAATTTAAATTTGTGATTCTATGGCAAGATTCAGTGCAATCCCAAAAGGGGACATTACACTCCTCTTAAAAATAAGCATTCACCATATACAATAGGGTGCCAAAAAGATCATCTATCACTAATGACTATTACAGATGATGTAAAAGAAGTTTGTGATAAAATAATCTTAGAAATAATTGTATGGATACAATATATACATTCTAATAGGCAAGATCTAGTTCCCAAGCATTCACCATTGATTATACCCCCATAGGAAAGATGATTGTAATGTTCCAAAAGATAGATCAGTCTCTACAAATGAGCTTTAATCTTCATGTCAAAGTGCCATGATATCTATGATTATGAAAATACCAAAAACATAACAAAATATTCCATTGGAAAATTAAATTAGAAAATAACCATAAAATCCCACATAGAAATCGGGACCAATAATACATTAGCAAATAACGATATATTCCCACCTAAAAAGCTAGTTAGATCAATTAGAAAATGAATGAGTTAGACCCAATCTCATTTATTTTCTAATGACATGCACACTCATTTAAATGAAGCAAAAGTTTTAAAGATGCATTATTTTCTCTCTTCAGATGGCAGCACTTTTTAAAGACACATAACCTTTTGTAGTAGATTGGCCAAGTATTAAATAGCTTTTTCATTTTACTAAATTGTGCCATGAATTAAGATTAGATAGATAAAATTCCACATGTTTAAATGTGGAATCATAGACAAAGAACCTAAATTTTTTGATAGAATTTTACAAGCAGATGTCTTGTCAAGGAATGATATGATTGTAAAATGAGTACAAGATGAATTTCACAAAGAATATTTGATGTCCATATTTTGTCTAAACATACCATCAAAATAGCTACTAAACTAATCTACCCAAATCTAAAACTCTATCAAATTACGTTGGTGTTTGCATCATGCATATGATTTGCTAACAAAATTAGTTCAGTATAGCATAAGTGTGAATAGAGTAATTATAGTCAAATTTAGATAAAATAACTAAAGCATCATCACTAAGCACAAATTAATTGTTCAAGACTAAACATAGAGTACCCCTATATGCAAGCCCTGTCAATTTGTCCACATACTAATTTATTTGTATATGAAATAGAATATGATTTTAATGTTAGTTTTTTTAGAAGCAAAGGGAGTTTTGAAAAATGAAATAGACTAATAAGATTTCAAATAGTTCATAAACTATTCATATTTGACGCATTCAAGAAGAGAATTTGAATCATGCCAAACAAGTCGAGTAACTATCCTTCCAATTTTTTATTTGATAGTTTCTTGACAATGAGACATTCAAAATGAACTTATGAGCAAAGATCTAGAATGAATGTTCAATTGATTAAATAATAAAGGTATGTTAGTTTGAGCTTCACTTGGTTTCGAGAATACTTTAATATTCTCTACTTAACAAGGCCAACCACATGAAGATAGAAGCTCATATGGCCTTGCCCCCCCTCTCCCTAACATCAATCTAAATTCCCCATTAACATCTAATTACATACTTCGTTCATCCATCTATCCATTTATGAACTATAACATTCAATCAATGCAATCACATAACATTCATTAATACTAAACAGTAATCAAGAATTCATTAACACAAAACAATATTCACTAACATGACATAAAATTCAATATTAATACACAAAATTCATAGATAATTACTCAAAAAAACATTCTTTCATTATCCAACAAAGTTTATCAAACAAGGTTTATCAAAGAGCATTTTTTAAAAATCATTTCTTTTTTTTAGATTTCTTAAGGAAAAGGCTAATAGGAGCATCAATATTTTCCTCATTCTCCTCCTCTTGTGGCTATAATGTCAAATTATAATGCTTCCTCTTGCTTTGAGGAGCACGAGGCTGTTGCACTAAAGGGGGGTCTATTGCAATAACAAGTAAATGAGTTAAATTTGCATACATTTTTTTTTTTACTGTTACAAGTATTTCATTAACCAATAGAACATAACATGCATTTTTCTTTACTTAAAAATGCCACATTATGTACAGTAACATTTTGATCAATCACGACCTCAACATGTTGAACACTTCGAACATGCTCCACTCGTTCACCATGATGTTCAACATGCTCTAAAATATTGAAAAAAGGTTACATGGCCAATTGTAATTGAAAATGTTTAATTCTATTAATAATTACATATTTTATTTCCAATAACAAATTAATACCTCCACCATTGTGATGCACATCATGGCCTTCGTCACATGCAAGTTTTGTGATAGGATTTGAAGGCCGCAATGAAATGTCATGCACATTGTTATCATTGTTTGATATATAAAATAGAAATAGTCAATTTACATTGGAAATTAACACCAAACATGAAATTTCTCAACTATTCAATTTGATTTACTTTTCATTTGACAAATTTACCTGTGTCTCATCTGGTGCACCAGATTCTTCAGTATGGCTTTCAAATTCTTGGTGTATGTGTGCAACCATGACTTTATAGCCTTCCTTCATTCAAGGCAATTTTTTTATCTTCATCCATGGGCTCTACATTGAATTCCATGCCCTATATTTTTTGCTTAATATTGTAAGTTTTGCATGTATGATTTGATTAAACAAAATTGTTTGCAATATTATATTAAAAAAATTGATATGAAATTCCATTGCTTCTACTTACAAGTCGAGAGTGAAGTTTCATATAAACACTAGAGCCAAGTTTGTGTTGGCCAACCTTTTGTACTCTCACTTCTATAGCTTTTGATGTGTCTTAAAATCTATGAATTTTTTTAAACATGTTAGATTATATATTTATAAAGATCACTAATTAGTGCATGATTACATTCTACTTAATACTATCATGACATCCCTTCTTTTCCCCTCTTTTGGTTTAATTCCTTTACCCTGTAGCCTTTTCTCTTTTGCATCTTCTATTATTTCATTCCACTCCATCAGTGGAATCATAGGAGGATGCTTGTACTTTAGGTTATCCTTTAGAGCCCTTCTATATTGGTCCCTCACAGTCTTTATATGTTTGGATGCTCTTTTAAGAAGTAAGGTACTGTCAAAAATGTTTTTTTCCAAAGAGGTCCTCTAAAGTTGTAATGAGCTGATTTTTTAATTCAAAACCTTGTTCATTCCACCTTTTTTGAAAAAACAAAATTGTTAGATACATAACTTTAATATAGTACGATAAATGGAATAAAAGAAAAATATTGTACAAATGATATGAAGCTATGCACCCTTTACGTATGGTGGTCCCAAATAGCTTCAATGTCATTTCAAAAAGAGTATCATAAAAAACATCTTTTCCTACAAAAACATCATGGGATTATCAATCCAAAATGAGTTATGTATAAGTAAACTACAATTACAATGTAAATAATAACAATTTGAAAGGACCTGGAACCTTTGGTACTTTTAATGGAAACATAGTTTTCTTGTTCAACAATGATGACCCCACAAACAAACTAGTAGTAGTAACATAGGCTGATCTAGGAAATGGTTTAGCTTCAGTAGTACTAGTCTATGTTCTTGTATCAATTGTAGTTGTATATATTAGTGCACAAAATAGGTCCATGAGTATCAAATGCACCCAAGAAAAAAAACCAATGTATGATTAGCACATAAAAAAAATATAGAAAAAAAAGGTTTTACCAGTTGTAGTTGGTACAAACAAAGGTGTTTGCAAGCTCCTTGTTACCAACAATGTAGTCGGTAGTATCAGAGTGGTGATCCAAGGAGGCATCCACACCTCATCATGAACTAATGAATACATTCTTAGAAAATACATTCACAATGGATGAAGATCAAATGGGGTACTAGAAGCATCCCAAACATAAGTTAAGTCAATAATGCATGCAAAGGTTAAATGAGTGGTTAAAGGTTAAAGGATTATTTACATGAAGGTTGTGTACTACAACCCTCACCTTGGTGACCACATTTCTTAGGTGTCAAAAAATTATGTAAGAAGAACACGTCATATTATAGATCATGATCCATAAGATAGTATAAAATATAAACATCTATTGAATTTTTATTATTGCTTAAGATTAATTGTTGCTTACCTTCATACAATTGACACTACGTATCAATTTATCTTCGAGTGCCTCTTTCTCCACAATTTTTCTTTGTTCTAGGACAAGGGTAAGAATATCTTTACTATATTTATTTATCATTTGAGTAGCCATGAAGCTGGGGTCAACACTACATGAAAATGTCACCTAAATTTCATATCGCATTTGATCTGCTGTCATTTTTGCTTTTCCCTACCAATAAGTATCAAGTTATGACATCAATATCAGTAAAATTCTATCAAAATAACTCCAAAGCCATAAAGGAAAGAACATAATATTATGACATTTGTTTCTGTATTATTCATACAATTACACTAATTACTTTAAGGTTTACCTTTGCTGAAGAAGGTGTGTGAGGAACATCTCGCCTATGTCTTGCGGTGGATCCATGTCACCCTGTGACAAAGATTAGTAATTCTTAGTAATTAGTAGCAAAATGAAAGTAATAGACTTACCAAAAAAAATATTAATAAAATAGTAGATTGCATATTGGAGTCAATATTAATTGGAGGCAATTGGTTTAAAATATGTTATACTTACCAGTCCCATGATAGTGATTTTTTTGATATCGACATGATTCAAATTAAAATCTATCAGAAGCTCTTCCCCTGCACTTATTGATTGTATTGCAAATACAAAAATATGATTTCCCTCTTGTGCCTCGAATATATAATTCAGTCACTTATTAGTTGACATAGGTCGAGAACTATTTGTAAAACTTGCAATCTTCCCTATTTCTTTTGGCCTTCCATCATTATAAATAGCAAACCTTTTACTTTGATCATTTTCTTTGCATTGTAAATAATTTGCTGACAATCCATACCTACACATACTTGTTTCTTATTGCACAATCTGCATCCAATTATTGTAATTGTAATAAGGTCCTACATACTCCATCAATTCAACAACTTTATTATAACTGAGCTTTATGCCATCCATGGAAAATAAGCTCAAACCATGTAATGAAGATGGAGCTATGCTATATATCCTTTCATTAATAGAAAAATCAATGTTAACTAGAGGTAGTTCCTTGGGTACCCATTCTTTCTGAAGATGTATGTACCTTAAGGGAACCTTCCTATCGCCTTTGGACTCATTATCATAAGAACATGACACCCCCCCCCCAACTTGGCAAGGAAAAATTGTATTCATTTATTGAATTTTCTTCTAATATTTTGACCTCTAGTTGATCTCCCTATTTGAGACCTACTAGATGTCTCACTTTCATCTTCTATTCTCTTATTTTCTTCACCCGAGGAAGACATATAAGACAAATAACTTTTTGGTGATACCTACAATTCATCAAATGAGAGACATAGTAGGACTAAAGTTGATGTGGACGGTAAAGAGTCAACATGTAAATAATAAAATAATACAATAAAAAGTACATGCAATTTTAAAAATATATTGTAAATAGAGAACATGTTTTACCTTGACGAAGGTATACCAATCATGTATTTTCAACCTTGGCCCAAAATCACCTTTCTTTGATACAAGACTTCTTATATTTGTAGGGAATCCTATGGAATTTTTTTTTTTGAATGACTTCTTTTAATGCATCACTTTGTTGCTCTGTTAATAACTAATGAAGGGCCCTCATATTTATGAGGTCTCCATTTCTATTTGATTCAATAAAAAATTTCAGTGCACGATTGGATTCATGAATGTCTTCACAAATTTTGACATTTTTTTCTTTGTCATGCCTTCCATCCAATATTTTCCATAGTGTCTCTATTACATTCTTTTTAATACGCATAACATCAAACAAATGCATGATTGGGAGATCCTTGTAGTATGGAAACCTACTAAATTGACTAGGATAACTTTTTATTCCTCTAGGATGTTGGTCATTAATGCCTTGACAACCTTCAAGAGCATCAATTACATCATTACTAAATAAAAGACAATATCAAAATATAAATTTCAAACAAAAATCATCAAATGAAATGAAATTACCTTTGGGATTTAGTCTATTGTATTCCAACTTCCACAAACGAGGTGTCATTCTTCATGGCCTTGATTTTGTCTCTTCTTTCCCATTAAAAGATGTTTTTTAGTAATTCAATACTTATGATTATTGTGGAGAAAGTTCCTAAACTCATCAAACACCTGCTTTCCTAAACATTTTCAATGATGAGATTTCATCTTCGGACCACAAACTGGATATGCAAATTTCTGCTTTGTTTGAAGATCTAAAAGATCATGTACAATTATCATGTGCAACTTAAACATACAACAATAATGTGTAAGAACTATAATATATCAAAAATATGTGACCTTAACAACATAACATATTGCAAAAATGAGTCAGCGCAGGGGCATCATGTATTGTCCATACAAGCATTGCATGAAATTGAAATTGTCTTTGTCCTATTGATCTAGAGATGTCTTACATAGTGACTCCATTCCATAACTTCAACAACTCATCAATATGGGGGCTCAATATACACATTCATATCTTTAACTTGGTACTTACCTAGTTGAATGAATAGAAATATTACATAATCATTATGACCATTTTGATGCGGTGTTTATAAATTAATTTAGATAACTATTAAATGAAAAAATACCTGGTACGATCATTGACAACATTATGTGCTCCCTCTTTATGGACATCTAAGAAGGAATATTATTATTAATAATAAAAATAGGCCACACTGAGTAAATAGATCTCAGATCTCCAAATGGATTGACACCATTTGCCAATGAAAGCTTTAAATTACAAGGTTCCTCTTTAAATATGAGCCAACTATCTTCTATGTAGAACCATCTGCAAACGTTCACAAAATGTCATCTTGAATTCTATTGCATGCATAGTAATCCATAAAATGTGCGAAGCTAGTACACCTAAATGATTGTTCAAGACTTGGAATAATGGGAATGTATTGAAGAACCTTATGAGGCACCTTTTTTGTTATTTGATCTGACCAATATCTACTAATATGATATTTAGGGCATTCTATTGCAAATTTGTGTTGTTTATGATATAGAATATGATCATTGGGGCATGCATGTATTATCTGATACTTCATTCCAATTTGATTCATAATAGTAGATAATTCTCGGTACAAATGAAGTAGAATGTTTGATGGTGGTAACAAAAATTCACCTATCAACCTACAACAACAAATATGATTTGTTAATATAATGAATAGTAATGGTATGCTAACATTGAAGATGACAAAATGGCATACCTTAGCACACGTGACATTTCTACATTGGTTAAATCATTCACAACCTTCAAGTTCACCAACAACACTATAGCTGAGAGAAGAGTTGTTTGGGAGCCTTGGTATAGGGGCTCGTATGCCTTCTCAAGTATAGGTATATCAAGACCATCTTCATCATCATTATCAAACATGCTAGTACCATCATCATGATCAGTTGTGCCAATACCATCTTCTTCATTCATGTCCTCTGGCACATTATCAACTATGCCAATACCATCATCTTCAATTGTGTTCTCTATCGCAAGATCATCTTCTTCCATGGGAGCGATATCCTCAGTTGGATATTCACACCTCCAAGTTCCTCTATTTGAAAATCCACATTGACCAATTGATGAAAATCATGCCCCCCTTCAACGTGACCATGTTACCTACAATGACTCTGGGCTATTGTGATTAGAATTCTTTGATTCTTTAAGCCCTTACACTTTTTGCAAGGATAATTACATTTATCAAATTTTCTTTGAAACTAAGACCACAATCTAGCAATTGTCTTGTTGTTTTTTTTTGGGTTCATATTGGCAGGCGTGGTCTTTCTTCATAGGAAAATATTCAGGCTTTAAATATACAAAATGTAAACGTACAAGCATTAGTAGTATCTTGTATATAATCAAAACTAATAAAATAGTACAAGAATATGCAAGATTTACAAATACACACACAAATCATGCTCACAAGATTAGGCCAACCAATTTGCACATTCCTTCCCAGATCATCTTCATTTCCCCTTTATTTCTGAAAATGCCTTTACCACAATTTCCAAAGCTTACACATTTGTACATCTAGTTTCAGAAAACTCCTTATAGTAATATGTTGTAGTGTTTATTTAGTCTCTTGAGCTCTCCTCTTTCAAGCCTCCTTAATCAACCACGTGACTGCATGTATCCCTTAGAATGACTACTCTAGATATTTCTACTAGCAAAATCATTGTTATTGAAATTACGATGTTAGTGTTGTCATCCAGTGGATAGTTTTTATCTTCTAAGCACATGGAATCCCCCAAACTCATTTACTCCCATGCATTAACCTAGGGCTTGCTCTAGCGATGAATTCTTCAAATAGTTTGCTAACATTGTCCTTTACTCTTAACGCCTACCATCTCAGCTAACACCTAGCTGCTCTGCTTTCACTCTAGTGACCTATTCATGCATGATTACCATTTACTAGTAGTTGCACCTCAAATAGTGTACCCACCTTCAACTAAGCTTAGTCTTTTCCACATCAACACCACCTACACACAAATAATTTCATCAAGGCACAGTGATAACAGTTCTATTTGTTATTGTTTTGTCCCATTATAAGGGTGTCTTTATTAAAATAATTACAAAAATGAATAAGTAAGAGGGAAAAGAAAGAGGAATGAAGGGGTAAGGGTGATACAACTAGCACAAGGTTCTTCTTGAAATGTCTTTAGATATATTCACAAGGTGTACGAGCCATGTAGTGCAGGAGCACCTTGACCATCTCCATTGAATTCTGAGTCATTTTAGTAAATTTAAGTCATGATAGGATTAGTGAGATAGTTATTCCAATTTCATATAATTATGTGTTCAATTAAGGTCATGTAGACCAAGGTTATGTTTCAGTCCATGTTGGTCAAAGTGAGTCAAAGATCCTAAAGGTGTAAAATTCCATGCAAGGCTATAGATGGATTAAAATGTAATGTTAAAATGCTCATTGTAAGCCTTTGGACCTATTTGAGGTGCCAAGTAGGCATGTGGTAGCATAAAATGTCAAAAATGAGAAAAATTTGTAAAATATTCGAAAGTTGTCAAAAATGTTGCTAACAACATTTTCTTGCAAAATGACATTTTTTGGAATGTGAAGGGTCATCAAGCTTGTACACTTGGATAGGAGTCTAAGTTAGGAAGTTGAAAAGTCATTTTCAATGGCATATATTATGCAATCCATTATAATGAAGAGGGGTAGAAGGGTATGGTGTGGTTTTTGAATAAGTTAATCAATTTTTGGTAATGGTGAAATCAAACTGGGTACTTGTATTTGACTGCAATTTTGGTACTTTCTCCCTTACCTCATGGATGTGATGGTTCTTAAGCTTTCTATATAGTTAAATGAAGTCTAGAACTAATGTTAATGTTAAAGGTGTATGTAGCATCATTGGTTTATTGTCAAGATCTCATTGCTTACTGGTTAGACACCAAACTATGTATATTTTCAGAGTGAAGTACCCCAATGAATGTATGATCTTGTTGTGTTGAGTTAGGGAAGGTTTAAAGGTATTCCTTGTTGATTGAGATTTCCCTCTCACAGATTCACACCATAACTAGTGCAGGAGCACCCCAATTTTGGCTTGAAAGACTCAAATTTGGGCCTTGATTATGGGATAAAGGTTCTTAATAACCTAAGTGTGTGGTTTTACCTAAATTCTTGGTTTAAATTGCATTTTGCATTCATTTCATTCAATTTCTTGGTTAAAACATCAAAAAGCTTCTTATGCAGTCAATGGTGGTCAAACAACCACAACATGCTCACAAGGCATGAAATAAGGTGGAGTGATGTGTAATGAGGTTTGAAACATCATAAGACTTCATTATTTCCTCCATTGGTGGCAAGGAAGTTCAAAGTTGTAATGAAATTGTAAAATTAGCAAAAATTACAAAAGTGCAAAAATTGACAAAGTTGCTATGTTGCAACTTTGTGCAACCGTGGAGAAGTATGTAAGATATCTGTAATGTGAGGTAGTTTTACCTTTCTTAAGGTGGTAATGATATTAAAAATCCTATTTAATCCTTTTTAGAGGCAATTGTATGGATTAGGAACAAGTTTTTTGCAAAACTAAGTTGTACCAGCAAATTTGTTGCATTCTTGTTGATGTTCACATTTTTCTTGATTGATGGAGCAAGGTTAATGTAAATAGGAGTTAGATACAATAGTTAGCTTTGTTTTTGTATAGGTTGTAGTTGTTTTTCATCAATTTGTATACATATTTATTCCAATTTGTAAAGTGTTGTTAGTTTTGCTGTATAACTAGACAATTTTGTCAAAATGCAACATAACTTTTGTTTCCATGGTTGAATATTCATGACACCTTGTGGAACAAGAGTAGACTCACCATTATTTAAGATGCAAAAGGTTGGAGTCAGTGAAACTAAGTTTGTGAACTTTGCCAGCAAGCCCTAGGTGGGTTTAGCATGAATCTGACTAGAAAGTATTGAAAAAAAAGTGCTTGGAAAATGTGTAAGAAGTACGATATTGACAAGGTTGATCATGAAGGTGAAAGAGAAATTTCCAAGGGTTATTACATGGAAAATGGATTCTTTTACCAATTCATTGAAGCATGTTTTGAAACCATTTAAAGCATACAACCAAGAAAGACCTTTAAACCCTCAAAATCCTCAATTTTTGGGTTCTTCTTGTACAGACAAGGTTGGAAAATGAAACCTCCAAAATCCTATGAATCACCTAAATGAGTATCCTAAATGCAAGTTAGATTTGTAGTGTGTTAAGCAAGTTTTCAATATATTGGTCAAAAACCTTATTTTGAGGGCTAATTCCAAGGGCTACTAGAAGTAATCAGTCAGTTAATGAAATCAGGTAGGAAATAGAATTTGAACTTGTTTTGATTTCTTATCATTGATCAAAACCAAGTTGGAGAAACATTTCCTAACCTCCTCTAAGACCCTACAAAGCTAAGAGAAAGTTCAAACAAAAAACACCTAGAAACCATGTTGGGAAAATTGGCAATTTTGGTGTTATATAAGACCTCATTACAAAGTTGAGTAAAAATGTTGAATAGGGTTGGGGAATGATAAAAAGGGCCCATTAGATTTTCCAAGAAGCCTAGAATAGTGATTGCGAAGTTTCCCATAGATTTCAAATCAATAACCTTGATCTTGATAAAGGATTTGGCCAAGAACCTACAAGATATTTGTGTTGCATGAAGAATACAATGAACCAATATTAAGGAAAATGTGACAGAGGTTTGTTTATATTCTTCATGTGTGTTAGGGACCTTACATGCACTCATATAAGGTTAAAGAACCCATTGGAAGAGTTGGGTAGGTGAGATAATGAAGATTTGGTGACAATTGTTATAAATGGCAACGAAACCCTTATGGGAGCAAGGGTTTGAAGGATCGGCATCTCCACAGCAGCTAGGAGCCCAAAAGTTGTAAGTTTGAAGGCATTTGATAAGGTAAATGTGTTACCAAGTTCATTTGTTCAAGTTCTTTGAAGTTTTTGTGAGTTTGAAATTTGTTGTGCCAATTAGGCCTATTAGCCCTCAACTAGGGCCTGATATTTGAGTGTCTTAATGATGAGTTGAGAAGTTATGCTTTTGAAATTTAATAGGGTTCAAGAATAGGTGTCTTAATCCTCCATCAGTTCAGGTTTTTTTTTAAGGAATTTTGAGTTTTGGTCTAAAAACCCAAAATAGGGCTACAAGGAAGAGCCCCTTATTAGGTCAGTTTGTTAGGTTGGTGTGTGGAGCCCACTAAAGTGCATGCAACCTTATGAAGGTTTGAAATCACATTGTCTGTGATTAGTTAAGCCCCTTAGAAGCATTTGGGGTGTGGAGTTTGTGAAGATCCTAGAGGGTGTAAGGGAGTGGGGGTGTTGTCTGGAAAGAGGGGTAGTTGTTTGGTGTTTGTGAAGAGATAGGTAGAGATATTAGGAAGAGGTGAGTGTGGCATGAGGAAAAGGCCAAACACCTGGTCTCTAGCCTGGTGGGAGTCCTAAGGGACTAATTGTGATATGTTTGGTAAGGCTTAGAAGAAGCCAAGTTGAAGAGTTTGTGAGAAGAACTTGTTTAACACCTCCCTACTTGCATCACCATAGAGGCCACTTGGTAGGGCTTTGGTATTTTTGGAGAAACCTTAAGTGGAGAAAGCCTTGAGTACCAATCGAAGTAGCTGAACAATGAGTGAGAGAAATCCTAGGTGGAAAGGGTATCCCAACTTGGTGAATTGGAAAAGTGGTGGTACTCATACCAGCTCTGCAGTTCTCATGGTAGCACAGGTTGGGAGTACATTGGCATTTGCATTCTGTCATGACCTATAACTAGTGCAAAACCTTTTTCACAAAAAAATCCTCATTTATATGTCAAGCATTCATACAACTATTATAATAGTTTGGAAAACATGTTGATATGTGCCTCGAATGTGCTACACGTGGATATGTTATTTGAATCGAGAATGTGAGGAGAGAAATGAAGTCTTGACTAGAGCAAGTTCTCCATCACGTTCCATGAAACACTTGAAAAACAACTGAATCGATTTAATGAGATTTCTAATGTGGGCCACTTTTACATTACAATCTTCCACCTACATAATATAGGTGTATAGAAAATTTTTGTGCCTTCTTACATGTTATAGCAAGAACAAGAATAAAATCCTTCCTGTGTGAATAGATAAGAATACTAAAGAAATGTGCAACAACAGTGTGAAGGGAAATGTCTTCAAACTCACACTCGCAAACCTACAAAGAGCGCATTCACGTCTTCTCCACTAGATTAAAAGAAAGCAAATAAAATGTTAAAACGTCCAAAAAGTGAGAGAGACTACGGGAGACTTATATTCACAGTTGAGTTCGGATTTCAAATGACATAATGATAATAATCATTTAATTGCATAGATTCATGAGTCCAAACATAATTAATTAGTGCTTCAGATTGTTGTGGGGCACATAACTATTTCATATTGCCATAAATAATCACAAGATTTGCTTCTATGCAAAAAGAGTAGAGCAAACTCACACTCACAGACCTCCAAAGTGCGCAAACCTCCAAATTACCTCTCGCACACAATACCCAAATTATGAAATCTCGTGCACACCTTTTTCTTTTTTGTTTTGATTATGAGCTCGATTTGGTCAAAATTTCAACCAAATGAATTTAACAAGTCAAAAAAGACCTTGGTCGAATTTAAAAGTCAAATATTGACCTCAAATGTACTACTAAAAGGTCTATTCATCAAAAAAAAAAAAAGAAGAAGAAGAAGTGATGTTCACATATCACTCCAAACTTTGCCTTTGAAACCCATTATTCATCCACAAAGATTATTGTTTATTTTATCTTAAAAATATTTTTGCTAAAATTAAAATAGATTGCAAAATTAAAGATAAATTAGATCATAAATGATACTTCTTTCAGAATTTCTCTTACACGGTATGGGATGGAATGGGTTCGATCCCGGGCTTTCCCACGGCTTCATAAGGGAAGCCATTTTTAACTGTTTGCTGAGATCATATTCAACTTAATGGCGCAATGTTGAATTGTGGAGCTGTATTTAAAAAACTCAGCAGGCACTTTTCGGGTCTATCCATGTGCATTCTCCCCAACAAACTCTCCATGAAATGTCTGCCAGATGACCATAGATATGCGTGGTTCTTTCCTTCGAACTCCATGGATTTGCGTTATTCAAGGTTCTGTAATAAATGTCAAAGTGATGACGAGGAGTTGCAGCACAATAGCAAAAATTTACACCGGGTATGCAAATTATTCTTTCTCCCAGATGAGAAACTCCAAAGTTTTCCATTTACTAGATGATTATGAAACCAACGATTTTTCATATTAGGCTTTAACGTGGGGAAATGGTAAAATTGATCAAAATGTTAATTTACATTTCTTACATGAATGAAAATAAAATCATGATTTTGTCTAGGTTTAGAAACAGGGAGTAAAATTGATATGGAACAACTTAGTCTCAAACCTAGAACCTCCTATTAGCTTGCTGAGGTACACTATTTTTTGAGTAAGTGCCCATTTTGATGTCAAGAGTGTTGATTGTTCTCGCAGCGGAAGATTCTGATGCACGGGGTTAGTTGAGCTAAGCTTGAAGATATAGTGTTTTCTTGTCCCAAGCAGTCACCATTAGGGCGGGGTTAACAAACTCTTCAATGTTATGTTTAGTACAAAATGGTCTTTTTTCAGACCGGTGGAATGTTGTATAGGGACTGTGGTCTAGCAGTAGAAATGTAGTGTTGCCATGTGAAAAATCACTGGTGGGCATGGGTTCCTATTGTGGATGTGTTATAGTTTCAGGAGGATGGCTGAGGGAACGTCATGAAAACATGGAAACTGCGTTCTTATAGCTTGTCATCAGTGGAGTTAAAATAGAAGATACATGTATGCAAAGATTAAAAAAATAATATTTTCAATATATATTTGTAAGACATACCTTAGGTCACCGGGTTTATGTTTTAACCCTTTCTCTTCTGGTACAAACATTGCCAAGGGGTGTTTAAATTGGGAGTTTGACCTGTGGAATTCCCTGGAAATAGGAAATCTGTCTTTATTCTCTTCCTTGGGGAATTATTTAATGTCCCCAATGTCTCCATGTGGCTGTTTACATACAATTTCAGCTTAAATTGAAACAGAGTGGTTCCATGCAAACTTTTAATTATGAAAGAATGATAAATTGGAACCTTTCCCTATCTTAGGGGAGCAATTGCTGCTTAAAAATTTAAAATAAAGCAGCAACTGCTTATTGAGAAAGATGGCACTTGGCTTCACCATTGTTTTTCTTCACCTTTTTATTTGCCTTTAATTTGCCTTTAAAAATTTCATTTTGAATTACCATTTAAGAAGTCTGTTTAAGAATAAATGGCAAGTTTTACTCTTCAGGAGCCACTATGAAATATCCTATGCCAATTTATTTAAGAAACAAGGAATTTGTTTATGACAAATTTTAAGCAATATTTAACATGCAGTTTTGTATGGACTTTTAAGCAATATTTATCAGTTTCTTCTTTCTAAAGATTTCCAACAAAATTTATATATATTATTTCAAGCTCAAGGATTGAACCATTACATGCCACCAAATTCAAACTCAGAAAGTTACAGAAAAGGTTATTTCGCTATTCATATCCACCCAGGCAGAATTGCTGTTGCAAACACTCAAGAATTCAATGATATGTATTCAGTTGATGCTGGGGAAGGGATCACATCTCCGGAAGACTTCAAACCCTGGCGATATATACCAGACGCTCAATATTACTGCTGTGATTGAGTAATCTCTGCAGGCACCTCTCTGATTGTTTGCCAATGAAGCTGATAATTGCTGCTGTTCTGATGGTTGATTCAGATTGAGGCTATGAGTTATCTGGGTCTGAGAAAAGGATGCCAAAAATCACTGTAAGCTCTCCTTATTTTCCCCAGTGCTAACCTTACATGGGTTCTATCCTGTAATCAGAATTTGCAGAGCCCCACAACCATTGGTAAGATAAAAATAAGTAACGAATCCTAGTCACCAATTTCCAATCTATCCTTTAGTAAAAACTCGAGCCAAGAAAAGCAATCGATATCTCTAGATTCTTCCTTTTAAGTGACTTAGAAGAATAAATATGACTTCATTAAATATTAACTAGCCCCCACATAATATTGCCTAGGTTGATATAATGTTATAAACTAAAATGGCCCCTCTTTAAATTATAATGGATAATTTTAATTATATGTAATAGTATTTTAGCTTTATGACCATATTTCACTTATTTTTATCTATTAATTATAAATTCTAGCCTAGCGAATAGGGCAGGCTAGAATCTGACTGTCATTTGAGAAGGGACATTACAGTACTCCCTACCCAAAATTGCCAGTCCTTCAGCAATCGCACAACTATCCACTGCTCTGCTGTAATATCCTTGTCTAAATACCACAATTGTGAAGCAACTCAATAGGGCACAAGCTTGACATTTTATCTGACAAATCAACAACTGGATCCTATAACACAATATGAAACCCGTCATACAGGGTGAAGAAATAGTAGCTCAGCAAGTCACCCAAATTTGGCCAAACATCTGATGTCCATAAAAACAAACCATCATCCCAAGTATCATTACCAGCTGCAAGCCAACAACAACAGTTACCGACCCTTCTCCATTAAGAACAACCACCACACATGATTTCACAAGAGTATCCCAAAAATCAGATATCAAATGAAGGCACAATTCTTTGGTTGCCAATGAATTGTCAGAATTTATACCTTTATTAAATCCCATTAAGCACGATGTAGCATCATGTGCCAAAGTTGTCATGTTATAAGGCAGTATTATGTTAAATCTTGAGCCCAGAAACTAAAGATGATAAACAGCAATAAAGAAATCATAAAAGAGATATAATCAACACCAGAAGACATCCTGGGAATACCCTTCAAGAATGAAGGAAAAACCCAGCCACACAACAAAAAATCATTTAATTGATAATATGAATTCAAGTGTGCAATGCTTATCGCCAGACGCGATATATATAACTTAAGGAGAGACTCTTCACATTCCAACCAAAGGTCTCACCAATTTCCAAAATGTGACTGTTTATTACAATTACAACTCTTCGTATTTCCATGTCTTAATGCATGTTGTATGACACACGTCATTATACTTAAATTAACCATAAGTGATCGTTTCAGCTGAAGACGACTATAATGGTAATAACGTCCATATTTCCAGAGATAAAGATCTCTATCACAGCTACAATCTTCAATATGTTACTCTGAACATCATGTGCCAAAGTTGTCATAAGGCAGTGTTACTTGGAACGTGTTTCCACCCTAAATGCACAGGAATCGGAAATGGAAACCGTTTCAGGGACTTGGGGACGGCTGGAAAAATTTCCAAGCCGTCCCCGGTCATTCAGAAAAATGGAAACCGTCCCAAAAACTCAGATATGGTCAACATACTTTCAGAAACCTTTGACTGTCCCCGGGATGACTGGGGATGACTAAAATTGTCCCCACCTGTCCCAGGGACTGTCAGCCATTTCCGGCAGCAATAGGCAAGAAAGCGTAAATTTATAAAATATTTGCAATTTCTTTTAATTGTGCATGGACCTCAAGCCAACCCTAAAATGTTCAAAATATTATTATAATGTGCATTCGTGTTGTTATTTGCCTCGACCAAACTAAGCCTAAAGGCTAAGTCATTCTATTATTTGAATTTCATTGTCTCGTGAAAATTTAATTCTTCTCTATGGTTGTGGTATGAGTGAGTGTTTCATTGTTCGGCTTGCACTTTTTAGGGTTGCATACATACTAGCCTACATATATTTATTTTTGTAGGTTTTGCAAGGTTTCATTGTATGGCTCAAGTGATAAATATTTAATATTTATTAATGATTGATCTGAAAAGCCGCTTTTAGCACAGCAGGTGCTCCTTTCATTAATCAAATTTTTAGAGATAGAAAACTTAGTAGATTTCCTGGTATCCACATTAAATATTGCAGGAATTGTTTAGTACCAAAAATGAACTTTGTAAAGTTTTAATCAGAGATATGCCCGAGTATGCTGTTAGAAAATAGAATGTGAAGTTGTGAAAAAATTGAGACTTTGGCAGATTGAGACTTAGTTGTTGCTGCTCTTTGGAAATCGTTGTCTGCTTCATTAAATTGTATCTATGAATCTATGATATTGAAACTTGCACTCTCATGTGATTCATTTAATGTTATATACTATGACGATTCAATGAAAGATCATTGATCAATGATTATAGATTATTAAATGTTATTATGCTATTATGTTGCTATGATGAATGTTACAATTTTATATAATTCATGAATAGATTCCAAAATTTCAGATATATATAAAAAACACGTCCCTACTCCATATTAATAAAAGGTCCTGGAAACCCGTTTTCCCAATCCCCCCATCCCCGCATCCCAGAAACTTGGGGTAACATAGGTATAAGGAGACATGCTACTGTTGTCATACTTGGGATAGTGTGATTTATCCCCATGCCTCCCAATGGTATTATCATCATCAAGGTGAGCTTGCATACACTTGGCTGCCACAACCTTTGGGTTGTCATATTTTAAGCCTTCAATACAATTTGTTTACCTTCATGAGAAAGCTCAAATTCCACAATGTTGAAATCCTGGATTTGCCTTTCGAGGAACTTCAACCATGGTACTCTCAATACTACTTTGGTTCCACCAATACCAACCATGTAATACTCAACATCAAATGTATAATCATCTGATTCTATGCCCAACCTTGGTATTTTCCTTTTGCAACTGATTTTGGATATGTATGCCAACATAATGCTGAATCCGGAACAGTCCACCATTTGCACTCTTTTCTTGACTACAAAAACCTCATCAATAAAGTTATGTGTAGCACCACTGTTCACCATACACATAACTCCCTGTCCTTTGACAATCCCTTTAAGTATGAAAAAGATGATTTATGGAATCACCGGATAGGAACACAAGAGTACCTTGCACCTTGTCATCATGCTCACTGTCCTCATCACTGTCCACATTAGAATTCACCTCAATAAGATATGCCTTACCCTTACCAGGACATCTGTGTCCTGGATTCCAAGGTTCTTTGCTATGAAAACAAAGATTCCTTCTTATTAACTCATTTTTTGACTCTTTTTCTAGCTTAGGAGATGTGACCTTGTGCTGAGTAGGAGTGTTCACATCTGATTCATCATCTAATTTCTGATTTTTGAAGTTCTCCTTGTGTGGCTGAGAAGATGTGACTTCTAAGTCCATGACTTCTACAAAGAGCATTGTGACCTGCGTTTTTGGCATGTCAGGGACTATACTGAAATCTTCAGAAATTCATTAATGTATGTCTCCAAGGGCCCCACTTGCTTCAGCTGTGCCAAATCCCTGTAATAAAATTTAATGTCCTTCCTGTCAAAACATGCAACCTACCTATTTACAAGGTCCACATGTGAATGTGTCATACCATGGTCCTGTGACACTAATCCATGGTGCTGCCATTCATAAGCCACGCCTTCCAGGTGTATTATAGAAAATTGTATGGCCTTTTCTTCATCCTTAGGCTTAAGCGACAAGAATGTATCCAATTTGTGCACCCAAGCTTGGCGCAAACCTTTCCGCTTCCATCATAGGTCAGCAGAGGGACCTTATTTAAAGCATCTTTGAATTCTCGAGGCTGAGTGCCTTGTCTGGTTGGCCCTCTAGATCTCCTTTCATGTCTTTCCAGTTGGAGTTTAGCTTTATCTCTTTGCCGGTTCAGGAATTGATTTAAGTTCATTAGCTGCCTGACATCAGCAGGGAGCATTCTATACTCATCATGTGCTGCCATAACATCATCAGTAATATAAGGTTCTTCCTCGGCCACTGGAATCACACCTACTTCAACTGGTCTTGGCAAGAACAGCAGTCTAAGAGGCCGATCAGATCTGGTAATATAGAGACTTCTTTTTAAAGGTTTCTAACAAAATTTATGTATATCATTTCAAGCTCAAGGATTGAACCATTACATGCCACCAAATACAGACTCAGAAACTTACAGAAAAGGGTATTTCACTATTCATATTCACCCAGGCAGAATTGCTGTTGCAAACACTCAAGAATTCAATGACATGTATTCAGTTGATGTTGGTAAAGAGATCCCAGTTCCTAGAAGACTTCAAGCCCTGGTGATATATACCTGACCCTCAACATTTTTGCTGTGATTGAGTTATTGCTGCCTGCACCTGTCTGATTCTTTGTCAAAGAAGCTGATAATTGCTGCCGTTCTGATGGTTGATTTCAGATTCAGGGAATGAGTTATCTGGATCTGAGATAAGGATGCCAAAAATCAATGTAAACTCTCCTTATTTATCCCAGTGCTAACCTTATATCATAAATAACAGCCTTCCTAGTTCGACTGCGTCATGTGTATACCTCCACTGCGCTGGGGTTTCATCCAGACTGGACAATACAGGGGTTTAGTCCTGCAATCAGAATTTGCAGAGCTCCACAATCCTTTGATAAGCTAAAAATAAGTAATGAATCCTAATCCTCAATCCCCAATCAATCTTTTAATAAAAACTCTAGCCAAGAAAAGCAGTCAATACCTTTAAATGCTTTCTTTTAAGATATTCATAAGAATAAATAAAGCTTCATTATGTAACGACCACTTTTACTGGGTCTAATTTAACAACTAACATACTCAAGGAAATACAGTTATCACTTCATCTTCACATGAAGTCAATTAAATCAGTTTCATTCATATGAAAGGGATTGATGGTTAAAATCAGTTAAACAAAATTTCTTAACTAAAAACTTGAAACACCATCAAATGAAATTACTACAAAAATTGAAATCAACATACCATGGAAATTTGAGATTGAATTCAAAACTAGGGATGCTTCTGCAACCATTCGGGTTAGTCCACAAATACCTTTATAACAATATTACAAAACGACTTCTATCCAACATTGTTAAATCAATATCAAATGACGTTTATTATTAAATACCACTATACAAAATTAGGGCATCACTTACCACTGTAGTCATTAGGGCATCGATTACCATTGGAATCTTTTAGGGCTTCTGATACCACTGTTTCAGATAGGGCTTCTGATACCACGGATTTAATTAGAGCTTCTGATACCACTAATTCAATAGGGCTTCCGATACCACGGATTCAATTAGGGCTCTCAATACCACTACATCATTTAGAGTTCTAGTCATCACTCAATCAATTTCAGATTTCTTTCCTTCCGATTACTTAACTGTGACAGGAACTCAAGATTAGAAAATATACTTATATTCGATATTCATATAAATGAAAAAAAATCCATAAATCTATCTCTTGCATCTAGGTATAATGATGAAATAACTCAATTAATCTTACCTTCTTGCATATTAATCATAAAGTGATAATGACAACCAATTGAATGTATGACTGATCTTTGCCTGACGCACACCTGACATTTTGGGGAGATGTGAAACATTGCCAAGGGCTTAACCACCCAACCTTGGACCTTAACTTAATCTTCACACAATCTCTAACGAGAAAGGCCCTCCCTACTCGGAATGGACAGGGGTCATCTTGTCATCAGCTGAGCATCCTGGCATCTAGACACATCTCTCAACTTGACAGCAGGAGATACATTAAACAGGATTTTTGCATGAGTTGTTAAATGTTTCCTTTTAAAAATGTTAAATCTTGTTATGCCACAATTAATACAGATTCATATTATTGCAGATTCCTTTCTCTCACCTCATCACCCATTCCTTTGGCTACACAGCCAGGTGAGTCTCAGGTGTTCAGAATTTTCAGAGCAGACGACTCTGTCGAATTTTTCAAGAAGATTACAAACATCCAGCATTTCACACTGTGATTAGATAACTATGTTCTTTAAAGATTTCAAAATTGAATATTTAATTAATTAATTTAATCATAACTGATTCCTCTTCCGCGTTCTTGTAGATCAACTCCACCTCTTCACCATTTCATGGCTTTTCTACCGGTGAATTCCTCGGTGTTACAAGTACTCTGAATATGTTTGGAAAATTTATAAAAACATGTGCATTGATGTGGATTTATGTAATCAATCAAGTTTGATACAACTGCCAAATGAATTCATAAATTATATATACTCAGGGATACTCGGCAAATGATCTCATATACGTTTCAGAATACAAACAGCCAGTAATATAAATTGATCTCTATTCAACATGCCTAACCGACCATGGATGGATACTCAATCAGAGAGAAAAGGATTTGAAAAACATATTTAATTTATTCTTAGCTCTATCAATATGTAACCGACTGCAAACAAGAAAGAAGAAACTGTGAAACACAAATGCAAATATTAAATTTCTTGTAGCCGACTACAGTCAGGCATATGCTTAGCAAAAGAAGGAATCTTATGAAATATGATTGCATTTAATCATGACCTGAACTATATGTAATTCCGACTATGGATGGAAGTTATGCATTCAAAATACACTTCCTATTCGGTCCACTGTTTAGTTTATACAGCAGCAACAAAATATATTAATGGTAAACGTACCAAACAAAGCACTGATTTCTTGGTATACTATTTAGAAAAAGAAAGTAATGGAAGCTGACTAAAATCAGTTTGGACTTAGCAAGGAAGACACATGACATGCAAACAGATTCGGATTTCTTTCTCCCGCGGCCGGAATTCTTGATCACCCATTGTATATCTCTTTTCTCTAAATTCCTATCATTGATGGAATTAAAGGGAGAAAGGAATGAATCGGATTTTAGAACATCTGAATGGTTATAGCTGAGAACGTTCTCACTTGGCTTGATAAGAAGACGTAGCAAATGGAAAGAAAGATAGAGAAAAATGCAGAAGGCAAAGAAAGAAGTTCTCCCCAAATTGATTCATGATACTCTTTTTTAATGGCCAGCAGTGACCCTTTGGCTACCATTGGTTATCAAGAAGACTAATGCCCATTTGAATACATCATAAATTCGAATTGAAAAAGGAGAGAAATAAAGAGGGAAAACAAAATAAGAAAGGTTGGAAGAAAAGTTGGAAAGATTAAGACAATTCGAATCGCCAAATATAAAATTAATTAATCATGCCAAGTGTTAATCGATTAAAAGCAAAAATATTAAAAAGAAAGAATAGAATTGGAAGATTATAATTTGAAAATTATAATAATTCAAATGTTATTATAATTCGAACATTATTATAATCTTATATGTTCATGTAACATCACTTTATTAATTATTAAATTATAATGGTACCAAATCATTTTTATATTTAAATGCACGTATTTAAATATTTACTATAATAATATGATGAAAAATAAATTAAAATTCTTTGAGATATGTTTTATATTTTAACGCAATTATTTTAATTAAATTAATTATTTAAATAACTCATGCGGTTCCACAAATGTATCCTGTTTGAAGTCGCTAGATCCTCTACCCATTTACTTAGTGATGGTGATGCTCCTGCCTAATTCTTTTCTGACAATGCTTCCACCCCACTGACATGCTCCCTACAAGGAAACTCTCCACCGTTAAATTATTTTATCATAATAAATTATTTAAATAATCACAACGGTTAACCATCTTCTTAATTCCATGAATTCGTGATTTAAGATCAACTAACATGTTATCTTCACTTGAAATCACAATGACTAACTATCTTACCATTTCGCTAGATTATAACAATTTAAATTGCCAACTGACTTCATGTGAACCTCAACGGCTATATTTCAAATTAGGTCAAAAATTGGGATGTAACATACCATTCCCCTTGTGATTCATCGTCCTCGATGAACTTGAAATTGTAACGAATATTATAAAGGAGTTTTTTAAAAATTGGAATGTAACATACCATTCCCCTTTGTGTTTCATCGTCCTCGATGATCTCTGCAAATTAGACACTAAAAGAATATTCTAAATACAAGATATATATATGGCATCATGATATCATCAAAATCATAATCGAAACTCAAGATCCATTTTTACTTCAAAGTTTCTAGAAAGATATTTGCATGGTAACATAAAATTAAACACGTACTCACTTGAGTTCACTTTACTGTACTTGTGGTTGTCTTAGCATCATTTGAGTTGATTCTATTTCATATTCCTGTCATACTCATGTAGGCACTCACCATATCATTAGTTTGATTTCATATTGATATCTTCATTTAAGAGAATTTTTCAGGTTCAATGACTGAAAGTAAGTTAAGCAAAAATTGGAATTTCTTCAACTAAGAAGTTCTAGGTCATAACTTGATCGTAATTTAAATCATTTATACATACCATCTGGCGTATGAGACTCATTAATGGGTAGATCATCCTTGCAAACTTACAGATCACCTGAAATAGGTCAGTGAATCCATGTTTTCCATTTATGTGACTTCGGTCTTCATGTCCATCTCATAAAATTTTGTTAGAACAATCATCTCATGATAGAATACAACAGCTTAATAGTTAAAATAAACATCATGTGTACTATACATGTATAGCAATGTGTCAAAGGGTAGAAACATGATATACTATGCAAGATCATCATACATCAAATCAAGATCATAAACATCTGAAACAATTTATAAGATTCTTATCGAGTAGCTCATCATTCATCTGTAAATATCTGGAAGTTTATCTTTTCCATTTCTGTGACTTAGGCTTTCATGCCCATCTCGTCAAAGTTTGCATCTATATTGATAGTTTCAATTATGCAAGTGTGTTTATTCCATATTAGAGCACATAATGATTTTGTCGTTTAATCAACATCAGAAAGGATCATGGTTCATAGTTTTGTTTTCCTTTAGTTCAAGTTGAAATAGATAACAAATTTATTTCTGCCATTAATTGCATAAAGAATTATTTAGCCATCATCATGGATTTGGATAACATCTTATCAAGGTTATAGGAGTTCGTTTTGATTGCGCAAGCCTCGATATCTGGACCCATTTTAATCTTCTCATTCTCTACTGAGAATGGCCCTCCCTCCTAGGACAAGGCACATGTATCATTTTGGTCCTGCCATCTGAGCATTCAGGTGGTTTGAGTGCCCCAACAGTTATTCTCCAAAATAACTGAAGCATCTGGACAAACAAAAAAAGATCACATGTTCGGCACATTTGCCTATTTCTACCTTGGCCAAGGATTTCAAAGTTAGGTTCGTAAACCCGATCTCTACCACTCGACTTGCCAATCATTTTATCTTCTTAATTATGTTTCATCTTTATGATATTATAGTTTATACATTTGTCCATTTTATATCATTTCAGTCTTCTCGGCTATTCTGAATGATTTCCTAGTGTGTTTTTTCGTTTTTTTGATTGCAATATCCAGTTATGCAAATTGAATCTTTTTCATCATTTACATTTCAGTTTCTTAGAAACAGTGTTGGACCCAAGGTTTCAGCGTTGAACCCAGCGCTCTGATACCATATGTAACAACCACTTTTACTGGGTCTAATTTAACAACTAACATGCTTAAGGAAATACAGTTATCGCTTCATCTTCACAGGAAGTCAGTTAAATCAGTTTCATTCATATGAAAGGGATTGGCGGTTAAAATCAGTTAAACAAAATTTGTGATATTGCTATCAGGATTTAACTGTGTAATTTTGAGTCAAACTCATTGACCCATGCTTCATGAGTAGTGATTCAACATGAATCCATCTCTCATGAGAATAAATGGAACACTTAGCACTCATTGGATCTAGGTGATGCTCACAGGGGTGAAGCACCGGGACTTCTCGGGAGGTCACCCATCCCAGTACTACTCCAGCCTGAGCGTGCTTAACTACGGAGTTTCCTCCATGGTTAAACCCAAAGCTTGCAACCCCATTTGCAAAACCTTCACCAAGCTTTGGGTTTAACCATGGAGGAAACTCCGTAGTTAAGCACGCTCAGGCTGGAGTAGTACTGGGATGGGTGACCTCCCGGGAAGTCCCGGTGCTTCACCCCTGTGAGCATCACCTAGATCCAATGAGTGCTAAGTGTTCCATTTATTCTCATGAGAGATGGATTCATGTTGAATCACTACTCATGAAGCATGGGTCAATGAGTTTGACTCAAAATTACACAGTTAAATCCTGATAGCAATATCACAATTTGACTTACTGTGGAAATTATCTCCTACTTGTCAGTTGATGAGCTTAAGGGGCTTTCTAATGAATGGTTCATAAGGCACAACACTTGGTGAAGGTTTTGCAAATGGGGTTGCAAGCTTTGGGTTTAACCATGGAGGAAACTCCGTAGTTAAGCACGCTCAGGCTGGAGTAGTACTGGGATGGGTGACCTCCCGGGAAGTCCCGGTGCTTCACCCCTGTGAGCATCACCTAGATCCAATGGGTGCTAAGTGTTCCATTTATTCTCATGAGAGATGGATTCATGTTGAATCACTACTCATGAAGCATGGGTCAATGAGTTTGACTCAAAATTACACAGTTAAATCCTGATAGCAATATCACAATTTGACTTACTGTGGAAATTATCTCCTACTTGTCAGTTGATGAGCTTAAGGGGCTTTCTAATGAATGGTTCATAAGGCACAACACTTGGTGAAGGTTTTGCAAATGGGGTTGCAAGCTTTGGGTTTAACCATGGAGGAAACTCCGTAGTTAAGCACGCTCAGGCTGGAGTAGTACTGGGATGGGTGACCTCTCGGGAAGTCCCGGTGCTTCACCCCTGTGAGCATCACCTAGATCCAATGAGTGCTAAGTGTTCCATTTATTCTCATGAGAGATGGATTCATGTTGAATCACTACTCATGAAGCATGGGTCAATGAGTTTGACTCAAAATTACACAGTTAAATCCTGATAGCAATATCACAATTTGACTTACTGTGGAAATTATCTCCTTCTTGTCAATTGATGAGCTTAAGGGGCTTTCTAATGAATGGTTCATAAGGCACAACACTTGGTGAAGGTTTTGCAAATGGGGTTGCAAGCTTTGGGTTTAACCATGGAGGAAACTCCGTAGTTAAGCACGCTCAGGCTGGAGTAGTACTGGGATGGGTGACCTCCCGGGAAGTCCCGGTGCTTCACCCCTGTGAGCATCACCTAGATCCAATGAGTGCTAAGTGTTCCATTTATTCTCATGAGAGATGGATTCATGTTGAATCACTACTCATGAAGCATGGGTCAATGAGTTTGACTCAAAATTACACAGTTAAATCCTGATAGCAATATCACAATTTGACTTACTGTGGAAATTATCTCCTACTTGTCAATTGATGAGCTTAAGGGGCTTTCTAATGAATGGTTCATAAGGCACAACACTTGGTGAAGGTTTTGCAAATGGGGTTGCAAGCTTTGGGTTTAACCATTGAGGAAACTCCGTAGTTAAGCACGCTCAGGCTGGAGTAGTACTGGGATGGGTGACCTCCCGGGAAGTCCCGGTGCTTCACCCCTGTGAGCATCACCTAGATCCAATGAGTGCTAAGTGTTCCATTTATTCTCATGAGAGATGGATTCATGTTGAATCACTACTCATGAAGCATGGGTCAATGAGTTTGACTCAAAATTACACAGTTAAATCCTGATAGCAATATCACAATTTGACTTACTGTGGAAATTATCTCCTACTTGTCAATTGATGAGCTTAAGGGGCTTTCTAATGAATGGTTCATAAGGCACAACACTTGGTGAAGGTTTTGCAAATGGGGTTGCAAGCTTTGGGTTTAACCATGGAGGAAACTCCGTAGTTAAGCACGCTCAGGCTGGAGTAGTACTGGGATGGGTGACCTCCCGGGAAGTCCCAGTGCTTCACCCCTGTGAGCATCACCTAGATCCAATGAGTGCTAAGTGTTCCATTTATTCTCATGAGAGATGGATTCATGTTGAATCACTACTCATGAAGCATGGGTCAATGAGTTTGACTCAAAATTACACAGTTAAATCCTGATAGCAATATCACAATTTGACTTACTGTGGAAATTATCTCCTACTTGTCAGTTGATGAGCTTAAGGGGCTTTCTAATGAATGGTTCATAAGGCACAACACTTGGTGAAGGTTTTGCAAATGGGGTTGCAAGCTTTGGGTTTAACCATGGAGGAAACTCCGTAGTTAAGCACGCTCAGGCTGGAGTAGTACTGGGATGGGTGACCTCTCGGGAAGTCCCGGTGCTTCACCCCTGTGAGCATCACCTAGATCCAATGGGTGCTAAGTGTTCCATTTATTCTCATGAGAGATGGATTCATGTTGAATCACTACTCATGAAGCATGGGTCAATGAGTTTGACTCAAAATTACACAGTTAAATCCTGATAGCAATATCACAATTTGACTTACTGTGGAAATTATCTCCTACTTGTCAGTTGATGAGCTTAAGGGGCTTTCTAATGAATGGTTCATAAGGCACAACACTTGGTGAAGGTTTTGCAAATGGGGTTGCAAGCTTTGGGTTTAACCATGGAGGAAACTCCGTAGTTAAGCACGCTCAGGCTGGAGTAGTACTGGGATGGGTGACCTCTCGGGAAGTCCCGGTGCTTCACCCCTGTGAGCATCACCTAGATCCAATGAGTGCTAAGTGTTCCATTTATTCTCATGAGAGATGGATTCATGTTGAATCACTACTCATGAAGCATGGGTCAATGAGTTTGACTCAAAATTACACAGTTAAATCCTGATAGCAATATCACAATTTGACTTACTGTGGAAATTATCTCCTTCTTGTCAATTGATGAGCTTAAGGGGCTTTCTAATGAATGGTTCATAAGGCACAACACTTGGTGAAGGTTTTGCAAATGGGGTTGCAAGCTTTGGGTTTAACCATGGAGGAAACTCCGTAGTTAAGCACGCTCAGGCTGGAGTAGTACTGGGATGGGTGACCTCCCGGGAAGTCCCGGTGCTTCACCCCTGTGAGCATCACCTAGATCCAATGAGTGCTAAGTGTTCCATTTATTCTCATGAGAGATGGATTCATGTTGAATCACTACTCATGAAGCATGGGTCAATGAGTTTGACTCAAAATTACACAGTTAAATCCTGATAGCAATATCACAATTTGACTTACTGTGGAAATTATCTCCTACTTGTCAATTGATGAGCTTAAGGGGCTTTCTAATGAATGGTTCATAAGGCACAACACTTGGTGAAGGTTTTGCAAATGGGGTTGCAAGCTTTGGGTTTAACCATTGAGGAAACTCCGTAGTTAAGCACGCTCAGGCTGGAGTAGTACTGGGATGGGTGACCTCCCGGGAAGTCCCGGTGCTTCACCCCTGTGAGCATCACCTAGATCCAATGAGTGCTAAGTGTTCCATTTATTCTCATGAGAGATGGATTCATGTTGAATCACTACTCATGAAGCATGGGTCAATGAGTTTGACTCAAAATTACACAGTTAAATCCTGATAGCAATATCACAATTTGACTTACTGTGGAAATTATCTCCTACTTGTCAATTGATGAGCTTAAGGGGCTTTCTAATGAATGGTTCATAAGGCACAACACTTGGTGAAGGTTTTGCAAATGGGGTTGCAAGCTTTGGGTTTAACCATGGAGGAAACTCCGTAGTTAAGCACGCTCAGGCTGGAGTAGTACTGGGATGGGTGACCTCCCGGGAAGTCCCAGTGCTTCACCCCTGTGAGCATCACCTAGATCCAATGAGTGCTAAGTGTTCCATTTATTCTCATGAGAGATGGATTCATGTTGAATCACTACTCATGAAGCATGGGTCAATGAGTTTGACTCAAAATTACACAGTTAAATCCTGATAGCAATATCACAATTTGACTTACTGTGGAAATTATCTCCTACTTGTCAGTTGATGAGCTTAAGGGGCTTTCTAATGAATGGTTCATAAGGCACAACACTTGGTGAAGGTTTTGCAAATGGGGTTGCAAGCTTTGGGTTTAACCATGGAGGAAACTCCGTAGTTAAGCACGCTCAGGCTGGAGTAGTACTGGGATGGGTGACCTCTCGGGAAGTCCCGGTGCTTCACCCCTGTGAGCATCACCTAGATCCAATGGGTGCTAAGTGTTCCATTTATTCTCATGAGAGATGGATTCATGTTGAATCACTACTCATGAAGCATGGGTCAATGAGTTTGACTCAAAATTACACAGTTAAATCCTGATAGCAATATCACAATTTGACTTACTGTGGAAATTATCTCCTACTTGTCAGTTGATGAGCTTAAGGGGCTTTCTAATGAATGGTTCATAAGGCACAACACTTGGTGAAGGTTTTGCAAATGGGGTTGCAAGCTTTGGGTTTAACCATGGAGGAAACTCCGTAGTTAAGCACGCTCAGGCTGGAGTAGTACTGGGATGGGTGACCTCTCGGGAAGTCCCGGTGCTTCACCCCTGTGAGCATCACCTAGATCCAATGAGTGCTAAGTGTTCCATTTATTCTCATGAGAGATGGATTCATGTTGAATCACTACTCATGAAGCATGGGTCAATGAGTTTGACTCAAAATTACACAGTTAAATCCTGATAGCAATATCACAATTTGACTTACTGTGGAAATTATCTCCTTCTTGTCAATTGATGAGCTTAAGGGGCTTTCTAATGAATGGTTCATAAGGCACAACACTTGGTGAAGGTTTTGCAAATGGGGTTGCAAGCTTTGGGTTTAACCATGGAGGAAACTCCGTAGTTAAGCACGCTCAGGCTGGAGTAGTACTGGGATGGGTGACCTCCCGGGAAGTCCCGGTGCTTCACCCCTGTGAGCATCACCTAGATCCAATGAGTGCTAAGTGTTCCATTTATTCTCATGAGAGATGGATTCATGTTGAATCACTACTCATGAAGCATGGGTCAATGAGTTTGACTCAAAATTACACAGTTAAATCCTGATAGCAATATCACAATTTGACTTACTGTGGAAATTATCTCCTACTTGTCAATTGATGAGCTTAAGGGGCTTTCTAATGAATGGTTCATAAGGCACAACACTTGGTGAAGGTTTTGCAAATGGGGTTGCAAGCTTTGGGTTTAACCATTGAGGAAACTCCGTAGTTAAGCACGCTCAGGCTGGAGTAGTACTGGGATGGGTGACCTCCCGGGAAGTCCCGGTGCTTCACCCCTGTGAGCATCACCTAGATCCAATGAGTGCTAAGTGTTCCATTTATTCTCATGAGAGATGGATTCATGTTGAATCACTACTCATGAAGCATGGGTCAATGAGTTTGACTCAAAATTACACAGTTAAATCCTGATAGCAATATCACAATTTGACTTACTGTGGAAATTATCTCCTACTTGTCAATTGATGAGCTTAAGGGGCTTTCTAATGAATGGTTCATAAGGCACAACACTTGGTGAAGGTTTTGCAAATGGGGTTGCAAGCTTTGGGTTTAACCATGGAGGAAACTCCGTAGTTAAGCACGCTCAGGCTGGAGTAGTACTGGGATGGGTGACCTCCCGGGAAGTCCCAGTGCTTCACCCCTGTGAGCATCACCTAGATCCAATGAGTGCTAAGTGTTCCATTTATTCTCATGAGAGATGGATTCATGTTGAATCACTACTCATGAAGCATGGGTCAATGAGTTTGACTCAAAATTACACAGTTAAATCCTGATAGCAATATCACAATTTGACTTACTGTGGAAATTATCTCCTACTTGTAAACAAAATTTCTTAACTAAAAACTTGAAACACCATCAAATGAAATTACCACAGAAATTGAAATCCACATACCATGGAAATTTGAAATCGAATTTAAAACTAGTGATGCTTCTGCAACCACTTGGGTTAGTCCACAAATACCTCTATAACAATATCACGAAATGACTTCTATCCAACATTATTAAATCAAAATCAAATGGCGTTTATCATTAAATACCACTATACAAAATTAGGGCATCACTTACCACTGTAGTCATTAGGGCATCGATTACCATTGGAATCTTTTAGGGCTTTTGATACCACGGATTCAATTAGGGCTTCCGATACCACTACATCATTTAGGGTTCCAGTCATCACTCAATCAATTTCAGATTCCTTTCCTTCCGATTACTTAACTGTGACAGTAACTCAAGATTAGAAAATATACTTATATTCGATATTCATATAAATGAAAAACAATCCATAAATCTATTTCTTGCATCTAGGTGTAACGATGAAATAACTCAATTAATCTTACCTTCTTGCATATTAATCATAAAGTGATAATACCTATCTCCGACAACCAATTGAATGTATGATTTATCTTTGCCTGATGCATGCCTGACATCTTGGGGAGAGGTGAAACATTGCCAAGGGCTTAACCACCCAACTCAGACCTTAACTTAATCCCCACACAATCTCTAACGAGAAAGACCCTCCCTACCCGGAATGGACAGGGGTCATCTTGTCATCAGCTGAGCATCCTGGCATCTAGACACATCTCTCAACTTGACAGCAGGAGATACATTAAATAGGATTTTTGCATCAACTGTTAAATGTTTCCTTTTAAAAATGTTAAATCTTGTTATGCCATAATTAATATAGATTCATATTATTGCAGATTCCTTTCTCTCACCTCATCACCCATTCCTTTGGCTACACAGCTAGGTGAGTCCTAGGTGTTTGGAATTCTCAGAGTAGACGACTCTGTCAATTATTCAAGAAGATTACAAACATCCAGCATTTGACACTGTGATTACATAATTACAAAGCACTAATTTCTTGGTATACTATTCAGCTTAGTTACCTGATTCATGCCCTAGAGGCCGCATTTGGATTCGGGTCCTATCCGGATCCGGATTCGTGCCTGGATCCGCGCAGGATCCTTGTTTTACACAGTGGATTTGTCCGGATTCGTGAGCCACGAATCCGGACGAATCCTCAAGGATCCAATGTGAATCCTCAAGGATCAACAGGTTTAAGGGAGTCTAAGTTATTTAATATGACTTTTTAAAATATATTTTTTTGCTTTCCAGTGCTAAAATGACCCTTTTATGCATTATATATACTAAAAACTGAGAGAAATATACATTACATATATATATATATGAATCCTAATTGGGAAAAAAAAATCATGAATGTACGGTTCCAATTCACGTGCCCGAATTAGATTCGTATCCCGAATCAGTAACTAAGCTATTCAGAAAAAGAATGTAATGGAAGCTGACTAAAATCGGTTTGGACTTAGCAAGGAAAACACATGACCTGCAAACAGATTTGGATTTCTTTCTTCCGCGGCCTGAATTCTTGATCACCCACTATATATCTCTTTTCTCTAAATGCCTATCGTTGATGGAATTAAAGGGAGAAAGGAATGAATTGGATTTTAGAACTTCTGAATGGTTGTATCTAAGAACGTTCTCACTCGGCTTGATAAGAAGACGTACCAAATGGAAAGAAAGATAGAGAAAAATGCAGAAGGAAAAGAAAGAAGTTCTCCTCAAATCGATTCATGATACTCTTTTTTAATGGTCAGCCGTGACCCTTTGGCTACCATTGGTTATCAAGAAGACTAATGCCCATTCAAATACATCATAAATTCGAATTGAAAAAGGAGAGAAATAAAGAGGGAAAAGAAAATAAAAAAGGTTGGAAGAGAAGTTGGAAAGATTAAGACAATTCAAATTGCCAAATATAAAATCAATTAATCATGCCAAGTGTTAATCGATTAAAAGCAAAAATATTAAAAAGAAAGAATAGAATTGGAAGATTATAATTCAAAAATTATAATAATTCAAATGTTATTATAATCTTATATGTACATGTAACATCACTTTATTAATTATTAAATTATAATGGTGCCAAATCATTTTTATATTTAAATGCACATATTTAAATATTTACTATAATAATATGATGAAAGATAAATTAAAATCCTTTGAGATATGTTTTATATTTTAACTCAATTATTTTAATTAAATTAATTATTTAAATAACTCATGCGGTTTCACAAATGTATCCTATTTGAAGTCCCTAGATCCTCTACCCATTTACTCAGTGATGGTGATGCTCCTGCCTAATTCTTTTCTGACAATGCTTCCACCCCAATGACATGCTCCCTACAAGGAAACTCTCCACTGTTAAATTATTTTATCATAATAAATTATTTAAATAATCACAACGGTTAACCATCTTCTTAATTCCATGAATTCGTGATTAACGATCAACTAACATGTTATCTTCACTTGAAATCACAACGACTATCTATCTTACAATTTTGCCAAATTATAACAAATTAAACTGCCAACTGACTTCATGTGAACCTCAACGGCTATATTTCAAGTTAGGTAAAAAATTGGGATGTAACACATTAAATCTTAAATAGCCCCACACATGATATTGCCTTGGGTGATATAATGTTATAACTTAAAATGGCTTCTCTTCAAGTTCTGATGGATAATTATTATAATTATTCATTGTACCTGAGTTTTTGGCCATATTTCACTTATTCTCTTTATTAATCATAAATCCTAGCCTAGGGAATATGGAAGGCTAGAATTTGAGTCCTTGTGGCCTGTTGTTTGAGAAGGCACATTACACACTAACTCCACAAGTTGTTGCTATTCATTGGCCTATTACTTGCTTAGACTTATAGTTTGATGGGGGTTTAGGTTTGGGAACAATAAGACACCTTGTGGGTGTCTGGGGGTAAGAGAAAGGGGGTAAAGGCTACATGTTGGCGGAGATAGGAGAGAGTGAGACAGAGAAAGGCAGAGAGAAGGGATAGAGGAAGTGTTATATGGAGAGAGATTAATCTAGAGTTTAGGGGAGATAAAGAGAGTCAGATAGAGAGAGTGAGAGAATGCTGGTAGGAGCCTGCTGATTACTGAAATTCAACTGTGAAAATTTTTAAGGTCTTATAAAACCTAGAATTTGCATTATACCTTCTAGTGATCTTAAACCACTCTCAAACACCTTACCAATAGATATATGTAATATAACTTACAAGTATAAGTGACATATACGCAAATGGTATATTTAGCGTATATAATCTGATGAAGACAATGAGTTGAAGAAAAGCATGGTGAGAATCCTAAAGAACATGTCAAAAACCAAACAGGCGTTGAAAAGTTGTAAGTTTATATTAAAAAAGTAATTAAAATGTCAAATAAACGCTTTATAAATTTGTTTTTTAAAATCTTTTTAACTTTCTTTCCCCCAATCTTGGCCAAGTCTGGCAAATCTTGCAGACTCGGTGAGTTTGCCAAAACTTGGCCAGGCTCAGAGTTCAAGTCCTGAATCTCTGGGACCTGGTCAGACCAACCTGCTTCTGCAGTCACCAAGTCTAGTCGAGTCTTGGGACTACCATGAAGTTAGTTTGTTTGTAAACTATATTATCTAAAGCAGCTCCTGAGATTAAAAAAAAATCTGATTGTCGTCCCTGTTTTCTGCCATATAGAAACCTCTCATTGTACAATGGTTTTTTTCAATACAGTTAAGCTATGTTAAGTTCGCATATACAATGCACTTTAGTTTCTACATGACAAAATTGATTATGAACAAATTGATTCTGCCAGGCAGTAAACCTTTTCTGTGAATGAAGTACCGGATTCCTGCACATAAAAGTGCAACTTTGGTTGTTGCATACTAACATTTAATTGTCTTCCAGAAAACTCTACAATTTTTTTTCAATCCTCGTCTTTTGGATGCTGTGCAACATATCACAACAACATTTTTTATTTTGCTTATGTAGGCGACTGCTTCACCTGCCAGGATATAAAAAGATCCACAGGTTGATCAACTTTTATCAATGGAACCTTTCTAGGTTGTATCTGCATACTTGATTCTTTTATGGGAACTCAAAACTTTCTTGGATAGCTTCCATTGATTGCTGGTTGTTATGAAAAATGATCAGTTTAATAGTTTGCATGGCCATCTATGAGATTAAAATATCATTTCACTCAGGCCTGAGCAAGGATGCAAGAGATTGACTGGTACACCTCTAGTGGCTGGTGACTGTTTCTAGGTGATTCTACATCAAGATGGCAATATAAGGCCTTGAAACTTGAATTTTATGTGTTCAACATGTCAGGGGATCACTTCATGCAATTTCTTTTGGAAGGAAAATAGAAGATCTGGTGGTTTTTGAACTCAAGATCAATGATGGTTCACAATGAACAACACCAACATGCACCCAATAAGAATGCAGTCTCAGTGCTGAAGGTATGGCTTCCTCATGAAAGCAGGCTGGTCCTAAGATTTTAAATGTGTTTTACTCACCTTATGCCATCTACAAACCAAAATATATGCCAAAATCCATCTGTTTGAGCCCCCAAAATTCTGGAAAACAGCCCTCAATATGTTCTGGCTCCAAAAAGAGAATGTTTTTGTTATGCAAAAATTAGAGACATTAATCTAGCTTCCCACAAACTCATAGTTGAAATTTGACAATTTAATACTTCAAAGAGTCAAAATAAATCTATATTTTGGCACATATGACTAATTCCAGTTGTTTGGCAAGTATGGCTGATTTCATATGTTTGGCAAATTTGGCGGCAAGGCAAAAATGAATTTGCAACTGATAGTAATGAAACTGCGTCTAGAGATAATACACTTGCAACTGATCTAAATGTCCTTGCAATCAATGGAAGGGACCCTGCAACTGATAGAAGTGATTTTCCAACTAATGTTCTGAAGCTGGACAAATTGGGTCACATGAAGTCAGGCAGTTGCACATAAGGCTCAAATTACAAGCCATCAAGGAGACAGTCAAGGAGACAGCCAAGAGTCCAAGACTATGAAACATATCGGAGATGAAGATAGTAAGTTTAAAAATCATCTCAGGCACATTAAAAACAAAAATTTTGAAGTGTCATTTCGTCAATTCCAAGCAATCAACATTCTGAGGAATTTTTTGTGCTTTTGGATGCAAATATAACTGATATTGCACCTGTTTGTAAAGCTTTAATAATGAAAGTGGAAAGAGAATTCTCACACTTTTCAAACTCATTGCATGGTGCACTCTTTTTGATCCCAGATTTGGAGAAGCTGGACAATGACATTCCCAAGTTTGTGAAATTCATCACCAACCCCATGTGTTGAGGTTTGTAGCTGCAGGAGGTATCCTGACTATCTGCAGGGTGCTCTTTCATATACTTGTGTTTGGAAATATGAAGAAACATGCATTTGAGAGTATGAAGAGACGTGCATTTGGAAATATGAAGAGACATACATTTGGAAAATGTAGAGACTTTTGGTTATGATATGAAGTCTCTCAATTTTAGATATATATTATTGCTTTGTATGACGAGCTTTGCATTCTGATAGAAGCTTTGCACTCAAACCTCTATTATTTAATAAAAGAGATTTTTTTTGGTGTGGCTGGGTTTTCCCCTCAAGTTGGAGAGTTTTCCCAGGATAAATCGTTGTCTTGCTGTGCTTATTGTTCTTTATTCTGTCATGTTTTGCTGCTTATTTTGATTCTCGGCTTAAAACATTGACATGGTATTAGAGCTGGTTGGATAATAACAAATAAGGGAGTTTCTTTTGTTCATTAGTTTGTGTATCTGTTGCAATTTTGTAATGAGTATTTTATAGGCAAACTTTATGTGTTGATTGTTGATAGCAGCAGGAGCTTTCATTTTTACTTGTTCTGTTAGCTGCAACAGAGATCATTCCTTCCTACGATGGTTGTGCAAACTAAATCTGATCTTAAGCCTTCTCAGTTTCATGATGCTGAATCATTTCTTCTTTTTATGTAAGGCCCGGTTGACTTGATTGTTCTCTTCATTTTCTCACTGTTCCTTTCTGTTGTCGATATATATGGGTCTACCTATTCTGTAGATGGTTCATGTTTTGTGTATCCTCCAGTCAACCCTTTTGAGATTTCATATAAGTGTCTGTATTTATTGAGCTCGTGAGGTATTGTCGTTCATGACTTATAGTCTTCCCTTTTGTGATTGCGTTGAAGTGGTGACATCCCTGGAGGTTCCTTGTCATCAAACTTTGTAACTGCTTTCAGCACTCAGATGATATCAGAAACATCTCTTCAGTTTTGTGGTGTAATATCTTTCATTGGCCAAGCCGTTTCTAAGAAAAGAGTCATTTCTGTATATGATAATTATTCTAGCAGCCGTCGGGTGCTTGACTACTTGTCGTTATCATCTTTTTGGGCAGTGTGATGTTTAGTCAGAATTCATTGTGTGTCGTTATGATTCAAGGAAGTGTGCCTGTACATATTCCCCTTGAGTATGTAGGTATCTTATCTATCGTCAGTTTTCTGTATTGTAATGCTTGTGTCCCTTTGTGTTACCGGGAAAAATTCTATTCAAATGGCGTTTTAGCATCGATTAGAGAGCCATGTGGGTGTTGGTGACTCTTTAGGCAGAATATAATGGGATTACTGTGCATCAACAAAATGTAGTGTTGAAATTTTTCTCTGTAGAGGGAAGAACTCTGCATTTGGAGTGATCTATGATTTCACTTGTGTCTGAAGCACAAGTTTGTATCTTTCGTAATGGGCATGGAATATGCTACAGAATCAATTCATGTTTGGTCAAGTGTATGATCACTTTATGATTATAGAATCATTTGTGTCGTGGGAGAAATACCCATGATGGTGATCATTCAAAGGTTTTTGTGCAAAGTCTTGTGGCTTGCGTCTGTTATAATTGATGGATTGTGAGAGAGATTAGACAATTAAAGAGAAGTATGTTCATGAATTTTTAATGCAATTGTTAATTCATGCATTAGTATAGTGAATTATGTATGCTTATAGCATTGGTATACCCCTTTGTGTTAGGTTGATTCTATAAACTATAACTAATCCCTCTAAATATTTTGACAATGGATTGAGGAGCATACTGAGAGATTGTAGTCAAGGGGAGAAAGAATTTGATGCATTTTGTTAAGAAGTCATGCAGGTTGAAGAATGGTGACACAATTTGTTGTCATAGGGTTGATATCTAGAAACATTGTAGATTGTTTAGTGATTAGTTTCTTCTAAGAAGAAGAATTAAGATTCAGAGGGAGCTTGGTTGGCAGATTGAGAGCGTCAGGCCCTTAAGCAAAGGATCAACAAGCGCGTGTAGCAGTACGACTGCATAAGCTCCCTATTTGGTCAACCATTGGAGTCCATTAATTTATTGTGATAATCAAAGTTGTGAGTATGCTGTCTCTATTGAGGAGTCTTAGCATTCAAATTATTTTTATGTGTTTTAATGAATTATTATCTACGAGGGAGAAGTTCGAGGTGCAATCCCTTGTTAATGAGTTCTTCTCTGTGAGGGAGAAGTTCGACATGCAATTCTTTATTAATGAGTTTTTCTTTGTGAGGTAGAAGTTTGAGGTGCAATCCCTTGTTAGTGAGTTCTTCTCTATGAAGGAGAAGTTCGAGGTGTAACCCTTTGTCAATGAGTTCTTGGTGAGAGGGAAGTTCGAGGTGCAATCCCTTGTTAATAAGTTCTTCTTTGCGAGAGGGAAGTTTGAGGTGCAATCCCTTGTTAATGAGTTCTTCATGAGTGAGAAGTTTGAGGTGTAGTCCCTTGTTGATTTTTTACTTCTCTACGATAGAAGTTTGAGGTGAAAGCCCTTGTTCTAGCCTTTGGAAGTAGCCATAGTGGAAGTTATGTGTGAGACTCCATGAGAGTTTTTTGGTTCTTCGCCCTTTGGGAGTAGCCATGGTGAAGGTCATGTTGAGATGACTATATCATATTGAGAAAATATGTGATAAAGTTATGGGGCTAACACACATGGGTGGAGCCATTGTGTTTGTCCCGATGACATGAAATCTGCAAATGAGATCTCCTTTGCTAAGAGGTAGTGTTGATGTTTGTAGCTACAGGAGATATCTTGATTATCTGTGTAACAAGCTAATTTTCTAACCATAATAAACAATTATATTATTATTGAAAATATGTTGCTTTCCATATTCACATGAAAGACAGTTATAACATATATTTTACATATTCATATGAAAAAGGGTTAATGGCTATAACAAAATAACTGAATTATCTTTACCTAACAAATGGAAGAGTATTCATAACTAACCATTACTTGATGGACAGAGAGATCATTCAATGCTACCTAAATATGAAGAAATACTTGCAACAATTAACTGAACTTGATTTGGTATATAAAATAATAATACCCAATAATTGTGAAGGCTTAAGAAGCAGATCCGGACTTTGTCTTGTGCAAGTCTTGGCATTTGGTGGAGAGGAAAGTCCTGGCATTTGGTGGAGAGGAAAGTCATTGTTAAAGGCTTAACCTCCCAACCATGGACCCCAAGTATCCCCACACAATCTCAACTAAGAAAGGCCTTCCTTGCACGGGATTTGGCATGTGACACCACTTGTCCTGCCTCTTGAGCATCTTGGTGTTAGAGTGTCAACTATACAACTGACTAGGCTATGGAGTTTTTCCCATCATCCCATCTATCTAACTACAAGCTCTCTGATCTCCAGTGATCATAGTAACAAGCATTGCCACCAACCTACCTTGGCCAAGGATTTGCATGGGCACTTTGTACCCGATCACCTACCTCTCAACTTGACAAACAAGACTTATACCTATTGACTGCCATGAGCTGACTCAGTTTAATATGTTTCCTTATGTTCATTATTGTTTAATTTGTTACTGATTTCATCTCTTGTCTTGTAGGTGACTCACAATTAAATATTACCAGCCCACACCCTTCCCTTCATCTTGACCATGCTGGTCATCCTCAATGAATCACAGTGTGACTGCCATAAATTTTGGATAAGTTTCTGTTGAATACAATCAAGACTTTTCTGACCAGCCTGGACCTAAAGTAGATATTGAAAAGATCCCAAGGCAATACAAAATAATAATGTAAACTCATTGTGAAAGTGCCTCTTCTCATCTCAGACTGAATAAGAACACATAGTTTTAGTTTCTTTTCCAATTTATTCTAAGTTGTGAAATGAATTCGAGTTAACATATAGCAAGGAAAGCAATCATGAAATCAGACTGATTGCATGTACTTTAAGCAATCACATTGGATATCTTCAACGTATGAAAAACAATCATGGACCTTCATTCGACTGACACTATTCATATAATTTATAAATTCATTCAAGTAGCATGCTCAATCTCAGACTTCAAATCAAATAAATAAGAAAAGATAACGCAGAAATTCGCACAACCTGGCTTGTAAAAATAGAGCTATGTCAGCCCAACAACTAGATAGAAGCTCATATAAGGCCTGGCTCGGCTTCCTTATTTGTATGTACCAATTCTCCATTGTGCCTAAGATTGCCGATAACAAAAGAACTTGAATTGGATTTTTGTTACTAGCAGAAAGTAATTCGCGAGTATAAAAGAGAGAGAAGGTGAGTTTCGTATGGCTTGTTGCTATAAGACAGATTGCTGGTATGAGAGTTATTGCAGAACAAAGAAAATGGCTTACTGATTCCCTCAAGCACGCTTGGTTGCAAAATATGGTCTCCAAAAGGAGTTAAGTGCAAGATGACTTGAAGGTGGCAATCATAAGTTACATTATTGATTGCAAACTCAAGAGCCACAAATAAAAGGCCAATGGAAATAACGTTAAAACTTTGACATAAGATGGAAATAATAATTTTATCCTAATGTTTTAATATAAAAACGCCATCTTTTATTTGTTAGAAAGGCCAGGGTTGTCGTTGCACCAAAAGATCGACTTGTCAATGCTCGATGCAACCAATAGTCTTATAGAACCACAGGAGGAGGTTAAGCCATGTCGTGAATCCTGCGAGGGACGCTGGCCCACTGCCAACAATCTCCCTCCCAATGTTACTCACCATGGCCTACGAGATTTGAACCTGTGACTAAGCTCTAATACCAATTGTTAGAAAGGCTAGGGTTGTCGTTGCACCAAAAGATCGACCTATCAATGCTCGATACAACCAATAGTCTTATAGAACCATAGGAGGCAGTTAAGCCATGTGGCGAATCTTGCGAGGGACGCTGACCCACTACCAACAATATCTGCATAAAATTTTATATGTATGTGTAGTATTCTAAATACACGTATCTTGTGTATACATTGTATTTTAAGTAAATGTGTACATTCATGTACGTCATATTTGAATATACACATATGTACGTATATATGTACATGTACAAGTACATATAAGTACCATGGTATCATTATATTAGAACATGTCTGTCATGACAAGAAAGTTCTAAGATCGACTCAAATCATAAAGGTAACAATTGTTCTTAGTTTGTTCATTTTATTATTTTATGAAGTGCGTTGACCCAGTTAGCTCATGGTGGTCACTCGGTATACCCTTGCTTGCCTAGTTCTTTTTCTTGGTCATGGTAGTTAGGGCTCATACTTGCTGGCTCAATGGCAGATTGGTGCCCCTGTACTCAATTCCCTCTCTAGCAATGCTTCCCCCCTTCATTGTGTTCTTGCAAAAAGAAATTTATCATGGTATAACATAATTCCAAATCATTTAATCAAAATCAAATAATAATTTTAGCTAAACCATTTTCTGTTTGCATAGCATCATAACGATAACCAATATTTATAATTCTCATGAATCATAATGTATAACCAACACTTCAATTTTACATGAAACCATAATGAATAACTAATTTAACCAACCAACTCAACTTTGAATGAAGTCTCAACAGCTATATAATATATTCTAAAATTAAGCAAAATAGGGGATTTAACAATCTAAATGCTGCTTTTTCATATACTTGCATTTGGGAATATCAAGAGACATGTATTTGAGAGTATGAAGAGACGTACGTTTGGAAATTTGAAAAGACACATTTGGAAAATGAAGAGACTTCTGGTTGTAGTATGAAGAGTCTCAATTCTATATATATCATTGCTTCTTGTGATGAGTTTTTTATTCAGTTAGAAATTGTGTACTCAGACCTCTATTATTTAATAAAAGAGATATATTTTTTTGTTGTGGCTGAGTTTTTTCCCTCAAGTTGGTTGGTTTTCCCAGAATAAATTGTTGTGTCTTAGTGTTCTTGATTTTGTTTATTGTTGTTTATCTTTATTTATGGGCAAAACATTAACACCATAGACCACTCAAAGTTAAAGCTATTGAAAGTAGCTGACACAGTTTTCTACAAATGTTATTAAGGCATCTTGTAGAGGCAAAGGTAATACTTTTTGCCATTGTTTTTAGTGAAGGCTTTTTTGGTGTGCCAATCATGAAAAGGAAGGTATGACTTAGTAATATGTGCTGTAGATGAAGATTGTTTGAACAAAAGCGTGTTTATTATTGCCTTCACAAAACCTTTGGGTTTCATGGATAGATTTATGAGGGTATGGATTGCATGAGTCACAAGAAGTATGACATTATTGTAGTCTTTATTTAAAGTATTAAAAGCTTGTAGATGAAGGCTTCATTGATCGTATAATAAGATTTATGACCTGCCCAAAGCTGACAGTAACACAAACATGGAATATGTTAGTGCTTATGAACTGAGTTCAAAGGGTTTCACAAGCTTTCATTGAAGGGAAAAATGCACATGGAAATATTAGTGCTTATGATATGAGCTTGAAGTGTTTCACTAGCTCTCATTCAGTGAAGGGAAAAAAAGAACATGGAAAGAATTATGAGAATGTTTGAAACTGAAAGGAATCAACCATACACATCCCCAGCCTGTAGGGAAACATCTCCATGGAGCAAATAGAAAGGTGATTTATTGTTCAAATCAATGTGTACAGTAGAATGGATTACTGCAAAGGGCGTGGGTGCTACACATGTATTTCGACACTCGCACTTTGAAACCTGTCTCCCTTTCTGTGTTCCCTTTTTTTAGCTAAACCCTGTACACATTGCTCAAATGCAATTTTTAGCAAATAACTTCTATTCATTGTCAGGTAAGGATTCAGAAATTAATTAACCCTAGAAATAGAACATCTAGGTGTTGACAATTTTCACTCCATAGCTGAAATTGTCAGAGCCATAGCTGCTTATGTCATTTTAAGGTGAAAAGTTTAACTTTCTTTTCCATTGCTTAAATCATTGCAATGATATAACTTATTTTTCTTTCGCTTAAATTATATCAAAAGATTAACGTGTTTTAATTATGTAATGACATAACTTACACAAAAGAGGAACATAATGTAAAATATTCTGCAGATACTTAATATAACTAAGAATAACAAGCCACTTCTGAGGCCAAATTTCCAAATATATCCAATGAGAACACAATTCACAATCTGATGATAACATACCCGTACCTTTTATATAGACCATGAATTGTGTTCTCATTGGATATATTTGGAAATTTGGCACCCCAAAGTGGCTTGTTATTAAACAATCACGAAGGATGGTAAGAAATTTGGGTTGTTTCCTATTAGGAAGTGGAAGAAGGCACAACAAGCCAGGCAATGTTGTTGAGTGTCAAGGAGATGGGGAATGTAGAGGAGTGCTAAGCAATCATGTTTAAGCTTGTGCAAGAGAAGTTGCTTCATAGCTCAAGGGAGCTAGAGATTGAAGTGCTACTCAAGGATTACGCAAACATCATGAGCAGCGAGATGCAAGAGGAATTGTGTAACGGCATAACTTACACAAAAGAGGAATATTAATGTAAAATATTCTGCAAATACTTAATATAACTAAGAATAACAAGCCACTTTGGGGGGCCAAATTTCCAAATATATCCAATGAGAACACAATTCACAATCTGATGATAATAAACAAACTTGTACCTTTATATATACCTAATTATGCCTTGGTTACCACCCAGCAATTAAATATGCCACCTAGATCCTAAATATGTAAATAGCCATTCTTTTTCTAAGGTCATGTACTCTTACGAATCTACTCATTATATAACTTCTCAAACATTCTTTTATCATATTTGCATCGAGTAGCATAGATCCAATTTCAGATTTTAAGTGTGTGCAATATCTGAACATGTCAACCCTTCTAGTCTTCTTTTGTAGCCATTAATAACTGCAGGGGCTTCTTTAACCATTTTAAGTGATCTTTTTCATTACAATTTATGTGTCACTGGTCTTGGACTCCTTTGCACATCAATTCTATTCTATGGTGAAGTCTATTGCATGGCAGGTAGCACTTTCTTGTGGATTTTTATATTTTCCCCTCTATTTTGCACGTTCAATTCCATCCCAAGTATTGTCTTCCTTGGACTACAAATGTGGCTACCATTTATGGTATATTTTCAGCATGATCTTGTTTGGTGCCTTGACCACATTTCTGACAGAGAGCCTTATATTTTTAGGGAGGTGATTCAAGTCCCGTCGTCTTTGTTTTGTCTCGATCCTTATTGTCCATCAATGGATCTTTTAAATGCTGTATCGGCTATGGAGTTTGAAAAGGTTAATGAGGAATGCCTATTCTCCTTTGTAGACTGATGTTCTGCAAACAATGTATTTCTACCTCTACCTTTTAATTTCAACTACAAAATTGTTTACTTGCCTCCCTTTTTGGTTGCATCATAGGAAATGATTTTCTGCTCTATTCAACTTGTTATTGATGCTCTATTGAGTGACTCAGCAACCATGACTACAATATTCAATTTCCTCCTCATTGTTTTCACATTATTTTCTGTTGCAGTTATTGGCCCTAGGGATAGGAGCTTTGTGCTGGTTATGAATATTGGAGCATTATAGCTGCAACAACTTAATGAAGTACACATTCTTGCTAGGTTCCTGTTATAGAAAAGTGATAGGAGCGTTTCCTTTGGGTCTCTTACGATATAGGTAAGCATTTGTTTTTTCTCACTCCCTAGTAATGCCTAGCTTACCAATTCATAGGTTTGATCCTTGTGATTATTGCAGAAAGGGCATTGTTATTCCTAGAATATGTCAACAGAGACTAAGCAGTGCTTGAAATAATTTAGAATATATTCTTTGTAAATGCAATTTTCTTTTATATGAACACTGTTTAGCCCGAATTCCTTTCAAAAATATGTATCAGACATTTATTTTTCGAAGTAGCAACAGATAGGATGAACACTATACACATGTTCGACCCGAAGGGATATTATGATTCACATTTGTTCTGAAGTTTGCTAGCTGAGTATCTATAAGACAAACATGGTCTTGGTGAAAGCATCTGATCTTTTCTAGTTAGAATAATAATATGATCTTTCATTTTAATTTAAGATTTGCACTCATAGTGGTTTTGATTTCAAATTCTTTATGCAGATGCTTATTGTGTCCTCTCCATTTGTGATGGAACTGCACAGGGCAATTGATGAGATGCTCAGTTTAGGAAAAGTACCAGACGATGCAACTCTGTCTGCGCTTGCTGATTTCTTAGTTAAAGGAGAGAAAGAGGTTCAGGATGCTTTGGGCCAATTGATTCCTGATTTTGGAAACAACTCTTCTGCATACACGAAGATCACTCTAGTTCTTATTGAAAATTTTATCAAAGTTCAAAAATTATTTTCCGCTTTCTCTCTATTGAAAGAATTGAGGAACAGAGGTGTTGTTCCTGACTTGGCAGTTTACAGTTCTCTTTTGACTGCTGTTGGCAAAGCTGGTGATTTTAAGCTTGCATGCCAAATCTTCAAGGATTTGTTAGCTAATGGATCTTCTGATCCTGCTTCCTATTTTGCTTTGTCAAAGGCATTAGCAACCGTGGGAGACAGAGAAGTAGCCTACAAATTTTGTATGAAGTTGGCAGAGGATAGCTTCCTTTGCAATGCAACAGTTTTGAACAGACTAATATATGCATTTGCTGGAACAGGGCAAACGGAGACAGCTCTTGCACTCTTTGAATACATGAAATGCTGCAAACAAAAAGCAGACCTGGTCACCTATAACACTATTTTTGACATCCTTGGCAAGTCAGGTCAGGGAGATAAAACCTATCATGAATTTTTATCGATGAAGGAATTAGGACTTGACCCAGATATAATTACATACAACACATTGATAAATAATTTTTGCAGGTTGGGTAGATTAGATTTATCTTTGGTAGTTTTAAAAGAGATGATTGCAAGAGGTTTTGAGCCTAATTTGCGCATATACACTGCCATAATTGATAGGTTTGGCCGCATAGGCCAGGTTGATGAAGCGATGAGATTATTTATTGACATGAAAAAAAGGGGCTGTAGGGCATCAATTTATGTTTATAGGTCTCTCATAAGTAGCCTCAAAAAGGCTGGTAAAGTGGAGGTTGCAAACAAGTTGTCAGAGGAAATGAATGAGAGCAGTTCTAATTTGATTGGTCCTGGAGATTTCAAGAAAAAACGCAGATGATTATATAATTTGAAGCTTGCTTAGATGCTTAGAGTATTGTTGTACCATATTTTGTTCTTTTTCCTACTTTTTCATATTTTGCTTTTTTATGCCTAATTATTTTCATACGCGACATCAATTGTTAGGATTTGTTTGGTTTTCTTGTTTTAGATGGTTGGGTGAAGTTCTACAGGTCCAAAATAATAATGTTAAGCAAGAAAGTTTAGTTACATCAACCTAGCTTCTCTAATTTAATACACCATTCTATTCCAAGCCAATAGATACGCAGGCTGAAAGAAAGTTTAGTTACATCAACCTAGCTTCTCTAATTTAATACACCATTTTATTCCAAGCCAAGAGATACGCAGGCTTAACTATAGCAGATTTAATGTGCTTAAGAAGCAATTTGAAAGATAGACTTTGTAACAAAATTAAGAGCCAAATAAGCATTCATATTTTTATTTCAGGGACTTATCATTCAGAAGAATGAATGAGTGCCAAATAGAACAATAGTTTAGATCATTATTAGACTTAAACACCATTACGTGCTATTATTGTCTGCACGAGTGATAAGGCCTGGACTTTCACTGCGTTGCTATTGTAATCTGTCTTATAGAAATCCTAATGACTAAAGAGTGCAAGTTATTATGGTATTCAAACTAAAGCAATTCAAAATTCAAAGAAATGCTCGCTCCAGCCAATCTTTTCATACGAAAAATTAGATCTTCCTATAAAAAACTGAAGTAATTTATTGCTTATAATCCAGGGTCAATAAAAGAAGGCTGAACCAATGAAGAAGCGATGACCTTTAACCAGTGGATGCATAAATATTATCCTATCTATAAATAATAAAAGTCCAATCTTACCATCTGATAAATATTTTCCTATCTATCTGAAGGCAGTTGGAGGAGCTGAGCGTTGTGGTTTTATCGGTCGTTGAGGTTTGCTTTGCTATGAGGTGGTTTCTAGGGTTTTAATTTTTGCATGTGTGCTTCGAGTGGCGAGTCTTTAAGTACAAGCTGTACAACTGAACCTCTTCAGCTAATAGTCAAAGACTAAGGGGTATCCATCCTGCCAAAATTTGTCTGGGGCACAAATCTGGTCTCAACCCTTTTCAAAGTCCAAGCCATGTATTCAGCGAGACTTGAGACTTGATCCCTGGTGCAGCTTCTATATTGACCTTGTACAAGTTGAATGTTTGTTTCATGGTGTCTTGTAGTATTACTTTGGATAATGAATGATTAGGATTTAATGCTCCAAAAAAGATTAAAAAAATTCATTACCTCTATTTGCCTTTATCTTTTGCATTTTACCATCATCTTAGTTTCTAGCTCTCTATAATTTGGTAAGGAAAAAATAATATAAAATTGAGCAACCAATCAGCTCTATTTCAATTGTATCTAGCTTTCTAACTACTGAACATTTAGGGGAGACACGAAGTTTGCCTATATGATCATGCTTTTGGCTTATTGAATTACTTTGAATTTATTATTTGGATTAAAGATGGTCTAGAAGAATAATATTTTACTATACTAAAGTATATTATTAAAACATAAAATATCTAAGCTCTTATTTTGTTATTTTTAGTTTTTTTTCTTCAATAAACAATCAAGATCTTAATAATTTTTAAATAATATTTTATTCCCCATTCAACTATAGGCACTAGGGAAAAGGAATGGGGAAAGCAAAACCCCCAGTTAGGCCAAAGACTTTTCAGGCTGGAATTCTTTAATTACATACTTTGCCCACCCTGGTTAAGTGTAAATATTAGTAGCTTATTTAGCTATTTCAAAATTTTTACCAGATTTACATTGATATATGATACAAATTGAAATAAATATGAGAATAATACAATTTTTACTGTTGTATTTTGTAGAGTATTTTCAAAAAATGAAATAATCTTCATATCATTTGAAGATATTTTAATTGGCTTTGCAAAATTTTAGGCACATGCTAGTACATGAACAACCCTTACTTGACCGACTAAAATCAAGAGGTTAAATATTTAATTAAACCAAGGAGATTATTACAAAAAAAATTGACTTATTAATTATAGATTTTAGATAGTTGAGCATCATAGCTAAATCTGTAACTAGACTCCATACTTTTGTTTTGTAAATGATTACATAACTTTTTAAAAATATTATTTTATTATGTCTTTGTTTCCTGTTTCTTCATTTATTGCAATAAAAAATATATATTGAATAAAATTGATTCATTTTCATATTTCTTTCTACTCCATACTTTTGTTTTGTAAATGATTACATAACTTTTCAAAAATATTATTTTATTATGTCTTTGTTTCCTGTTTCTTCATTTATTGCAATAAAAAAAATATATTGAATAAAATTGATTCATTTTCATATTTCTAATGAAAGAAAGCAAAGCAGAGCTATAGTGAGAATATTTGTGTTTACCATATTAAGAAATAAAAGAATAATACGAGAAAGTAGATTGGGGAACAGTTCACTAAGAGATCCTAGAAAAATTTGACAAAAAAGCTAAGCAATAGGGGTAATTAAAGTTAATTTTAATATGTTTAGTCTAAACATTACATTAATTTTATTTTTAACTAATAATAGGCGAGGAAACAAGTAAAAATGTTAGTGGACAGATTGTCTTTTCCTACAAAATTCAATAATTCAATCTATGCCCAAGACTGAAAATCCAATAATGTTCATAACAGTTGGGTAAACGTTATGTTAATTGTTTCCCTATGAATTTTTACAAGTACAACTCCCTTTACGAGTAAATTATCAATGAATGTGAAAGATCAAAATAACAAATTGCACACTTTTACTGGAAAGTGTTTAAGGGACTCTTGCATACGCGGGTACAAAGGTATTGCTTTACAACCTTAGAAACTTAACATCAAATCGAAAAGCTCACAATCTTTCCACAATGAACAAGATTCAAAAATGAAATTAAATCCTACAACAATTTAAACCAATTTTCACAAATAAAGATAAATATGAATATAAAGAGAAACAACAACATGTCATGCAATATTAACCATCACGGCTCTCAAAATAGCCACAAAGGATCTTGCTCAAACTCTTAAGTTTTAAAGCACGATAATATATATATATATATTCAAATTTCCAAGCACAAAGTCATGAAGAGACAACTTTCACATATATCACTACTATCTGTCCATCACTATCTCCTTCAAAGAAACTTTAACAATACTAAACTATCAGAGTATTTTTATGCTACTAAAATCTAACCCTGTTCTAGTCAAATGCTCCAACATTTATAGTCTTTTACAAACCCGAAAGGCCTCCATCAAAACCCAACCTATTGGTTGAAAACAATTATAAACAAAGAAATAGTTTTTGTAATGCCCCGCCAAGGGATCCAAAGAATTACACTAAGTTTACCTAACAATTTATTATTATTATTTTTTTTAAAACATGAAAGATAAACCATTCACAACATACGCGGAAGCAATAGTAACATCCAAGTGAAAATATCATAGCATAACAAATTACATTCTTTAAAGATCCTTTAACGTTGAATTACTTCTAATCATAACTATTCATCTAACATCACATTCTTATGAAATAACAATGATACATCCAACATTCTTAACCCATATACAAGTGTACATTTTAAATTGCCCAATCATCCACTATACATGTTACAAGGTACGAAAAGCTTAAAAGAATAAACATCCATGTAAATAAAGTACATCATCATCCAATATTAATCCATGATGTAATGAACCACATATCATACATGATACAACATCACAAAAGATATAAACATCCATCATAAAAGATAACCATACATCACAAATATAACTATCTAAGTGCACGGTTCCTCCCAACCGTAAATAGCATCATTAGATCATCATGGATTCTAGCCATCCCTCCGTGCGTAACATTCCAAAGCACCGAAGAGATCATCGGTATTATCATAGTAGGAATGTCACTCTTAAAAACATCCTACTAACATGCAAAGTAAAGCATAAGATAACATCATCTAACATATGCAAATCATCAATATAAGAAACATACTAGTAAATACATCCAACATAGGGTATATCATCTATCATAATGATCCAAGAACATAATGAAGATAAATACCAATCAAGAATACTCCAGCCACGGTGTCTCGGACGGATCTCAAATGATAAGAGTGATAAAACACTACCACCCGACCGCGTGGTACCTAAGTGGTCCACTCCCACCGTGCTGAGGGATAGTCTCAAGTCCCAAACAGGATATCAAAACCACAAAGCATAAATCTCTTAAAGTCCAGGAAACCTAAAAGTATACTAACTCAAGGTTCCATCACACACAAAATCGACATCTAATTCCCAAAGGCACACAATGACATGTAGGAAACCTACTCTGCAAGCGGGAAAGTGTCATCTCATTTATCTCGTACAAGTTACCCTGGCAATTAGCTAAACTCCACGGGTCCATACAGATCTCATGCGGCCACTAGTATCCTCTCATACTGACGAGGCATACTATGGAATGCAAGGTCGCAACCATGCGTCTCACTACTCCCATCCTAGCCTGTACAAGCGCTCAAGGCATGGGCAAGAACATCCAAAACAATTATCTTTTTAGGTTCATTTAATCCCCATTTAGTGTGTAAATGTTATCACTTATTAACCAAACTTACAATGAGTTATCCTGGCAGCCACTTAGGGCCCCGACCCCCATTGCAAGCCACTTCTCGACACTACAAGTAGATTACCTACCCTAATGCTCATGGAATCATAAATCACCACAGTCCTATACAAGCGACTGTAAAGAAAATCCAAAAGATAATCCATAAAAAGAATCATCAAATATCCATGATAAAAACATCAAATATCCAAGATAAGAATCATCAAATCTCCAAGATAAGAATCATCAAATCTCCATGAGCATCCAAAAATCATCCATAGAAAATCATGACCACAACAGTTCTCTATTGGCAACTGAAGGCATCACTGATAATCATAAGTATCCATTAGTTCTCAATAACCAAAATAAACCATCACATCCATTGGTTCTCAACAAGCAACCAAGAATATTTCAAAATCATACTGATCGAAGACTCCAAAATGGTTGAGTCAAACATGTCACAACATGACATCATCACGAATAAATTCACATTTCAGTCCCATCATGGCGACTAGAAAATAATCCAAAGATAACTGATCGATGACTCAAAAATGATTAGCTCAGGTATCTCATACACATACATCTCAGCTTCACACATGAAGACTGATGAACAAATACAAACATTTCATAGAGCATACGATCACATAACCATGGTTGGGCTTATAAAGATTGAGACCAAATAAGATCAACATGCCAACACATCTCATAACCCCCGAGCCTCTGGTAACAACCTAGGACTGGTCATCACTAGTTAACCCAAAACCCAAAACAAGAAGCATATAGAATACACGATGCAAACACATGTTTTGGTTTTGCTATTATCTCATAGTTGAATCAAGTGTAGAGATTTCCAGTTTTCTGTTTTGCAAGAATACTTTCAAGTGTCTAAGTTTCATCATTTGACCTACAAGTCAACCCATTTGTTCCCCGATAGCATTATCCTTCCATTATTAAGAATTACCTTCTTAGAATAACTTAAGGATAATTATTCACTAACTTGATCATCATTGACCTTAATTAAATTGTTCTCTATTTTAACCATGATCCATATTCAAATTGATTAACTCTTCTTCTAGGGTTACTTCAACTTCCAAAATAAATCAAGGATCATTAATCGATAAATTATAAGAGAACCAATTATCATTCTTCAAATAAGATATCATAACTTAATTAGAATGATCAATTTAATCCATCAATTAACATAGGTACACCATCTCTGACCTATTAACATTCTAACAGTTTCCAATTCAATATTCTAAGTCTCACCATTAAAACATCTAAGGTCATTATTTAGGTCATAAGAATAAAACCTATCAACTTCAATGTAAATACTTCACAACCTTGCTAGAGAAATCAATATTAGTGATTAAAATACTATTGCATAACTTGATTATTAATTAAATCTAATTAACTCTCATTGATTTAATTAATAATTGTATAACCATAGGAACGTTCCAATTAACATCAGTTGACTAATAACTAACTAGAATTCTGTAAGTTAAAAGTCAATTATAATTCAATACTCAAATGATCATATTAATAATTCCATAATAATAACTTGTTAATATTTAATAACCAGCTATATAGGAAATCTTAATAATAATTTCGTATGACTACATTCGTCATTCCTATATGAGTACTAATTAATCCACATTATCAATAATCATTTAGATTATTTAACTATTATTTATTAATAATTTGCTAGACCCAGCAAACATTAATAAATAATAAACTCATCAAAACTATTATTACTCGTTCTAGAGATCCTTACATAAACTTCATTAGTTAATATTTCGCTAACTTTTAACACCATTAAGGTACATCAATAGGTTATTTAATTAATCATTAACATAATAATTCAATCTGAATCCAATATCATTTAGAGTCTCTAAATTTTAAATCAACATGATATAAATCACGATTATTTAATTAGATATAAAAAATAACAATACTAAAAGTCAACCATTAGACTCCATTTTCTACAATCAACTAAGGTAAGTGTTCGAATAACCTAAATCTTCAGATTTACAACTTCATAATTTTCTCAACACATTATGAGTTCTTTCCCACTAAACTTGATCTCCACTAAATAAGCCAATGTGCAATCCTAATGAACCCTATATTATCAGAACAAAAGTTGCATAATTCAAAACTTTGAATAATAATATATTCTAATAATTAAACTTAATTAAACTAAATTTAATTAAGTTAATTTTAAATATCTCTTCTTTTAATAATAATACTATTAAATCATCTATTATTTCCAATAAGTCAATTTTCAATTTCAAGAACCTCAAAATAATCCCAATAATCTTTATTTGAACTCATTCCAATTACATAAATTTGTCAAATATGAATATCAAACAATATAGTTAATTAACCCGAACATTGAAATTACTTTAATATAATATTATAAATTTCATTAATATATATATATATATATATATATATATATTTAATTATTAAATATGACAGCAGGGGCGACGATAATTAAAGCGGGGTGGGGTGGGAAGTATCCCCGCCCTCCCATACACATAAATATTTTGTTTTGAAAAACGTTTATTAAAACGTTTTGCGATTCAGTTCATACAATAACATTTTTTTTTTTACTGGAATTCAGATTTAATAAATAAAGTTTCTCACAAATATATACATATATGTATATATGTATATATATATATGTATATACGTATATGTATGTATATATATATATATGTATGTATATATATATATATATATATACACATATACATATATGTATATGTATATATACACATATACATATATGTATATGTATATATATACATATATATGTATATATATACACATATATGTATATACATATAATATATATGTATATGTATGTATACACATATATGTATATACATATATGTGTACACATATATGTACATAATATATATAATATATATGTATATGTATGTATACACATATATGTATATACATATATGTGTACACATATATGTACATATATGTATATACATATATGTGTATACATACATATATGTGTACACATATATATTATATGTATATACATATATGTGTGTATATATATATATATATATACAAAATTTGTCATATATACATATATATGTATACATATATGTATATACATATATGTGTATATATATATGTATATACATATATGTGTGTATATATATATATATATATACAGAATTTGTCATCAATTATCAATGCATCTAATATATTTATATATATACAGATTATACAAAAGAGAGCATTTACTTAGATTTAAAGGGCCTTTCTAAACAAGAATTTTTCCTTTTAAATAATTGTTTTCAAAATGTATTCATTAATTCATTCAATAGGTTTAACTATAGATTTGAAATCTTCTTTCTCTATCTCGAACCCAAACCCGTTTAGATCTAATTTCTCCTTAATTGGAACTAGGGTTTTCTAATGTTTTCTTCTCAAACAATTAAATACATATCTAGATTTCGATTCAAATTGCAAATTCATTCATGGAATATAATCGGACACATATAACAAACATGATGAAGACAGGAAGAGAAATGGTGCAAAGAGAATATGTGATTATCACGAGTGCACCTGGACACTGATGCTAATCCGCCATTCCTCAGAAGTCCATGAAAAATCCTCTTCTTTCTTCACCATTCGCAAATCCTCCAAGATCCGAGCCAACCGAATCCTCCAAGTGACTAGATGTGCTAGAAGGAGCATAGAAGCATATAGAATATATGAGCGTGAAGAAGAATATGAGCTTGTAGCTTCCATAAGACTTCCCTTAAGCTTGTCAAAACACACTAGGAGAGCCTCAATTTAAAGGCCTCTAAGATGCATCTAGAGTGTCTCTAGAGACAACTAGAAGATAAGCATGACAACCAAGCATGAGCCTTCTCCAACCTTCTAGATAAGTCTTAAGGTTGTAGACACCATGTGCTCAAATAAAAATGCTAACTTCTAAGTGTAGACAACTTATGCATTCTTAGAATGCAAACTCCAGTGTTGTCTACACGACAACTCCCGAGAATTTGCAAACTCCTATGTGAGCAAATATAAAAAATAATGCACATTAATTAATATAATATTTAATTTACTCTTTCCAATTTTAATTTATTTATTTATTAAATCTCATGCACTAACTTTAATAATTCCATTTTTCAATCTTAATATATTTATATTTTAAGCACATGAAATTTAGAATCTTTTATTAATTTAAAATATATTTTTCACTTTTAAATTTCATTTTCCAAAACTTAATTGCTAAAATATTTATTAATATTATTTAGTCATTTATTTAAAATGATCTCCAAATATATTATTATTAAAATACATTCCAAATTTAAACTTTTAATTTTTATTTTCAAATTTAATTATTTTATTTAATTAATTTTCCAATTAATTAAATAAAATAAATATTAAAATATCATATTAATTTTCCATTTAATTAAACCATTAATTAAATCTTTTAATTAGGCTTAATTAATAGAAAATACATCAAAGACTCTCAAGGTAAAAATATGAAAATCCATCACAACCAAAATACATACAAAATCAAACCAAGGGTTTATATCACGAATTATGTCATCCGACATATTCGGAGGGTACTCAACTCGGATACTTGTCCTAATTTTTCCAATTAGAACAAATGGCTTAAAAGGGTTGGGATTTGGACTTGAGAATTTATCTCCCCTCTCTTATCATTGAGATAATGTGATAGGGTACGCTCATCCTGGCAATTCAGGGAAGTCGATACCCGGTACCTGCAACCTGCATAAAAATCACGCATGTACAAGCACAATATATACTAAACTAAACAGGCAATGGTAGGAAGTGGTGCATCGTGTAGATCCCGACTAGCAGGTGACTACGACTCCCTTCCTTAACCACATCAGACACGCCATAAAAAAGCAAACACGCAAAGAAAACACACACACCATACACATCTAAGTATGGGGTAAGTATCCATAATAAACACATATGATAATAAACCATTCTTACTAATCATCATTAATAACTGAAAGCAATGTAATGATCATCATCAATAATTGTGAACACTAAAAATAATCATCATATATACATGAAATGTAGAGTCTAAGTAATCTCATCACATAATAAACATAATCCATAGCACAATATCTGTTAATCTCAAAAGAATGTTGCTAACCAACAACATGAAACTAGCTCTAAAAGAGTTCAACAATGATAACAAAATGTGAACTAGGGACAGGCACTACAGTTTTACAACAGTTTTGAAATTCAAAATGCCAAAGATAATCGTTTGTAACTAAACATCCTCACTAGGATTTTCTCCGTTCATCATGGTTTGCTTGACTAACTTCTAGCTTCTGAAGGTGCTCACAAATTCCTACATTGAATGGGAGCGAGGATTCTTCAAACTGAGTAGTTTCAATCTACAGGCAACTTTTTGCCACTTGAGTTCCTTGATCCTGCGGCTTTGCCTTGGCATAAGATCCTTGTTCAAGTATAACAATGATTTGATGTTGGCCAGGGTGGTGAAGTCTTTGAAAGTAGGGGTGTCACTATCCTTTAACCCAGACATGGTATCATTGAAGCTCTTGGTTAAAACCTCAAAGTCCATGTTGTCATCATCAAATTGTAAGATACTGGTAGGATTAACAATCTAGGATCAACTCATATGTGGAGGATTACTCCAATACGGTTGTTATTTTTCATTTTCGAGGTTTTTGGCCCTCTCTTTTAGATTTGCATGCTTGGATTTCCAAATTTTGGGAACCAATCATTTCGGATGAAATGCAGATATACCCTGTGGCACGAGGTTTTTTTATCGTGAAATTTGCTAATGTTGATGACAGAAATGCCATCCTAGTTCGTGGTTTCTCTTGGGAGGAAAGGTTCCCCCTGATGGCCAAACCTTGGTTTTTGGCATTTAATCTGACTTTTGAAACCTTTAATAAGATTCCTCTATGGGTGAGGTTACCGAATCTTCCCCTTCATTTCTGGCAGGATTCTGTCCTGGAGGCTATTGGGGATGCTCTTGGGGATTTCATATTGGTTGATTCAGTTTCTTCCAATGTCTATAGGACTACATTTGCTCTCATCCTGGTGGAGATGGATACCTCCAAGGGGCTTCCAGAAATGTTGAAGTTGGCTTCTCCAACTGGTTCTTGGATTCAACTGCTTGATTATGAGGGTATTCCTTTCAGATGCAGGAAATGCCATAAAATCGGCCATCTTGCTGCGAGTTGCTCCTCTGACAAGGCTTGATCGAAGAAATCACCTTCTTGGTGGTTGGGGGTTTCAGATGATCACTACACTGTTCATAAGGTTTCTTTAGCGCTGGATGGCTCGGATACCTCTTCGCATATTGATCTCTCTTTGGCCGAGGATTCTTTTGCTATTTCTGGTGATTCGAAGGTTGTCTCTACGATTGTTTTGAATCAGAATGTTGTTGCTAACTTGTCGCCTGCTACTGTCTTTTCGATGGTTTCGAATCAGAATGTTGTTTCTGACTCATTGTCTATTGTTGTCTTTGTTGATTCGACTGTTGTCCCTTTGTTGGCTCTGGATTGTAATGTTTTTGATGTCCCTTTTTATGTTGCTGACTATGTCGATGAGGGGTTGTTGGGGGTCAGTTGGGACTGGCAGAAGGCTGCTGGGAAAGTTGAGGATGGTTGGAAATCTGTCAAAGGAAAAAAAGGAAAATCCTCTGGTCCTTTTGATATGTTTTTATGCTCTCATAAGACTGGACCAAAATGTAAATCTTGATGGTCTTTTACTTCTTGGGTTGTTTGCCCTCTTGTTGGGAACTTTGGTGTGTCCCTCTGTTTTGTCGGGTGGTTTTCCACAGTTGTATTTTGATCCTCATTGTTATATCTTTATGGCCTTTTGTTAAAAGGTTTCGGGTCCTTTCAAAACCTGTTTTTACTTAATCAAAACAATCTGCATATCTTTCAGTCGCTCTTTATGCATTCCAATGACCTTGAGCTCTACCGCTCACATCTCTTTGATGGCTCCCTTATAGATTGAATCTTTCCAACCCATATTGGTTTTAAGAATGAACAACATACACGAGTCCACAGTCTTCATGAGATTTTCATTCAGGAACTTCAACACACCATATCTTTCAACTTCATGCACTTGAAACACAATGGCTTGGCACCGGCTTTGATCTGCCTCCCATACTAGAATGAGGGTTCAAACCTCGCCCAATAATACTTCCCCCTCTATGTACATGGTAGTGAAATCCAAGATGAATTTACTTCCCTCCTTGACTAATGAACTTACCCATTCTTGCACTGCTTCTGAGAGTAATCTTCCCTTTTGCATTTGCTTGACCAATTGTTGGCTATCTGATGAATTGGGATCAAAATATTGTGGAGTCTAAATTAATGAAAGAGCGCCCAAATTCATCAGAGAATCTATGTATTTGGCCATGGTGACTACTAGCCTTTTCAATTCTTTCTTTTCTTTGTTGTCCCTTTCAGATTGAGTCTACATATGATCTGCTGAGAATGTGAAGTGGTTCCTAGTATCTCTAGTAATAGCTCCCAATTCTACAGTAGTAACTTTGAAATCTTCTACATCAATCTCCCTAGAGTCTTCCTTCTATTTGTAGGTAGTCACCTCTACTGTCACTTTGTCTGTCACAATTTCTCTGATCAACTGCACGTCACTTCTCATCTTCTAGCTCTTAGAACTGCGGGTTGCGTACTTAGTGATGATGTCATTGATAGGTATGGACACTAGTTAAAGGTTGGGTTTCTTGTTTACTGAGTTTGATAGCCATAGTGAAATGGCAGAAATGGTTGTCATCACTTGGTTACCTTTGGGAGGGGTCATGAAACCAGATTGTTCTGCTCCCGAGCCCTCTATTAGTTCCACATCACCATCTTGGTTATCTGAGAAAGTGAGCCCTTCTCTTTTGTCTCCTTCTTGAGCCATGATTTTCTCTTTTTGAACCCTCTCCAGTGCAAGTGCCTCAGATTTGGTTTTGGACATGGTCCTACAAGTCATAATTTGCTTAGAAGATGCTGCTCCTTTTTGCTTCTTGGAAGTCAAAGTACCACCTGCAACATGAGATGAAGTTTGGATGTTAGAAGTTAATGTTTCAAAGAAAGAGACTGCCTTTGGGGATTTTGTAGTTTGTTTCTCATTGACTAATCTCATATTCATTTTCCTTAACCAGTTATCTATATGGGTTAAAATGGATATGGTTCTAAGGTTTATATCATCTTCTTCATCCCGATTCTAGTCCACTTCTAGTTTCTTCTATTCACTTGCCTCTTCACATCCTGGTTCAACAACATTTGAACCATCTTCAATTATTCCTTCCAATTTGAACTTCAATTTCAAGGAATTATTCTGAGGAAGTGTTAATCTTGAATGATCTCTTTTGACCACACCTCTCTCATCATTGCAATCTTCCCACAAATCTTCTAAATGATGAGTTGTTGGCAATTGTTCCTTAAGGTCAAGCACCTTTGCTATCAAAATCTCTCCTTCCTTGGTAGAATCCAAGGTTAAAGCTGAGCAAGTTACTTTTGATCACAAAAGCATTAATCATATTACTGCAAGCTAAATGACCGAGTTTGACAAGAAAAATAGACTCCCACTTCTCCTAAGGCGGGTTATCCTTAATCACGAAAAATAATTGCCTACATATCTCGGCTATAATAGAACAATCTAATGCATATCGAGGTAGCTTCACAAGTTCTTCTTCAAATCCCCCTACTCGTAGGTATGTAAACTTAGGAAATTGAATGAAAGAGCTTCTATTTATTTGAGTTAGCTTTTGGGCCTTTGGGGATATCCTCGACATTGGTGCTTTCGTGAGGTTCAAATGCACACTCTCTATCAAAACATCGTGTGTGTTCTTGAATTCCTCCAACACTTTTTCCTTTTGTAGTAGGGGTCAATATTGGTAAACAGTTACATCTTTGCTCCAAGATTCGTGGGAAAGGGAAGTAATATTGTTGACACACGCAATGCAATAGGTCAAGTAGAAGGACATATGGAAATCTTCTCTTGATATCTTAGAATATTTAAGTTGATCCCTTAGTGAACTAGCTATCAATTCTACCCAATCTAGAAACTGTTTTCCTATTAGGATAATATCTATGTAGCAGTACATCCAATCTTTAAAGAGGAAAACATCAACGGACCCTTTAACTTGGTGTAACAAAACCATGAGGTCATGGACATGAGGCTTCATGTGATCTCTAGTGATTATTTTGGGCAATCTCAAACAACCTTTATAGTTTTTCTATGTCCATTTTCGAGCCATCATGTTGTGGTACTTGTTTGGGTTCTCTTGCTATTCATCTAGGGATTGGGTAGGGCCAAAAGCAAAAAAGGCGCACTTAGGTAGACGCAACACTGATGAGATAGTCTCCCTAGTGATGGATAATACTGGCTCCCCGTCTGTATTCAAAATACTCTTAGTTCTTGCATCATAGTGGTCAATGCCCAACTAAAGCAATTCAAGAATTAAAAGAGTAGGAGGAAAAGCGACAGCTTCAAGTAGACCACTCATCAGAACTTCTATACAACTGTTAACCTCATTAGCTTGATCAAGAAAATTCTCTTGTAGTTTCTCAATCCTGACCCCTTCTAGATTAGTGTTGGAAATGACAAGTCTTTTACACTTAAGACTAGAAATATTCCCAAAGAAATGTAGAACAGACCTCATGCTAAACAAAAGTAAGAAATATCCAACACTGCTCTTGTTTGTCAAAGTAACAACACAGAAGAAAGGACAAGAGATTTCTTGTATTCTCACATGTAACTAGCTAAAAGAAAGCTAGATCACTTCCCTTCTTTCACCGCTACTCGGCTTCTAATTTGCCTTTGCATAGGATAAAACAATTAAGTGGGAAATTGGTGTTTTAAGGGTAAGAGAACGTAATAGTGAAAGTACCACCTTATAATGAGGTATTCATGGCAAGATTGTTGTGGCTTAACATGCACGCTTGAAACTGTGAAAAGACTCCATCATTAAATGATCACCTTACGTGAATGTCCTTGCAATAATTATGAACTTCTGACATCCAATCTCACCCCCAAATGAAAGATTTGCCTTCCTTTAAATCATGATGACAACTCGACCTTTGTTTTAAGCAATGATGAATCAGGCAGGCCTTTTAATCATTACTTTGACACCTTGTTTAATTTCTCGAGAATTGCCATCCTTTTAAGAATCATTAATATTTGTGTGCAAAATCTTCAGTAGTAGAACTACTTTGAACTGCTTTAAACCAAGGTTCAAAGAGGTGCAAAGTGGTTCAAGAAAACATCTTTGTTGCACTTAGTAGGTCCCACTTGCAAAAAAAGGTTAGTATCAAAAAGCTTTGGTTGAACTGCTTTGAACTACTTTGAACTAAGGTTCAAAGTGGCTCAAAAGAAAGATTTGCAAAAAAGCAGTACAAGACTGACTCCGTATGTGAGACACGATGACTTTTCAAAAGGAGAAAGTGCGAGGAACTTGTCGATGTGAGGTTTCAGATTTTTAAAAAGGAACTGGAAAGTTAAAATGGTGACTCAAAACTAGGGCTAACAAAAAAGCAAGTGTGATAGAAGAAGAGTGAGAATAGCATACTCTATATGATGATGTCTTTGAAGATTTTTTTGCTTGATTGGAATTACGGGGATGAACTAGTGCTTTGGATTTTTGTTTCTATTTTTTTTCCTTAGACTTTCTGTTTGAAGGATGAATCCACACATAGTAGTGTTTGGTCAAGTCTAATAGAGATTGTATGATGGACCTTATTGTATTGCCACACTCACATCCTATATTTTTGTGACATTTTTTTCTATGCTCTTGTAGCCCATACTTGTAATAAAATGGTGCCTTTCACAAGGTTGTGTCATGGCACATTTGGGGACTTACCTCAATCAAACCCATTAATTGATTTGAATTATTTTTATAATGAATGCCTTGAGAACATATTGAAATTAATCTTAGATGATCAGTTTGTAGTACTATGAATTTTTAGTAAATTATGCACCTATGAAGTTTGATGTTCTCAAGCATATGACTTTAATGGTTTATATTGTGTTTTTGCTTGTGAGCTTTTTTTTATTAGATAAGAAGGGACAGTGTCTTGACCTCTTACATTGGATGGAAAAACTTAAGACAAAACAAGAGAAATAACAAAATAGTTGAGGGGCCTCCAACACCCCAATCAACCCAAGACTACCATTACAACATCCCTGACACACCAAAATATAATTTTTCTACACTACTGCAAAACATAATAACATTAATGCTAACCATCATACTCTTCAACTAATAACCACTACTATAAAGCCTAATAACCTTTATGAGGTTCCAAATTCTTTCTAGCTCCTATAACGCATCAACCACATGTCCAATTTTCCTTTTTGAGAGTTATTTTCCTTCACGTTCTTCCTACTACCTGTCCTCTTTCACTATTTTTTTTAAATCTTTTATTTCCCATTTGTAGTTCCCATAACAAGGTCTTTATGATGTCATTAGTGATGCAAACTAGGTTGCGAGTGTGTTACCAATTACCACACCTTTATCATGATACTTCACAATTTCATGCATAGTATTCTCTTGATTTTATTATATTTCCTTGGAAACATAGGGTCCTCCTTTGCATCATCTTCACCAATGGGAATTTTGACTTCCTCCCCCTCATTTTAATTATCAAAATCTCCCTCTAAACCCCTGGAAGGTGTAATCTCTTGGTCTCCATGCATCTCTCAACTCTCGTAGCATTCATCCCTATAGTTATTATCTTCCTCGAAGTTTTTCTAAGAGGAAATAATCACCCCCCCCTGCTCCCCAATGTTTTTCCACTTTGAGAGAAGGTCCTTGTGAACTTTTATCAGTCTAGGAGACCTATTACTGTTGGTCCCAAATATCCCAAATCCCATCTCCTCAATTTTAAGACTTTTTATCCTTATACTCTTATTCTCAACATCTTCCAAAATGATAATGGTTACATCTTTATTAGATAAAGGCTTATTTTGCTTCTTCATAAAGGAGCTAGGAAGGTCCAAAGAGGTTTTTCTTTTCTTAGGGGTAACCATAAATATCTCATAACCTAGTTAGTTAGAACACTAGCAATCTTTTTCTTAGTGTTAGACGAAACATAGGAAGTAGCAGAAAAATGTCCCATAGTTAGCCTTCTTAAAGAAACATTTTGGGCTAGTGGGGGAGGAGAAGGAATGTGAGCATGAGGAGGTGAGGAAGGCCTAGCTTGATGCTTCAATGACATAGGGTTTCCATGAAGATCCATATCTATGGCTTATCTATTAAGTGGTATAATTAACCTTTGATGGAGGCGAGAAGAAGGTATGCTTTCAATACTTTGTCGCAATGTAGAGAATATAAAAGGGAATCTTATTTTTTGGCCTATGCATAACATGATTCAATAATGGGAAATTATATCCATGCACTGCCATGTACCTACCCTCCAAGGTAAAATACCCAATAATATGGAGATTAATTAGAGCATAATTAGGGGGAAGTCTAACCTATCACAACTAACACAAAACCTTTTGAGTTGTTTGTCATTTTCTAGGAATTTATTGATAAAGATTTGATCATTTCCAAAGCTCTTCTTAGCCAATTTTATACCAAAATTCTCCAACCCCACCACAACTCCAATCATTTAAGGATAAACAAAGGACTTGGAGATGCTCACCTTTACCCTTCCTCCTTACTAAGAATTAGCAAATTTTGAGGTAAGGGTGTTATTGTAACCGTTCATGACATTATAGAGCCAACCCTATGGAAACAAACAAATCCCACAAGTCAACCTTTTTTTTCAAAGCTTCATTGCTAATTAGCTCCGATCATTTTCTAGGGCCCCCAATGACAAGACATGATTATCTTTTCTACTCCACTATTTTTTTACAAATAACTAACTACACACTACAAAGAAAGATCTTTGAATGGTTGAAAATAGCAATCTGCCAAATTAAAAGAGAATTAGACTGATAAGTATTAGTGATCAAATCATCATTTAATGCTATAATTTCTTTTGCTGAGAAATTAACAATCTTCATGGCTTGTATGTATGGCACTTTAAAAGTTGGGGTAATAATATGATAGGTGTCACTATTCACAATCCTTCTCTCGTATGTACCCTATTTGAATAAATGATTAAGGATGATCGTATTAGGGATTGTGCGCAAGTTGTCTATCTTTAATGTCATAACATATAGTTTCTGTCAAATCAATATTGATGAAAGCATTGTTACTAAACTTATATTTATTTCCTTTATTAATTATGCAATCCATACTCGAATTGGCTACAATTACTTTGTCCAACCCTGGAAGGCTTCTCTTTTTTGGTTACCATCCATGTCATTTTTTTTACAAGCCACACATACATCTTTCCATACCTCTTACTTGTCCTAGTCAACACATTAATATTAACAAACACTAAACTCATTTGAAATGTGTTTTTTAATATTTGGTGGGACAATATCCATATTCCAATGACTCCAATTATGAAATAAAAAGACCTTCATTAGCAATACTATCTACCACCAAATTCCCCTCCCAATAAATATTGAACACTGAATTGGAGAAATAATTTTAGATAATGTATGCAATCCCTTTACTCAACTTTGATCTCCATGACCCTTCAACCTTTTCTTTGAGGATATCAATCACCAATTTAGAATCATGTTCAACTTTGAGTTGGTTCAATACTATCTACCACCGAATTCCCATCGCAATAAATATTGAACACTGAATTGGAGAAATAATTTTAGATAATGTATGCAATCCCTTTACTCAACTTTGATCTTCATGATCGTTCAACCTCTTCTTTGAGGATATCAATCACCAATTTAGAATCATGTTCAACTTCAAGTTGGTTCACTCCCAGTTCTTTCAAAATTTGTAAGCCTCTCCTAATAGTCATGGATTTTGTAAAGTTGTTAACTTTAACTCTCAAAGTCATTATCAAATAGACAATGGATATCCCTTTATGGTTCCTAAGAACAATGCCAACTCTAACCTCCTCAAGATTCCCTTTAGAGCATCCATCAAAGATAGACTTAATCTAATCTTGATCCCAAGGTCTCCACTTTGTATTCATCCTATTATGTTTCTTTGTCCAATTCACCTTTGTTAAGTTTTGTGTGAGTCCCCATATTTGTTTTAGTCTTAATTATTAAATATTGGGGAGATCTTTGAAGGCGTTAAAGGAAACACCATTGATATTTTCCACTATGTAATGGTTTATGGTCATAAAGACTTCATTTCTTGATTTGGATGTTTCCTAACTATTTTGTTATTTCATTCTTTCCACAAATCCCAATCAACCATATGGGCGATTTGTCTCTAGAGTTCATTAAGAACAACATGCTTGAAAGAGCATCGATACTAGCAAGCACTAAATATGAATGAAGATTCAAGCATAACCTAGCCCACTAGAGCTAAGGGCCTAATCATTGACCAAACCTCCACCACAAAGGGGCACTGAAAGCATTAATAGCTTTTTATGACAAAAAAAACTCAAAAGGATGATTGTTTGAAGGTTGTCAAATTTTGGCCCCTGATATAATGATGTTGGCACCTACGTGCACGTTAGTACCTTGTTGCTACAATGTCAGTACTTTCTAACATAGGCATACTTGCATGCACTTTTGGAAAAGGTAATGCCTTGTATAAAAAAATATAAGTGCTTTTTGAAAGGATTGTTTTTAAATTTAGACTTTTTGAAGCCCATTTCTAAAAAAAGCTTTTGCATGTATTTTATTTTATTTTTTGGATTTTTTGAATAAAATAATAAAAGCATTGCCTTGAGAAGCATGTCAGATATGGAGACTCTTTTTTTGCCTCAGATTCTAACTATGTCCAAATTGGACAAATTTTATATGGAAATAGGGGTTTTTGGATACACCCAATAGTGAGGTCTGTTTGGGGTCAAAGTGCACTGACAAAAAAAAGACCCCCAGATCAAATACTAAAACCTCTCAAAAATAATACATATGAAAACTAAAGCCAAACATCTCATGAAGAGAACATGAGCATGGAATTCTAAAGCTCCGATACCATGTTGAAGTTGATGAAAGCTCAATGCCACAGCTCCCAAGAATCACTTGCATGCAAACACCTATTATAGAAAGAAAGAAGTAAAAACTATAGAGGTTGGAATTCCCAAATTCATAGATGAGACATTCTTGATGAGAAAAAAGAGAAATTGTTATTATCAAAAGTGAATGAATATTACAAAGAGATATTAATCCTTATAAAAGGAGATCAAAACCCTAAAAGGTAACTAACCTAGATTACATGATAATAATCTATAAAAGAATTAATTATTATATGCCTAAATTTTTAGGTTAAGTAGAATAGAGTTAACTAGAAAATATCTAATTACCCTAACATCTTTCAACTAAACCTTATTAGTTTTTAACCATTGTGTGTGTGTTGTAGGATAGATGAAGCCTCTCTTTAAAAATGGTATTTTGCATGTGAACTAAGAAAAGATAGAATATATGTGCTCACCCTCCACCCCTTTGTTGAAATTGAGTGAGGAAATAGATGATACGTAATTCAAACATTTTAAAAGGATGGCTTAATATAGAATCATGTTGGCCTAGAATGTGTTTTTTGTTTGAACAATGTGTTTATTTAAACTCAAGATAAAGGGATGCATGAAAGTGTTGTTCCTAATATTGCCTCTATTATGAGGGAAAGTGATCTATGTTAGGTATTGTGTTAATGTATAATTCTACAAAATTACCAAATAAAATATTGTGTAAGATGTGATATTTTAGAAGTTGAGAAATTATTGTGTTAATGTATAATTCTACGAAATTACCAAATAAAATATTGTGTAAGATGTGATATTTTAGAAGTTGAGAAATTAAGTAAAAATAGAGTTGGCAATATAAGTCTAATGAGAAATTTGATAATGCAATAGAAAGTATCAGACATGGATGGAAGACAGCGGTATATTTCTGTATCTAATTTATTATTGAAGAACAATAATAAGTGGTTGCTATTTTAGTTTGATAGTATAAAAGTATCATAAAACTATCACTAGTTCATAAATTGTCTTTAATGTTTAAACAATAAAGTTTGAAACCAATACAATGCATATCAATCAAGAAGGCAAATAACAAATTTTATTAAAGAGACAAGATTAAGAAAGACAAGACAATTCAATGCCCTCCAATCACTGAAAGTTTAGACAATAGTTAGTAGAAAAGGTAAAATTGATGATTGGTAATAGGCAATGGAGAGATGAGGGAATTTTGATTGTAGAAGAAAAACATATATGGTTAACAAAAAAGAGTGATAAGATATTTTCTGAAAAAACTTGCTATAACATTATCTGTCATAAATTGTTTCTTTAAAACTTATCAATACTTTTTCTTAAACAATGTAATATAAGAAGGGAGAAGGAAATTCAGAGATACCATCAAAAAATAATGTTATTCCTTATAAGAATATTATTTCTCTTTAAAATGTGTGATACCATAACCAATACATGTGTGGAAGATTGAGTCCCTTTCCTTCATATTCTCAACTCTATAAGATTGTAAAGAAAAATTCATAGCATATCTTGAGTGAGAATTAGAGAACACCAAGGAGATTTGTTATCAAGAGTATCCAACTCATAATTATTGTTGCTTTATAAGAAGTTCAAATAGGGTTGGTAAATGGGAAGAGTAGATGGATTGAGCATGTTGGCCAAACATGTGAGGATCCACCAATGTATGAGATATGGAAAAATTTACAACATGAATATAATATTCATTTGTTTATAATAATGTAAAATCAAGAGTGCCCCATTCATTTTCATTGAGGTTCTATAAAGGGACCTTCATAGGGGGTGGTAAATTTGATTATCAATCAAGATTGGGATCAGGGTATATGCACAAAGAATAGGGACCAAAAAAATTCCACTTTTGGTGTTCCCCCATCCAAGACATAGTGTGTATGCACTATAGTGCCTACACACTATGCTTTCTATTTTCCAAGCCATGAGCTTGGAAATGGGAAAACATAGTATGTACGCACTATGTTTTTTTCATAATCCATACACACTATTTTAAAATGCAATAAAAGTGCCACTTTTCATATTCAAATAGCTTGTATGCACTACAATGCGTATGCGCTATGGTATCCATTGAAGATTCCCAATCCTAAGGGTTGGATTTGCCTTGGATATGCACACTTTAGGGGGAGCACACTTGACACCATGTTATAAATTTAATTGAAAAACAAGACCACTTATGTGCTCCCCCTTTTGAGGGAATTAAACTCCACTATTTAACATAAAAGCTAGTAGTTTAGAAACTAGATTCAGAGGGCTACAACTTTTATTTTTATCATATCTTTAAATATTAAGTCCAACTATCTTCAATTTCTCGTCAAAGTTTAGATTTTTCTAATTTAAGAAAAAAGTGGCAACTTATACGCCCTTTTGGTCCCCCACTTTGTACACTTACCCATCAATACTTTAAGCTCATATCAATAAAACATGCTTGAAATGGTCATAATTGGTGTGAATGATATAAATACTAATTCTTATACATACATTTACAAATTGGTGAGGGGATGGGGGAACAATTCTCGCAAAGTAGGTCCATGAAAGCCCTTAAAGGGTAAATATTAAATAATCACTCTATCATCATATATAATAATGTCTTATGTGTGAAAGGTCCTAAGGCTTTGGTAACAATACCAATGGTTTCATAGCATAAATAATCAAACTCTTAAGTTGTAATGTTATACTTTTACATATTGGATGAGTTGGTTACTATGCTTCTACTCAACATGCGCCATTTAGCTCCCCTCTTTCTTTTCCTTAGGATTAGGTTTTCTCTGCAGTGTTAACAAATTGATCAAATTCATCCAACCAAGTTCTTTAAATATCGTCATCCCAATGGCCAAAAAGGAGCTTTAAAGATTAGGCCTGTGTTCTTTTAACATTTGGATAATATTTCTTGAAATAATAAAGTTATTTTTTGGGGGCTTTGGCCTCCCAACCAATCCAAAATTAGTACCATGGTATTTTCCCTCGTGAATAATTAATTTAAGTTACTTGGAAAAGGAGTGTATTGCAAATGAGATTTGTGATGTAGTTGGAGTCTCTACCTATTGCCAAAGTTTCCATTGAGATAATTTCAATGTTGTAACCTTGGCATTTGTTTGGAAAATTTGATCTATAAGTTCATTTATATATGAGAGAATAAAATGATCCCTTCAGTAGAGTATCTCATGCAATGATAATGCAAACTAAATGAAAATGAATTATTTCATTTTACCTTTTCTTAATAAAGCGAACAACACATCTAAATAATTGTAGGACAACTAAATCAACATATTTGTTTCTACTTATCAAAATATTTTTTGTTAATAGTATACTTATTAAATGCCAATATTTTTTTATGTAAATAGATATCATATTTAGATAAAATTAGTTTTGTTGGCATGCTATTATAATAAATGGTTTGTTGGAACATGGTTTAATTAAAAGTTATAATAAAAATTAACAAAGTATGGATTAATAAAAGTTATAACAAATTTTTATATTTTAAAATAAATAATGTATGGATCAATAAAAGTTATAGTTAATTTTTGTATTTACTAAAAAGAACAATAAAATAAATATTATTATCACATGTTATGTATAACAATTTTTAGGTATATAGTAAGGGGTAGATTCTAGTAAGTCAAACCATTTCTTTAGAGGAGGGAGAATGATTCCTGGCATACCTTAAATGGGGATTACATTCACCTTACCTAAGGAGAATAGTGTTTCGACCAAACCGTTAGTCACCCACCACTCATGAGAAAGAGATTAGCACCGCTTGAAGCATCTACTATTACTGCAATGGGTGGTGGTGGATTTATGATCCAAGAAAACAAAAGAAAAACTAAGAATGTAATTGTGAGCACTACCATGAAGTATGGTTGGTTGTCACAATGTGTCAAGGGAAAAGGGAAGTTACAAGAGAAATATTCAATAGTAGGAAGAGGATCCTAGATTTGTTAACCCAAATAAAGAAATGAGGTTCCTTGAATAAATTGTCCCTAGAAACAATTTCTACCTAAGAATTGTATTCTAGGGAATGGCATCAATATCCTCTCCTCTAGGAGATGTTATTCCTTGCATGCCCATTTCTACTTTTTGTGGGAAAAAAATTGGATGCCCTCTCTTTGTTTTCCTTGTCTCTCTTTGAGTAAGTACGAGGCTTTGTTTACCCTTGTCCAGAAATGTTCATTCTGTCTTGTTTGGGTGATGACCAAAATCTTTGGCCCCCGAGCCAAGGATGTCCCTTGGAGTTTTAAAAGGGTCAGACTTTGGACTTCTAGGGATCTTTTCCTCTTGTGCCTCTTGGCATAAGAGAAGGTTTCCAAAATCCTAGGCTTGACAAGTTTAAAGTGCACCTAAAAATGAGTAATTAATGTGTCATAATTAACCTAATTATTGGTCTATTTAAGACGACAATTTCCTTCAATTTCACTTTACCATGCAATAATCTTGTATGAGCCTTCCTTGTGCAAATTTCTTCTAATTCTTCTTCCTGATAGTGTTTTGCAAATTGATTTTGTGTAGTTTGTAGTTATCTTGTGTTGGAATTTTTAGGTGTGTGGACTTTAATGCTCTCCACGTGGAGCTTATTACAAGTTTTCATAGTTTCCGGGTTGGTGTTGCACTTATCTCATCTTTTCCTTTCCCAGTTTCTATTTTTTCTTCATGTGTTTTTTTTCTTGATTCTAGTTTGCTTGCCTTCATTTTATTTGGCTTGTTTGTTTGTTTGGTATCCCTGCCAAAGCGGAGCCTTTGCTTCACACTCATTTTGTAGAGGTGGAGAGATTTTTTCTCTCCAAGTATACTGGATGCCATAAATGAAAGCTACTTCAATAGCTTGAATTGATGGAGAGAGTTTCTCTTTGAGTTTGTTTTTGGGTGTGTCCGCTTTATTACTTGAGTCTCTAGGTTATGTTGGAAGGTCTTGGGGTACAATTTGTTTGGTTTTGAACACCCTAGGCCTCTTTCCCTAGGTTTTATTTGTTTGGTTTTGTGTTACAGAGTGAATTTTCATGTGCACTCTGTGTTCTTACTCCTAGTACATTATGGGGTGAAATCCCACTAGTCTAAATTGTTGCAATTTGACCTTAGAAGAGTTGACACACTAGTTTAGGTGTCTAATTTGGTGTATTCCTTCATTTTGTGAGGGAATTGGTTGAGTTGAAGAAGAGTTTGTGAACTTCTTATCTTTTATGCATCACTTCAACTCTGAATGAGCAATGTGTTGACACATATTTCATAGTCTTTGGTGGTAATGGCCAGAGGTCTTTTCTAGTCACCACTCATCAAATTGTTATTATGCCCATGGAAAAGCATCTTCATTTACAGAGTTGAATATGCTCTTGCACTCAAGTTTAAATGGTTGTCGCATCACATCCTTTTGGACAATACATAAGACATTAAATTGTTTGACGTATCATGCACGCTAGTATTAAATAAATAAAAATTTCCATGGCCATATGATAGCTCGACATGAGCATTGGCATTACCAAAATTATTTTCCTGGGCTATAAATTTGGTTTATGGCGGAGTATATACTGAAATGGACAAGTGTATTGTTACCTTTATGTGCTCAATGGTATATTGATTTCACAAGTTTTTAGACTTTGGTGATCTCTTTCCTCTCTTTTGGTAAACATAGTATCACATTTGTCAAGTATGATCTTCCAGATTTTGTTCTTACATTTTACTAAGTTATGCTTCAACTATTTTTCTAGTATTCAAGTGTCCCAGTACTACCAAATAACTATTTTCTTCTAAATATAACGATGTGCTAGGGACTCATAACTTGGGAAATCTTAAATACTTAGTGAAATTTATCATTCTATAATATTGATTCATGTCTGGACCTACAAGTAATCATGCCTTCATCAACTGAATCTATTGGTCTTCTAGAAATGGGTCCATATTCTAAGAAGTCCAAGATGGAGAAGGCACTGGAGAAGCTTCTGCTAGTTCTAAAATATGTCATGACCCACTTTGTGTGACTCCTACTATGTAGGATGATGTTGATAGTTTTTGACTTAGTTGATTAGGTTGGTTGACATCGATTGGAGAATTGTATCTTTGCATCAATTTGTGTGAGCTAGACATTAATTTGTTATGTGTTCGACTTAAAACTATAGTTGATATATTGTTCTTGGTCGATATGCCTTTCGACTATATAACTTGTGGTTTTGGTTTCTTTATTTTATATGATGAAGACCTCATTTGATTATGAGTGTTATTTGACTATGTAGGACTCAACTTGAGCCGATTACTTTATAGAATTTGATTGGATTTTTATTGTCAATGTTATTAGATGGGTAATTTAATTTAATTGTCATTATGATAGTCATTCTATGTTCAATCTTATGAGTTAGTGACGTGTTGGTTAATATTTTGGTTGTATTTACATGTTATATCTTTTGATGTATGATGAATGTTTAAAATTTATATTATTTAAACGTAATTGAGGTTTTGAATTTCGATAAGAGATATCATATTAAGGATGTTATTTTACTTATCATCATGTTGGTAATACTAATGTTTTGGCCTATGTGAGTTTGTGAGTGTGCAAGTACTGAAGGAGGAAGGGTTGTTGAGGTAGAGGAGTTTAGCTCCTCGATAGGGTTGGCCCAAAATTTGTATGGTGTAGTCACGCACACACATGTAGTTATTTTATTTTAAATCTATTATCTTTTGATTTCAAAGTTAGTTCGATCTTGAAATAGAAATGATGAATAAAAATGTGGATTTGTTTATTTTCTAATCTAGTCAAACATTAAATTTATATATATTTAATTATGAAGAATAGGTATTTCGTCATTTATTATTAGTAATTAATACTTTTCAAATTTAAAAGAAAAAGATTGAAGTGGTCATGATTTAGATAAAGATGAATTTATTAGAATTGTAAGTTTTTACAACTTCTTTAGCCAAGTGGAAGTCGAATTCCTTATTCGATGGGTAGTAAGAATTTAAAATTTATGAACTTTCATTTATTAACTTTGCGCATGGTTGCACAAAGGTGGGAAAGCCATTAAAAGGGAGAGAGTTATTTTCGTTGAAAGGGGGGGGGGGAATTGAACATAAAGAAAGGGAGTATTCTTTCGAAAATGGTGGAGGTCAAGAGCATTTGATCGGGAGAGAAAGAATGAGCCATTTAAGGGAAGTTGGAGGATCTATTGGTGGTGACTAGGAGACAGAGAGAAGGATTGGAAAGAAAATCATTAATACAAGTTCTCCTCTTCATTTTTATTTATGGCTTTTTACCTTGTCATAGGTGCATTGATAATGTAGTCATCTGTAGTTTTCATTGGCAAGTTAAGATTTGATCTTCATGAAATTCGATGATCTTCCATGTGAAACAGTGGCATTGTAAACCAAACAAATTCTTAAATCGACTGTAGATACCCATATGATTGATTAAATGCTTTGCATCCCAGAGGTTTCTTATTTTGGTGTCCCATATAGATAATAATGATACCATTTTCCTTTGTGTGTATAATATTCAAGCCCATTATGTAGTTCCCACCTATAGTTTTCTTTTCCATTATATTTGCCAAACTCTTTTTATGCCTATTTCATCCATGTGTTAGTTTCAAGGGTATTGGATTTATAATTATGAAATAATTTCATGACTTGGATTGCATGTATATCAATAATTAATTACTTAGTTGACTATATTTCATGTGTTGTTTAATGATTATGGTTATTGGTGTATTAATGATGCTTTGATTATTCGTAGTTAATAAATGTAATTTCTTTCATAGCAATGTTAGACGATGCTTTAATGATGATTACTTCATATTTGTAATGATGCATTATTTTATTTGAGCATTTGATATTTGACTTATAATTATTATGGTACTTAACCTATACTTGCATGTATATGGTGTGTGTGTTTGTTTTATCTTTCTGTTTGCCGTGTTTGATGTGGTTAAGAGAGTCATAGTCACCTACTAATCAGGATCTACACGATGTATCACTCCCTGCCATTGCATGTTTAGTTTAGATATATTTATATATATACATGCTCATCTTCTATGCAAAATATAGATATCGGGTATTGACTTCCATGAATTACTAGGAAGAGCATGCCCTATCACAATAACTCAATGGTAAGAATGGAGAGATAATGTTCAGGTCCAATCCCAGCCATAGCCTAAATGCTTGTCTTGCAAGGAGGACTTGTAACTGACTTTCCACCCCTTTTAAAACTCATGAGTTTATCTTTATCTGTATTGTTTGATTTTGAGTTTTGGTCTATTTTGATAATGTTGTTCTTATGTGAATTTGGCTATGTGATTTATTTGGTAAATGATTTAATTATAATATTTGGGTTAATCATATAATTAAATATTATTTGATTAAAAAGAAAATATTAAAGTATGAGAATATTTAATTAATTAAAAACTAATTAAATATGTACTTAAATTAAAAAGTCTTAATTTAGAAGTCTAAATTTAAAAAATTAGTTAAAGAGAAATTAGAATATGATGATATTTAATTAATTATAAATTAATTAAATATGTACTTCAGCTTAAAAGATTTAATTTAAAAGTCTATTTTAAGAAGTTGGACAAAGAGATCATTAAAATATTAAAATATTACAGATTTAATGTTGCTTTATTATAATTATTTATTTAATAATAATTAAATTAGAGTTGCATTTAAACAATGAGCTTTGATTATTATTATTAATTTAAATAATAACTATGCTTTAATTAGTGCTTGCACTCATTAATAAACTAGAGGAAAATAAAATATAAAAGAATGAAATTTAACTAAATAAAGTTATAGTTCTAATTGTAGCATAGTTATATTTATTTAATTTAATGATAATTATTTAGGAGTTTTATTTTAATAATAAACTCTAAATAATGTTATTAGTTAAATTAATAAATATATTATTAAAAATACTTCAAAAATTAATTAAAGAGAGAAAACTAATTATTTAAGTTAAGATATTTTGTAATTAATTATCTAAAAGATTTGTGCATGAAAATGCAAAAAGGTAATAAATTAATAAATAGTAATTGATCAGTGAGTTCCCTCTTGTGATTGCACATTTAGAGCCCAATTTATGGGAGAACTCTTTATCAGAGATCTAGAGCTCATTTTGCAATTACACAGGTTTTGGAGAGCAAAATTCGAACTTGAATCAAAAGAATTGTTGAGAGTTTCAGGGGGTCAAGATTTGTATGCATTCACATATTGTCTTAGATTTTAGCTGTGTTTTTTAGGTAGGGTTGAACACTCATTGTAGAATTTTATTGAAAGATTTGTCTACTTCGTGTCTTCCTGGGCATTTGCATATTGCTTATTAATTTACTGTATTGATTGTTGAATAAAGAATTATGTTGTAGATTTTGAAAAAATAAATTATTAATCAAGAAAAGTTGACCAAGGAAAATTATAAAAAAACTATAGAAAATGATTGTGACTGTATTCTTATAAACCCCATTTCTAATATAATAAAAATTTGATTATTGAAAATTGGAAGAAAACAATAAATTGAACAGTTAGGGTTTCAACTTTAAATTTGTCATTAGAACCATGAGATTATCATGAATTTTCTAAATATAGATTAATATTATTCTTATATCTAAAATAATTTAATCACAAAATTTATTGAAAAAAGTAAAAGATTAATTGAGAGGAAAGCATGTTTTAATTGAACTTATGCATGCATGTGAAAACAATTATGCTAAAAATAGAAAGCTAAGTATAGTAGGGTTACATGCATGTGAAAACAATTATGCTAAAAATAAAAGCTAAGTATAGTATGGTTACATGCATCTGAAAATAATTATGCTAAAAATTGAAAGCTATACATGCATGTGAAAATAATTATGCTAAAAATAGAAAGCTAAGTGTAGTAGGTTTACATGCATATGAAAATAATTATGCTAAAAATAGAAAGCTAAGTGTAGTAGGGTTACATGCATATGAAAACAATTATGCTAAAAATAGAAAGCTAAGTATAGTAGGATTGCATGTATGTGAAAACAAATATGTTAAAAATAGATAACTAAGTATAGTATGGTTGCATAATTTGAGAGATCAAAGACATGCGAAAATACTAATTGCATGTGTATTTTTATTTTATATAGTTTAATTTTCATATTCATTTATTTAAAATAATAATAATAATTTATTAATTTCTATAATGAAATAAATATTATCCATTTAGTTATAAAGTGAATGTTAGTATTAGTGATGATTTAAGTTTAATTAAACTCTTAGTTGCATATAAATGATTTTATAATTATTAACGCAAGAGGGAAGTTAATAAATAAATATTTATAATGTGATTATAGTTTAAGAGAAGTTGTGGTAGAGTTCACTTTGTAATTATTTAGTTAATAACTATTTGACTTTATGAGAGAAATTATAAATAATTATAATTATCTCTATTTGCATTATAAATTAAAGAAAAATTAAATATTAATATTGGACTAAAATAGAAGTCATATTAATATTTTAGAAATGAAATTGATATTAGTATTTAATCTAATAATATACATTTATGATATTAATTAAATCATTTATGATTTAAGATTATTTTGAATTAATAACATGATAATATTGCATGATATTTTATATATAAAGAGATTGGATATTTAAATACTTATAGATTTACATAAGTATATTAGCATAACAATTTATACTAACATTTATATTCTTACCTTATTTTAAACACATCCTTATGACCCAAATTAAACAAGAGAAATTGATGAAATTAAATCACGTGGCTAAAAACTATGTATTTTCTAATATTCTATTTATAGTCTTCTGATGTTTATTTTCATATTTATTTTTATGATGGTTTTTCTTTATGGGTTGTTTAGTTAGCCAAGTTAGGATGTGAACTAGAGACATTTTTGAGTTTTCTTTTATGATTATTTGACGAGATGTTATGATGAACTTTATGATTTGAATTGAGATTTATGTTTTATGAGCATTATGCTATTGAGTATTTATGAGAACTTGAGTTTTGAGAACCAATATTATTTTTGGGTTGCCTGTTAAGGAATCAAATTCGATCAATATTACTTTGGTGGTATGAGACACTATTGTGGTTTGTGATTTTTGGGAGGTTGTCTAGGTACATATCCTTGGGAGTGGCTTATAGTAGGGGTTCGGGACCCGAAGTGGTTAGTGTCAGGGTAACCTATTGTAAGTTATGTAATAAGTGATAATCTAGTAATTAATATTTCAAGAAACACACTAAAAAGGTAAGTTAGAGATATTTTCCCCACCCATGCCTTGAGTTTTTGCATAGATGAAGGATGGGAATGGGATGACAGTATGACTGGTTTGCCTTGTCTTCTTGAGAGGGTTTTCTAGTTTTTCATGTGTCATGTTGAAGGTTTGGGGTTCAGAGTAACCAGTCCAAGGTAACACATTGCTTGAGGGTCTAAGGTCTATTGAGAGATCAGTTCAGGGTAACTCAAGTAGTTTGACTATGTGATGACACTCCCTAGAATATAGCTTGAGTCTCCTCTGTAAAAAAAAATTGTATTTTCCTCTAGTGGTGTACTTGTTGTTGGATATATTTAATTTGGTTATTTACTTTCATTGATGGTGATTGGTGATTTATGCTTGATGTACTTTTGGCATGTGGCTTTTGTCTTGAGGTGGATATCTTTTGTTGATTTTATCTTATGATTTTGATGATTTGATCTATTCTTGGTTTATTTATGATGTTGGTATTGGATTGAGTGTTCTTCCTTTTGGAGTATCTTATCTTCTTAATTAGTAATTGTTACCTTTGAGATAGTTTTGGCTATTAGGATTCCTTGCCTAGGATTATTTTATGATTTGATTATTTGTGCATGGATCGTACATTATCTCTCCTACACGGTGAGGGTGGGAGCCTAATTAGGTGACCACGTAGTCAGGAGGTAGTGTATTCTTACCATTTGGGTCCCCCTCAGATTGATAGATGTTGGATGTTCTTTGATACAGTGGTACCATTATCAGTCTTCCTCTTATCTTGAAGACTTCTATTCATTTGATGTATCTATGTATCATGTGTTTTGAGATCACACAGGATATTGTATTGTATATTGATGTATGTGTATCTATTTTCACATACACTGTGACATGTGCAGTGTATGTTATCATTAGATGTGCTTTCATATTATTAGTTGTACTTATGCATTTTCTTATATGACTATGTATGTGTTTATTCATTTTATGATTATGGACAATGTATTTGAGACTTAAACTTATTAATAAAACTTTCTTAAATGTGACTCAATGTGAAGGAACCCTTGACGAATTGAAATTGTATTTGTAATTGATTATGTGTTCTTAATGTGTATGTATATATTGTTTCCACATTATTGTTACTTTGATGTTGTTTAAACTTTTTTTTAAAAATGGTTCAGTAAACTTTATAACATATTAGGTTTATTTCTTTTGGGTTCCCAAGTGGGGCATTACAAATTATATCTTAATGCTGAACTCCTAGTTGTAACAACTTGTTTTAAGTGCAATTCTCTATTTGTCTATACGTTGGACTATTTTGGATTCAAGTAGGTTCAGTTTAATCCAAAAGATTCCAAGTTTTAACAAATCGGTTTAAAGTATTTGAGAATACTAAAATGAAAATGAGAAATTACAATCATAATGCTAGATTTGTTGCTGAAATACTTTGCAATGCTAACTGTTTAGTGCATGCCTTTGTGCGATTTAGATTCTTGTATGTGCTGACCGTGGTTTTTTTTAGAACAATAAATTTATTCTGACCAATATCAAGGATGAATATTGATCAAGCAATCATTGCCTCTTATTACAACTTCATCATAGTAGAGTTCCCTACCATGTTTATTTATAAAAAAAGATCAAATCTCCATAGATGTCCATACCATCAAAATAGACAAGGACCTTTATGCACTCGGCAATAAATCGCGGTTCCCCTCTCCCTTACCACTCGAGGACTCTCCACTTCATAGCTTCGTTCAAGTCCATTGAGAGGCACAAAAGCTATGACCTAAGATAGGAACATCCATAATATAGATCTAATCACTCTCTTCAATTTAAACAATAAATAAAAAACATTGATTACGTTTTATTATATTACTTGTATTTGAGTTCATAAGAAATAATAAGTTACAAGTTGGAAATTAATTAAGTTTAATTTTTTTTACTCTCTCCTAAATCTAGTAGTTTTTTTAATGTATATAATGTTTTGTAGACAACGTATATTCAAGCTTTTAGAAGTTTCATTCTTGAGATAGGTGTATATCAGGTTAGATAAAGTTGTATTGGGAATAATATTTGACTTTTAGGAAGGGTGTTGAATGTGGGTTTAAAGAGGAGGGTAATTAAAGGGAAAATTTGCATTGTTATTCCTTATAAATTACCTTCCAGTCTTTTACATTTATGTTGGTTCAAGCTTGCCCAAGCTCAGTAAAACTTATATGTATATGATTGAAATGCATCAGTTATTTTACATTGTTTTCCCTCTTCCACATCCAAGTGTATGTTTTCTACTAGGCATATGTGTAAAGTGGAATTAGGCACTTGGTTGCACCATATCTTTCTAATCCAATCATGCCGAGTAGCTAGCCTTCTCATGCCAAGGTCAAGTAGTTCTTCTTAACCGAAGAACCTCGAGGAGCTAACCACTCCATGGTTGGGTGGTAAAAGTGCCTGGATCACTCTTCTATCTTATGATAGTAGATGGACAGTGTTTTGATGGCTTGGAGACAAGAGGACTACATGTGGATGTTATTTTATTGTACGTTTATCTCATTTGACATACTCATGATTTTTTATGTTTGACGTGCAAGTCGGCATACTTATGACAGATGTTTGATGTGTAGACTTTATGAGTTTTGTTTGTTTATGATATCGACATGTGATCGACTTTGTAATATCAAATGTATAGAAAGATTATGTTGTTTGTGTAATGATGATATGTGATATTAGTTTCAACTTAACTAAATGTCTTTATGTAATTTTCAACTTTAAATTTAAATTGGAACAAGTAATTGTGCTTATTAAGTCAACTTTTTACTTTTCAACTTTTTATTTCTACATTTTATGGTTGATTTGCATAAGTGGAAATGTTAGCAAATTTGGTTCTTACAAAATATCAAAAGGATGGTGTCCTTTGCCCCTCCTAGATGGAAACCACATTTAGAGGAACTATTGATACCAATGTTGGAGAATGGGAAGATCTATGAATATTGCAGGATGACTTAATACCAAGGAAGAATTAAAATGGGCCCATGGCTCTATAGATTATATCCTTAGGTATCTTTTAGGAAAGTGTCTTTCCCTACCATGTCTAATGCCTAGATCTTATGTCTGTGAGCTAATAATTATGATCAAGATTGATAGGTGGTCTTCAGAACCTCCAACGATGCTCTGGTCAATGTCAACATTGACTCCATCAAATTTTGTAAGATTTGATTGGTTAAGACTTATCTCTTTGCACATTTATGCCTAGTTAAAGAGCTTGGAAGAAGGGAAGGAGAAGAAAGAGAAGAAGTCTTTCATGATGACCTCTTACATGATATGGCTCATGTCATGGTAATTGTCAAGACTTCTGAGTTTCATTACCAATGGGTTAATGACAGTGTTTTGATGGCTCATGTTCATCTCTCTCGCTGTTGTTTCCTCCTACTCCAACTCTGTAGTTTGAGCCTCTAAATCAATTTTATTTTGCCAACTCATTCAAATCTCTAGCTAACCACCCAGCGAGAGTCACGTTTCACCATCTAATAGGCTAGATTCATCACCCTATCAGCAGGTCCTCGCCACATGTTGCATTGTTGCACCTTCAGGGCCTTGAAACTAAACTACAATGTTATACTTGCGAAGTTGCACCTTCTTTTATTCACCACCTCACAAATGCACATCATTTCAATTTATTAACTCATGTGATTAAGCGATTACACCAGATTTACCACTTCGCATCTTCACTATAATTTAGAACTTAGCATTCCTTTTACTTGCGATGCCTTTATCTTTACCTTCGTCGCCCCTTCATAACTACCAAACACAAGGCTTTCTTGAATCATGTGATGTTGCAAACACAGTTTTGACTAACTGCCACCTCTCTTCATAGCTTCACAACCAAAGGTCCTAACTATCTTTGAAACCTTGCAATGTTGTGCTAGCCGCTTTAGCCTTGAGATTTTCTTTATTTCATAGTCTCGCAACCTTAAGTCTTAACCATAGTTTTAACCTCGTGAAGATGCGATCAAATTATTTCACCACTTTGCTACTCTAACTAGAGGTTGACTTTAACTCCTTGCAAAGATGTGATGGTTTAAATTTTGACTACATGGTTCCTTTTTGCAGCTTGCAACTTAGAAAATTTTAACTATGTTGCCACCTATGAAGTTGCACTAGCACTCAACTCCAATTGTTCTAATTATATTTCACAGCTTCGTAGCTCAAACTATCACTGCAATTCAAACTCCTACGACAGTGTCATAACTATTTTTTTTAACTATCAAATGCTCCTCACAGTCTTGCAACTCAAAAAAATTGCTCATGGCTTAACCGTGTGAAGCTACGATCAACTAACTAATGTTTTTTTGGCCCTTTATCACTACTTCGCAACCTAAAATGTGTTCAATGCTTTCTAGCCTATGACATTGTGATAATTGTTTGAAGCTAATTGTTTCCTTTCAATCGCAACCTTGTAACTTGAAAATCTAACTCAACACTTAACCTTGCAAAGCTGCAACTGCAAGCTTTCACTACTTTGCCACCTTAACCCCAAGTTACTCTTTAACTATGTGCAAGGATGTGATAACCACTTAACTTAATTTTTGTTTTCTTTACCTTTTTGGTGAATAGGACAAGAGTCATCTAATCATTTTCTCACTTTAGCTAGAAAGTTAGAGCATCTCCATAAAGCGAGAAAGCGACAATTATAGATCTGCTAAGATCTGACAATCACAAAAGATCCTAGTTATATATGTATTTCTTTATGAATCAGGGTCCACTAGGACATGTGTTGAATGGTCATATTCTCGCTTTGTTTACTCTTCATGCATATTTGAAAAGAGAGAAAGTGATAGGTGTTGATTTGCTTCCATAAAGTGGAGATCTTTAAACAATCAGAAACTCTAACCAACTTGAGTGTGCCATCTGGAAAACTTATTCTAACGCATTCCTTTTTGAGGCCTACAGCTAAGTCTAGTCCCACCATCTCCATGTGTTGAATGCTCACAATCTTGATTTGGTTATTTCTTGTGGAACTTTATAAAGCGATAAAGTGATAGGAGTTGATCCTTTAAGATCTAATGACTGGGAAGATGCATCGTTTGATATTGCTTGAAAACCAAAAGAGAGGCCAAGGGAAAAGTGTCGACTCGTCGCTTTATCACTTTAGTTAATTGTCATGCATCTTTGAAAAGAGAGAAAGCAATGATCATCGATCTGCCTTTAATCAATGATCACAAAAGTGACTCTCCTTGGGTTAATGACTTAAACAATAAAATAAAGGGCGGGCTAACCATAGGAAAACCTAGGGTTGACAAGGAGTCAAGCGCTAGGGTAAAAAAATAAATTTGCAATTAAATATTGTGCAACAATTAACTAATATAATGATTTTCAAAAGTTTTAGGGCTTTAATTTAAAATCTCCTTGACCACATTTTGAAAATACAAACCATGTGAACCAACTTTTGGAGACATAGGGCATAAATGACATTAAGGCAATGTAACTAGGGATTTTTCTCTAGGACATAACCAATTAAAATAAACACAATCCCTGATTCCAACTAGTTTTTTACTACAAATTTGTAGAATTTTAACATGTAAAAAACCAAGCCAACACATTTACCCTGGGTAAATGATTTATTCTTGGTTGAATGGGAAATCCTTTTCATTGAAGATTTCAGATACTACCTCTTAAATGTAGTGAGGAGTTTGGTAGGAGAATGTGGGGCCTACTAAATTCAAAATTGAAAAGTCAAATATATCAAGATAGTGGTTTTGATGGGCATTCCTACATGCTTCCCCAAGTCCATTCGAGTTGGGTACTTTTGTTGGAATTTGTTAGGTAGACCTTAGATCTCCACCAAGCCTATATTTTGAAGAAGATCACATGATTCAATTTCCCATTAAGTGTGGAGAATATAGTTGTATGCTAATGCAAGCCAAAGAGGTGACCAAGGTTTTGAAGGCCTACAATTTTGATTTGTTTTACCTTGCAAGAGGAGACTTTGATCACTCTGACTGGGCCTGAAGGATGATACCCACCCATCGCCACCATGCTCCTGATTTGAAGTATTTTTGGGCAAATTGTACTAGCAACTTTGTGGTGCCAAAGAGGAGATATAGCTAGATGACTACAAGAGAAATGGACTTGGATGGTCTCTACACCTTCCCCCATAATCTTAAAGATGTGGAGAATTCAATTAATTTATATACAAAGTGGGGAATAGATAAGGAGGCTCTCTCGATCGTAAATTGGGATACTATGAAGAGTGTGATCATAGAGGAGGTTACACAAGAGACAGTGGCTAGGAGCCACACTCATTTTGCAAGGATTTTTTCCAAGAGCACTTGACTTCGAGGGGGAGAAAATACAAAGGTAGCCTTATCCCATCACCCACAAGGCCAAGCTAAGGGAAAGTAGAAGATAATTGATCCCTCTACTCACCTAGGAGGGGAAATAGAAGATAATTTTTTATTCATTTGTTTTGTTTTCTTGTTTCTAGTTTGATGGTCTTCATTTTGTTTGGATTTTTTTTTGTTTGTGTACCTACTAAAGAGGATCCTTTTCTTCACATTCATTTTGCAAAGGCGAAGAGAGTTTTTCTCTGCAAGTATATTGGATGTCATAAATGAAAGCTACTTCACAATCTTGAATTAATGGCCTTGAGGGTACTTACAAAGAGAGTTTCTCTCTATTAGTTTGTTTCTAAGTGCATCCACTTTTTCATTCGAGTCTTTCGGCTCTACCAGAAGGTCTTGGGGCACAGGTAGTTTGATTTTGAGTACCCTAGGACTCCTTCCCTAGTTTTTATCTGTTTGTTTCTATGTTAGAGAGTGATTTTTCATGTACACTGTTATTTCTCCTTATACATTATGGATTGGAATCCCACAAGTCTAAATTATTGTAATTTGACTTGAGAAGAGTTGGCACGCTAGTTCAGGTTTCTTGTTTGGTGCATTCCCTCATTTTCTAAGGGAATTGGTTGAGTTGAGGAAGATTTCATGAACTTGTTACCTTTCACATGTCATGTCAACTCCATATGAGCTTTGGTGGCCTACCAGCAATATGTCAACAAACATTTCATGGTCTTTGGTGGTACTGGCCAAAGGTCCTTCTATGGTCACAGCTCACCAAAAAATTACTCTTCCCATGGAAAGAATCCTCATCCACAAAGTGAGTATGCCCTTGCACTCAAATTTAAATAGTTGTCATATCACATCCTTAGTTTTGGACAATACATAAGGTATTTAATTGGCTAACATGTCTAACATGCTAGTATTAAATAAAACACCTTTCCATGGTCATATGATATCTTGACATGAGCATTGGCATCACCAAAATTATATTCTTGGGGTATAATTTTGGTTTATGGTGAAGTATATAATGAAATGGACAAGTGTAATGCTACCTTTATGTGCTTAATGGTATATTGATTTCACGAGTTCTTAGACTTTGGTGATCTTTGTCCTCTCTTTTGGTAAAGGTAGTATTGCATTTGTCAATGTATGATCTTCCAAATTTTTCTCTTACATTTTAATAAGTTATGCTTTAACCTCTTTTCCAAGATTCATGTTTCACACTAAATGACTATATTTTTCTAAATATAATGATGTGCTTAGGACTCAAAATTTGGTAAATCTTAAATACTTAGTGAAATTTTTCATTCTATAATATTGACCCATGTCTGGATTTGCAGGTAATCATACCTTCATCAACTAAATTTGTTGGTCTCCTAGACATGGGTCTATCTGCTAAGAAGTCCAAGGAGGAGAAGGTCCTACTAGTTCTCAAATATTAGAAGGATAGTGTCCTTTTGCCCCTCTCTAGCGGACACCACACTCAGAGGAATTATTGATACCAATGTTAAAGAATGAGAAGATCTCTAAATGTTGTAGGTTGACCTGATAGCAAGGAAGAATCAGACTGAGCCCATGGTTCTATATATTGTAGCCTCAAGTATCTTCTAGGTTAGCTTCTTTCCCTACTTTGTCAAACGTCCAGATCTTATGGATTTGTTTGCAAAGAATATGATCAAGATTGACAAGTCATCATCAAAATATCTGACAATGCTCTAGTCAATGTCAACACTGACTCTATCAAGTTTTGTTTCAGATGCCTGGACTTCGGTAGACATGAACAAAAATTGGCTCTAGAAGCCAAGGAAGGAAGTTAGAAAGATGTCCACCACCTTAGTCTGAGTAGACTTTATTGAGCCAATCCAACTTTGCATCTATTTCCTTTATTGGGTATTGAGGGAGCATCATTCTTAAGATTTTTTCCCATGGATATACTATTTTATTATAACAATATGAAGACTAAGATTTTATTGGTTGACACTCATTTCTCAGCACATTTGTGCCTAGTTAAAGAGCTTGGAAGAAGAGAAGGAGAAGAAAGAGAAGAAGTCTTTCTTGATGACCTCTTACATGATATGGCTCATGTTATGAAAGACGTAAGGACTTTTGAGTCTTGTTACGAATAGATTAATGAAAACAATGATGGAACTAGAAAACTACTCTCCATAGGAGTAATACTCTCAATTTCCCTTGGACAACTACTTCAATCACTTCACCTTGGTAAATGACTTATTCTTGGTTGACTAGGAAATCCTTTCATCTCAAGATGTTGGATACTACATTCAAAATTCAAAAGTCACATATATAAAGATCAGTGGTTTTGATGGCCAACCCTACATGCTTCTCCAAGTCTATTCAGGTTGAAATTTATAGGTAGACCTAAGATCTCCACCAAGTCTATATTTTGAAGAAGATCATGTGATCTCATTTCCCATCAAGTGTGGAGAATATAGTTGTATGCTAGTGAAAGCCAAAGAGGTGGCTAATGTTTTGAAGGCCTACAATTTTGATTTATTTTACGTTGCAAGAGGATATTTTGATCACCCCAACTTGGCCAGAAGGATGATACCTATTCATCATCACCATGCTCTTGATTTGAAGTATTTTTAGGAAAATTGTGCTAGTGACTTTGAGGTGTAGAAGAGGAGATATCGCTAGATGACTACAAAAGAAATTGACCTAGATGGTCTCTACACCTTCCCCCATAATTTTAAAGATGTGGGGAGTCAAATTATTTATATATAGAATGGGGAATAGATAAGGAGGCTCTCTAGATGGTAAAATAGGATGCTACAGAGAGAGTGATCATAGAGGAGGTCACACAAGAGACAAAGGATATGAACCACACTCATTTTCTAAGGATTTCTCCCAAGAGTTTCTGACTTCTAGGGATGACAAAATACAGAGGTGACCCTATCCCATTAGTTGCAAGGGAAAGATAAGGGGAAGTAGAAGATAATTGATCCCTCTACTCACCCTGAAGAACCCAACTCACCCCTTAAACATCTTATATAGGAGGTAGGATAGAAAGTGGATTGGGGGAAGAGACTAATAGATGTGATACAAGCAAGTGTTATCAATGTATTGGTTCCCTTAGGAAGTGCCCCTCCTACAACCAGTGAATCCTTGGATATTGTTGCCATCAATATCAAACTTAAGGCTAAGGAAACAACACAATAGTAGAGTTGCCCATTGGTTAGAACAAGGGAGAAGAAGAAGATAAGGGCCCAAAATGCAATACAATAGGTTCCATGAGGGAAGGGAGTATTGACATGCCAATTGAAATTGAAGATGATTCTCCTACATAATAAAGCCCAGAGATCATGGACCTTGACGATCTATCCAAGATTGAGGTCATAAAAGTTTTTGTAGATGATACATAAAGCCTTACCAAGGAAGTACAAATAGAAAAGGAAGTTGAGGTAATGAAGTGACAAGTAGCAAAGGTGCAAGCCAAAGTTGATGAACTTAACTAGTGGAAGGAAGAAGAACACCTTCTCTGTGAGGAAGAAAAGAATAAAGAACGTGAATACTTTTGTCAGGAATAAGAGGAGAGAAAAATAAAAGAGAATGAAGAGCACCTCTATTAAGAAGAGGAGGAAATAAAAAGGAAGGAAGATGAGATGTGCCTCCATCAACAAGAGGAGGAGCATTAGAAGATGGAAGAAGAGAGACTTCAAAAGGAAGAAAAAGAAGAGAGACACATGTAGGAGGAGGAAGAAAGGATCCTCAAGGAAAAGGAGGACAAGGTCTAGGAGGAATGAATAAGAGCCAATGAGGCTCAAGAGGTTTGAAAGAAACTATTGGAAGAGGTGTCTAAGGCCCGAGACCACCAATGAGTAGAAGTGAATGTCCCTCCCTTAGAAATGGTATTATTTCCCTCCCTCAAAATTAGTATTTATGGGAGTGGGGTAGGTAGAGGAAACAAGGGCTACATTTTTTGAAGGAATTTTTCAAGAGATGGAAAAAGAAGAGTCTATGAGGGAAGAACTAGCAATGTCAAGGACATCTGGAATAACATAACCAGAGTTTGAAATGTTGAGTTTGGCACTTCCAACACCACCAAATTGGGTGGTGAAGAAAGAGGAATGACAACTCATTGTCCCTCCCATCACTTCAGAGCATGATTTAACAAATGAATATCCATGTTTAATAGTAGACCCAAGACAAAGTCTTGGGCAATGTATGAAGTTAAGGATGAGTCTAGAGGAGTAACGGCTAGAATGGAAATTCCACCTAAGACACAGGAAGAGGATGAAATTTATCCTGCAGAGTATAACATTAGAGATCTCCCTTTGGGACACTGAACCAAGGCGACTGAATCAACAATTCTTGACATAGTTAATGAAAATGTTCAGGAGAGATATGAGAAATATGAAATGAAAATAAGAGACCTCAAGAAATAAAATGTCATTCTCACGGCACTACTTCAAGAGTTGATGATGCCCATTTTAGAGAAAGTGTTAGCACCTTTAGGCTTAGAGACCCCATTATCATCAAGGGAGATTGAAGGGTTAAGGAAAATGAAGAAGAAAGCATTGGTGGTGGATAACTAGATCATCATGCAACTAAAAGAAATAAGGGGCTTTGTTGTAAAGTCCTTGAAGATATTTTATAGGGGTATAATTAGGAATGAAGGTTGGAAACATCTTGGTTAAGTGGGAGATGGAGAAACAAGTCCTCTTGTAGTAGAGGGATGCATTCACAAAAATGATAAACATGGGCATACAATCCATCAAAGAATCAAGTGTCTTGGGAAACCATGACTTTGATTTCTTCTTGAACTCCTTCCACTTGATTGGTTTTTGTATCAAGACTTTGAGCCCCTAGATGGATGCAGTGCACCCCTAAAATATATAACTCTAGAACTAGTTGGAGAAATTTTCAAATTATGTAAAGATGGCCATGGGAGAAAACTTGTGGGATGAGAGGAGAATCACCCTTATAGATACTTTACTCATCCAATTTGATGAGTGTATAGGAATATTACTCTCTATGTCCATATACATTAGTGAGGCCACCATGGATGGTTTCACCTAACTAGTTCTTGTCTCACAAGGCAAAGGAATAACATCACCTATTGGAGAAGGCAATAGATGATGTGGATTTCAGCTAGAGGAGGTTGTGACCTGGCTAGATTGTCTAAAGAGACTCAATAGAGATGGTGTCTCCAAAATCATTGAGGCATATGAGAAAAGAAAGGAGAGTTCTAAGTGATGTGAATTTCTCTTCCCCATCCCATTTTGATTTTCTTTTTTGGGGCAAATGGTATTAGGAACTTTGGACCTGAAACTATATTCTTTATTTGTTATTCTTTCATGGAAGAGCATGTTACAACTTCCCTTGAGCTGACCATCCACTATCATAAAAGAATTGTCATATGTGAGGGCTTATGCACATTAATGAGGTTAGATAGAAAGGTCTTTGTGCCCACACATTTTCCCATGCACCCATAATGAATTGGACGTAGTTGTCCTCCCTACAAATTGTACCATTGACTAAATTTCAAAAAAATGAAAGCACAACGAATTTGTTTGAAATTTTTAGGATTTGATCTTCATGATCTATATATTTTATGATTAAAAACAACAAAAATTCTTTGTATGTTCATGAATATGAAAAAGAATCATGTTTGACTTTTTTTTTTCTCTTTCGTGCATTTTATCTAGAGATTAGCTAGTGCCCAATGAATTTAAGATTGTTAGAGAATGGGTTAAGTGTCGCTATCATTCAACAAGCAACTTAAGCACAAGTGGTAGTGAACTTAATAGGAGAGGTGATCACCACTCAGTATCTAGATTCTTTGAATCTCATTTTTTCCCTCCTCTTTTTTCGCTTCCTTTTGTTCCTTCCATTAAATGTAAATACAGTTATATTTATTTTGTAGGTTGTACTTGCATGTATAAAGTAGGTGGTAGGTGATAGAGTAGGTTGTTGGTTCATGTGGAACAATTATAGCTTGTAAATATTTGTGTATAAAGAGAAAGGTGATCAATTCCTTAAGGGTTGGCCAAATTTATGATTTTTCCTCCATATGCTATTGAAATTAATGTACTATTGTAACTACATTGAATGAATGAATGAAAATATAAGTGTCCTTGGAGTATTGAATCATTGTCTCAACCAATGATTGTTGAGCTTTTGTAGTTGTGATTTGGAATAGGAATTAGTTATGCTTCATATCTAGCATATTTTATCTTCGAATATAGTGAGATTGTTTAGGTTTTATTGTTAAATTTGTCCTTGACTTGAATATTATCATTTACTTTGGTATCTATTTTGTTCATGTTCCTGTACTTGAGCATGTTAATGGTTGATGATCATCCATGTATTAAGCTATCCTTATTTTCAAGAAAGTATTATTGATGGATTTGATAGTAAAAGTAGAAAGTAGTTAGATTAATCTATGAGCCCTAGCCTGTCTTTTTCTCCTTTATGCCTTTGGCTTCTTTATGTTACACAAAGACTATTCTATGTGCAATATTGAATGTGTAAGTTCTTTCAATATAACCAAAAGGCTCCCTTAAATATTATGGTCACCTCATCCAACTAAGCCAAGCTAAGTGCGATTGAGACCCAATTAATAGGAGCTTTGAAGCAGGAAGGTCCCCTTCTCTATTCTTTTAGGTGATGTTGGTTGACACTTAGGTGATTCTCTAGGTCCCCAAACCTAACAACTTTTACTTACAAAATGCATAAAATGATTCTCTAGGTCCCCAAACCTTACAATCACGAGTTTTTCTGCAATTTTATGCAAGCTTTTGACTATTGCACAAAAAAAGATAACTTTGGGATCCCATTTTTTTATAAATAGTTATATTAGTTTGTTTGTTGTCTTGAGATTATTTTCAGCATAGGGAGTAGTTTTCATCAAAAGAATACATGCAAGAGGAAGAAGACAAGTGACGAAATTGAAGCGTATAGAGAAAAGGATAAAGATAATCACTGGAAGAAGAGACAAGGTATGTTAAATGTGATTGAAGTTGCCCCTATAACTATGGTTTCTAGTGAAGATGGTGTTGAATTTAAAAATGTTGAGGTTGGCAATATATTGATTCAAGATGAAGATGTAGGGTTGGAAGATGAAAATATAGGGTTGGAAGTTGAAAATGTAGCAATTAAAAATGATATTGCATGGATTGAAGATGAAAATATCAAGTTGGACAATATAAATGTAGAATTGAGGAATGAATATGAATCAATTAATAATGATAATATTCCACAAGAACATTACACATCTCCTAGTTATATTCAAAATTGAGTCTCTTGCAATGAAGGGAGGCAAAACTAAAATTCAAGACCTTCTAGAACACCAAAATGGTAACTTGAAATTGATGAAACCATTGTGAGCAATTTGGAAGGGAAGAGATCAAATAGAATTGTTCAGTTGTGGGATTCAAGACTTTATAATGATTTTTTTGGCAACAAGAGAATGGTGGAGCAATGCCAACTTTTTGTGCATTTGCTAAAGATGCAAAAGATGAGACCTATGCTATCAAATTTGAAGATTCATGTGAACAAGAAGCATGAGAGAAAATATATCATTGTGAAAAATATTTTCAATTATCTCAATAGCATTGGATATAATACTAGGAAGAAGGACAAAAGAGATTCTCTGAGGGTTTTTACAACCTCCTTTGTAAGTCAACAATTGAGAAAGACTCGATTGATGAGACAAACTCATCTTGACTTCAACATAAATTGTAAAACTTTGAAAAGAGCACTTGTTAGAATAGAGAGACTCGATGATCCTCTTCAATATGATTCATGGGCAAACCACTGTCTAAATAGCTTTAGGGGCAGACCATCGAAGTCACTGTCCAATTGGCCTTTGTATTATCCCTTGCAGAATAATACCAAATACACCTATCTTAGTAACTCATACTCTTTCTCTATCTTCTTACCATGCCTCTTCTATGCCAAATACTTCTTAGATCTCAATGCCAAATCTTTTAACTCACATCACAGTAATCCCTTAGATCACGTACTTGCATGCGACTTGCACTTACAATTCGCTTTCTATTTCAAAAGCATCTCATACCTAATTTCACACTTCATCACAAGGAAAATAACTTTCCTTTATACCAAGTCCTCAAAATAATTTATTGTGTTGGCCTTGAGGCTTTCCCAATTTACAATTATAATAGAATCTCATTTAAACAAAATAATACATGTTGCATTACATCTTTCTATAGTTACATAACATTATCGCCTCATAGTCTTTACAACTCTTCACACATGCAACCTCTGAATTTGTACACTTGGTAACACCATCATCTGGATGTCTTCTTCCTCTATCTAACTTCACTCAACCAGATTCTATCCCTTTTAGGAGATTTAAGACAATTACCAGAAACCAATTCTTAGGAACTCTATCTATAAACCGTCTTCTATAAATCTTAAATAATTATTACTAGTCTTCAAATTTATGCATGCGCTCTTAACCAGAGAATCATGACACTCTATAGAACATGTCTCCAACTATGCTTGACCTCATCTTTACTCCTCAAACCATACAATATCAATCATTGTCTTCTACTTTGCCAATTTTCATTATATTGACATCAATGACAAACATAGTCGTGAATGCAACATGTAACCACTATAACAATCTCTCAACTGCTCCACCAATGCTAAGAGACTCCCCTAGAGGAATATCATCAGAATTCATGCTAACAACAAATTCATAATTTGTTTGTTTGAATATTTACAATGATGAAACATATGAAAAAATACAAATTTGTACTCGTTGATTTAATTAATTTAGACATAAGGTGAATCATTTGCCCTCGTAGTCCCTAAATTGGTCAAAGGTAAGTCAAAGTGGTAAAATTCATTAAATAAAGTAGAGGGGGTATCAAAATTTTCAATTGTCTCTAAATGATGTGTCATGACATCAATTCATCTACTTCATTAGCTTCAGATGGGCTAGTAAACCCTAGTGGTAACCCCATTTCAGTCATTGAGTCGATAGAATGTTCGTGCCCCTCCTAGATCGAAGTGTACCCAAGGTGCCCAAAGCAATATTGGGCATAGCTCAGAGCTTGTGAGGGGTGTGGAATAATTGTTTGATGCTACAAGACTATGTTTTTGAGGTCTACAATAACCTTATCATTTTTTGGGAGATTCAAATTTGTTTACATCTGGTGCAAAAATCTCTCTTGATGTTGAATCTCGTAGTGGAGATTGGTTAAATGGTGTTGCAATGCATATCTTTCAAACCATGCATCATGGGATCAACTATTTTGCTTCGTTTGTTGGAAATATGACCAATCAATCAAATAAGGTGAGACATGTGGTTTTCATTTATGGCAACATATGTTTTTTAGTTTAGTTATGATTATTTGTGAAGGAAAATTGTTTAAGTATTGGACAATGTTACAATAGCATGACAAGATTAGTTGATAAAAAAATATTCCCTTGGAATATTCTCTTGAACAGTTAACCCTAGATGCATGATAGCATCCTGATGATGTAGACAGATACGCATGTCTGTACGAGCATCTGAGTTCAAGTTATGAAGGAAATACTGATGCAGTTATTTCATAGTGCAAAACAGAGCATGTCAGTAAACTATGCTGGACGACTTGAAGAATTGTTTTAATTATCAAATCTTGATGAGCTGACTCTAAGGATGATATGTGAGCCAACTTAGGAAGAATTTATTAATATGTTTGATATAAGTAAAGAACTTCAATTGTGAAGTTAGAATGTGAATGTGATGAGATACTATGTGATGCGAGATATGATGCAAATTGATATATGTGCAATTACCCCTTGTATGAAGAACTGACAATCAAAGGAATTGTGAAGTACAACAAGTGATTCATTTTTGTATGTATATCTATTCTCTTGAAGAACTCAATTGAATAGTTACATGTTAGGGCAGTGGGCTCTTTTTGCACACATTTGTATATGATCTACCAACTCCTAACAAGGTTGAGGCTTCTAACAAGGCCTAGTCTCCTAACAGGGACTCAAGACACTATACATTCTTCATAAGACTCCTAACAGGGTCAATATCCTTAACTGAATTCTTTATATAGTGAATCATCTTGTGGGTTTCATCCCCACTGGGGTTTTCCCTTGGCTAGGGTTTCCCTAGTTAACAAAATATGGTGTTATGAGCTCTCTTTATGTATGATTGATTTTATTGTTCAACATTGTTGGTTTATTTCCTTATGCATGTATTAAAGTAATTAATAATATCCATTTGTGGGCAAAAAATTAAAAATATTGATTCACCCCACCCTCTCAATATTATCTATTTCTAACATCGTTACCTCTGGATGGGCAGGTAAACCCTAGTGGAAACCCTATCTCGGCCATCAAGTTGATAGAACCTTTGCACCCACCCTAGATCTAAGTGTACTCAAGGTGGCCAAAGTAATATTGGGCAATGATTTTTAGAGGGCCATAGCTCAAAGATCCTGAGGGGTATGAAAAAACTATTAGATGCTACGAAACTATTTTGTTGAGGTCTACAATAACCTCTCTCAGTTTTGGGAGATTCAAATTCATTCACATTTGGCCCAACAATCTCGCTTGATGCTAAATTTTGTAGTGGAGATCAGTTAAATGGTGTCACTGTACATACCTTTCAAACCATGCATCGTGGAATCAATTTGTCTACTCTGTTAGGTTTGGATAGGCGAGTGAACCCTAGTGACAACCTCATTTCAGTCATTGAGCCAATAGAACATCTATACCTACCTTGGACCTAAGTGTACCCAAGGTGCCCAAAGCAATATTGGGCAGTGATTTTCAGAGGGTCGTAGTTTGAAGCTCATGAGGGGTATAGGACCATTTTTTTGAGTTCTATAATAACCTCTCTCTCAATTTTGGAGATTCAAATTCATTTACATTTGGCACAACAATCTCGCTTGATGCTAAATCTTGTAGTGGAGATCAGTTGAATGGTGTCATAGTGCATAACTTTTAAAACATGCATCGTGGCATCAATTTGTCTACTCTGTTAGCTCTAGATGGGTAGGTGAACCCTAGTGATAACCTCATTTTAGTCATTGATTCGATAGAACATATGTGCCCACCATGGACCCCAAGAGTACCCAAGGTGCCAAAAGCAATATTGGGAAACAATTTTCAAAAGGCCATAGTTTAAAGCTCGTGAGGGGTATGGGTGAGCTGTCAAATGTTATAGGACTATGTTTTTGAGGTCTACAATAACCTCTCTTGATTTTGGGAGATTCAAATTCATTTACATTTGGCACAACAATCTCGATTGATGCCAAATCTTGAAGTGGAGATTAGTTGAATGGTGTCTTAGTGCATATATTTCAAACCATGCATTGTGGCATCAATTCATCTACTTTGTTAGCTCTAGAGGAGTGGGTGAACCCTAGTGCAAATCTAATTTTGGTCATTGAGTCGATAGAACATATGTGCCCATGTTGGACTGAACTATACCCAAGGTTCCCCAAGTAATATTGAGCAGCAATTTTCAAAGGGTCATTCATAGCTCGAAACTCATGAGGGTATGGACAAATTGTTAGATCCCACAGGACTGTGTTTTTGGGGTCTACAATAAGCTCTCTAATTTTTGGGAAATTCAAATTTGTTTACATTTGGCACAACAATCTTGCTTCATGTCAAATCTTGTAGTGGAGATCAGTTAAATTGTATCACAGTGCATATCTTTCAAACCATGCATCTTGGCATCAATTCATCAACTTTGTTATCTTCGGATAGGTTAGTGAACCCTAGTGACAACCCTATCTTATTCATTGTGTCGATATAACATATGTGCCCATTGTAGACCAAAGTGTACGCAAGGGGCCTTAAGCAATACTGGGTAGTGATTTCTGTAGGGTCATAGCTCAGAGCTTGTGAGGAGTATGGATGAATTATTAAATGCCACAAGATCATATTTTCAAGGTCTAAAATAACTTCTATTAGTTTGGGAGATTCAAATTCGTTTACATTTGGCACAACAGTCTCGCTTGATGCCAAATCTTGTAGTGGAGATTAGTTGAATGGTGTCACTATGCATATCTTTCAAACCATAGATTGTGGCATCAATCCGACTGATGTGTTAGCTTTGGATGGGTGGGTGAACCCTAGCGACAACTATTTTTTAGTCGTTGAGTCAATAGAACGTTCAAATCCCACCCTAGCTTGATTGTGGTCTCTTAACTTTCCCTTACTGTTGATTGACCACTAACTGAACCATATAATGTGGTCAAGTTGGCAACCTCAAAATGTGCAATCTTCTTCACCATTATAATTTACTAAGATGTGTGTTGATGGCTTTATTTCATGTTCTTTCAAAAAAAATGAACCATTACTAACTTACGCCTAGCCCTTATAGGCCTTATTGACAACTAGACACTATTGAACCCATTATAAAATAACGACATTTGTTACATCATTGTATGACCAAGAATGGCCTTATTACACACTTTCACTCCCTCTAAACCTTTCAAAGACCACACACCCTCATCCAATTACATAGTGACCATGGTAGGGTCATTTGCCTCTCCATGTGAACATTGTGTACATAGACATTTCGTGACTCCATTTACATTTGTTATGCATTAATGACCCAAGTTACATTGATTTGAGAAATTTTAGGTTCTTCTAGTCTTCATTTGGTCTAAGTCATCCAAGTGACCCCCATGCTAGCTTTCCAAATCCAATGCTTCTCTCACTACATACAATGGACAAATTAAAATAACTTAAATAAAAACACTAAGCACACATTCAATTATCTGAGCTCAAGTGAAATTTGAGTCAAGATTACATAAACATGAATAATATACACATATACAAAAAATGACAATAATTTATAATTTTAAATAAAATGTTATAGATATGTCATATATATGCATCTATGTATAAAAAATGCATCCATATACAACTATGGCACATATGCCATCTTGAACAAAATTACAAAATGTGGCACATGCCATCAAAATATGTTTGTAATACCAAAGTTTCTAGATACAACATGGCATGTATGTCATCTAAAGAAGTGCCATGAGGCATCTCGAAACTACTATATATAACATTATATGTTGCTGGTGGATCATCAAAATGCAACCTCTTTGATGTGCTCTTTGGGTCTAATAACTCATGCATGAAAAAGCCAAACCCCAAGTTAGAGTAATTACTTTATATGATTTGTGTTGGTTTGTGGTGATTGTTCAGGGAATTATTCTATACCTTTCAAAATGTGTGATCTTCTTCACCATTATAATTTACTAAGACTTTTGTTGATGGCTTTATTTCATGTTCTTTCAAAAGAAATGAACCACTACTAACTTATGCCTAGCCCTTATAGGCTTTATTAACAACTAGACACTATTGAGCCCATTACACAATAACGACATTTGTTACATCATTGTATGACCAAGAATGGCCTTATTACACACTTTCACTCCCTCTAAACCTTTTAAAGACCACACACCCTCATCTAATTGCATAGTGACCATGGTAGGGTCATTTTCCTCACCATGCGAACATTGTGTACATAGACCTTTTGCAACTCCATTTATATTTGTTACACATGAATGACCCAAGTTTCATTGATTTGAGACATTTTAGGTTCTTCTAGTCTTCATTTGGTCTAAGTCATCCACATGACCCCCATGCTAGCTTTCCAAATCCAATGCTTCTCTCACTACATACAATGAACAAATTAAAATAACTTAAATAAAAACACTAAGCATACATTCAATTATCTGAGCTCAAGTTAAATTTGAGTCAAGATTACATAAACATGAATAATATAAACATACAAAAAAATTACAATAATTTATAATTTTAAATAAAATGTTATAGATATGTTATATATATGCATCTTTATATTAAAAAATGCATCCATATACAACTATGGCGCACATGCCATTTTGAACAAAATTACAAAATGTGGCACATGCCATCAAAATATGTTTACAATTTCAAAGTTTCTAGATATAACATGACATGTATGTCATCTAAAAAAGTGCCATTAGGCATCTCAAAACTACTATATATAACATTATATGTTGTTGGTGGATCATCAAAATGCAGCCTCTTTGATGTGCTCTTTGGGTTCGATAACCCCTGCATGAAAAAGCCAAACCCCAAGTTAGAGTAGTTACTTTATATGATTTGTGTCAGTTTTTGGCGATTGATCAAGGAAGTATTGTATACTCTCCAAAATTCATTGATGGGGTTTTGGGTTGGGTTGGAGCCTAAATAGGGGTTTGGGGGCAGTAGCCCCCAATATTACCGTAAAAAATAGTCCACAATTTTTAGGGGTTCTTGGGTGTAGCCCCTGCAAAAAAATAAAATTGGGCCTATTTTATTACCTATTTTCCTACGAGCCAACATGTAATTATTCTAACCTTAATTTTGTAAGTGGCAAAAATATTGTAGAAATTAGCTTAGGGTTATGGATTTCATAAGGTGTGATGAGATAGTAGCTTCTTGCGGCAATATTAAGTAGTAAGGATTATAGATTATAATCAGGTTGTAATCACTAGATAATGATAATATTAGTCTCACTATTTGGTGGACGTGGCCCAGAGATTGGGCGAACCATGTTAAATCTTTGTGTCCTGTGTTCTCTTCTGTGCAATTTATTATTTTATGATATTGGTTATATTTGTATGTAATTTTTATTTTTGTATCATTAATCCTTACAAGTGGTATCAGAGCAAGGTTGTTTCTAGTTATCCTTTGCAGGAAGGTCTTGCGGCTAAGTGGGAGTTTCAAAGTTGAGTGGGAGCGATTGTAGATAAGGGTAAGTTGAAGGTTGAGAAGTTTAATAGGTAGAACTTTAAGTTATGGAAAATGAAAATGGAGGACTGTCTTTATCAAAAGGATTTACGACATTTATTGGAAGGAAAATCCAAGAAACCAATTGCTATGAAAAATGGGGACTAGGATATTTTGGATAGAAAAAATTTGGAAGTATTTGTTTATGCCTGGCACAATCGATGGCATTTAATATTACAAAAGCAAAGATGATGAAAGAGTTGATACATACCCTAGAAAGGTTGTACGAAAAGCTCTCTGCTTCAAACATGATATTTCTCATGAAGCATTTATTTAATATGAAGATGGTAGAAAGTGGATCTATTACAGATCATTTAAATAAGTTTAATATGGTTAGCAATGAATTATCTTTTGTAAATGTTAATTTTGATGAATAAATTAGGGCTCTCTTGATTTTGTGTTCTTTGCCTGAAAGTTGGAATGGTTATGAGTAATTCTATTTCTAGATCTAGTACCCTAAAATTGGATGATGTGATTGGTGTTATTTTGAGTGAAAAAACTTGTAGGAAAAGCTCAGGTGGATCTATATCAAGAAGTGTTTCGAACACACAAAGTAGAGGTAGCACGAATGAGAGAGGAAACAATTCTATAAATCATGAGAAATCAAGAGGAAAATCAAAAGGGAGGAGGTCTCAATCAAGAGGATCAAGAGAATGTTGGTATTGTGGGAAACCAAGGTATGAGAAGAAGGGTTGCTAGACTTGAAAGAACAATGAAGGAGACAAATAAGAAGGGAACAAGGAGGCAAATGTGATAAGTGATCCAAAGAGGATGCTTTGTTTGTTTCCTTAGAAAATGTTCACAATTCATGATTTTTCGATTCAAGGGCTTCATTTCGTGCTACTCCCCATAGAAGTTATTTTATTGATCATGTCCAAGGGGATTTTGGGCTTGTTTATTTGGGGGATAATGAACCATGTCAAATTGTTGGAAAGAGAAAATTAAGATTAAGTTGCAAAATGGGAATCATTGGCTACTATAAGAGGTAAGGCATGTCCCAAGGCTGAGTAGGAATTTAATTTCAGCAACGCAACTAGGTGGTGATGGTTGCATAGTTATTTTTAATTATAAAAATTGGAAGGTTTTAAAAGGTTCCCTTGTAGTAGAAAAATGTGTGAAAGTAGGAACCTTATATCTTTGTACAGGTCATATTGTTTGATCTACTTTAATTATTTCAGAGAAAAGAGAATGTTCAAGAACAATTGTTGCAGATGAGTAGAGAGAACAAAGAGATGTTGTAGATTCTGATACAACACTATGACACAACAGACTTGGACACATGAGTGAGAAATGTATAAAATTACTTCATTCAAAGAAAGTTTTACCAAGTCTGAAATGTGTCAATATGAATTTTTGTGAAAGTTTTGTATGGAAAACAAAAGAGAGTTAATTTTGTGAAGAGTGGGAAGGAAAAGAAAAATGAGAAATTAGAGCTTGTGCATACATATGTATGTAGACCATCTTAGGTTTCTTTCCTTTATGGATCTCATTATTATGTTACATTTATTAATGATGCAACTAGAAAAGTATGGGTTTATTTCCATAGACAGATTTGTGATATATTTGTAACTTTTAAGAAATAGAAAAATTTGGTTGAAAATGAGACTAGTAAAATGCTAAAATGTCTTAGATCTAATCATGTTGGTGAGTATTGTAGCAATAAACTTGAAGATTATCATTCCACTATTGGTATTCATAGGCAGAGAATTTTTCCAAGGACTCCACAAGAAAATGGAGTGGCTAAACACATGAATAGGACAATAATGGAGCATGCAACGAGTATGAGGTTGCATATTGGGCTACCCTTAAACGTGTGGGTGAAGGTTGTCCATATTATTGTATATTTGGTTAATAGAGATCCCTCTAGTCCTTTAGGTTGTCGTATTCCAGAGGATGCATTGACTGGTAAGAAGGTGAGTTATTCTTTTCTCAAAAGCTTTTGTTGTGAAACATTTGCACATATAGATTATGAAAATAGAACCAAGATGGAAGCTAAATCTAAGAAATGTGTAATGAATTTGGTTATAGGCTTTAGGATTTTGAAAATCATAAAATTGTAAGAAACAAGAATCTCATATTCAATGAGAATGTGTTGTACAAAGACCTGTCACAACAGCACAAGAAGAAAGAAGATGATTATGTAGTGTTCAATGATACTAAAAAAAATGATGTTCCAGTAGTCCCTCATTCTCTGTAACGATTGCAAAAACAAATACCACACACCCCAGTGAATGTTGGATGGTCAACAAGGCTAAGTAGACTTTTAGAAAGATTTTCTCCCTCTTTGTATTCTATTTTATTAACAGATGTTGGTGAACCTAAATGTTATGATGAAGTTGTGCATGTCAACACAAAACTTCAATTAGAGTCTGCAATGATTGAAGAAATGGACTCTTTGCTGATAAATCAGACTAAGGATTTATGTAAGATGCTTACAAGAAAAAGGGCTTTACAAAATAAATGAATTTATAAGTTGAAAGAAAAGGATGAAGGTAAGAAAAGATTTAAACCTAGGTTAGTTTTAAAAGGGTTTCCAACGAAATAGGGCATTGATTTTTATGAGATATTATCTCTTCTTGTCAAAATGACTTCTATTCATACTATTTTAAGTATTGTGGCTACTGAAGATTTGCATTTGGAGTACCTTGATGTTAAAACAATTTTCCTTCATGGTGATTTGGATGAAGAAAAATATATGGCACAACCACAAGGATTTGAGGTCAAAGGTAACGAGAATTTAGTGTGTGGATTGAAGAAAAGTTTATATGGCTTGAAACAAGCAACTCGGCATTAGTTTCTTAAATTTGACAATTTTATGCATGAGCATGGATATACTAGGTGTCATTTAGATCATTGTATTTATTTTACAAGGTTGGATGATGAGAGCTACATTATTTATGTTTATATGTTGATGATATAATTGTATCTGGGTCTAACATGGATCACATTAAAGGGTTAAAAGATAATTAACAAATTCATTTTCTATGGAGGATTTAAGCGGCAGCAAAACAAATCCTTCTCATGAAAAATTGAATAGATATGAAGAATAGAAAATTGACATTGTCTTAGGTTGGTTATATTGAGAAGGTGTTGCAACATTTCTCTATGGAGAATGTTGAAGTTGTCAGTGCACATTTGTCTGGCCATTTGTAATTGACTAAGGAGATGTGTCCAAAGACATGCGAAGGGGAGAATAAGATGTCCAAGGTACCTTATGCTTTAGTTGTAGGGAGTTTAATGTATGCCATGGTATGTACTAGGCCAGATATTGCACATGTAGTGGGAGTTGTTAGTAGGTATATGAGTCATCTTAGGATTGAGCATTGGGATGATGTCAAATGGATTCTCAAATATTTGAGAGGATCATTCAGTAAATGTTTACATTTTGGGGGCTCTACTATAGATTTACAAGGCTGTGTTGACTCAAATTTGGTAGGGGATCTTGATACCAAGCAAAGTACTACAAGATATGTATTTACTATTATTGGGACAACAGTGAGTTGGGTTTCTCGATTATAGAATGTGAATGCTCTACCCACTACTGAGGCAGAGTATGTTGTTGCTACAAAGTCAACCAAGGAGATGATATGGCTTCAATTCTTCTTAGAAGAATTAAGACATTCATAAAGGCATAATTATTTATATATAGATAGTCAAAGTGGCATTCATCTTGTCAAGAATTATGCTCTGCATTCAGAGACAAAACACATTTAGTTGTGGTACCATTTTATTCGGTCAGTTTTGGATGATGGGTAGTTAAAGCTAGACAAGATACATACGGATGATAATCCAAAAGATATGTTTACAAAGGTAGCAAAAAGGGAGAAATTGAACTCCTCTTTAGCTTTAGCTGGTCTTCTAGACTCAATAGAATAAAGGAAAAGTTGAGTCTAGAGTGGTTCAATATAGTGGGAGCCTTACAGAGTAGCAGTATTGCTACATGATCAGTCCCCAAGTGGTAGATTTTTAGTTTGTGGTCACTGATCAGAGTTGTAGACTACTCTCTCCATAATTCCTCAACTATTTTCCCATGGGTCAACATGTTATAATTATTCTAACCCTAATTTATTAAGTGGAAAAAATCTTATATAAAATTGATTAGGGTTAGGGATTTCATAAGGTATGATGAGATAGTAGCTTCAGCAGTATTGAGTTGTGAGGGGTTATGGATGGTAATTAGATTGCAATCACTCGATAATAAGAATATTGGACTCATTGTTTGGTGGAAATAGCCTAAGGATTGGGTAAACCATGTTAAATCTGTGACTTGTGTTCTCTTCTATGTGATTTATTATTTTATGATATTTGTTATATTTGCATGTAATTGTTATTTCTGTCACATTAATCCTAACAATTTGTGCTTATATCAAACATAAATTTACTCAAATACATATTGATCAATTATTTAACGAAAACTTTCAATTAGAAACTCTCATCCATACCTCTCTCCAAGTCTTCATCAAGTGATTAGGTGTCCTCACATATGTCCTCACCAACATTTGAGCATCGCCAGCTTCGATCTATATATGCTTGTACAAGTTTGTGAGATTGATATAAGACTTATCATATAATATTATTATTGATAGCATAATAAATTTATAACATAATAAAAAAATCACATTAAACTTACTGTTGGTGATGTTTCCTCTAGATGCATCAGCAAAGATACAATACTTTGATGTCCTCCCTCCATTGCAACAAGTGTTTTCGACATGAGTCAAGAGAATAATTGTTACAATGATGGAAATTAGTTTTGTATGATTTTATTAAAAAAATGATAATTATACATACAACAGGGCTCTAGCTACGAATAGAAATACCTGAAGGTTTACGGTGTTGAGTCCACGTGGAGTCATCATCAATGGCCAAGCCCTATACAATAAAGAATGTAGTAAAAAAAAATTAATACACACAAGCTAATAGTATGCATCTAAAATTAATCTCTTTAAAAGACCTCCTTACCTTCCCCTTATCAATTTGAAGTGCATCAACCTCCTCATGTTGCTCCCTAGCTACAGGTGAAACCTACAAGACAAAAACAAGATAAGAAACCATCTAGAAATTAGTATAAATCAAGAAAGTAATGAACTAATGTAAAAATAATAATACCATGGAAATCTCAAAGCCAAATGAAATGGCTTAGAATGTGGAATCATCCACCTGTCTCATCTCCTCCTCGATCATCGGTTGAAAATTTAAATCACATACATGTTAGTGCATAGTTGTTAAAATTAATCTAATAGAAAAAATCATTTTAAATTAACTATGTTGTGAAATAAAATGTATATACTTATCATGACATGAGGAGACTATGGCTTGGCCTGCCCATCCTCACCTCTTGCATGAGACACCTCATAATGAGATGCTTCAGCATTTGTAACCAAGTCTGTTGCATCCTACTCCCCAAATACATACTAATATGCATCAAAATCAATAAGGGGACCTAGGCATAAGTTCTTGTATGTAATGCAAGTGTGGAGCATGCAACATGTGATTTTTTGGCTGATGAACTTGTTCTAGCATCATCAACACGAGGAGGCAACACTAACCTAGTCTAGGAAACCAATAAAGAACTCAATGAGTGAATAGCTCTAACAGCCTCTAAGGTAGCCTCTGTAATCACATCAAGATGTTGCACTGGAGGAGGGGGGAGACATCAATGGGGGGGACCTAGGTGATCACTTTCTTCCTTCATGCAAATAGTCTATCATGAGTCGCTCTAAATCCTACACCCTGGTTGGGCCTCATGCTCCAATAGTTCACTTTTTTGCCAAGCACAAACTCGGTATACAATTTTCGCAAAAAATAAAAGGGTACTTCCAAATTGTTGTTTGGTGGTTTGTCAAAAACCATCCACCAGTGATCCCAAAAGTTTGCACACATTACCTCATTTGTGCACCATTTTATTGGCAATTATGGTTTGGTACTTTGACTCTAATGTCAGTTTCGGGTTCACAAATAGGTTGCTCAAATTATCTTTACTAATATTTAGGGTTGCAACCTCATCGTAATCCAACCCATCATAAAATTGTGCATGCATCTCATCACACCATTGAAGAGTGGCATTATGTTGCTCGGTAAGTGTCTCAATGTTTTGTACCAAGGAGTTAAAGTGGATAGCATAAGAGATAATACGAGAATGTTTAGATATGTGGTTTGAGACTCCCATTTTTAAGATTTTGGTTAATCAAATCTTCCAAACAAAGAGGGTTTTGAGGGGGGAATGGATCATTTAGGTTTGGTTGTGGTTTAGGTGGAGGTGATTGTGGTTCATTTTGAGGCTTATTGTTTCACAGGTGGGGATTTTGAGGATCATTTCTATCAGCAATGCCTTTTTTATGGGAAATACAATTCAAATTACATATATATTCAATCAAAAACCAAATAAACCCTATTTTAAAAAAAACTAAATTTGATTGAAAAGAACAAATGAAATACACAAATGGCAAATAAATTTAATTATTTGGAGTTGAAATTTGGTGTGCCTTATCGTATACCTAAAAAAAATTCTAATACCCAAAATTTGGAGCTAAATACCCAACTCGACACTATCAAAACTAGTGAAAAATGAGCTTGCAGGTTGCTTATATTACAACATGTATTGGGTACCCAATATTTTGGGTATCCAATTTGGAAAGGATACTTGACTTTTCTATTGTGATTGGCTTGGGTGGAAAAATTCAGAGCAGTTTTTGAAATGCTTCGGATGTTCCAAAAGTGTTTTTTTCACATCGCCACTTTTTGGAACCCCATGATCCGCACATACTCATATTAGAGGATTTTGAGTCCACCATGAGAAAGTTACCTAAGGCCTCACCAACTTCCTCAAGAACCAAATCATGCCAAAGATGAAGAGGGAGGTTAGGAACTTGTACCCAGATAGGCATTTTGCAAAATGATTCAGTGGTAGGGTTGAAGTTTGTGTGCCACAATTTTATCATTAAAGGGAAGTAGTTCTCCCATGTGAAGAAATGGTCACATAAAATGTTTCTCACATGGATATAATGATGGTGCTAGCTAATCATTAAACAAACAGACAAACTTGGCATTGAATTGAAGATCTAAACAATGGTGAAATCACGAAGGAAACCTATTGTAAAATCATGCTTTTGAAATTCCTTCTCTAAACCGCTTTAGATTGAACTCGTTCACGTTGTCTCCCCAAAAAGTTGGGTCATGGTGCATTGTAAGGATTGGAATATGAAATTCAGTATCTACAAGAATTGAAAATCTGCCAAGCTTTACTAGACTATCTATTTGTTGGAGCATTGCCAGTGCAAGTTCTCAAGGATTCATTGAAAATCATTCTCATATGCATCATCGATAGTGTTGATATAGCTTTAGAGGTTGCATGTGAACCGTTTGATAGAATGTCTGACCAGCAACTCACAAATTGTTGAAATACCATGAATAGTGCAAGTGAACAGTGCAGATGAACAATGCCAGGGAACAATATTGTGAATAGTGCCAATGAACAGTGTCCTTTTGTAATGTATTGCAGGTACGAGATCTACATATAGGTCACTAGGGTTTTGCGCATTCAACTATTTGACAAAATAAATCCCCCACTTGATCCAGTTGCATTTCAATAGATTATTGACCATTTAGAAATAGTATAGAAGGATATTATAGCACTAAAAGATACAGATATGAGAACAGAGATAGGCTCCTCTAGCTAAATGATAGTCATGCCAACAGTCACATGGAAGATAACCGTCCCCCACTTCTCTCCATGTCAACTACTGGAATAGTGATGGCACGCTTTGGTCATTACCTAGCCTGCTCTCAGATGTGGTTGGTTTGGCAAATATTTTGATGGTTATGAAGACTCATGAGCGTTCAGTATGCCCTCTCTGTGGGTTCTTGGGCTATTAGTAACTATCTACTTGCAGAGAGGAGGTTCGAACGTCAGGTGGTGTCCAAGGCTTTGAGGATGTTTCTTGTCTAATCATAGATGACCTTACCAACATCAGGACAATGTCCATTCTAACATTGCAACTAGGTTTATGTGGATCCAAATCAGCCATACTGGTCATATTGGTCACCGTCTTAGAGACAAGTTTATTGTAGTTTTTTTTTTCCTATTGGCCACCTCTCCTTTGGCCATACATAGTCTAGTTGATGGAGACCCCTTCTCTAATTTGCACAAGTATATCACCAAGTTTTCAAGCTTGGGAGACATCATCGTCTTAGGAGACTTCAATGCATGGACTAGAGATCTTCAAACCCCTCTCCATGACCATTCCTTAGACTCGACCTGCACTTAGGAAACTGATCCAACCACCGTTGGTCTTCAGAGACACTCTCAGGACTCGCTTGGGCCTCTCTCATTTTATGGCCACCATCTCCTCTAGCTTTGTGAGTCGATCGATTTATTGATCTTGAATGGACTCTCCTACTTCCTAGACTTTAATCTCTTCACCTACTAGGTTCATTGTGGTGTGAGTGTGGTTGACTACACTCTCGCACTAGCTTCCCTGGTCCCCTTAATCAAAAGCTTCACTATCACCCACCTCCCTTTGGCCGACCACTTTTTCCTTAGTCTCCTTGTCCGCTTCAACCCCTCCCCCCACCCCCACTTCACCCCCAATCATTATCCTCAGGAACCCATACCACTTTTTGCTTCTTGGATTGCAATTGCTACCTCTTCACCCTCCACCTCGGACGGCTTCTCCCCTTTAACCACTTGTCAGTTATCTCCCAACTCCTCTTTTCGACCCCATTGCCTCTGCTTTATGGTAATCTACCTTCCTTTCCATCCCCCATCGCACTTCCTCCCACCACTGCCCCACTAGTCGAAAATCTTGCCCCATGAATCAGTGGTTTGATGAGGACTGCAAATCCTTCCATTGCTCCCTTCATGCTTCCTTCGAAACACACTCACCCTTTTACACTCAATTGCATTCTTCTTACCACCACCTTCTTTGCTTCAAGAAGTGGGTTTTTGTGGCCTCGCAGTGCAAATCTCTTTGCTACAGTATCGCTCTTGACTCGAAAACCTTCTGGTGTACCTTGTTCCCCCACCACCCTCCCCTACCTTTTGCCCTCGACTGGAACTCATTGGCATCCCATACCTCCACCCTCTATGATATACCTGGCCAATTTCCCACTCACCCTCACCCACCCACCGCCCCCCCCCCCCCCCCCAACTATCATATTTTCACTTCCTCCACTATTGAGGCCATTAGACTCATGAGATGCAACAAGGTTGTTGATAAGGAAGGTTTTCATAGAGCTCTTCAAGCTCGGTACTCCAATCCTTTGTTATTTTCTTCTAACACTCTTCAATTGAGTGGTTTGCACTGGGTTTTCTAACTCCTAATCAAGACATGTGATTTATCCCATCTATAAGTCCAGGTTAGTTTCAGACCCCAGCAACTACAAGACCATAATGATTGGGCATACTTTTGCCAAGCTCTATGTCATAGTTTTAAAGAGGTTTTAGACCCCAGCAACTACAGGACCATCATGATTCGACATACCTTTTCCAAGCTCTATTACATAGTTTTGAATACTATATTGTCTGGATACCTTGATAGGAAGTAGTATCATGCTAGAGGATAGGTCAGGTTTCGTATTGATTATCATACTACGGATCAGATCTTGACATGGGGGATGTCATTGAGGAGGCTCGACATCATGCTATGAAAGTCTGCTATTATTCGTAGACTTTCGCAAGGCTTTCGACTTTGTTCTTCGTGGAGCCCTTTTCCAAAGGCTCGGAGACATTGTTATTTCAAACATTTTTTTGAGAACGGTCATGAGATTATATGAAATAGTGGTGGAAAAATTTTGGACTCCCAAAGGTTTCTCCGTTTCGATTCATAGTAGCATTGGGGTGAAGCAGGGTTTCCCTCTCTCCCCCACTTCATTTGGTATATACATTGATGAGCTTGAGACCTTCCTCAAGGAGACCTCACTCCCTGAAGACAATTGCTACTTGCACCAGGTTCTTATCTCCATTCTCCTCTTTGTTGATGATGTGGTTCTCCTTGCCTCCTCTCTTGAGGGGCTCCAGAGACTTACTAATGGATTAGCCTCTTTTTGTGTTCGTCGCTAGCTCATTGTGAACCTGGGTAAGACTCGGGTCATGGTCTTCAATTTCTCAAAGACCTCTCATCTTCACTTTACCTTTCAAGATCAGGAGATTGAGATTGTCTCCTCAAACACTTATATTGGGGTTAAGCTCTTTGGCCCCTAGTTTAGCATGAGGCCAGCTCGCCTGCCCAGGGTTGCTAAGGGGATGGGCTCCCTTGCTCTATTGGAGAGACAGTGCTTCCGACATCACTTTCAAGACATTGAGTCCAAGTTATCGCTTTTAGACTCTCTATTAGACCAAAAATTCTTTACAGCTTGGTGGTTTGGGGACCTTCGCTTCTGGACTCTGACAGGGCATCAGTCGAGTGGATTTAGATCCTTCTCCCTTGGATCATCAGATGTCACTAGTACACCCAGCATAGTATTATTTTGGCTTAGTTTGGGGCCCATCCTTTCAGGCTCAGTGATATCTTTGACTTGATCTGGGTTCTCCACCACCTCAGGGGCTTTGCTCACTTCGTGGATGACTGCCACAGATACTCCTACCTAGCCTACTGCATCTTCGTTGATATTGCCAGCTCTAATTTGAGACCCAAAGCTCATAGCTAGTATACCTAGGCCACTACCTTACTTAGCTCAATTGGAATCGATAATGATCATCTCCCTCCATACCATTTCTCATTTGTTTCTCTCGCTAATATGCTCTCCTCATAGTGTGAGTTGAATGGGTATGTCAGACTTGACATATAGAGATAGTACACCACCACGACTTGAGTTAACACACATGGGGGTACGCACCCACAAATGGCCTTCTACTTGGAGCGCTTTCTTGAGATCCATGAGGGGACTAATTTGTGCCCTTTCTACTTGAGCCGGTGTTGGAGCCATGCCCTTTGTATCTCCTTGGGGTCCTTTAGAGTGGGTTCACATAGGCTATGTTGTCAGATAAATCACCATTTGGTTAGAGATGATCGGATTTGTCGCCTTTGTACTCTATCTGAGATGGAGATTGAGATCCATTTCATCTTTAGATGTCCCATCTACTACGAGATTAGAGGTAGGTTTCACTGCCTATTTAGAAATTATAGATCTTCGTTGGCCTTCAGCTACCCTAACTAGCGGTGTTTAGCCCTCTACCTCTGTGAAACTTCGCAACTCTATGACACACTTTACAGATCATGTTTCCTCAGAGTCAAGCCTCAAATTAGCTCATTACCGCCTTCTTCCCCCCCTTGTCACCCTTCAGGGGCAGGAAGTGGTACGTCATCAAATATACCTGCATTAGGACACACCAAAGACCACGTCACAGATTCATCAGGCAACGATATTGTACTCCCAATGCTACTTGGATTTGAGCTTGGGCCCTTGGTCTCCCTGGGTCTTATCCTTTAGTGATGGATTTCTTTGTACCAAGAAAGGATATCTAGTCCTTCTCTCATCTATTCATTCTTGTTTCCTCTCTTTGTTTTGTTTTATTTTGTTACTCATTCCTTTTCGAACACTGTTTGGTGCTCCTGCTAGGTTGCTTTCTGCCTTGTTGTATCTTCCAATCCCTTGAACCCCTTGTTGGTCTTTTGTCAGACATTAATATCATTATCTTATCTTATCTTATCATCTGTATTATCAAATATAACAATAAATAACCCTTTCACCAAAGGGAGTATTTGGACATAATTAGTAAGATAAGGCTCCCAGTGCTTAGCAATCCAAGCATGAAGCTCCTTAAGCAAAGACCAAAAAACCCTGAATCAACAAATAGCCACATCCACCTCAAGGGTTGCAGTCCTTTGCACAATCCCTAAAACGGTATCTTCCTCCAAATCAACGGCAATAGATTTATGAGACAAGAAGGTATTTGAAACAAACCTAGCCCTCAAACCACCACCTTAAATAGATTTGGTGTTAGAGGTTCCTTCTGTATTCTTCAAACCCCTAACAACAACCTCCTTCCATGTAACAACCTCCCACGAGATTGCTTCATCGACACTAGAATGAAATAGTGGTGACCTATTCAATGATCCGCCCAGTTGAATTAACTCGGGTCTAGAAATAAAGTTAATCACCGGAGCCTTTGAACCCCCAAAAGCACACTCCCATCACACTGCAACCATGCCCTACCACTACAATGACCACACCATCACATGTGGAATCAGGAGCGGACAACAATTGGTGAGCCGATAGAAGCAACAAGGAGGCTTGTGTGCATGCAACCAAGAGATTTGAAAACAACCATCATGCAGGGTAGCAAGAAGCTTGGAAGATTTCGTTATTTGCCTAACAGGTTTGGATATTCTTTGTTGGATTCTAGTTGTATGTTTTCTTTAATTGCTAACATTGATGAGCCTAGGACTATTAGAGAGGCTATGGGTATGAATGATGTAGATGGATGGAAGCCATAATTGAAGTGATGGCAACATTGAAGAAAAGCACTACTTGCGATTTGGTACTATTTCCTGGAGGACGGAAACTTGTTGGATGTAAATGGATGTTCAAGAAGAAAGTAGTTACATATGGCAATGTTCAGAAGTATAAGGCACGGTTCGTCTCAAAGGGTTATTCACATGTGGAGGGAATTGATTATGGTGAAATATTCTCTCCTATAGTGAAGCTAACATCCATTTGATTCTTGTTATCACTTACATGTGCTTATGATTTTGAACTTGAGCAAATGGATGTGAAGAAAATCTTCCTACAAGGTGATTTGATGGAGGAAATTTATGTGACAGTCAGAGCATTTTGTTGAGAAAGGTAAAGAAAATCTTGTTTGTAAATTGAAGAAATATCTATATGGTTTGAAGCAATCTCCTAGAATGTGGTATCAAAAGTTTAACATGTATGTATTGTCCTTTGGATTTATGAGATCTAAATCTAATCATTGTGTATATTATAAATTTGAAAAATGGTAACATTCTTATCAGTCATGTATGTTGATGACGTGTTGTTTATTGGGAATGGTAAAAGAATGATTTTAGATTTGAAGTCTCAATTAGTAGCACACTTTAAAATGAAAGATATAGATGTAGCTAGATATATTCTTGGGATTCAAATCATTAGAAATAGAGCTAACAAAAAGCTTTGGATGGGAAGTATGTTAACTTTGTGCTAGAGATATTCAATATGACAACTTGCAGACAGTTTGTTGTTCCAATGTTACATGGAATAAAGCTTTCCAAGAAGGATTGTCCAAAATCTCCTACTGAGATAGAGGATGTGTCTTGAGTACCTTATGTGAGTGTTGTTGTAACAACCACATTTTCCTGAGTCTTAATTAACAACTAACATATCCAAGAAATACAGTTATTACTTCATTTTCATATGAAGACAGTTATATCAGTCATGTTCATGTGAATGAGATTTACCGTTAAAATCAGTTAGAAAAAAATTCTTAACTAAAGACTTTAAATGCCATCAATGAATTTATTATAGAAATTAAAATCCACATACCATGGAATTGAACCAAAAAATCTTTGTAGGGATGCGTATGCAATCACCCAGATTAGTCCACACCTACCACTATAACAATATCATATAACGACTACCAATCGAATACCGCTAAATCAAAATCAATTGATGATTACCATTAAATACCACTATATAAATTTGAGCATCACATACCATTGAATCAATTAGGGCATCAATTACCATTAAATCATTTAGGGCATCAAATACCACTGTACCAATTAGGGCTTCAGATACCACTGTATCATTTAGGGCTCCCGATATCATTGAATCAATTAGGGCTTCAAATACCACTGAATCATTTAGGGCTTCAGATACCACTAAATCATTTCATTCCTTTTGATTGCTTAACTGTGGTAATAACTCAAGATTAGAAGATACCTCATATTTATTATTCATATAAATGGAAGATTGATATAACAATCCATCAAATAAATCTATCTCTTGCAACTAAATGTAAAATAATTGTAACGATGATATAACTCAATCAATCTTACCTTTGTCTTGCATAAAAGTAAAATATTTATTCTGACAAACAATTGAATGTATAGTTTATCTTTGTTTGTTGTATGTCCGACAACTTCGAAGAGGTGAAACATTGTCAAGGGTTTAACCACCCAACCTTGGACCATAACTTATCCCCAGACAATCTCTATCGAAAATGACCCTCCCTATTCGGAATAAATAGAGGACACCTTGTCATTTGCTAAGCATCCTGGTATCTTAACACACCATTCGTCTTAATAGCAGGTGACTGCAATAACAAGATTATGCATGAGCTATTAAATAATTCGTATTTAAAATGATAATAAACATTGTTATGTTATATCTGATTATGTTTCATATTATTCGAAATTCTTAGTACAATCGATTCTTTCTATTGATTCTCAATTGTTTCATAATTAGCCTATATTCCAGCTTATCACAATCTGTGATTACATGATTATGTTCTTTAAAGATTTCAGAATTGATTGATTAGTTCTAATATCCAGTGACACAATGATTATGGATCCATACTTTGGTTACTTGGTTATCACTTGCCATGAACAAAGCTAAATTAAAGAAGTTCAATCAGTAAATTCAAACAAGATATCAATTAATGGCAATTGATTGCTTCTAGCATTTCACATTTTTGTGATTTAAAACTTACAAAAATTCTTTGTATTTTAACTTCCATTGGTTTAATACTTTATGATTCCAAGACTTGGTACTTTACTACAAATCATAACAAGGTTTTCCTATGATTATTCAAGATTGAATATATCTTGCAATTCTTTTGTTATGGAAATAGGAAAGATTAGCTGATTATGAAGAAATAAATTTAACAATATGAAAAGACTGATCATTCACATGACCTGGTATATTATCTAGAGTTGCCTGAACTTTGCTTGACACTAGATATCCGACCTTCTTCAATTGATCTCTCAAAGTATAAAGGTGACTTCAACTTCAGAAGAAAGAAATATGTATGACAACATATACAAAGATATCAACACTTATATGGTAAATAAAATCTGATGTATCTTCTTAATTGGTTTGAAGCCTTGCAATCGATTGGGAATCTGCCCTCTTTTAAACATTGTAGACTTATCCAAGTGCAGACTACTTATTTCCCAATGGGCCGAGTTCATATGGCAAAGATTTTCTTGAAAATGGAAGTTTAGACTGGAACAAAAGAGGAATTACGGTACACGGGATTGCATGAAGTCAGTTGATGTGGGTGGCAGACAGAGAGTAAAGGAAAACGTAGCCGAGTGTGCAAGATATATCTGGTCCGACTCCTCTCATGGCTTCCATATAAAGAAGCAAGCTGTGACTTCTTGGCTTCCATAACTTAAAAAATTATTTGCCCATTCAAAATGCCAAGTGTTTTAAATCGATTACAAAAGAAAGGAAATTAAAAAGGTTGGAAAAAAGAGTTGGAAAGATTATAATTTGATTATTGCCAATTTATCATGCCAAGTGTTAATCAGTTAAAAGCAAAGAATATTAAAATGGAAAAAATAAAGTTGGAAGATTATAGTTCAAATATTATTCTTATTTTATATTTATATAAGTACAAATAAATATATTAATGAGGTGACATCAATTTATTAAATTATTATAATATAATGACGCCATTCCAATTATATATATATATATATATATATATATATATATATATATATATATATATATGATGAAAGATCATTTAAAATATGCGAGTCCTACAGATGTATCCTTTTTCAAGTCGCTAGGTCCTCAACCCATCTGCCTAGTGATGGTGATGCTCATGTACCTAATTCTTCGGGTCCTACAGATGTATCCTTTTTCAGGTCACTAGGTCCTCAACCCATTTGCCTAGTGATGGTGATGCTCATGTGCCTAATTCTTTTCTGACAATGCTTCCACCCCTTCGATGTGTTTTTTGCTAGGAAATTCTCTACAATTAAATTATATTATCATAATAAATTATTTAATTATAAATAATCATAACGGTTAACCATTTTTTCAATTCCATGAATTTGTGATAAATGATCAACTAACTTGTTATCTTCATTTAAAATTATAACAACTAACCATCTTACCAATTCGCAAGATTATAACAAATTAAACTGCCAACTAATTTCATGTGAACCTCAATAGCTATATTTTAAATTAGGTTAGAAATTAGGTCAAAGAGTGTTCAAATATTTGATGGGCACATCTAAGAATTGCTTATGTTTTCATAGTAATCCTATTGTATCTCGACATTTTGTTTGCATTCATAGATATGTGGATTTAGATTGGCCAGGTGACATTGACAATAGAAGATCCACCAGTGGATATGTTTTCATAATGTTTGGTGGTGCAATTAATTGGATGAGTAAGCAAGACGTCGTACCTATTTTGTCCACTACGGAAGCAAAGTACATGGTAGCTACTCATGCTTCTAAAGAAGCCATTTAGCTTAAGAGATTGTGTTCTAATATTGGTTTTCATGTTGGACAGATTACTATATGTTGTGACAACCAGAGTGTTATTTGTTTAGCAAAGAATGCTAATTTCCATGCTAGAACAGAGCACATTGATGTATAGTATCATTTTGTGTGTGATAAGGTGGAAGATGGAAAGGTAAAGTTGGAAAAGGTTGCTACTTTGGAGAATGTTATATATGGATTGACAAAGCTAGTGAGCATGGTTCTATGAAAGTTGAGGCCTATGTTGTGATACAGTAACTCATGTAAGGGCTTCATCAAGTGAGAGATTGTTGAGACAAGATGTTAAATGAAGACAAAATCTTCCACAAAGATGGACTCAGAGCGAAAAAAGAAAAGTTTCTCTTTCTTGTTGATTTATTCTCTTTGCTTTGTTTTTAAGGCAAGAATTGTGAATGAAAGAAATTTTTAAAATAAGTTGTAGGCATTGTTGTTGAGAATTATGAAAAAGAGAAATTCATTTAAAGAGCATTGTTAGGATGCCAAAAGTATTTTGAATTTAGATATCACAACTTATTACTCTTCAAGAGTTGAGGAGAGTTGAAAATTGTATTATTACAACTAGGTCTGATTTTGGAGGTCAGTTTTTTCTATAAGGATTTCCCATGTATATCTTGTGCTATGTATTTAATCTATTTTTTTTTATGTGTTTATTTAACTTGCAACTCTTTACCTATTTCTCTCTCACCTTTTTTCTTTTCCATCATCGGTACACAAATTCTGAAAATTCTGCAACAATGTTGTGGAGGTGAATCAGTAGGTAGCAAACAACAGAACAAGTCTTGATCCTCCTCTGAAAATCTAGATCCGTGATAGCATTAAGATGTTGGAGAAGTTAAGCTCATTAACAAATTCATTCAAAATAACCTTCAGATCGTTATGGCACATATGTGCAAGATTATCGCAACCGGGAATTGTGTGCACCCTTCAAAACGACAATCAAATTAAGATTTTCTTATAATTTTAATTTATTATTATTGTAAAAACCCAAAAAACTATAATCAAAGTCCTAATGAAACATTTTAAAAATTTAATTCACGTAGGTGTGACTTGTTGAATACCTGGCGTGGAGATGAAAGCAGTTGGTGATGGAAATAGATTCAACACTCGTCTCAAATTGTGAGATCAAAGGGTCATCAAGATGCTTCAAAGCAACTGAAAAGTTGAAAAAGGAATGATATGGAAGATGGTTGAGAACCGAAGAGCTTGGCAATCCTACACTGATGAAGATAAAAAGGTTCAACTGTCTATTAACGTCAAGCAACAAGTTCACCACAAGTAAATGTCGTGGTGCATCAATCCTCATCGCACTCTACTATTGAGGCTACCAAGCAGATGGCTATTTAAAGAGATTCAGTACATCCTACTGTCTTCACTCGGATCATTTGAATGGTAAGGAAAACCCAGATGGTTCTGCTGCAAGCTACGGAATTCACTGCATTGCAACGAAAAACGGCACTGAAAGATGGTCTCCTTTGCCCTAGCTGTTAAATTCACTGCATTGCAGCGAAAAACGGCACTGAAAGATGGTCTCCTTTGCCCTAGCTGTTAAATTCTTACTCAAATGTAAAGCACTTAGCAGACATTATACACGCAACTTGAGCAGTGAACGATGAGGAAGATTAAAATTTGTTTATTGCTAAATGCTTTAATCTAGAGGCCTTGGACCTTGGTCATAATTCCCTTCGAGGGCACATTCCTTTAGAGATCACAGGAATGAAGAAATTGGGGGGACCTAAATCACACATTGAATTATTTCAATGGTGGCATAACTAGAAAACTGGAGAATCTTACACTGCAGGTGCTTTCTCTGGGCGTAAATATTTTTCTGGACCAATTGCAATGGTGTTAAGTAGTTACACAAACTGCAACTTCTGGAGCACTTACAGAACCAATTGGCAGGTAGAATTCTAGAAAGTTTTGCAGATTTGACATCCTTGCAGAAACTGGATCTTCATTCCAACAGTATGGAAGGAAATATACCTGAAGAACTCAGCAGTGCTTGAATCTGCTGTTCATGTATTTGCCACTCAATCAGCTGGAAGATCCTATTCCACTTTGATTCATTTCTTTGTATTGCATAAGCAAGCTCAGAATGTCAGGAAATCCTCTGTTGGGAGCTCTTGATAGAAGATTTCCTGAAATTGGATATATTTTATTTTACTGAAGCTCCAACAGAATATTCCTGCACAATTACGAACTTTGACGAGGCTCGAGATTCTATTTTTGTAGGAGAATTCCTTGGAGTGGGCCATTCTAGCAAAGATTGGGAATTGCTCGAAATTCCTTGAGCTTGCAAGAACTCAATTTGTTGAAGGATTCTTTAACTGGTGTCATTCATGCTGAACTCGGAAAATCAAAATTTCTTGCAATGCTCATTCTCTTCGAGAATATGGTCCCAACAAAAGCGTTCCTGCATTGCTAGGGAGCCCGAAGGCAGTACAGACTTTTGATCTTTCCAGCTACAGTTTGACGGAGAAACTCCAGGAGATATATTTGGGCTTCTTAATTGGACTATCCTTTTCCTCCGTAACAATCTTCTTTCAGGTAACACTTCTCAGATCTTGGGGAAGTACAGTGATATTGCAAGAGTGAGCATAACCAATAATTGCCTGACGGAAAACCTTTCTCTGCAGATCTGTCTACGGGGAAGGCTGCAGCTGTTAACCATGAATTGCAACACCTTTTCAAGTCCTATTCTGACAACTCTTAGGGACTGCAAGAGCTTGGTTCAGGTTCGGCTAGAGGAAAATCATCTGATTTTAAATTGATAAAGCAACTCCAAGATGATATGCCTCTAAAAAGTTTAAATAGATATGTCTAAACTATCTGTACTAATGCTAATCTAATGAAACCAAAGACCGTGGAGACTAGTGTTGGAAAATGTGACTTGGTAAGATTGTGGATTATATGATTACTATTCGAACGGGACCGAATTGATAACCTTAAAGAGCAACTATGGTTACCACTCCTGTGAAATCAGATAGAGGGCCATTTCTGTTGCCAACTAAAGACGAGTGATCAAAACATTCCATTTGATTGCAACTCATCTACTAATGGCATTATTTTCTACTTCTATCTATAGTTGTTTATATATTTCCAATGAGTTCTGACGCAGTGGGATCTTTAATGTATTAGAAGCCACTCATTTGCATCTTACATTAAAATACTATTATTTTCTTTTCCCGTCTGATTGTTTATAACTCCCTAGAGTTATAATTCGCTGCAGTCTTACATGCATTGGACGAGCATTTATTTGCAACTTGAATTGAAATACCCTTTTAATTTCTACTTCTATCTGTAATTGTTTTATGGTTCTCAAATGAGTTGTAATGAGTACAACTTTTCGAGCATGGTGATGATGTAGTTGTAAGTCCAACCTGAAGATTCCAATTGCGAGCCTTAGTTCTTATACATTTGTCCCAGTTTGCATTAAAATTCTGCATCGAATATGATGGTTGATCAAGCCTTCTGAGATTGCATGATCCTGTGCTCATGGCTATTTAAGGAATGATATAATAAGTTTCATTTCAGATTGAATTTGTTTAATACAAAAATCAGATCAAGCCCTCTGAGATTGCACGATCCTGTGCTCGTGGCTATTAAGGAATGATATAAAAAAAATTAATGATATAAAATTTTTCGTTTCAGATTGAATTTGTTTACTACAAAATCAAATCATTCTTAAACCTTTTGTCTTCCCCTGTGACTCTTTAACATATGTTCAAGTTAGAACTAGATATAAAAATTAGCTGATTTAAAGTTTAACCTTTTACCCTAAATTGTCAAATTCCTTGGCAGGTGTTTGCCAATGTTTGTTAGCAGAAAAATACATCTTCCAAAGCATGGCCTCCAGAACAAATTCTATCAATAGTATTTGAATAAAAGTGTTTCGAAAGATCATTGTAAATATTCTGAGTTGGTCTGGGTTCCAGTTCTACCAGACATAGTGGACCAACCTTCTCCAGCTCTTTTAAAATTTTCTACAATTTTAGCATCTCATATATTAAGAAATAACGCTTCAGTAACTAGTACATACAAAAACATTAAAGAACCAACATTGGGAGAGATGCTGTGTTTTGGGCTTAATTCCGTAAAGTCATTTTGCTTAGATTTATTCTGAGTTGGTCTGGGTTCCAGTTCTACCAGACATGGTGAACCAAGTTTGAAATTTTCTACAATTTTAGCATCTCATATATTGAGAAATAATGCTTTAGTAACTAGTACATACAAAAATATTAAAGAACCAACATTGGGAGAGATACTGTGTTTTGGGCTTAATTGTCATTTCGCTTAGATTTTTCAGACAAAGAGGACGGAGTGCCTTTACCTGTACCATAAATCAGGGCCATTGTGTCTCAGAAGCTTGTGCTATACAAAATTTACCCCGTAGTACAAGGTGCATTTCCAGTGGATTTCACCCAGCCACCTATTGTCGCTGCATAAAATGGACCCTCCGCTGGCTGCAGATTATCTTCTTCCCTATTTGCATTTTGCCAGGATGAATCAAAACACTAAATCTATATACACGTGTGAAATGGCAAAAATCATTCTCATGATCGGTTAACTCATTTCAAGATTTTCAAGCCGTCCAATGCTAGCTTTCATTAATCCAGCAAAACAATTGCAAAAGTAGCTCAAGGTCCAACCCAGAAAGCACTAACTCGATCCAGTGAAAATACAATCTAGATATGTTTAATAGAGGATATTTCTCATTAATTACTAGAATTTCATATGTTCAATTTAAAGCTAGAAAAAAATCCAAAATAACTGTTACAAATTATTAACCTTCTCAAAACTTTGACATATACTTTTCAAAGGAATAATGAATTGATTTCAGCTGTGACGATAATCGAGCGTAAGCCCAATTTAAAAGCAACATGCATTCAGTTGTGAACTACATCGGAGAAGATGGAGTTGATTTCATGAACAAATGAACACATCAATGTGATCATTCTTACCTAAAATAATTTGATTTTCACAAATCCAATTTAATGTCGTTGAACACCAATAACTTGATTTCATGAACTTCGACATATACTTTTCAAAGGAATAATGCATTGATTTCAGCTGTGACAATAATCGAGCCTAAGCCCAATTTAAAAGCAACATGCATTCAGTTGTGAACTACATCGGAGAAGATGGGGTTGATTTCATGAACACATGAACACATCAATGTGATCATTCTTACCTAAAATAACTTGATTTTCACAAATCCAATTCAATGTCGTTGAACGCCAATCACATAAGAAAAGCCCTAATCCAAATTGCAAACCCCTAAGCCATTTCAACGATTTTAAATCCAAACAAAACAAAGTCAAATGCCCCCACCAAAGATACAACTTTAATTGTAAATCTACCTCATCTCAAAAACCAATTCAACATCATTTATATAAGAACCAGATCATAGAAAGAAATTTTCGGTTCCATGACAATCCCAACCAGGCACGAATGCAATAAATCAGAGTAATTTACCGATTTGAACCAAATATTTTAAATAATCATAACTCCAGCTATCCGAATCAAACTGCATTAATAAAATCTAAATCACTGCTACAAAAATTCTTACACACTTCAACAATTTCAAACGCCAGCATATAATATGAAATCGCTAACCAGCCCTCTTCTGTCCTAGATAAACCAAATACATCTCTATACGTAATTAGGGTAAAATCATCCTAAGCCTCAGCTTTTTGATAAACATATGTCAAACCACACTTTCCACAGTAATGCCTGTCAAAGTGATTAGCCATGAAAGTCCCAGCTCCACACTCCTGATTAGGGCATTCCTTCCTGAGTCTCTGCACCTTGCCAGAGTCATCCACCTTGTAGAACTGTAAAACAGCCAACTTGACTTTCTTCTTCTTGTGCTTGATCTTCTTGGGCTTGGTGTAGGTCTTCTTCTTCCTCTTCTTTGCACCTCCTCTGAGGCGAAGGACAAGATGAAGGGTGGATTCCTTCTGAATATTGTAATCCGCCAGCGTTCTTCCATCCTCCAGCTGCTTGCCAGCAAAGATCAGCCTCTGCTGATCAGGAGGAATACCCTCCTTATCCTGGATCTTCGCCTTCACATTGTCGATTGTATCAGAGGATTCTACCTCTAGTGTTATTGTCTTACCAGTCACTGATATACATAAACACATACATACATACAAAACCATCCATTAAAATTGAAAACAAGATATGACCCATTTACAATGAAAGCGTGTTGAGCAATGACCATCGTGAGATCAGAACAGGGGTAATGGGGGAAAAAAAATTACATACATGTTTTGACGAATATCTGCATCGCTGCTCCTGCTCCAGACTCCTCGCCGCGGCTGCGTTCCCTTCACTGAACCCCTAGAATCCTTTTGAGGCCTAAAACGTTAACGCCACGACCAAAGTTTTAGGGTTTGCAATTTGCGCCATTTACCGTCTCCGGAAAAAATAGGATATATTTTTTTTATCCTTTTCTAAAGGGTACAACAATTTCAATAGGGTTAGCTTGCTCCACCTTGTTTCTGTAAGGTTTTTTTTAGTTCTTGCCCAAATGGCATGGTACTATAACATAATACTTTTAAATTTGTTTAAATTTAGTTTTTCATTGATGTGCATAAATATCTTAAATAAATTTATTTAAATCTATTAGAAAATGATTAAAACTTAATTTACTACACTCAAAACTATTTATATTTCTTTTCTTTTTTTCACTAACTAAAACTTTTTATTTAAATTTCTAAAAAAGATAATGCTTTATATCTCTAAACATTATAATTTTAACAAGTATTTTATGTAGTGTTTATTAAATTATTTTTAAAAGTATATTTTATTTATATTTATATTTAAAATTTTGATGTGTAGATGGTTGTCAAATTTAACCTAGAACGATAAAAGTTAATATTAACACACTTACACTATCGATTGACCCTTTGGCCATTGTAGAATGCCTATCACCATTAATTAGGGTAACCAATTCTTTAGCCGACCAACATTAACTACAGATACAAAAAAAATAAAGCAACATAAGGTTTTCATTTAGCTCTATTTTGCACATCCTCATAGAGCTCTAATCAATGACTATAAAGACTTTATTACAACAACTAAAATTTTACAAGATATTTAATGTCGCCTTGTTTTCATAGTATCTATAGTTGTAAGTTGTACAATAATTGTCACCTATTTTGCCTATCACTTTGACTTGTATTTTTTGATTTCAAAATGTCTTTTTCATATAGAATGGTTTGATCAATGATGTTGAAGAAAATCTAGGTAAATCTAGTGGTTTGATGAATTGTTATGGTGGCAGGTGACAACAAATTTTGGGTGGATGCATTTGGTCGTTTGGCAATTAATACCTAAGGGCTCGTTTGGTTGCAAGAATTTTTGAATGTGACATTCAGTTATGCTGGAATAAGCCCACTTCTAGAAGTCATGCATTCTTAAAATAATTTCTAGAATATCATTTGGACATGTTTGGTTGAACTAGAAGAGGAGTCAAAAGATGCATATTCTGTGTTTGGTTGTAAGAATTGAAATTGGAATTGGAATAATTTATTTTTTAAATTTTAATAATTTGAGCATTTATCAAATGACATTAACAAGTCTTTTTGGGGTTGGGCTTGCTCAATACATTTGAGAAAAATATGTTCTAACTCCCCGACTATGCCTCTGTCATTGCCTGTGTAAGAAATGATAATATTGAGCAAGGAACGAGAAACAATCCAAGTAAGTTAAGTGTGAAACAATGTTACCATAAGATAAGCAAACTCCAAGAGCATACACCAAGATGGTTCAACAATGGAGACAAGGATTTATAAGGGGAAAGCAAAGAAAACCCCTTGTGAGTATTATGAATGAAGGCAAATGCCTAGAGAAGAGAGAGAGAGTGTGTTGGAGCAAAAGTAGCTCAATACAATAATATCAAGTGCTAAGAGTGTGTTGAAGAAAGAAGGAGGAGCATCTCTTAAATAGAGATGAGAGAGGAGTTGCATTTGTAACTCTCATTTCTATGAATGCCACATTCATAATAGGTGTGTGCAAAGTGTCACAATCCTCTTAAGGAGGATAAACTAAATAAAGAAATAAACAAGAGTTGTCCTTACATGTGGAATAAAGGACAAACAATGACATGTCCTCCACATGTGTACAAGAGGACAAACTACATTTAGGGACCCTTGGAATATCCCAATTAATATATCCAAGGAAAGATTAACCTTTCTAACACCCCCCCTTAATCTTTACTTGGGGAGTTTACATCAATGGGTTGTAAACCCAAATTTTTACAATGGAACTGAAATCTCTCTTTAGAAAGTGGTTTGGTTAAAATATCAGCCACTTGATCTTCTCCTTTACAATAAAGAAGAATAATTTGCTTGTCTTCAACTTGTTCTCGAATAAAGTGATGTTGAAGTGAAATATGTTTGATTCGTGCATGATAAACTGGATTCTTTGCCAAGGCAATAACACTTTGATTGTCACAATGTATAGGTGTAGGTGATTGTTGAGGTAGACCCAAATCGTCAAGAAGTCTTCTAATCCACAAAGCTTCCTTAGCTGCATTGGTACAACCTTTGTATTCAGCTTCAGTTGAGCATAGGGAAATAGAGTGTTCTTTTTTGCTTTTCCAAGAAATTGGACCTGAACCAACAAAGAAAAAATAACCACAAGTGGATTTCCCATCATTGGGATCTCCACCTAGATCGAAATTAGTATAGCCATGTAAAATAAATTCAGAATTTGCATCATAAAATAATCTCATATTAATAGTTCCTTTAATGTACCTTAAGATGCGTTTAGCAACTTTAAAATGAGTTTGTTGAGGTTTAGACATAAATCGAGAAACTAAACCAACACTATAAGCAATATCAGGTCTAGTAAGAGTTAAATAATTTAAACTTCCTACCAATTGTCTATACAAGGTTTCATCAACAAAAGGAGTATTCATATCATTCATTAATTTAGTTCCTAATTCACATGGAATTGAAACATGGTTAGAGTCATTCATCTTAAATTTTTCTAAAAGATCATAAGCATACTTGCTTTGAGAAACAAAGATACCTTTAGGAGTTTGAAAAATTTGCATACCTAAGAAATAAAAGATACCTAAATCTGTCATCTGAAATTTTTGTTTAAGTTGGAATTTGATATTAGAAATCAAAGTGTCTGAATTAGAAGTGAGTATTAGATCATCTACATAAACAATAACAATAATAATGTCATCGTTAGTATGTTTAATATACAAATTTGGATCATTCTGACTTCTAGCAAAACCTTGAGAAATAAAGAAAGAATTAATTTTAGAATACCATTCTCTAGGTGATTGTTTAAGACCATAAATAGATTTGTTCAATTTGCAAACCAGATTTTCACTATCTTTCTTAACAAATCCAGGAGGTTGAGCCATATAGATTTCTTCATGTAAATCACCATTTAAGAAGGCACTTTTAACATCCATTTGATGAATGGGCCAATTCAATTTAGATGCTAAAGCAAGAACTAGTTTGATAGTAGGCATCTTAGCAACAGGAGCAAAAGTTTCATTATAGTCTAATCCTTCAATTTGTGAAAAACCTCTAGCAACTAGTCTAGCCTTAAATTTACTAATTTCATTATTAGTATTCAACTTTGTTTTGTATAACCATTTACATGAAACTAGATTCTTGCCATGAGGTAATTTGACTAAGTCCCAAGTTTGATTAGCAAGTAAAGAATCATATTCCTCTTGCATGGCTTTTTGCCAATGAGGTTGAGAGTTAGCTTGATCAAAAGACTTAGGATCATTAGAATTCATAATAGTAGTCATCAAAGCATAATTACAATAATTAATCCTTCTATGTTTAATTCCACCAGATCTAGAAATATAATCATCAGCTTCATTGATTAAGTTTTGAGCCCATTTAGGTTTACATTTAGTTGTAATGGAATTATCACTAGAGGAAGAATCATTTGTAATAAAAGTATCATTAGTATCTACTTGAATATCATGAGGTGTAGGTGCAGAAATAATAGGTGGTACTTGATTTGAAGGATTAAGAGGAGGAGTAGGGTTGAGAGAAGGAGGTTGGTCCTCCACCAGCACAATTTTAGTGCCACTGAATTCTGCATCATGTGTAGTAGAGCAATCATGGACTCCATTTTCTGCAATACAAACATCTCTAGCAACTTGAACTTTGTTAGTAGTGGAATCATAAACACGATAACCTTTAGTGTTTTCATCATAACCAACAAACAGATAAGGAGATGACTTAGCATCTAATTTATGCCTTTTCTGTTTAGGAGTATGAACATAAGCAATAGAACCAAAAATTCGTAAATGATGTAAATTAGGTTTCCTACCAGAGCAAGCCTCTTCTGGAGTGATAAGCTTGAGAGCTTTGGTAGGAGTCCGATTAAGAATATAAGTTGCACAATACATGGCTTCAGCCCAGAATTTATAATGCAGATTCTTAGCATGCAACATGCTTCTAGCCATTTCAACAATGGTCCGATGCTTTCTTTCCGCCACACCATTTTGTTGTGGTGTATAAGGAATAGTAAGCTCGTGTTTAATTCCACATGATTTCAAATAAGAATGAAAAGCATTATTCACATATTCTTTGCCATTATCAGTTCTAAGAATTTTAAGTTTAAAACCAGATTGCCTTTCAACATATAACTGAAATTCAATAAATATATCAAGAACTTGATCCTTGCTATGCAAAAAATAGATCCAAGTTCGTCTAGAAAAATCATCAACAAAGGTAAGTGCATACCGAGAACCTTGGATGGAGGTATTCTCCATGGGGCCCAAAAGATCACTATGGACAAGATGCAACTTATGAGTTGCCCACCATGATTTTCCACTTGGAAAGGGCTCCCTATGCATCTTACCACTCATACAACCTGTACAGGCAATCTTGGAAGGTATAATGTGAGGCAAGCCATCAACCATATTATGCTTTTGCATGAAAGTAATATAATCAGAATTTAAATGTCCAAGTCTTTCATGCCATATATTGAAGTCAATAGAAGTATGTAGTGAATATTGTGAAGTAGCAAATTCATGGAATTTAAACAAATTGTCATTATCCATTTTAGCATGAGCAATCACTTTTAGAGTTTGAGGATCTATGATATAACATGTATCTTTGTAGAATTCAACTTTATAGTCCTGACATAACTGTGAAATAGAAAGCAGATTAGTTTTCAAGTCAGGTACATATAAAACATTATGCAATTTACCATTAGGAATAGTAACATCACCTAGTCCTTCAACTTTACAAGTCTGATTATTAGCTAACTGAATAGGAATGTTAGCAATATCAGGTTGTAAAAAATCAAAGATTTCTTTATGAGAGGTTACATGTTGTGATGCACCACTGTCAACAATCCATTCTAAAGGTCTACAAAGATTAAAGCTACAAGTAAAAGCATGACGAGGATTAAAACTAGTAGAGTTACCTTTTTTATGATTTGAGTTTTGATTATTGGTACTATTATTCATAGGTTTTTTATCATTTTGCTTTTTAAAACAGTTATTGATAATATGACCATCTTTGCCACAATAAGAACAATGAGGTTTGGAATTGGAATGATTCTTTTGATTATTAGTATTACGAGTGTTATTATGATAATTGTTATTATTATTATATTTCGCATGAAATTTATTGTTGGAATTATTTGAATTAGTATTATATTGTTTGTGGTTATTATTATTATAATTAGAACGAGAATTAGTATTTGAATTTCTAGACACAAATGCATGTTCAGTTGATTTAAGGGTACCAAACTGAATTAGCTTAGCTTCTTCCTGTCTTAATAAAGTTTGAAAAATAACATAAGTTAACTAAGAAGTTAAAGTAGGAATAGCAAGCTGTGCATGAATATTAGTTATAAACTATTGAAACTGTCTAGGAAGACACTTTTTAAGAATAAGATGAATTAAACGAATGTCCTCTAATTGAACACCTAAGGCAATAATTTGACTTTTAAGAGAATCAAATTTTAACAGAAATTCATCCATACTTTTAAAATCTGCATACCTGAGATCTTCAAGTTGATCCTGCAACTGTATTTTGCGGTATTCATCTCCACTGTCATACTTGGTTTGCAAGATGGACCATGCATCATAAGCCTTAGAACAGTGAGCAATTAACACATATAAATCTGGAATAATGGAAATACCAATTAACCCTAAAGCTTCTTCATTTTTAGATTTCCAAGTATCTTTCTCGTCTTGGGTAGCCGCTGAACCAGGTTCAAGAGAAGGATCAGTGGCTATTTCGAAGAGGTGTTTAAAATGAAAAATAAATGAGATATGAGTTTTCCAAGAATGATAATTAGAATAATTAAGTTTTATTTCTGGAATTAAGGTTGACATGATTACAAAAAAAAAAAAAAAAATGCCTTGATTTGAAAATCAAATTAATTAAAAAAATGATGTCTTTTTATATATAAATTAATAATATATATATATATATATTGTTGTTAAAAAGTTAGAGTAAAAAAAAATATAAAATGAAAAAAAAATTGTTTTGTTTGGTTTTTTTTTTTTATAAATAAACTTTGTTTTTAAAAAAAAAAAAAAAATCTCCTTTTTTTTAATTAAAAAAAAGTCCTTGTAAAAAAGTAACCAAGATTGAAAAAGAAATGTCGGTGAAAAGGGCAGAGTTTTATTGTTTTAAAAAAAAGTGGTTCAAAGAAGATAAGGATGGAGCCACTGGCATGGCTGCGCAGGCGGCGGTTAACGCATGGCCTAAACGCAGGCCGCGCCTTAGGGTTTACCGCGGGTGTGAAGGGGGCGGCCGGAGCGGTGGTCCTGCAAAAAAAATGAAAAACAAAAAACGACTAGAGTTTACGTGCAGCAGAGGACGCAGGGTTTATTGTAGGTTGCGCGCGGTGGCGCTGATAGCGAGCGGCGGTGATGAGGGTGCGCGGCGATGCTGAGTGCACGCGGCGGCGTGCGGCGGTTTTAATGGTGTGCGGCGGCGTTGACGGCTCGTGGCGGCGTGCGGCGGTGCGCGGGTGGCGCGACCGCCCACAAAAGTTTAAAGAGGAAGATCCACGCTATGCGCGATTAAAACATGAAAATATAAGAAATTTAAGCAAAAATAATAAGAAATGATACCATGTAAGAGATGATAATTGAACAATATATTAGAAGTTTTTTTTTTAAAAGAGAAGGAATTTTTTTTTAAAAAAGGAGTAAGAAAATTAGAGACTTATTGAAAAACTTTACTCATATAATACTTCTTGTTTTGGCGGCATGCCTTCCAAAACAAGAAAAAAAATTGAAATTTAACAAGAAAACCCTTTGGCGGCAAGCCTTCCAAAGAGGGTTAGTAAAAAAAATATGAAACCTACATACACAAGATATGTTAAAAAAGAGCTAAAATCACAACACAAACTTCTTCTCTCAATAACGTCTCCAAATAAGGTGTGCTCCAATAAATGGCAACCTTCAACACAAAACTTAAAACAAGGATTAGATAGCCAAGCTATGATACCATGTAAGAAATGATAATGTTGAGCAAGGAACGAGAAACAATCCAAGTAAGTTAAGTGTGAAACAATGTTACCATAAGATAAGCAAACTCCAAGAGCATACACCAAGATGGTTCAACAATGGAGACAAGGATTTATAAGGGGAAAGCAAAGAAAACCCCTTGTGAGTATTATGAATGAAGGCAAATGCCTAGAGAAGAGAGAGAGAGTGTGTTGGAGCAAAAGTAGCTCAATACAATAACATCAAGTGCTAAGAGTGTGTTGAAGAAAGAAGGAGGAGCATCTCTTATATAGAGATGAGAGAGGAGTTGCATTTGTAACTCCCATTTCTATGAATGCCACATTCATAATAGGTGTGTGCAAAGTGTCACAATCCTCTTAAGGAGGATAAACTAAATAAAGAAATAAACAAGAGTTGTCCTTACATGTGGAATAAAGGACAAACAATGACATGTCCTCCACATGTGTACAAGAGGACAAACTACATTTAGGGACCCTTGGAATATCCCAATTAATATATCCAAGGAAAGATTAACCTTTCTAACAGCCTGACTCACCACATTTCAACAAAAAATAACTTCCATCGATCTTTCATTCAACTTGGTTCTTCACACTTTGAATTTAATGCATCTAAATTTATGTCGATGTCAATTGAGTGGAGGTAAAGCTTGAGTGAGGTTAATAGATCAAATTGAAACCATAAAGGTTGAAACAAATAGAAAATGTTATTGTTCTGTAAGTTTGTATGTTGTAGGATCGGTAAATGAATTTGGGCTTAAGAATTTACAAATGGCTTCCTATGTTCTCTGTGTTCCTCAATAAAAGGTATACCATAGCCTTTGGCGACTATGGAGTGAGTCACAATGGATGTGAAGAATGACTGCTTGCAATTGACCAAAATACTACTTTTTCCCTCCAATAATTTGGTTTATGCAACTAGGGCCAGACTCGACAAGATATAAAATTTGGTTTAAAAAATGGAATTGGAATAGGCTATTCCTATTCCACCTTTTAAGTAGGAAGTCCTCTATGCTCATTTTGGGCTAAAATTAGAATTAATAAATTCTAATTCCACTTTTCATGTTTACAACCAAATGCTGAATTTTTGAATTCTAGCAATCGGATTTTCCTATTGTCATCCAATTCCTGCTACCAAATAGCTCTAAGGGAATGTTTTGTGTTGTCAACTAACAACCTTGATTTTCCCTTGGCATTAATTTTAAATTATTCAATGTGCATTTTGAAGGTAATAGATGAATGCATTCTCATTGCTTGTTCTTCATTGTTCTCATTGTTGCAGAGAGGAGAGCTTCGTCAAGAACAGTTCTTTTTCTAGGTAATTGTCTATTTTCCTCTTTGCATATTTTAAAATCATGTTTGTTAAGTCTGTGAGTGCTTTTATCATATTTTACTTATTATATTTATTTTATGCCCACTTTGTGATATGAGCACATAGTATTTTGTTAACTATTATGTCTGTTATTTCCCATTGTGTACATAGTTGCAAAGAGGAGCCTCCAAAATTATTATTTTTTGCTTAGGTATGTATCTCTTATTTTGCATATTTTGAAAGGAATTATGCTAAGTATGAGAGTTTTTTTGTAAAAAAAATTATTATATTTGTTTTGTGTTCACTATGTAAAATGAGCATATAGTATTTCTCTATATACTCTACATTTGTGCTTTTGCTTTGGTTATATGTAAGGGAGAAGACCTAATGTGGAATACCCCCCAATAGTGAATAATTTAAAAGAGTGGATGAGTTATTTAGTTAATTCAACTACAATTATCTTTTATATGATTTTTTTTGTGCTTCTATTTTTCTCTTTCACAAATGTTGCATTGATTTCACAATGTCTTTATCAAATAATTTGATATGGATGCTTAAGTGTTATTAAAAAGAAATATTTTAGTTTGAAAACCCTAGAGCACTTAAAGATGTGGCTACTTCAACACCATTAGAATGCTTCTGATGATATGCTAATGTGCATATTTCATTGTTTCTATTTTGAGAATTCTAAAATTCATAAATCTTCTAGAAGAAACAATGAGGGTTGCCCTTTTTCCTTCATTCCTTGGTCTCATACCACACCGTAGCCTACTTGTGGATTTTAAAAAGCAATTCATTTCAAAATAGTATTAGTATCCAACATAGGAAATAATTGGAAACTATCAAGGCTTTCATCACTTTGTTGTTTTTTGTCAAATGAGGAAACTGTGTTCTTTTCTACCCACTTCTTGGCATTAATTTCTCTATGAATTTTATTACATGGTTGCTCCAAAATACCCACATTCATTTTCAGGTCAAATCTGGAAATTCCCAATCCAATTTATACAAGTCATAGAAATATCGGCAAAGTTTTTTGAAGTAAGATATTTTTCCTATTATGTTTTAGTTGCCCTTTGATCTTGACAAAACATTTGTCCTTGAAGGCTAAAAACTCATGTGCTTTAATGTTAGAACTTTCAAGTCGTTTCCTTTTGTTTTATTGAGACTTATTCTTGTAATATTGCAACCAAGCCTTAGATGTGTCTCGTCAATCAATATCTTTTTATTATAGGATGTCCCTATTTATAGTTGTCCCCTTTTAATGGAATCTATTTTATGCTAATCTAATTTGTCACTTATGAACATCACATGTTCAGTATTCTATGTTGGTTCACTAAACTATAACTTTCCTCTTCTTATGGTGGTAATGGTTTTATAATATTTCTGCATCTAAACATCATCATTGTCCGGTGTCTTTCTTTGTTAGGCTTAAACGTCATTTTCCACTGCTAGTTTAGTGGATTGTACCTTAACCTTTTTTGAGCTTCCAATTGCATTTATTTTTGGGTTTTTCCAGATGATGCAAGCACTGGGAAAGTCTTGTCTACTTATTGCTTACAAATCTCCTTATGTTGTTACTTGTTTTCTAGGATCATGGTTTGTTGATTGACTACTGTCTTTATTTTTTTGGGGATTCGAAGCTCATTAGGGTTCATGGACTTTTTAAAAAGTCAACCCCTACTTAAATCTTCAACTTTGTATTAGAAGTGGTGGGTTTATGTGGAGCACTATTCTATGTATTTGTTCTCATCTGCATTAAAAATAACATTTATTTGCAATCTTATGTTAGTTTATTCTCATTGAATGATTTTGTTATGCAAAGTTGTTTCAGAATGGAGAATGCTCCCTTACTCAAAATCTTCGAAATTAGTTGCGAACTAACTTAGTTGTAAAATTAGTTCTAAAAATATTTTACTGCTAGGAAGTGTTGATAAATTAGAATAATGCTTACCAATATTTCACAAAATTTATAAAAGCTATTTCCATTGTCATCAATTATAATTAAATTAAGTTGTTCATATTTTCATTGCAAATAAAATGTTAGTACATTTGATATATAATTTCTATCTAGAGCATGTGATTCAAATTTCATGGCTTTTATATTAGTTTTAGGTTTCCAAACTCATGCTTTTGGTTATGAACCAATGTTGAAGATCTTGTTACAATTTTTTAGAACTTATCGATGATATATGTATTTTGTTAAAAATAGTGGGCCTAATAATTCTTCTCTAGAAATTTTCTCAGGAGGAAATAGAAGTTGTAAAGACTTTGATATGTGTAGGGTTTCTTTTTTTAATGCTTATGTTGTTTAATCTCTTTCATCTATTGTCTAGCTACTATTTGGTTGTTTCTTTTCTTTTGGTTGTATTTTGTAAAAAGTGTTTTGTATTCATCGAAGATATGTTTAACCCTTTCATCAAATACATGTGTGAGAATTCAATTCTCCTCATACATTGTAATAAATGGTTGGCACATTTATTTTATCATTTTTGAATGTATACCTCTTTGACATACTTCATTTTTTGTTTTCTTGTCCAAAATACTTATTCATGTCCTAATTTTAAAGCAAAAAATTATGAATATGCAAATTTTCCCTATCAAGTATAAGTTGAAAAGGTATAATGCAATACCATAGTTCTGACTACAAAATCACTAGATAACTACTTATTTTATTTCTATTTTTTATAATTTGTGCACTATGTTTCTCATTAAATCCATTAGTTATGAAATGTGAATAGGGCATTTAATAAACAAAGATGCACAGTATTCTAACATGCTATTGTGTAGATGAATTCCCTGGTAAATTTATAGCAGATCATTGTTTGAACTAACAAAAAAATGAAGAAGTAAATGAATACATTTCTTTTTGGGAGCTTAGACTATTTCAAATACTTACCCCCACTGTAAAGAAGCCAATTTCTTAAGATGAATCTATTTTTGAAAGAAAAAAAATATAGACAAAGTTTGGAAAGATTATTATTGTATAGCTTAACATTTAGTTTGAAATTGTGTATGTTCAAGTTTTAATGTATTTGTAATGAATCTAAATTTATGTATAATTTTAAATTATTATTTTTAGACATGTCAATTTACTGGATTTGCATGCATAGACTTTGAAAGACAACTTTCTATGTTTGACCTTGAGGAAAGATAAAAGAATATTGAATTCCAAGTTTACAGTAAGCCTTAAAGCTATATTTTGAAAACATGTTTACTTATGTATCTTAATTGCTTGTATAATTGTATTTCTTATGCTAACATTGTGAACATTAAAACTATTTTATAATGGCAATATAACTACTATTATTAAAAAAAAAAATGTTATTTGCACTTTGTTATTGAACTACTATTTGTAAGAAAACAACAATGTTTAGTGCCAATGTGTATGGCCTTGTTTGCAAGTGTCACATCCTCAAAAACATAAATTATAAACATATTGAAATTTGTATACAACTAGCATCATAATATCTGTTCAATATTACCTATCTTACATTCTTATTGTGGTATTCAATATCTGAAAAATCACAAAATTGACTCAAAAAAATCCAAATGTTTTTATTCACATGATTTTATTTCTTCTAACTTCATTCGACCCTTGATATCTAAATGTTCTAAATATCAATTTATGCTATGTGGAAGATTTTGACTTCCTAGAAAGAATGAAGACATGAGTATTCAAAGTCCTCAATGGGATTGTCGAATAATTGGTGAAATTAACTCTATGACATTGCGACACATGTTCATTATACAATGTTCAAATTTTGAACATTCATTGCATTTCATATTGGGTGAAGATTACTTGGAAAATAAATGTGGAACAATAGATTATGCACACATTATTTATTGATTCCTATCTAACTCCGTGAACCTTTTGGAAATTATGAGATTGTCAAGCATTTGGCAAATGCATATGTACAACAATACTTCAAACCTCCAAAAGACTATGATGGATATATCAATATGTATGTGGCAAAGAAGGTTTGTACTCATAGAGGTAGCCTCTTCTCTTCTAAATCTCTTAGGACATGTGAAACTACATCTTGTGAATACGATTCTCTAAAACTAACACTACTCGTATGGTAAAAAATAGTACTTGAACATGCATTAGATGCTCATTGTGCCCACCTTTGTGAGTTTTTTTCAATAAGAATTGTAGAAGTCTATGATTCACTAATATTTATGCAAATGCACATGTCTCTTTCTAGTGTTGCACCTAGTTTCTCTTCCACATATTTCCCAACATTGCCTTGTAATAGTGAGAATGAATAATATGTCAAAGGTCTCTCCCAACTCAAATTATAATGTTGGGTGTCTCATGTATCTATCTGCATTATTCCTTTGAACGACATTTTCCATACTAGAACTTTTAAAATGGCAATTTCTCTTGTACAAAGAGTGGAGGATTGGAACATGCTATTTGTAATTTAATATATGCATCTAATGAGGAAATGGTTGTTGGACAAAATAGTAGATTTCCTAAATTGAAGACCTCCATAGTTTGAAGGTGGCATATTTGTAGAAAGTAATATTTAGGGTGTGGTCCCATGAGGGGGGTACGGGATCTATTTTTTTGGAGTTTGTGGTCCTATGAAGCCAATAAATGTTTGCTACGGGATTAATTATAATATTCTCCTCAAAAATAGAAGCCCCTACTTTTTAGGGTGCATATTTAAGTGGGTGGAAAAGATGGGGGGCTAGAAATTTCCCCATCAGCTTAGGATTTTCTTATACCACTTGTCAATCATATACCAATTTCCAATTTTTATCACTAATTTTTTTAAACATATTTATTTATTTAGTAAGGAAATTGAATACGTTAATTTTTTTTAAAAATCATGAGACCGCCTATTTCCATAAATTATGGGGCTTAAACTTTTTAAGAATAACTCGAGTACAAAATTCATGGGAACTCCCACTTTTAAAAAATCCCAACAAATCTCTAGAGTACCTGCTAATTTTTTTTATGAAGCCCCCTCCATGGGACCACACCCTTAAAACTATATTACAAGTGGCCTCCCTTATTTGTATAATATCACATCTTAATCTTTCTTACTAGTTTGGTATTGTTAAGCCTCAATTCAAATAAATTCGTCACTGGCTTGCTATCATTAATACATATTTAAAATAGATGTGATGTAGGGTGGAAATGCTTTAGAGACAATAAAGTGGTATCGCAATTTGAAGTTGACCATGTTAGCATGAATTTTGATGGTATTCCTATGGGGGAGTATCCTAGTAGTGTTGAAGAGATTATTCAATAGTTGTGTGTTCCATTCATGATAGGGTTTGTTATTGATGTCAACATATTAGTTATTTTATGAAGACTAGCAAATAGTAGATAGAGATTGGCTTTGCGCGGTTCAAGGATTGAAGATCAGATTATGCTTACATGGCATTGTGTTCTAGATTGTTTTTAGATGTTATAGCTAAGAGTGTGTACAAAAATATGAAGACTGGACAAGGTTACGAAGGATTTGGTGAAGACAGCTTTCAAACAACATTTTTGAAAAATAGGTACTGATGTTTGGATTTGATCTCCTAATATAGTTGGAATATAGTTGTGCAAGCTAAAACTAAGTTTGAAGACATGTTAGAGATGGTGTGTTTAATCATGCATGATCAGATGTTCATCGTATGGGAAGTTATAAAGATTGTGAGCCGACAGATTGCTTGTAATTATGAAAAGATATGATATTGTAATAAAACATGTATTATAATATCTTAAGTTGGTCCTATATCATTATTTTAAATTGGAAAATTCTCAAGGATGAATGAATAATTTATTATAGGACTTGGTATAAAGGAAAGAAGCTTTCCTTGGTTGTAATCATTAGTGAGATCATTTTATGTTATGTGAACTTGAGAGTGAGATCCAGTGTAGATAATGTGATATGTATTGTGACATGCGAGCTTGAATACAAATATCTTTTGGATTAGAGTAGAGATTGGTGTAGTTGAGGCATGATGAGTTTACAAGGAAGTGTATTATCTTTGTTGTTGGACAATTGTTGATGTACACTTGTATTATTCACTAAGGATAGTACTGAAGTTGTTTGGACAATGTGTCCATCTATCTTCCTTTCAACTTCTAACAGGGTTGGAATCTTCTAACATGGATTCAAAGTCTCCTAACAGGGACTTATATATATAGATTGTATTTTGTTGAGTTCTAACAAGGTCCATCCTTTCACAAGGAATGCTTATATTAGTACATCATTTTGTGGGTACCATGCCCACCAGGATTTTCCCTTTGATCAAGGGTTTCCCTAGTTAACAAATCTAGTGTTATTGTGTATGGTTACTTTTCATGGTTGGTGCATCTATTGTTTACATAATTCAAGAGTAAAGAAGATATTGAGAGTTGTTTTAATTGCATAACTAATTCACCCCCCCGCCCAGTTATCTTAGTGGACTTTAATTTTTCACAATTGGTATCAGAGCATCAAGTCCTTGAAGGAAAGCTTAATAGCTTAAATAGATCTATGGTGCATTTCAAAAAACAAAGTCAGAAGTTTGATAAATTTAACTATGATAGTTGGAAAGAAAATACGAAGACACATTTTCTATGCATGGGTCTAGATTACTGGTTCATTACTATGAAGAAAAAGGATGTGATTAAATAAAAAGATCTTGAGGATTGTGAAGAAAAAGAGAAAGATACATCCATGTTCAACATGCTTGCTAAAGAAGCACTATTATTAGCTCTTCCTAAAACTAAATTTGGTTAGGTAAAATCTTTAAGACTTGCTCATGATATTTGGAGGTGTCAAACATGCTCAAAAGGTTAGATTACAAAGTTGGATATGCTTATTTAAAGATGCTAAGATGATGCAAGATGACTATGTAAGAAGTTATTTTGGTAGAATATCAAAAATTGTTATATAAATTAAGACTTATAGAGAAGAGAAATCAGAAGATGATTTTTTATGGAAGACATTGAAGGCTTTGACACTTGTATACAAACAAACAACAAAAATGATTGAATAATTGATTCCCTACACATTTGAGTTTAAGAGAGAGACTCTTCTTGGGAGATTACAGTCAATTGAAATATGGATGAGATATTGGAGAATTGTATAGATTTGAAACTGCTTTCAACACACTGTGTCAAACCTATGTTGACAAGGAGTGCTACTACAAGTGGAGATTATGCCAGTATCAGTCGAACAAAAGTGGATGGATACATAAATATTGAGGAAGGACTCACCCTACTTATGAAGAGAGAAGCTAAGGGCAACAAGTGTTTAATTGTTGGTCTTGTAATGAATTTGGTCACTATTCTTCTAAATGTCCTAAAAGAGCAAAGAAGTTTTAAAAGCCCTATAAATCAAGAATGCATAAAAATTGCCTTTTTGTTGATGTGGATGAATTTAATTCTAATTTGGAAGAATTATTGAGTGAAAGTGATGATGAAATAGGATTTTTTACTATGAAGTAAGAAAGCCTTGAAAAAAGAAGAAGTTAGAGAAGAAAAAATATTAGTATCATAGGTTGAAAAGAAGAAATCTGATTGGATTATAGATAGTGGTTGTTCCCATCACATGAGTGGTTATATGAATAAGTTTTTTAAATTCAATAGCTATGATGGAGTAGTTAGAGTTGGAAATAATGCAACCTATCATATAAAATGAAAAGGATATATTACACTTGATGGAAATACTAATACTAATGATGTTTATTTTGTGGATAGTTTGAAACATTATCTTTTGAGTGTTGGACAAGTAGTTGATAAGAGATATCAATTTTAGTTACAAAGAAGACTTGCATTATCAAAGATAAAGATGGTGAGTTGAATGGTATTGATAGAAGGACAAGAGGGTAATGTATTTCAATTGAATCCTACTAAGATGATATGCTTAGTTGCAAAAGTAGATGATAGTTGGTTACGACATAAAAGATTCTGTCATATCAACTTTGATAACATTGAGAAGATTAGTACTACATTTGTAGTTACAAATTTACCTAAGATTGTGAAACTTATTAACATGGTGTGTAAAGAATGTGTGGTGAAAAAATAAAAGAAAAGTTCATTTCCAAGCAATAACTTTACCACTTCAACAAAATTGGAGATTGCGTACACAAATTTGGGTGGTCTGACAAAGACAAGAGCATTCTATGGTGAAAGGCATTTTGTGATTCTTGTTGATGATTTCACTAGAATAATGTGGGTCACATTTCTTAGACAAAAATACGGAGATTTTGAGAAATTAAAGATATTCAAGAGTATATTTGAGAATGAATCTAGTTTAAAGATTAGATGTTTGAGATCCGATAGAGGAGGAGAGTTTAATTCAAATGAGTTTAACAAATTTTTGAAGATAATGGTATAAAGAGGCAAATTTCAGCCCCTAAGACACCTAAACAAAATGGGATAGCAGAAAGGAGAAATAGATTGGTAATAGAGGCAACAAGAGCAATGGTGCTTGAAAATAACATATCTAAAATCCTTTGGAGATAAGTAGAAAATACAATAGTATATATACACTATGAACAAAGTACAAATCAAACAAGGCACCAGTAAGACACCTTATGAATGTTGGTTTGGACATACACCTTCTATGAAGTATTTTAGAATCTTTGGAAGCAAATGTTACATTAAAAGAGATGATGATATTGGAAAGTTTGATTCAAGAAGTGATGAAGGTATGTTCCTTGGATACTCATTGAAAATCAAGGTATATAAATGTTTTAATTAGAGATCTAAGACTATTGTTGAGAGTACTAATGTGAAAGCTAATAAAAATTTTAGAATTTAGGAAAGTATACTTCATTTTCATTCAGATGAAGAGACTAATCTAAGAAATAACAAGGATGATATTGAGTAGGAATTATTTTATAAGAATGACACTGATTTGCAAGTTGAAATTCAAAACATTGAAAAGAACCCAAATCTAAACCTAGAGCTGAAATCAGACTCGAGATAGTTACATGTAACAAAAAATTGATAAATAATCATCCTGTGGAACAAATCATTGGAAGAAGAGACAAAGGAGTGATGAGAAGAAACAAGGTACAAGAAGAACTAAGTTTATTTTCTCAAGTTAAACTATGAATGTTGATGAAGCTTGTAAAGATGATTATTGGACAAAAGCTATGAAAGAAGAACTAGAGCACATTGAGAAAAATAAGACTTGGTAATTGATTCCTAGACCTAAGGATAAGAATTTTATTGGAACTAAATGGGTATTTAGAAACAAGATAAATGAACAAGGTGAAGTTGTAAGAAATAAAGCAAGATTGGTATGTAAAGGTTACTCGCAACAAGGAGTTGATTATGAAGAAACTTTTGCACATGTTGCTATATTAGAAGTAGTGATAATGTTTTTGGCATATGCAACAAACAATAACTTTAAAGTTTATCAGATGGATGTCAAATCAACCTTTCTTAATGGAGATCTTGAAAAAGAGGTATACATTGAGAAGCTTGATGGTTTTCCTTTGATAGAGGAAGATAATATGGTTTACATATTGAAAAGGACACTATATGGACTAAAATAAGCACCTAGAGCTTAGTATACAAGATTGGATAAATATTTGACAAATTTGGGATTTGTGAAAGATAATGTTGATAGTAACTTGTATCTGAGAAATAATGATAAAGGATTATTGATTGTTATAGTATTTGTGGACATTATTATTTTTTGGAGGTAATAATGAAGCAAACTAGACATTTTCAAGGAGATGAAGAAGGAATTTAAAATGAGTATGATTGGTGAGAAGAAGAAATTCTTGGGATTCCAGATTGTGTAGAAAAAAGATTACGTTTTCATATCACAAGCTAAGTATCTTAAAGACCTATTGAAAAGATTTGGTTTGGAAAGTTGTAAACCTATTGGAATACATTGTCTAGCAAAGATGAATCTCCTACTATTGAATAGAAAAAGTATAGATCTATGATAGGTGAAATGCAACATTTGACACATATTAGACCTGATATAGCTAATGTAGTTGGAATTGTGGCAAGATTTCAGGTAGATCCTAAAGAGACACATTAGGCAATAGTAAACAGAATTTTTCATATATCTGAAAGACACATCTGATTATGGATTATGGTATGATAGATCGTGTGATTTCACTTTATGGTCATAGAAAAATGTAGATTGAGGAAGAAGTGTAGATGACAGAAAGAGCAGTAGTGGTGGAGCATTTTTCTTGGGAGGGAGATTAGTTTATTGGAAAAGCAAGAAACAAGATTGTATTTCATAGAGTGCAACATAAGTAGAGTATGTAGAAGCAACAAATAATTGTAATCAGATTATTTAGATGAAGCAAATGTTGAAAGGCATTGGGATTGAGTTTACAGAGTCTATTATCATACACTATGATAACATAAGTACAGTGACTCATGAGTATGTCAAAGAGTCTAGTTTTACATTAAAATATAAAGCATATATCTATTAAGTATCACTTTTTGAGAGAGAAAGTTATAGAGAAAGATATTAGATTGTAGTATATTAGCAAAAAGTAGTAGGTAGCAGCCATATTTACATAACCTTTGGTGAAGGACACATTTGAGTACTTGAGAGGTATGCTTGGGGTTATACCCCAACCTACTTATGAGTAGTTGATCTAGAAATTGCATTAGTCTAGTAGTAATAGTTCACTATTTCTTTTATCTAGATTAGATGTTTGATGATTCTCCTATAGGGGAGTATCTGTATTTAACTTGAGTCATTAAGGACTCTTCATACTGGTATTTAATAATGTCTTTAGACACTTGAGCTTATTGCAAATCATTCTTAGAGAATTGACATAATGATACCTTTGTCATTGATGTCAACAAGAGAGAGAGAGAGAGTATTACATGAAAAACATCCTTTAGTATGCATGTTTTGGAAAGAGACGATTACATTATACTTGATACACTCTATGGGGGAGAGATATACTTAAGGGAGAGATTCATGTTAATTGATGAAGAGGATTTGATTAATGAAGAGGATTTGAAAAGCTGTTGATGTATGGGGGAGATTAACACCTTCATTTTCTATGGTGATATTCATGGATAACATGAATAGGTGAGCTATTACAACATAGATATATTTGGTATTCATAGAACTTAGATGTTTTTCATACATGTTTCCATCAATGCCAGAGAAGGATATTGTTAGTATGAATGTTGATGGTATTATAATGTTGGAATTCATTTAGAATAACTTAGAGGGGGGGTGAATCAGTTATTCAAGGTCTAGATTTACAAATAATTTTTTTCATAATTCAGTGAACCCATAAAACTTTCTTAACCATGCATGCACTCATTGTGTGTTAACCAAAACTAATATGTTACTATTAAATCAACATGAAAAAATGCAAAGCATAAAACATAACACATCCATCAGCACACTTGACACAATGATTTAACGTGGATACCCAATTTGGGAAAAACCACCAATTACATGCTATTCCTTTTTCACTCTTATGAAGTGATGCCCTGTTAAAGGCTACAATACACACTGTTAAATGTGACCTGGTTAAGGGATTTCAATCACCCTAATAAAAGTGAGCCTTGTTAGAGTACTTTACGACATTCACTTGGAATGCCACCCTGTTAAAGGATTTTCCAATGACTATTAAGTCAACCTTACTCCAAAGGATTTACCTTATGTTGATACAATTGTTAGAAAGTAGCAGTAGAACTTTGATATGATACAACTTACAACCTTACTTGTTGATTAAAAATCACTATTTAGTCCTCAACTCTGCTTGGCTTCCAATCTTTGTAGCTCTGACAGCTTGTTCACCCTTCAAGCATTCATCCTCTTTAAGCCTTCTTGCTTAGTTTGCCATTGCAGAGTTCTTCATTTGGGTCACTTAATGCAACAAAACCCTTTTTCCTTCTCCTTGTCAGATTTTTGCATCTAAACTCTCTAACATCTAACCTCTTTGCTTTATGACCAAACATCTCTACATATAGGAAATTAGAACACTTTTCTCGCTATTATCCATCACCAAAATTAGGGTTTTCGATGGATTAGGTAGGATACAATGTATCTACCTCACATTTTATCTTTTCTAGAAACTTCTCCTAGAATCCATTTGAATTCACCTCCAAAATGGTCGACATAAGATTCTATGCCTCTAGCTCATCAATCTTATCTTCCTCCTGATTCACAAGTTCCAAGAAAACAAACTTGTTGTCTTTTATTTGGTGAATCTTCGATCTTTCCATAATGCAGCAGCTTGGCATTATCAATTTACTGATGCTCGACACATACTATTTTACTCAACATCTATTGTAAAAACACTCAGCATCAATTGGATTTTACTGGTGCTCAGCATCAATTGCAAATTACTTGGCATCAACTAACTTGCTCGACACCTACTAGTTCACTTGGCATCCACTAAAATTTGCATTCCCTCAGCTCCAACTGACTTTTTGCTTTGCTTTCACTGACTTTGCTTGGCACTTACTATCAACTTGTCAAGCTTAGCGAACAAACTTTGTTCAACCTTATTCTTCTAAACTTTCTAAGTGTAGCCAGTCATTTTGTAACGTCAAGTAGATCATCAATACATTATGTTATCACTGTCTTAACCGATTCTTGCACTTCAATACATAATCATAACTCAACCTTTCCTCTAGGTACTTTTGTTACAACTTGTTGATAAAATCCTCCTCATCAATCAACTAAATGATATTGCTTGAAACATATAAGAAATTGTCTTACCAGCATGTAGCAAGTTTGACATCAGTGACAAAACAATGATTGAAACACACAATCTTCTCAAGAGTCTTTCCACTCAAATGATCTTTTCAATTAGATATCAACAATCTCCCTATTTGGCATTGATGGCAAACCAAACTAATCAACCAGTTAAACAAATGATGAACATCTTGTTCCATCAAACTAACTAGGTTAAAACAGTAAGGCAATACCAAAAAGAAAACTTGTGATTGAAACTTCTCCCTTTATCAACAACTTCCTCTTCTAATTAGGTTACAAAATATAACTCTCTCTTTTTTGTTCTGATCCTTCTCCTAATCTAATTACTTCCATCTTTCTCCCTCTTTCTTTCTTACCAAACTAATCTTCTAATGATGCACTCTCTCCATTGTTCCTCTTGCACTAATCAATTTAATGTACAATCTCCCTTGATCATTTCTCCCTTGATTAGTTTGATGTACTTTCTCCCTCTTTGACAACAATGCCAAAGACATATATGCAACACTTGACAACTTTGTTACATGCAGATATAGACTTTTGCAAGCTCTTCAATTTTCTCCCTTTGTCACCTTGCTTGTGATTGATTTGTAACTCTAGTTCGGTGATTGCTTTAGGCAATCCCTAAAGTAAGATCCTCTGCATCAATTTGTATGAAATGAATGTTAGCCTGGTTGATGCAGGGTACTCCCTCTATCTTTTACATAGCCTTTGATAGTGGTATCACCCCTAGTTTACCTCTTAGATACTCATAAGCATCCTTAGGTAATGCTTTGGTGAAGATATCGGCAATTTTCTCCTTTGTGTTGATATATTCCATCTTCACCTCTTTATCTTGAACCAACTCCCTTACATAATGATACTTTATTGCAATGTGCTTTTTTCTTTGTATGCATTAAAAGATTCTTTAATATATTGATAGCACTTGTATTATCACAATAAAGTGTCACTAGTTCTATGATTTCTCCCTTCATTCCCTTAAGTAGTTGTTTGATCCATAAAATGTTTGTGCAATTAATAGTAGCAACAACATACTCTGCTTCAGCAGTAGATTGGGAACTACAACTCTGCTTCTTGCTATTCCATGTAACAAGTCTTCTACCTAAGAAGAATGCTCCTCAACTGGTGCTCTTTCTATCATCAATATTTCCAACCCAATTAGCATCAGTGTAGGCTTTTAGTTTAAACTTTTCATTCTTCTTATAGTATAAACCATACTCTTCTGTTCCTTTCAAGTATCTCATTATCCTTTTCACAACCATCATGTGATTCTCTCTAGGGTTAGCAGAGAATCTTGCAACTATTCCCACAACTAATGCAATATCAAGTTTGTTGTGTACTACGTATTGCAATTTGCCAATCATGGATCTATATAATGTTTGATTGACCTCAATTGAATCATCATTCTTTGATAGCTTGAGTGTTATCACCATAGGCATACTTAATGGTTTTGAATCCTCTAGTCCAAATGTCTTCAATATCTCTTTGACATATTTTGACTGAGTGATATATACACCATATTTCATTTGATAAACTTATAATCCCACAAAGAATTTGATCTCACCAAACATTGACATTTCAAATTCTTCCTTCATCTAATTTGCAAAGTCCTTACACAAAGCACCTTATCTTCCAAATATGATATCATCAACAAATATTTCAGATAATAGTATGCCTTTTTCTTTATCTATTTTCATGTACAAATTGTTGTTATCATATGTTCTTTCAAATCCAATCTTAACAAGATAAGTATGAAGTCTCTCATACCATGCTCTTGGTGCTTGCTTCAATCCATATAGGGCTTTATGCAGTCTACATACCATGTTCTTATTATTCTTATCAACAAAACCTTTTGGCTATTCTATGTAGACTTCTTCTTCTAATATGCCATTCAGAAATGTAGACTTAATATCCATCTGATAAACTTTGAATCCTTTATATGTAGTACAAGAAAGTAGAATTCTTACTCCTTCCATTCTTGCAACAGTGGCAAAGGTTTCATCGTAGTCAATTCCTTCTTCTTGTGCATATCCTTTGCAAACTAGTCTTTCTTTGTTTCTTGTCACTTCACCATTCTCATCCAACTTGTTTCTGAATACCCATTTTGTGCCAATCACATTCTTGTGTTCTGGTCTAGGAACTAGACTCCAAGTCTAGTTTTTTCTATCTGCTAAATTTCTTTTGTGATACCTTTGTACCAATCATCATCTTCCAATGCATCTCTCACTATCTTAGGTTCCTTCATGCTTAACAAACATGTTTCACTTCTCAACCTATTTCTTGTCATTGGCCTTGCATCTTTGTCTCCAATGATTTGATCTGCAGGATGGTGTCTTTTGACATATTTGTATAGTCTAGGCTCAGTTCTTGTGGCTGCATTTTGTCTCTCAACTTTAGTATCAGTATGTGCATCTCTATTAGGTGTTTCAGCATCTCTTTCATGTGTGCTAATCTCAGAGTCAGATTGTGCATTTTCCTCATTCTGCAACTCGGCATCTGAATGCAACTCAGTGTTCACAGGCTATGACTTGGTAGTTGTTGAAACTTGTTATTGGCTTACTGCATGATTTGTAGCATCTTCTTCAATAGGCATTCCTTCATAATAGTATACAAATGATTTGTATGCTTCTAGTTCTTTTGTAGGTTCAACCTCATGTGCTTCTGTAAGCTCATCAAAATTCACATTTTCACTTTCCACAATTTTGTTAGTGTTAATATTTAAATACTTATAAGCTTTACTTCTTGTGGAGTAACCAAGGAATATACCTTCTTTAAGAATATAGCATTTTCTTCCAAATACCTTAAAGTGTTTCACATTAGGTGGATGACCATACCATAATTCAAAAGGTGTTGAGTGAGTACCTTTCTTGACTTGTACATGGTTCAAGGTGTATACAACAATACTTACAACTTCACTCCAGTATTTAGAGCAATATTTTTCTCCATCATGAGTGTCCTGGCATAGTCCATTATTGACCTGTTTCTTCTTTCATCAATTCCATTTTGTGGAGGGGTCCTAGGTGCAGATGTCTATCTCTTGATTCCTCTATCATTGCAGAACATCTCAAACTCATGTGAAGTGAATTCTCCTCCTCTATCTGATCTCAAGCATTTCAATCTCTTACCTCTTTCTTTTTCTATGCTTGCCAAGTACCATTTAAACATTTGAAAAGCATCTAATTTTTTTTTAGAAACATGTCTGTCATCATTCTAGAGTAATCATCAACAAACAACATTTTATACTTATCTCCTTTGTAGCTTTGCACTTCAATAGGTCCACACAAGTCAATACGAACTATTTCAAGTATTTCCTTAGAGGTATAAGCTTTACTTTTAAAGCTTGACTTTGTCATCTTGCCTAGCTGAAATTCTTTGCACATTATGATATCTTGTTTCTTCAACTTAGGCAAACCTCTAACTCTTTTGATGTTACTAATACTAATTAGATTATCAAAATTTACATGACATAATCTCTTGTGCCAAAGCCATACATCATCAAACTTTGCAATAAGACAAGTAACATCTTCTATATCCAACTAGAACATATTACTTCTAGTTTGCTCACCTTTTCCAATCAAGTTTCCATTTGTATCAAATATCTTGGCTGATTTGTTTTCAAACTCATCTTTGCATCCCAAATTATTCAATTGTGACACACTTAACAAGTTATAGTTCAATCCTTCAACATAATAAGCATTATCACATGAAATCTTGTCTATGAGTGTTATAGACCCTTTTCCTTTTATCAAACATGGTGCATCATTACCAAATCTTACACTATTTCCATCATAATAGGTTAAGGTAATGAACTTACTTTTGTCTCTAGTAATGTGATGTTAGCATCCACTATCAATGATCCATTTGTCATTCTTGTTCACACAAGTCATAAGTGTAGTTGCGTTATCCTCATCAGATTCATCCTTCATTACAACATATACCACTTCATTATCATTTTCATTAGAGTCATGTTCATCAGCAATGTAGCATGACTTCTTGCCTTTGTCTTTGTAGTCTCTTCCATCATCTTCTCTTCTATTTTTGTGCTTGTTCCTTTCTCTGAAGTTATTCTTTTTTGTACATCTTGCTGCAATATGACCAACTTCATTGCAATCGAAACAAATGATAGGCAACTTACCTTTGAACTTGCCTTTTCCCCTATGAAATATTCTTGCCAACAATGCTTCTAATTTTTCAATGTCCTCCTCATTTGTACTATTGTCATTGGATACATACTTTATCTTTCTTTTCTTCTTCTTTGGCTTTACTTCCTCAAAATCCTTCAGCAACAACTTTGCTTTGAAAGTTGATTCAATACTCTCTAGTTTGTAGTTGTCAAAATTAGATAGCTCAAAAGTAGTGAGTCTTCCTACCAATCCTTCAAGGGTTAGATCATTTCCTGGTATACATCTTAACTCTTGAATTGCAGATACTCTAATAGCATACATAGGCAGTAATGTTCTCAAGACTTTACATAGCACAGTATCATCATCTATTTTACCAGTAGCACCTTTTATTGCACTAACAACTTCTTTTATTCTAGAAACATATTGAGCAATATTCTCAACTTCTTCCATTCTCATGTCATCAAACTTACCTCTAAGGCTCTCTGACTTGGCTCTTTGAACATTTTTGTCTCCTCCGTAGATGGTATCTAGAGCATCCCACATCTACTTTGCATTCTTAAGGCCTTTGATATCATCAAATTCAACATAGCTTAGGGCAGAGGCAATCTCCAACATTGCTTGATTGTGTTCTTTCTTTTTCTTCAAATCTTCAGTAGTTAGGGCTCCTACTGGATCAATATATTCTACTGAAATGCAAGATTGTGCATAATCTCCAAGTCCTCCAAGGTGTAGCTTCATCAAACTTTACCATGCAGAAAATTTATCTCTGTTGAGCTTGGGTACCTCTCTTTTTGACATCTTGATCTTTGTGCTTCTAGTACCTTAAAACAAATCCTCTTAAGCAGATGGCTCTAGGTGGGTGGCGGGGGTGAATTAGTTATTCAATGTCTAGATGTACAAATAAAACTTTTCACAATTCAGTGAACCCATAAAACTTTTTAAACCATGCATGCACTCATTGTGTGTTAACGAAAAGTAATATGTTATTGTTAAATCAACATGCAAAATGTAAAGCATAAAACACAACACATCCATTAACACACTTAACACAATGATTTAACGTGGAAACCCAACTTGGGAAAAACCACTGGGTAACATGCTACTCCTTTTTCACTCTTCTAAAGTGATGCCTTGTTAAAGGTTACAATACACATTGTTAAATGTGACCTGGTTAAGGGATTTCAATCACCCTATTAAAAGTGAGCCTTGTTAGAGGAATTTATGCCATTTTCTTGGAATGCCACCCTGTTAAAGGATTTTCCAATGATTGCTAAGTCAACTTTACTCCAAAGGATTTACCCTATGTTGACACAATTGTTAGAAAGTAATAGCAAAGCTTTGATCTGATACAAATTACAACATTACTTGATGATTATAGATCACTATTTAGTCCTCACCTTTGCTTGGCTTCCAATCTTTGCAGCTCTGATAGCTTGTTCACCCTTCAAGCATTCATTCTCTTTAAGCCTTCTTACTTAGTTCACCACTACAGACTTCTTCATTTGGGTCACTTGATGAAGCAAAACCCTTTTTCCTTCTCCTTGTCAGATTTTCACATCAAGACTCTCTAACCTCTAACCCCTTTGCTTCATGACTAGACATCTCTACATATAGGAAATTAGAACACTTTTCTCGCTTATTATCCATCACCAAAATTAGGGTTTTTGATGGATTAGGTAGGATACAATGTATCTACCCCATATTCTATCTTTTCTAGAAACTTCTCCTAGAATCCATTTGAATTCACCTCCAAAATGGTTTACATAAGATTTTGTGCCTCCAACTCATCAATCTTATCTTCCTCTTGATTCACAAGTTCTAAGAAAACAAACTTGTTGGCTTTTATTTGGTGAATCTTTGATTTTTTCATAATGCAGTAGCTTGGCATTATCAATTTATTGATGCTCGATACATACTGTGTTACTCGACATCTATTGTAAAATCATTCGGCATCAATTAGATTTTACTGGTGCTCAACATCAACTACAAATTACTTGGCATCAACTAACTTGCTTGGAACCTACTAGTTCACTTGGCTCTAGCTGACTTTTTGCTTAGCTTGCACTAACTTTTCGTGGCACTTACTATCAACTTGGTCAAGCTTGGAAAATGAACTTTTTTCAACCTTATTCTTCTGAACTTTCTAAGTGTAGCTAGTCATTTTGTAACCTCAAGCAGATCATCAATACATTATGTTATCACTATCTTAATTGATTCTTGCACTTCAAGACATAATCATAACTCAACATTTCCTCTAGGTACTTTTGTTACATCTTGTTGATCAAATCCTCCTCATCAATCAACTAAATGATAGTGCTTGAAACATATAAGCAATTGTCTTACCAATAGTAGTAGGTTTGATATTAGTGACAAAACAATGATTGAAACACATTGTCTTCTTCAACAATCTTTCCACTCAAATGATCTTTTCAATCAGATATCAACATTCTAATGGGGGAGTATTCTATCAGTGTTGGAGATGTGATTCAGTGGTTGTGTGTTGCATTCATGATAGAGTTTGTCATTGATGTCAATACATTGTTATTCTATGAAGACTGATAGAGCAACAAACAAAGATTGGCTTCATGCAGTTCAAGGATTAAAGGCCATCTTATGTGCATGTAGGATTGTGTTCTAGAGTATGTCCAGATGCTACAATTAAGAGCACACACAAAAATATGAAAATTTGACAAAGTTATGAAGGATTTGGTGAAGGTAATTTGCAGACAACTTTTTTGGAAAGTGGGTACTAATGTTTGGATTTTATCTCCTAAAAAAGATAAAATCTAGTTAAATGATATGAGGTGGAGGTTTTAGACATGTTGAAGATGGCATGGTTAATCACACATGACCATATGTTTATCATATAAAAAGTTTTGAAGACTATGAGCTGACATATTGCTTGTAATTGTTAAAATATTTAGTATTATAATGAAACATGTATTATAATATCTTAGTTAGTCCTATATTATTATTGTAAATTGAGGAAGCCTCAAGGTCGACTCAGTAATTTATTCTAGGATTTTGTATAAAGGAAAGATGTTTTCCTTGGTTGTGATCATCAATGAGATCATTTAATGTTATGCGAACTTGAGAATGAGATCTAGTGTGGATAATGTGATATGTATTGTGACATGCAAGCTTGAATGCAAATATATTTTGGATCATAATAGAGATTGGTGTGGTTGAGGCATGGTGAGCTTACAAGGAAATGTATTTGGCAAGATAAGTTATTGTTGGATAATTGTTGATGTATACTTGTATTAGTCAGTGAGGATTGTACTAAAGTTGTTTGGATAATGGGTCCATATGCCTTCCTTTCAACTCCTAACAAGGTTGGCACAACTCCTAATAGGGTTGGAATCTTCTAATAGCGATTCAAAGTCTCCTAACAAGGACTAATATGTACCAATTGTATTTTATCGAGTCCTAACATGGTCCATCCTTTTTACAAGGAACATTTATATTAGTACATCATTTTGTGGTTACCATCCCCACCAAGGTTTTCCCTTTAATCAAGGGTTTCTCTAGTTAATAAATATAGTGTTATTCTATATGGTTATCTTTCCATGGTTGTTGCATCTATTGTTTACATCTTTTAGACATAGAGAAGATATTGAGAGTTGTTTTAATTATATAACTGATTCATCCCCACCTCTCAATTATCTTGGAAGACTTTACTTTCTAACAGACTATATAATACAATTATCATCCTTGGAAATGGATGTCTTATTGTATGATGATAATATGGTGTTTGGTAAAACAATCTTACTAATAGAAAAATGCATTCTCTTGCTACATTTTTACAGTGAAACACACTCCCTTATTCATCATTTTTTTGGCTTGTAATGTAATTCTCTTTTGTGTAAATTTGTACATAATTGAATTAGTTGCATAATCTGAAGAAATTCTTGTGAAATAACTCACATAGAAAAGAGCCGATTGTTTTACAATTTGTTGTAGTTATCAACAATGGACATCTGAAATATTACAATGAATATATTTTTATATATATTTAAATTTGCAACATATTACTTATAATTTATTACTATACTTCAAATGGTTTGTTTAAATTATTCAATTGACTTATAGAGTTCAACTTGAGGGTGAGTAAATTATTGGAGAAATCAAAATGTGATACATACAATGAGGAAGATTACAATTGTGATATTAAAAGCATGCTTTCAAAAGAAACAAGCAAACAATCCAACCATAGACAATATAAGGGTGTAAGAAGGTGTCCATGGGGTTAATATGCTGCATAAATTAGGGATCCAAGCACTAAGCGTCGCCATTGGCTAGGAACTGTTGAAATTGTTGAGGAAGTTTCCATTGCATATGGAAAAGTTGCATTGAACATGAGAGGAAGAAAATAATTGTATTCTTTCAACTCTTATACCTTGGAAATGTACAATAGTACACATGAAAATGCAATGGCTAGTTTACCAATGGTTTCCTAGGTTTAGAGCAATCTAAAAAGTAACAAGAGTTCAAGTTTGGCTCCATTAGTTGACCATACCATTGCATTCTTAGGCCAACCTTCATTAAATAAAAGTGCACTCTATGACATTGGTCCTTATTAGAAAGTTGATTCTCTTTAACTAATCTCCCTTCATGCTGAATTTGAAGGACAACATAGCCAAAAGGGGGACAAGTCCACTATTCTTTGACAATGACAAAAACTAGTTTGAAATTTTCTTAGAACATCTCAACAATTCTCTCATATAGTTGTATACTCTTGTAGACCCAAGGCTATTAGACAAAATTGTTCAAAGGTACTTGCAAGTACAAAACCTAAAGGAATGTGGAAAGGATGGTTGCAAAGACAACAACTATGGTAAATCTTGTCTAATACACAAAAGTGTTCCAACTACTTCTTACACGGGCACAACTAACTAGTTGTCATCAAGTATAAATGGTATGGAAGATGCACCCTCTATTTGTGAATAACTTCCTCAATGCATAAGTATGTCTCCTAAGAAATTTTAGTTAATGTTGTTTGCCTTTTCTTAAAGTAATATTAAAAAAAAAGAAGACAAAATCAATTGGTGAACTACTAATTTATTCTCTTTGGGTTGGATTGTAGGAAGTAGAGAAAATTGTAGATTCTTTTATTGAATTTTGTCTACTTCCTAGAGATTCTAAAATGCTAGTTACAAGTATATGTTTAATTAATCCTCTAAAAAACATGCAAAAGTTCATACATAACTCACATTTCATCAAGGATCTTGATAGTGGGGACAAATGCAATATCAAAGTAAGCATATTTTAAAAATGTCACTATTAAGGCATTGGAAAACCTAAAAATTGTCAAAGATGTCCAAAAATTCTCCTATAAAATTGTCTCCTTGAAGAGAAAGCTATTTGAACTAAAGGACAAAATATGCTATTGAAAACCCAAGATTGAAATTTATGCATGCTAACAAATCATATGTTCTAAAATTCACCTAGATATATTGAATTTTTTGAAGAATCTTCCTAGGAAGGCACTATATACTGCATCTGCTGTGTTGTTTTCCTTTGTACTAGCCATTTTGATGACAAAGTCTACAATCACATATGCATATGTTTAAGCATAATAAGTAGAAACTTTGTACATTTGGAAGCCAACTTTTTTTAAAAAAAAATTCCTACAATGAATTAAAGAGTAATATTTTTTAGTATAAAATTCTCCTATTCACAAATAATTGATTTGTACTCAACCTTTTAAATATAATTTACAAGCCTATATGAATTTAGCCTTGTAGATGCTAAAAAATGGTTTATGCCTACTCATTCATCATTATTGCATGCTAACACATCCTATTTTCTCAATTTACTAACTTTGATCTTTTGGCCATCTTGATTATCATTTAGAACCATTTCATAAGATTCTTTGAATATCTTTTGACATGTTTTTCGTCATTTTTAACCCTTTCAAATTAAATGTAAATGAACTCAAAATCGATCAAAAACCAACCTAAACCTTTCAAAATCAACCCTAAACTAGTCCAAAATAATTCTAATCGACCCAAAACATATCAAATCAAACCTCAAGCACTTTTTACCAATCCTAGGAATTATTGAGTCCCTTAGTGCCCAGTTGAACCTTATCAAACTCTTATCAACTCAACTTATCCATCATCATCAACCAATCCTATCAACCATCATCAGTCAAACCCATCATTAGTCAATCACTTAGCATTTTTGAGTCCCTCAGTGCCTTCTCAAGATATCATGTCATCAATTGTCATAAATTTGATCACTAACATTTTTTATTCCCTCAGTGTGTAATTGTATCTTCATCAATTCAATTTAATAAAATTGATCAAGTCCATTGATGTTATTCCAACCAATCCTATTAATCAATTTTGATCAATCTTATACTATTTATAGAGCCCATTAATGTCATATGTCATCAATCCTTCTCAAGTATCCTTGACAAGTCATTAATTTGTGTCTTTCAACCTGACATTATTTATTCCATCAATTCAATCATGACGTTGACCTATTTAGAATGTCACATTTGATTTGCATTCTCATTATGATCCTTCAATAGGTTTATTCCTTACATTTATTTTATTAATTGGCTAATTAATTCATTAGTTTCCCCTACTGGAAAAAATAACCTATGATTTTTTCCTACGTTTTTAATCATTTAATTAATTCCATCTTATTAATTTCTGCCTTTTACTAACTTCTCATAATTAATTAACTTTTATTAATTAATTGTCTCATTTCCACGAATTTGGGAATTTCATATTTCCTAAATTCTAATTTCTCATTTTTGAGGGAAATAATGAGTTTTTGCAATTAAAAATTCTCTTATATTTTCCCCCTAATTGTGCTTCCACCTCCTATTTTCTAGCTTATGCTCTTATGCCTTATTGCATCTTCTTACACTTTGCATTCATTTCTCATATCTTCTTTTCCATTTTCCATTAAATATACTTCCACATTTCTATGCAAATATCTTACAACTTGTCATAATGTGCCATTTAATGACACATTTTCCAATATTAACCTCTTTGTCATAGTAATTTTCCAAGTTGTGCAATTCAACTATGACACATCTCCAATTATACACTTTCCTTTCAATTTTGCATTTCGGATCTCAAATCCTATAAATTTAGATTCTCTCTACTTGATTTGCTAACCAAAATCCTAGTGTTCTCATTATCATTATCATCTTTTTGCTTTCAAATATGTTAGTGTTAGTATTTTTAGAGTCGCCTAGTGTACAAAATAGTTGAACTCTAAATTTTTTTTTAACTTATCAACCCATTTGAACTCCTAAACCAACCTTGTACCATTTGAACCACTTTGAACCTTTTTTCAAAATGGTTTAAATCAATTCAACAATAAATGCAGATCATAATGAGATTGGTGGAGGGTCCCAACATTTGACACATGGCGACACATTTCATCATCAATTAAGAAAAGATCAAAATGACTCCAAAAAGGGTAAAATATTTGATATAGGGTACGATATGGCTGGAATGACATTAAAAAAAAAGGTAATTTCCCTAGACATATCATGCATGAAAATCATTATATGTTGAAGTTAAACAAAAAGTATGCAATAGGTATTATAAGGTATGGTGAAAGGTTGACATGTGTGGAACTAATTATGATGTAGTAAGGTATGTGAAAATGGAAAATACCATCATAAATTAAACTTATTGTAAGCCATCAAATCAAACACTATTTAATGCATGTAAATATTCCTAAATCTATACCTTGAAACTTGTTATGAATGCCTTCATCAAATAAGGGTCTTTTCTTAAAAAGGGTAAGTTTAAAACTTCTTCAAGTACCTGTAGCAGAGGTGAAGTCAGGGAAGTTCCAGGAGTTTGTTAGTGTTTTTACTGTCAATTCAAGGTAATCTCCATCATTCCATTTAGTTTTGTTTTCCTTTGAAATCTTTCCATTGTATAGAATCTGGGTGTTTATGATTACATTGGTTAGGAAAGTATGAAGTCATCTCTCCATTTCTTTGGTAATAGTTCTAGTATAAATTATAAGGGGTCTATACTTATGGATACAAATTTTAGGAAGGAAGATTTTGAGTCCATTCCTATTAGACTATTGAATGAATCATAAGAACTTAATGTAACTAAAATCTTCAGTAGTGGTTTGTTAGAGGTTGTTGCTTTTCCCCTTGCCACAATAAGTCTTGAACTTATATGGGAATACATCAATCATTTCAATAGCAAGATTAGCTGCATTAATAAAAATGATGGGAAGGTTTTTCTTGAAGTCACCTAGGAGAATATAATGTTTATCTTTAAATTACCTGAGGAACCCTTTCTAAACTCTTCACCATCCCAATCTCTTGCTAAGTTCAAGGAAGACCCTAATAAGCATTGTAGTATAATTTCTAGGCATTGGATTGTGAATAATTATAAGGGCGGTTCACATTTACCTATGAGCCTAAATAAAGATCATATGAAGGTCAAAATTCATGACCTGATAATTATACTACACAAGGTTAGAGCTTCACCAAACACTTGCCTATGGGAGGACTAGATGTTATACTATACATAGATCATACTTGAAGGCAAGCAACACCAAGTTTGGACTGAGATGATTACTAGTTCAATGAGGTCATGACTAATATGGACTGAGACCATTAGAAAGGATTTCTTCATATCATTATATGTCATGTATTGTGTGGCCTATACACAAAACCTCTCTCCCCTACCTCATGAACCTTTTGATAATAGTATCACCATCTATAAGTATTTCCCCTTGCTACAAAAGAACCATGTTGTAGCAGATTAGAGGAAGGTTCATGACATTTTTATGGCAAAATTATATTTTGCAATGGTAAGGATGTTCGAATAAAAGATGACAATTGAAGCTCAACAGTTAGTGCATACCTATGGTAATTTCTTTATCCAATTTCCTAGGTTCACTTATATCAGGATAGGGGTTTTTAATGAAGAACCTATGAAGCTACCTAGGTTCACTCTATATTGTTTCATATTGGTTGAGGTCTATAGACAACTAGTTGTTGTGATTGAGAAATATCTCCCTCGAGATAAATGGGATAACATCTTTCCAATTAAACTTGGCAAACTCTCCTATGAAACTATGAAAATATTATTAATATTGGTTGTGATCTCTGTAATTTTGATTTCAAGTTCTTTAAAGAGAGAAAGGATTTTTACATAAAATGGTTTGCAAGAACAACATTGGAGTTGGAAGACTAAATTGTGTCATTATCCCATATCAAAGACTCTTAGGAGGATTGTGTAAATCAAGGAGAAGTACTTAAAAGAGATTATTATAGGCTATTGGTATCACATATCACTGCTTTTCATCTAAAGATAAATGTAAAAGGAGTTTAAGATGATGGTTCAGAGGTGATTGAACTTAAATTCCTGGCCCATGCAGAAGTTGCTATGCATACCCTTGATTGGTCTTAGGCCGAGGAAGATGCCATAGTTCAAAGAACTAATATAGTTATTGAATGAAAAAAAATAATGGTTGAAACAAAGGAGAAAACAAGAGTTAATTCATGTTTAGTTTGAAGAATAGGACCAAGACGTACAATCTCCACCAATTGCTAATACTTTTGTTTCCATTGATCATGCAGGTAATAAAAGGTGGTTGAACCAACTAGTCTCTGAACTAGCAAAAATCCAACCCATTGTGCAAAGAACTAGCTCAAAAATTAAATTCAAGAAACAAAGTAGGATGGCTATTAAAGAGGTTGTCATAGTGAACATGGACAAAGAATAGAGCACATAATCTATGGATAATGAGAAACAAGTTCACATGGCTATGGATAGTGTTACTCAAGTGGTGAGTGAATTGACAACCCCAACAAAAGATTCAAGTAAATCATAGTCATCCTCGTCAGTTCCTACTTGGCTCACTAGTTTAGTTTGCAAGAAACGAAGCTTAGTTCGTGTAGTGGTGCCTATTCTAAGCACGGTTAGTAAGTATAGTTCTAAGACCCCCGAACTAAAGAAAATGAAGAATGTGACACATATAGTCACAAATTCTAAGATAAGAGGAGTTACTACAGAAGTTGCGCTTTACAAGAGAAAAGAAAGTTCCATGGATTTAAATGTTGGTGACTTTGAAGCTACCAAATTTGATATTCAAGTATTAAACCACATAACTAAAGAACATTTGTTGCAGTATTCCACTAAAGAAATACTAGTTCAATTGCAAAAGGATGGCAAGGAGAAGAGGTAATTAAAATAAATAATTAATGCAATGGTGGTATACATTGATTCTCTCAATGGGCTTAAAGCACTTTCGCTGGTTCAAGCACCATAAAACTTTTACCTGAACTCCCTTGAGAGTAAAAAGTTGTCGAACCATCTGCAAAGAGGTAAATTGGCAGCTTTGGCAATAGATAACTGGATCAATAACGTAATTCAAGATGGGAAAAAGTTCCTTCTAGAATTCAATGGTCTTCAATGATGTTGAGGCCCTACTTGGGGAAGTGCCAACTCAAGTGTCGACACAGGAAGCCAAAGAAACCAAGTGGTCCATCGTAGTTACTCAGATCAACATAGTGGAATAGTATGGTGTCAATACATTTCTGGCCAAGAACCCCCTAAAAAATATGGATCCTAACATGGAATACGTGTTGACATTAAGGTCAAATCTTTTGTTTATTAGTAAGTTAACACTTAGTTAGTTGTTTACATTGCTACTGAGCTCCACATGCATAAAGAAGTGTCTCCCAAGGTTTAAAGTTTCTACTGATTATCTGAGACAAAATGTAGTATAAGTTGATCATATTAGTTGCTATTGATCTCTTTAGTGTAAGCGATGAAGATTTAGTGTTAACCAAGCTCTGTGGTGTGTACTGAGTATTCAGTTGCTACTGAGCTACAATGTGTTAACAAAGTGAGTAAAGGTAGTGTTGATCAAGCCATTCAATGTTAATTGAGTCTACCAAGTTATTTTATGTTCATCGAGTGACCTGGTGCTAACTAAGTTTCTATTACTCCAAGTGATTAGTATGGACCAAGCATTTACATCAATAGAGTGCCATAGTTTTTCGAGTGTTGACAAGTGTTGTTATGTATCAAAACATCACCCAAGTGGTCTTTAGAACCCGAGACACAATAGTGAGCTAGCTTTATGAAGATTTTTTGAATTTGGTATTGTAGCTAACTCCAACAGGGAATTTATTGGTTTGGTATATATGTGTAATATATCTTTTCATATCCAATGAGAATATATTGAAACATATCAAGCAAGAAGCAAATGAGTGCAAATTAAGAAGGCTACAAGTAGTATAAGGAAAAGCAAAGACGCATCTATCACAACCAATTGATCATTATATTTCAAAAGAATCTCATTCAACAAACCAAGTTCCAGATTAGATATCAACCACTAATTCATCCTAATAGGTACATCAGCCAAATCCTTTAACAAGGTGGACTTAACAGTCTTTTCCAAATCTCCAAAAAAGAGTGCATACTTCTTTGTATGTTGTGAATCCTTTCACAAGGTGGACCTAACAGTCCTTATTGCTCCTAATAGGGAAAATCATCAGAAGTGATCAATTGTAAGCTTTAACAGGCTAATTTTATACTACAGTAATAAAGCTTGTGGGTATCTTCCCCACCCCAATTTTACTTTCTATTTTGGAAGGTTTATGGGGTATCGAATATCGTGTCAAGTGTTAAGAATTTTTTTATTACTTTCAGTATTTCATGCATGCAATTAGATTATATTATATGGTGAATATTTAATTTTTGAATTAAAATATAAGTTTTATTGGTTCCTGATTCACCCCCCTAGTCACCCAATCTATACTACATTTCCAACAATTGGTATTAGAGTTTTAGTTCTCACATCAGAAGTTTAATAGGTTGAGAAAAGATTAGAGACAATGGAAGTATATAGATTGGACAAAGCCATTGAAAATGAAAATTTAGATCTATAATTGGCCATTGATCAATTCAAGAAAATGAAGGAGTAGCTCTCTCAATCCCTGAAAAGAAGAAAATATCTTGCAACACAGATGAATGACAATCTCTACATTGAAGAAATAATTGAATAATTTGTCAAGAAAGAAGTTCAAATGAAGCGGGTGTAGTAATCAAAGATCTACTTGAAAAGAATCTTACTCTTCATGAAGAAATCAGAAGGTTGAAAAGAGAACAAGAAATTTGATCAGCCAGAATGTGTAAAGTCATGGAACAAAAGGACAAAGCCAAAGAAGAAATAGAAGAAAAGGACAATGAAATTCATAAATATCTCTTCAACAAATAGATTTGTTCGATCAAATCAATGGTGCAAATCAAGAGCTTATCAACTTAAGGACATAAAATGAAAGATTGTAGAATGACCTTAGCATAGAGAAGCAAATCAATGAGAGGATGATGAAATCTCAAGAAATAATGAATCAATTGAATGAGAAAAATCAATTTAGACACAAAGGAAAAGAAGGATTAGGATACAAAGAAGAAGGTCAATCATCTTAGCAAGGAGCTCAAAAGAAAAAAAGCCATACGTGTAATCACTGTGGAAAGATAGGACATACATCAAACAAGTGTTGGAACAATGATAAATCAAAGTTTAGTGGAAAGTGTTATAGTTACAACAAACCAGGACATAGAGCAAGTGAATGCATAGAGAAACCTATGTTTGAAGGAAAGTGTTTCAATTGCAATAAACAAGGGTACAAATCTCCAAAATGCAAGACCAAGAAATGGAACCCAACAAAAAAAATTGTCAAAGCTATATTTGGTTGGGATTACAACACATGGTGCAGATGTCACTATTGTGGTGAGTTTGGGCACATTGGAGAAAATTTCATAAAACATCACAGAAGGAAGAGAGATACTACAAAGAGATGTTTTGTTTGTACAAAACTTAGACATCTTGCTAAGAACTATATGAATAGAGGAAGAATTGAAGATGAAAAGAAAGCTAAAGTTGATAATATCAGAAATCAAATGAGGCAACAATGGGTAAAGAAATCTCTTGAGGGTGCAAATCAGAGTAATGATAGTGTTGATACCCAAGTCAATGAGTTGGGTAACTCAACCATCTCAAAGTAGTTATCATGGAGAGCACTGGAACTTTGATTCAGAAGAAGACATCACATATTAGTTCTAGTAAGCATGTAGAAGATCCATATCAACATTTCAAATGCACAAGGATCATTGAGTTAGATGAGATCCAAAGACCTTACTAAGCATGGTCAAACCTAACTGAGCTTGGATGTAGATGTTGAGTTAGAGACTTTTCCAAGTTGATGACTCTAATGAGTTTCGAGTTTGAACTAAGTGGTGATAGTTCCTATCAAGTTTGAAGTTCTTTTTGTTGAAATTCTGATCGAGTTGAAGACCTCGTCGAGTTTAGAAATTTTTACCGATTTGGAGTTATCTTTCGAGCAATGGAGACTTAGTCAAGTGGAGGAGAGCCTGTCATCGAGTGAACTATTGTACAATGCATTAATGGGAATTTTAAGACTAGATATCATTAAAAGGGGAAATCAAAGGTTATTGTTTCATCATGATTTCTAGAGAAAATAGAGTAAAGAGTACTCTAGAGCCCCTGAGCGATTCAGAGCAATTTTGTTAAAGTTCTTTCCAGCATTTGAAGTTTTACCAAGTAGTATGGCATCCTCTAGTAGCAAGGTGAAGAAAGGTGTGAAGATGTTAGTTCAAGGAGTTGATTGTAAAGCCCCAACATTCAAACTGAGTTTGATGATCATAAAAGAACTTGAACCCTGTTGGAGCATAATTGCAAATTCTTCCCAAAGTACTCCTTATTCATGATATTCGATCATATTACCACTATTTAGTTCAAGAGTTGGGAACCCTAGAAATGAACTAGGCATTCAATGAGTTACATGTGGATGGGATCTTGAAATTCAAGCACAAGCATTTGAAGACGAAAGGTTTAACACATATCCTACACATGCCAAGAGATTTCCAAGGGAAATAGATTAGGTTAATCCTCAGCTGAGTCTACGACATGACTTTTTGGTTGGAACAACCTATTTAGATCATCAAGAAGATGATACACATAATTATAGGGTTGTCAATGTTGAACAAGGCAAAGACCACAAAAACCCTTGGTCGGGTTGAACTGACAAAGAAGACTCTTGTTGAATGTAATGGAAAAGGCATGAAGTTGAATGGTGTAACTAACATGGAGATCAATTTTGGTATCCATGTTATAGCCCACAAGATCTACAACTCTAGTTGATTGAACAATGCTCCATGTGAAGCTGCTAACCTAGCTTTCAAAGTTGTGAGGAACAACTTATCTTTCAACCTTGTCGAGCTACAACTCAATTAGTTGAGCAAAAACATGGAGAGCAATTGGTCATCAAAGAACAATCCATGTAAGTTTGGATTTCTATTTACTTGTTTATTCTTTTATGTGTAAAAGTTATTTCCTTCCAAAGGAACTGTGGTGTGGAAGAAGTATACACCAGTTTTGTATCAAATCAATGATTTTATAATAGAGATGGGTGACAATTTTGAAAGTATAATGGATGCATATTTGAAACTTTCAAAGAGAAAATATAGAGTAGATATAGGATTCCAAAGATACTTGTGGAAGACTATGAGAAAGATATCTATTTTCTGGTAGATTGTGACAAAGTGCATATCCAGGCAGTAAGGTGCAGAGTGGCATGGGTTAAGACTCTAGGTTATGAGGTCAATATAGATGACACAAGGGATATTATTGAGGCTCTTGTGAATGAGCCAGTAGACCCCAAGACACCATACTTTGGTACCTATGAGGAAGCCAAGGTTAGGATCTCATTAGAGATCAATCTTCCTTAGACTATGAAGAGAGGAAGAAAATAAGTGGAAAAAAAAATGAAAGAAACCAAGAAATCTTGCTCTCCTCTTTTGCTGACAGAGGGAAAAGGAGATGATATTGAGGAAGAGAAAGAGGAAGAGGAACCAGTAGAGGAAGAAGAATATGAGGAGGAGGAACCCCCTAAGAAGAAAGGGAAGGTTATCATAAACAAACCTACAAAGCCCTCTCCTATTTTATTCACTAGAAGATTAGCAAAATCTAAGAAGAAACTCAAATTGAGTGATGATGATGAAGAAGAAGATCAAGAAGTAACATTTAGGAGATCAACCCTCACCTTTAAACAAATATTGAAAAGAATTTAAGATGGTGGAGGTATGTCCGATTTCAAAATTTTGAAGTATGAAACAATGACCAAGGCAAAGCATAAACAGGTTGAAGAAGCCTTAGTGGCTAAAATGGAAAAATGGAAGCACTCCCCAAGGGAACTGTCAAAGCAAGTTCCTAATATCCTATTGAAGACAATAAAACATCATTGGGAGAATGCATTAAATATTGTCAGGGACATCAGAGAACAAACTCTTAGACAACTTATGTCAAGTCTATCTAATAAGGAAGTGCAGGAATCATTGAAGGAGAATGAGACAAAGCTAACCCCTAGATTCAATGCATTCTTGATCCTATCAAAAGAAATTGAAGTAGTTGTAAAGTCTAACACAATTGCATGGAAGAATATCTATGGGCTACAAAAACCTAGTGAAGAAGTTGTGCAAATTGATGATGAAGAAATGAGTGATGATGAAATTGATGATATTGACAATGTAGAAGGAGATGATGCAAAGGATGAAGAGGATCAAGAAGCAACAAGAGGTGATCTTCCTAAAATTTACAGTATTGAAGACTCAGATCCTAAAAGATAGTAGTAGAGGTAATGGCCTCCCTCCCTCTCTCTTTAAGCAAAGCCCTAGTGCCACCTAGCTTAGAGAAGGCTACTATTGAGTTAGTTGGGGTAAACATTGCTTCACCAAGTACCCAAATAACCATTGGAGCAATACTACCAAGTGCAATGATGAGTGAAGTTTCCTTTACTTCATCTACTGAGCAGCATGCTCAAATCATCTTAGCATCAGTGTTATAGCCAGTAACAGTAAGTTTTCCTGTCATATCTATTGTTAATACTATTTCTATTATTTTTAGTTTTACTATTATTTTTACTATGGAAATTTCAATGACACTTGAGGTTAAGCCTCAACTGAGCACTGAATTTTTGAAGAAAGATAAGGAAATTATTCCTTTTGTTATTCAAAAAGAAAAGGGTAAAGAGGTAGAAGCCTCTACCGAATAAATTGATCTAGAGGAGGACATTGTAATACTAGATTGGGATCTTACCAATCCGACTCTTGAGGAAAAAGAGTAAAAAAGAAACAAAAGCTCAGAGAGGAGAAGAAAAAGAAGAATCAAGTGCTTGTAGACATCAAGAATATATTTGTTGATGTGTTGAACATTGAAGTTGATGAGAAACAACCAATTTTGGATCAATTTGTTAACATTGTTCACAAGTATAATGAGGAAATGGATGGGTAAGAAAAACTTCTGCAAAGGGCAAAAAGAAAGTTTGAAAATAAAGTTTTGGAGAAGGTAGCACAAAGGATAGCTATTGACCAAGTAGAATTATATACTATTCTTACTACATTTGAAATTTCTATAAATAATGTTGTTGCTTTATTTGTAAATTTAAGTGATACATATAACTTCATTGAGGAGTTAAAGGAGAAACTGTCTAAGATAGATGTTGAAATGAAGGCAAGTGCACATCAGTTGTCACTTGATCCTAGCTGCAGTTCTACACATTTTGTGAAAATCAAATATTTGACAGATCTCTAGGTAGAATTGTTGAGGGAAGAAGCTAGGGTAAGGGCTACATTAACATAAATATAAGGCATGATACTTCCCAACATGGATGCAATGTAAAAACATATTGCACATGCAAAAACATCGATCCATGACAACAATTTCTCTATAGTAGATCACATGATGGAACTAACAATAGATGTGCATATAGCTTTGCACGCATCAAAAGTTTTGCAAGAGAATTGGGACAAGATAATATCCATATATTTGAAGGTACATAGTGATTTCCTTTCACATTTTGGTGTTACCTTGTAGTTATGCACTTTTTGGCATTTGTGTCAAAAAGGAGGAGAACAACATTATCATACACAAGGGGAATGTATATATACAAGAAGGAAATTCATGTACAGTATGAAAGATGTATATACAAAGAAAAAATGTGTTTACAAAAATAATTAAAAAAAATAGAGTTAGAGGTTACTGAGTAGCAGTAGCAATAGACAACAGTCAAAACCAAGTTATAGACCTAAACATGTTGATAGGGGGAGTTTTGACTTATATTTTGAGTATTCAGTATTTTGGTATGATAAGTGTTTTTGTCACTAATGCCAAAGAGGGAGATTGTTGAAATTGAGGTCAAATAATTTTTCTATTATTGACTTAACACTTAGTCAGTCGTTTACATTTCTATCCAGCTCCACATGTAGAAAGAAGAGTCTCTCTAGCTTCATGGTGTCTATTGAGCATCTGAGAAAAAATGTAGTATAAGCTGAGCATATCAATTACTACCAAGATATTTAGTGTAAGCAATGAATACTTAGTGTTAACCAAGCTCTATGGTGTCTATGAAGTATTCAGTTGCTACCAAACTACAACGTGTTAATGAAGTGACCAAAGGTAGTGTTGATCGAGCCATTCAGTGTCAACTATGTCTATCAAGTTCTTTAGTGTTCATCGAGTCATCTGGTGTTGACCATGTTCTATAACTCTAAGTGATTAGTATGAACCAAGCATCTGCATCAACCAAGAGCAAGATTTTTTTGAGTGTTGACAAGTGTTGCCATGTATCAAAACATCACCTGAGTGGTCTTCAGAACCTAAGTTACCATAGTGAGATAACTTTGTGAAGATTGTTTGAATTTGGTATTGTAGCAAACTCCATAAGGTAATTTATTAGATTGGTATATATATGTAATATATCTTTTCATATCCAATGAGAATATATTGAAACATATCAAACAAGAAGTAGGTGAGTGCAAATTAAGAAGGCTACAAGTAGTATAAGGAAAATTAGAGACTTATCTATCACAGTTAGGTGATCATTGTATGTTAAAGGAATCTCATTCAGCAAACCAAGTTGTAGATCAAAGATCAACCAATGATTCATCCTAATAGGTGCATCAGCCAAATCCTTTAACAAGGTGGACTTAACAGTATTTCCAAATCTCCTAACAAGAGTTCATACTTCACTATATGTTGTAAATCCTTTCACAAGGTGGACCTAACAGTCCTTATTGCTCCTAACATGGTAGATCATCAGAAGTGATCAATTGTAAGCTTTAACAAGCTAACTTTATACTGTAGTAATAAAGCTTGTGGGTATCATCCCTACCCCAGTTTTACCTTCTATTTTGGAAGTTTTCTGGTTTACCAAATATTATGTCAAGTGTTATGAATATTTTATTGCTTTCAGTATTTCATGCATGCAATTATATCAGATTATATGATGAATATTTAATTCGTGAATTAAAGTATAAGTTTTATTGGTTCCTGATTCACCCCCCTAGTCACCCAGTCTATACTACATTTCCAACAATATGCTCTAAAAGAAAATGTGGCCTAGAGATGCTCTGTAACAAAGTCCATTATAATGAAAGCACAAGAAATCAAGGACATGTATAGTAACCTCATTAAGGATACAAAAATCATAAATCCTTCCAGTGCCTTGTAGTATGAAAAAGCGAGTTTGGACTTGGAGACTCTGATCAAAACATTTGAAGAGGATATGAAAAAACTAAAAGAAGAGAAAGACCCCACATCGTGGATTTCACTAAGGTTGCCCAGATAGAAGCTATTTTAGCTCTGTACATGGATCATCTCCCACAATATGTTGATTAGGTCACAAAGATGAAGTGCGACAAGGACATGTGGAGGATTAAGCTCCTGAACTTAAAAAATTCTACTTCTAATGCTTTGTAGGAATTTGTGAGTGTTATTCGCATTTTGAAATTGGTACATGGCCTTGTTGGTGAAAATGGTAAAACTGAAGGCCTTGGGTGTAGGTCATCTACTCAGCTGTAGCTTCTTTTAATTTTGTCTTATGTTGTTTAAAATTTATGGGGTATGTGTCCCTAGTTTAATCACTTAGTTGTAATAATTGTTACCATTAACTATCTGAGGGTCAGATTTTTAGGGAGACCCTTAGGCATTTTGAAACTATAAGTATGTAAATTTAAGATAGAAGAGGGGATAGAAAAAAGAAGTAGAAAAAGATTTAGCGAGTTTTTTTTGAACTCTTTTTGGTAACACCTGAACTTATCTATTTTTTAATGTTATTAAGATAACTTTTCTCTGGAACTTTGAATTGAGATAATAAAAGTTGGTTTATGGAAATGATCTAAATCTATGTTATTTGGATTGTAGAAAGGAAGTTTCATTGTGAATGCTCATCTTCTTTTCCTATACTATATTTCTATCCTGAAGTATTTCATCATGATGAATTCATTTGCTACTATGTCAATGTTTAATAATTTTCATTCTTGGAAATGTGAGAAGCTTAGATATTTTCTTGTTTTGGTGATATCTATTGAAGTTAATTATTTTTGTCCTTTATTTAAGAATAAGGTGTGTAACCTTTGTGCTTTATGGTTAAAAGAAAAAGCATATATTTAGAATAGTTGATTCATTGTAAATCAAATGAGGGTGTTGTACCTCATTAAATTTAGAGGGAGGAGAATCATTGAACCTACCCAACTATTTTGAACTTTTTTTGTCTTCAGATATAGGGTAATAGAGTCTTGCTAAATAAATATTTTTAAGAAGATAAATTTGTTCACCGACAAAATACATAGGTATGTTTTGTCAATTTGAAGAGTTACATCAACATCATTGCCATGGAGAAGAAAGGAAAGCATAAGAGCTCAAATTGAAGGGGGTTTTCTAGTGTTTAATATCTTTTATTTCAATTTGCTTTTATGTTTAGACTAGGATAGTTTGCATATCTTGTAGATTTTTGTGATTTCTCTATTATGTTTACTCACTCTTTCTGTAGTCCTACAAGCCTACATGCACATTAAAGAAATGTAGTTTACTATTATGCTCTTCTCATGAAAATATGTATGCATCATATAAATTGTAAATAAGATAATAATTTTAAAACCTTTTAGACAACAATACTTATCTTCTAAACTTGGGTTGAAAATTTTATTAACAGAGCAAACATCATCATGGTAATTGGGCATGCATATTTCTCTTCAAACTTAGATGACAAATAGACATTTTCCAATAAGATTAGAAGATTTATTTTATTGTAATAACAAAATACCACCTCATATCTCAACAACTAACAAAAACCATTTGCGTAATGCAGAAAAGTTCTGATTGGGGTTCATAAGTACTTAAAAATGTGGGACACACTTTCTATGTGTGGATAAACTAAAATTTTCAAAAAAAAAAAAAAAACAATAAATTACATAGATTTTTTTTTTTGCAAAGTCAAATTCATCAAAGTACAAAGCATACAATCAACCTTAGCAATCTTAGCTCACTAAGGAACAATACAACAAAAATATGCAATTTCCATATTTAAAAAGGATGGAGGTGAATGGATATTTGTCTCAAACCCATTTTCCAATAATTGACAAGTCTCATAAAGAACATGGACTATACATACTACATGATTTCAAATACAATGTTGGTGACTATTTATTTGATTTAATTGAATTTCTAGTCAATTTTTACTACCTATCAACTGAAATCCATAATTGAATGATTGAATTATTTATGACTTGTCTCTAAAATGGTGACCAAGAAGCTATAAACTCTTACAACCATAAATTGCATCCTAAAACTTTAGAGGATCTCCAAAACATAAAAGACGTAGATGCTTATTTACAAAGAATATAATTATCTACAAAACCAACCAAAGAAAATCAAGAAATAGGCTTATGAGGAGACACAATTTTTATACATTAGTTATCAAAGTGACTAAATATCTATATTTGTGTTTGGTATATGACTTATGGAAAATGATATCTAGACTTTAACCACACACTTCAAGTTGGTCCATACAATATCATATTCGACAATGGAAATCCTTGATGTGGACATTTTGAACCATTACTAAAAGCTTGAGAAAAAAACTTAACCAGGCAAGATTAAATTTGCATAAGCTCAAAAGAAAAATTAGGGATGGTAGCCAAAGTTATGGGAAGCATGATGGGAAATATTAAAAAATGGAAGAGAGGAATAATAGCTAGGAACATGAGGGTACAATGGAAATTGACAACAACCCCAAAAAGTGTAGTTTGCATGCAACTAGGAAACTAATTTAGAGAAAAGATGAAAACATGGATAAAAATAGCAGAGACATTGGAAACATAGTAGTTGGCCTTAATGGTGTCCATCTCTATTTCACTTTAAGGAGTGATCCTGTTAGACCAGAAAGCTTTGTGCAACTTTTTATGCCAGTTCTAGGCATTGTCGTCTACCAATTCATTCATGATTGAGACTAGGTTCTTATTACTCGATTCTTCTTAGCTGTTACCTTGAGTAAAGTAATAAAATAAATGTGCTAGAGTAATGTTGTGTTCACAATAGAACATGGTCAATTCTTCAAATGAAAAATAGGCAGCATTTTCTACAATAACTTTCTAAGGCACCCTAAAATGAAGCAACATAAAATCCTTTAGAAAATCACAAACTCCCTAAGAATTGACCTTCTTAGCAAGGATTGCTTCCACCCACTTCATAAAATAGTCTATATTTGATAAGATATAAACATTTCAAGCACTAGAGTGAGGGATCAATGGTCCTATAAAGTCTACACCCATTGCTTAAAAGTTTTGTCTATTACCACAAATTTTATGGGCAAGGTTACAAGTTGTGGTCTCCCAACAAATTTTTTACTTCTTTTCATAGCCTCAGACATAGGAATAGGAATCTCTAAACACTCCTAACCAATAAAAAAAATCCCTCAAAATTTGAAAGGTTATAATTGTTGATGAGAAATAACCTCCACTAGCTTTCTCATGAAATGTTTTTAGGAGATCCCTTTGTTTATTTGTGTTGACACATCTCAAAAAGGTTTTTGTCAATGATTATTTTATATAGGATACCCTGAGAGATCACATACTATATTTCTTTGAGTCTTAGGTTTCATTTATCTCAGGGTGTGATATGTTATGGACATTATCCATAAGTGAGGTAATAGGTTGCATTAGAGAATCACGAATCCACAAGTCTTGCCAATAAGATAGATGACATCTTACTTCCACTTTCCTTTGATTTGATTCTATTCTTTGCTATTAATATACCCTTATCCATGAACCATATTGGTTGGTTTGATTGTTAAATCATACTCCTAAGTCTTGGCTACCCAAATTGCTCTTTTATTCATCTCCACTTCTTCCTGCATTTTAATGCTTTTAATTGCAGTATCAGGTATGCATACAATTGAATGTGAGTAAAGAGTGTAATACCTAAAATGTTTTACTGCCTTAACTACAAAATTAGTTTTCTTTTCAACATATAAATATTTGAGTTCATGTTTCTTTATAGGAAAACTCATGAATGCCTCTAGTGCTTCTTCTCTCTTGTCATTTTTGAGATAGAATCCTAGATAGGGTGTGCTCTAAAGCACAATAGTAAATATGAAAAGCCTTCCTAAAATCTAGATTGATTAAATTTGAAGCATTGGAAGTGGCATATTTGATGTCATTGAAATCTTTTGTCCCATCATCATTCCATTTAAAAGGACACTTCTCACAAATCATGATGATTATATGTTTGGTAATCTTTGCAAAGTTTGGTATGAACCTTGTAAGGAAATTAATTTGCTTGAAGAAAGATTTTACTCCACTCCTTGTAGAGGGAAGAATTGATTTTTGTATATCCCTCACCCTTTCTAGATCTATTTTGATCCCTTCTTTTGAGACTATGTGACCTAAGAGTTTACATTCAATAACAAAAAAGACCAACTTTTTGCGGTTTAGTGATATTCCACGATCACGATATCTTTGTATTACCACTTTCAAATCCCCTGGATGATGTTTTCTTCTCTTAGATAAAATTATTAGGTCATCTAAATAGACCACATTGATCTTATTCCTTAGGTCTCTACAAGAAGAGTTCATGGATTTCTAAAGAGTGGCATTGACATTGATTAACCCAAATGCCATCCTCTTGTAGGCAAAAGCACCCTAGGGCACTATAAAGTATATTCTATGTTCATCCTTTTTTGCCATGTTTATTTGATTGTACCTAGAGAAACTATCTAGAATAGACATAATCTCAAATCCAACTACAACCTAAATAACATGTTCCATAATAGGCAAGACATAATTATCCTTCAGACTTTCTTGTTTTAAGTTTCAGAAATCCATGCAAATCCTTATATCTCTATTCTTGTTTCTCACTGTTATGATATTTCCAATCCATGTAGAATGGTAGATTGGGTAGATAATCCTTTCTATTTACATTTTTTCCACCTCCTTTAGAATGACTTCAGATACTTTAGGATTATAATTCCTAAGCTTCTATCGAAAAGTTGTAGCACCTAGTTCCAAAGGAATATGGTGTCATATTTCTCCATTCCCAAAGTCTTTTAAATCATCTTAACTTTAGCTAAATAAATATTTATACTTTATAAAGAATTCTCTTAATCTAGTCTTCTCTTGGGGAGAAAATGACTTGCTTGCCAAAATCCACATAGGTTATGTTTTAGTCCCCACATTGATTTTGTCTTATTCCTTCATAACTTTTGAATGTGAAACCATTTTCTTTATTGAACTATCATCTCTTCTTGAAAAAAAATATTCTAGTAAAACTAAATCTTTGGAGATTTTATTTCCTTTCAATTAGATCACATCTTCATCTTCCACTAGATCAAGGTAATATTCATTGCATTCATGATCAAATCCTTCAATATACAATGTGGAAAAACCCTAAACATGGGTTAAGAAGTCTTTGATTTGAGCATCTCTATCAAACAATTGCTATTGTTCAAAATTATCTATAATACTTGGCCTTTTAAATCATTTTTATCTCGTAGGTGTCTACCTTGAAATCTGGATGAGGTAAGAGCAGTAAAGTTCACACAACCAAGGAAATAGCACAAAGTTCTTACTCCTTGGAATTAATTCTATTGTGAAGGCATCAAAGAACTTAACCTCATCCTAGACTTGATTGTAGTAATGTTTCAATGTTCCACTTTTTATAGCAAACAATCCTCTTACCTTCTTGATAATAAGTTCAACATCTTCTTTAACAATTAACTTTTTCACTCCCTTGAATTTTTCCTATTGTACAGCTAAAAGAAAGGCCTCACAATTAGTAATATTATTTATGTTCTTGAAATCCATCTTGTAAGAAAAATGTATGCATTCACCTTTTAGAAGGAATAAGCACCACCCCACTGCTAGAACCAGAATTAAACAATTGCCATCAAATTCCATGATCCACAACTCCTCTTCCTTGTTTGAGTTACTTATGGAAATTCTATTATCTTCTCTATGTAGGATGACATAATTACCAAACTCACATTCTTCAAATAAAATTTGAGATTTAGGACCAGGAGAAGGAAACACGGTATATTTATTCTTAAGTTATGGCCCTAGTATTACTTTCTTCTTCCCCACTAGGATAATGGCCTCTGAATAATCCATCTTGATTTATAATTCACCCATATCTTTGCAAAAATTCCTACTTCGTATAACATAACTTTTTGGGATATCGATAACTAGATTTGTTAATTTCAGAATTTTGTCAAGGCACACAACTAATACTACCTAGACATCTTTATCTTGACCCAACAGTGGAACTTGTTTCCCATCCATAAATTGACATCTCATAAAGGTTCTTGTGAGAGTGGGACCTAAGGCTTTAGTGACTAAAAATGTACTAATGATGTCTAAAGCCTCTGAGCCTATGATACAATTGCTAATTTTTTTACCATTTAGGAGTAGGGATACATAGGAAGGGTTGGGATTTATGTCATTATTATTAGAATCTTGAATAGGGGAGAAACTAGGGGTTTCTAACAAGTTCAAGGTTGCGTAAAAAAAAACACCAGGGGTTTTCATGACATGGGGGTTTCCTTAATTAAACACCAACTACTCCATTGTTTGAATATTTAGAATAACTAAGGAGGGTGCGGGGGGGGGGGGAATCAGTTACCCAATGTCCAAATGTACAAATATAACTTTTCAATTCTCACCAAACATATAAGTGCACCCATTGACTAGATCATCCAATAACTCCATAACTTAGTAGATTATTGTCCTAGGTCAAAATAACTTTGTAGAAATGTAAACATAAAACATAGAAAAATCATTCACACAATTTGACACAAGGTTTTAATGTGGAAACTCAATTTGGGAAAAACCACTAGTAACATGCTACCAATTTTCTCTCTTCTAAAGTGAGCCCTATGAGGAGCCAACCTTGTTAAAGGTTATAATGCACATTGTTAAATGTGACCTTGATTAAAGGATTTCAATCACCTTGTTAGGAGTGAGCCTTGTTAGAGGACTTTATAACATTCCATTAGAATGCCACTCAATTAAAGGATTTATAAATGACTGTTAGGTCAATCTTAATCCAAAGGATTTATCCAGACTAATACAATGGTTAGAAAGTAGTAGTAGAACTTGATCTAATAATAACACACAACTCACTTGCACATTAAAAATCTTTGGTTCAGTCCTCCATTCTACTCAACATTCATACCCTTCATCTCTAATTTCTTGTTCATCCTTCAAGCCTTCAACTCCTTAAGCCTTCTTGCTCAATATGCCAATTATAGATTCATCCCTTTGGCCACCATATGAAGCAACACCTCTTGAATCTTAATAATGCTCATTACTTCTAGCCTTGTATCCTCTTATAAAGAGAATTAGATCTTTTTCCACTTAACCATAATCATCCTTTTTAGGGTTAGGTTAGATTCATTGAATCCTCCCTCTTTCCATTATGTTCCCTCTAGAAATTTCTCTTACAATCCTCTTTAAATTTTCCTCAAAACAATTTATCTTGAATTTTGTGCCACCAACTCATCACAATTATCTTCCACAAGCTTCACACAATTCAAGAAATCAAGTTTGTTAGCTCAGATTCATCAAATCTTTGATTAAACTCTTTTTATTGTCACTCGACATCCACACTATTTAGTTGGCAATAATAGTCTTTTGATGCTTGACTGACACTGGGTTGCTCGACATCAACTAAGTCTTCCTTGCTTGGTCACCATTGTTATTTCCTTGATGCTCGACACTTACTATATTTTTCTGACACTTGGCACCTAGTAACTTTCTTTGCTCAGCGTATACCAAATTTTTGCTCGACTTGAGCTGAATTTGCTTGTCTTACACTATTTGCTCGGTCAGGTTTGGCTGACACTTTTTATGAAAACATTTCTTCTTGGCTTAGCTAAAGTAACCATTCACTTTATCCTTAAGTAGATAGACAATACATCATACCATCAATGTCTTACTTGGTCTTAGTACTCCTTTTATACACCATATAACTCAACCTTTCTCTAGGTACTCTTGTTATCCTTTCTTTTTAAATCCTCTTCATCAATCAATCAAATGATAGCATTCAGACCAAAAAATAGTTGTATTACTAGCAAGTAGCAGGTTTGACATCATTGACAAAATAATGATTGATCCATGATAGGTTCCATACTTCAAACAATCTCTTTTCAACAATCTCCCTCTTTGGCATTGATGGAAAACTAATACCAACAACAATACCAAAAAGAAACTTAATACTTTTGAAACTCTCCCTCTATCAGCATGTGTCCTTCCTCTATATAGGGTAATGTAAAATTTTCCAATCTCCTTCAATGTATCTCTTCATTGTATTTCTTTAGTGTATCTCTCCTCTGTATATCTCCCTTTGACTTCTATCAACATATTCTTCCTCTTTTTGTTGTACATGTATTTCTCCCTCTTTTGCTTAAGATTTTTTTTATGTAGATACCAATGTATATCTCCCTCTTTAACAACAATGCCAAAGAGTTATCATCTATCCATGCAAAATTTAGGTTCTCCATCTACCACCTTACTTGTGACTATAAATCTTCTATTTCAACTCCATCATCACTTTAGGTAGATCCTAAAGTAAGATCCACTACACCAAGTTGTAAAATATGGCATTCAACTCAGTTGATGTAGGACACCACTCTTGCTCCTTCAAGTAGCTTGAGATAGGGGTATCACCCCTAGTTTACCTCTTAGATATCCATGTGCATCCTTAAGTAAAGCCTTTGTGAATATATCAGCTATTTGTTCCTTTGTATTCATATATTCCATTCTCACTTCTTTGTTTTGAACCAATTCTCTCAAATAATGACATTTGATTGCAATGTGCTTTGTCTTTGTATGCATCACAAGATTTTTAGAAATTTTTATAACACTTGTATTGTCACAATACATTATCACAGGTTCAGTGATTTCCCCCCTCATACCTTTGAGTAATTGTTTAATCCATACCACATTTGTACAATTCATTGCATTAGCCACATATTCATCTTCAATAGTAGATTGTGAAATACAATTTTTTTTCTTAGTAGTATACGTAACTAGTCTCTTTCCTAAGAAAAATGCTCCACCATTTGTATCTTTCCTACCATCAATGTTTCCAGCCCAATCAACATGTATATAGGCTCTCAATTCAAACTTTTCATTTTTCTTGTAGTATAGACCATAGTCTTCTGTCCCTTTCAAATATCTCATAATCCTTTTGACAACCATTAAGTGATTTTCCTTAGGATTTATAGAGAACCTTGCAACAATCCCAACAACTGGTGCAATATCAAGTCTGCTATGTACTACATATTTTAATTTGCCAATAATAGATCTATACAATGTTTGATTAACCTCAGTAGAATCATCAGTTTTGGATAGTTTGTGTCCTATCACCATGGGAGTGCTAACTGATTTTGAATCTTCTAGACCAAAAGTCTTCAAGCTTTCCTTTACATACTTAGACTGAATAATTTAAATACCATATTTCATCTGATACACTTGTAAACCAACAAATAATTTAATCTCTCCAAACATAGACATCTCGAATTTCTTCATCATTCCATCTGTAAATGTCTTACAAAATGCATTTTGTCCTTCAAATATGATATCATCAACAAATATTTCAGCCAGTAAATTTCCTTTACCTCCTTTAGTATTCAAGTATAGGTTGTTGTTATCACTAGTCTTCTCAAAACCAATCTTCACAAGATAATTATGCAATCTTTCATACCATGCTTTAGGAGCTTGCTTTAAACCATGTAAAGCTTTGTGCAATCTACATACCATGTTCTTATTGTTAGGATCAATAAATCCTTTAGGTTGTTTAATGTAAACCTCCTCTTCTAGAATACCATTCAGAAATGTTGATTTAACATCCATTTGATAAACTTTGAAACCTTTGTATGTAGAGTAAGAAAGAAAATTTCTCACACCTTCTAGTCTTGCAATTGGGGCAAATATCTCTCCATAGTCAATTCCACTTCTTGAACATATCCTTTGCAAACTACCCTTGCCTTATTTCTTGTCACTTGACCATTCTCATTTCATTGAATTTTCCTCTAAGACTTTCAGATTTGGCTCTCAACACATTCTTATCTCCTCAATAGATATTCTATAGGGCATCCCACATCTTTTTGGAAGAAGTACACTCTTTTATGTCATCAAGCTAAGAATAGCTTAGCACAAATACAATCTCCAACATTGCTTGATAGTGTTCTTTCTTTTGTTTCAGTTCTTCTGTTGTCATACCCCCAGTTATTTCTACATAATCAATAGTTATAGTTGATAGTGTAAAATCTCCAAGTCCTCCTAGATGCAACTTCATCAAACTTTTCCATGTAGGAAAGTTATCCTTGTTAAACTTGGGTACCTCCTTTTTCTACATCTTGATCTTTAGCTTCTAGTACCTTCAAACTATTCCCTCACAAGCACCAAGACTCTAATACCAATTATTGGAATATTTAGAATAATTGAGGTGGGGGGGTGTGTGTGGGGGAGGGAGAATATGTTATCCAAGGTCCAAATGTATAAATAAAACTTTTCAATTTTCAACAAACATATAATTGCATGCATTGACTGGATCATTCAATAACTCCATAACTTAGTAGGTTAGTGTCCTAGGTCAAAATAACTTTGCAGAAATGTAAACATAAAACATAGAAAAATCATTCACACAATTTGACACAAGGATTTAATGTGGAAATCCAATTTGGGAAAAACTATGAGTAACATGCTTCCAATTTTCACTCTTTTGAAGTCAGCCCTATAAGGAGCCAACCCTATTAAAGGTTGCAGTGTATACTATTAAATGTGACCTTGATTAAAGGATTTCAATCACCCTATTAGAAGTGAGCCTTGTTAGAGGACTTTATAACATTCCATTAGAATGTCACCCAGTTAAAGGATTTACAAATGACTGTTAGGTTAACCTTAATCCAAAGGATTTATCCAAACTGATACAATGGTTAGAAAGTAGTAGTAGCACTTGATCTAATAATAAAACACAACTCACTTGTAGATTATAGATCTTTGCTTCAGTCCTCCATTCATCTTGGAATTCATATCCTTCATCTCTGATTGCTTGTTCACCCTTCAAGCCTTCAACTCCTCAAGCCTTCTTGCTCTAGTATGCCAATTGTAGATTCATTCCTTTGGCCACCATATGAAGAAACACGTCTTGAATCTTAACAACACTCATTACTTCTAGTCTTGTATCTCCCTATAAAGAGAATTAGATATTTTTTTCCTAACCACAAATATCCATTTTAGGGTTAGGTTAGATTCATTTAATCCTCCCTCTTTTCATTATTTTCCCTCTAGAAACTTCTCCTACAATTCTCCTTAGATTCACCTCAAACTAGTTTATCTTGAATTCTATGCCACTAGCTCATCATACTTATCCTCCACATGCTTAAAAAAATTCAATAAATCAACTTTGTCAGCTCAAATTCATCAAATCTTTGATTAAACTATTTTTATTGTCACTCGACATCTATACTATTCACTTGACAATAACAGTCTTCTAATGCTCAACTAACACTGGTTTGCTCGACATCAACTAAGTCTTCCTTGCTTGGTCACCATTATTGTTTCCTTGATGCTCAAAACTTACTATATTTTTCTGACTCTCAACACCTACTAAGTTTCTTTTCTCAGTGCATACCAACTTTCTACTCAACCGAAACTGAATTGCTTAGCTTACACTGTTTGTTTAGTCAGGCTTGGTAGACACTTTTTATGAAAATAATTCTTCTTGGCTTAACTAAAGTAACCATTCACTTTAGCCTTAAGTAGATCAATAATACAACATATTAGCAATGTATTACTTGGTCTTAGTACTCCTTTTATACACCATACAACTTAGCCTTTCTCTAGGTACTCTTGTTATCCTTTCTTTTCAAATCCTCTTCATTAATCAATCAAATGATAACATTCAAACCAAAAAGCATTTGTCTTACCAAAAAGTAGCAGGTTTGAAATTATTGAAAAAATAATGATTGTTCCATGATAGGTTCCACACTTGAAACAATCTCTTTTATGATCCACCTAACTCCTAACTCCTCCTAATGAAGCCGTTATAAAAAATTGAGAGAAAACCCAAGTCCGAGTCAAAAGTTATGATCCCCAGAAGTTGACACATCATTTTCTGGTTGAACCATTTGTATTCCTTTTTCATATTTCTACTTCAACCATCTTTCACTATGTCTAATTACAACTTTGGTTCTCTACTGAATAACATCTTCTTCCTCTTTGGTCCAATCTATTATAGGTAGAGGCACTTCAGTCAAATTTTGGTACTCTAGTTCAATAACATCAAAACCCTCATTCTCTATTCCTTCAATATTAATTTTCAACTATAAGGAAGTGATTTGAGATAAATGTAGTCTAGAATGGTCTCTTCTATTGACTTATTCATCATTTAAGTAATCTTCCCAAAACTATTCAAGATAAGGGACTGTCATCAACTGGTCAATCAACTCTAAGGCCTTCCTAACAAAGCCCTTTTTATCAAAACCCTTTCTTTCATAATAGTACTTAAATTTGAAGCTAGGTAAATCAAAACCTACACTAATGAAGTTTACCATAGATTTACTTTCAAAGTGATCATGCTTAATAGGAAAAATGATCTCTCATTTTTCCATGGGAAAAAATCTCTTCATACTAGGGATAACTATCTACAAATTTTTGTAAGCATGAAATAATCCAACATGTATCTAGGTAACCTTACTAGTTCCTCTTTGAACCCACCAACTTGAATATATGTGAGCTGGGGATATTAGATTTAAAAAATACCATACCTTTGAACTAAAATCTAAGCTTATGGTGATATCCTTCTATCTAAGATTTGAGTCAAATCAAAACACAAATTACCCATGAATACATCATGTACTCGCATATAGGTTTTCTTACAGTTTTCAAGGACCCTACTTTTTTTTAGTGTGGGGAAATACTTGTAAACAAAAATATCATCAATCCAAGGTTCATGAGGGACACAAATTAAATCCTTTATACATGCAAAGCCAATACATCAAATAAGAAGACATAAAGAAGTCCCTTTTCACCACTTGGGATAGCTTAAGTTGTTCTCTCAACAATCTTGTGATCAGCTCAACCCAATCTAGAAATTGCTTACCCTCAAGGATGAATTCAATATAGAAGTACATCTAGTCTGCAAATAAGTTGGCTTTAGGATAACCCCTTACTCTATGTGGCAACAACACTAGGTCATGAATATAGGGATTCATATGATCTTTTATTAAGGTTCTTGGGAAAATGAGAACCCCCCTTCCAATTCCTTGCAATGACACTTTGGTGTTTATCTGCACATTCATTGAACTTAACCAAGGACTAGGAGGGAGTGAATTTAGAGGATAGTTTTATTTTAGAAATTTTGATGCAAACACAATAGTTTCTTTATTGATAGAGAGTAAAAATTTACCATTGTTCTTCTTGACACACCCAACCCTAATGTTGCAGTGATTTCTAAATTCTTGGATTAATTCTAGACATACAACAACTTGTAAAAGACATAGCTTCCATTAAACCACTTGCTAGGATTTCTAGGGTAAAAGGCTTTGCCAATTGACTGGACATTCTTTATTTTATTTCTTCTAAATTTACCCCTATTAAATATGCATCACTTATAATAGGGCCAATATAACTCAAGCTCAAAACATTGTCAAACAAACAAAATGAAGACTTCACAACTTCTCTTACAAAATATAGAAATCCTTCAATATTAATGTAAAATTCCAAAACAAAGATAAATAAATGCTATCTGTGTTTACCTTGGACATGCAAACACTGTAAACAATCCTTCACTTTACCTCTACAATGATATTTTGAAATAAATCTTACTAACTCTCATGATTTTATCACTTATAAAATGTCAGGTGAAATAAATAAAATAAATAAAATATGAAGATTTAATTACTTAAAGATTTGTGTGCACTAAAGGATTTTGATTTGACACTTTCATAAGAAGGTTAATTAATGCTTGTCATTTCACACACAACCAACTTAAAGAGTCATAATTACTTTTTTCATGCCAACTCCCTCTTTTCTCACATCATGCTACCAAATATGAGACTTTTCCCAAGTTCCAAACTTTAATGAGTGTCATACAAGAAATTTCCCTTTTTTCCAAGTTGGTAAATCATGTTGAGCCACTTTAAATTTTGGCAAACCCTTCTATATTGATTTGAACTTAGTACAAAGTGGTTCCATAAGGTTCTAGGTACTTGATATAATTTGGATGTGGGGCCTTCTTTCAAGCATCATGTGAACCTCCTTGAGCCTTACCAAACCTATTTTAACCCTTTTGAACTTGGTACAAAGTGGTTTAAATGATTCATAAAGGTTCACAGGTTCAAGGCTTTTAGCTTTTAGAACAAATAAATGACTAAGTACAAGACACAAATAGACATAACATGTGATAAAGAAACATGAGAAAGGGAAGAGGGAAACTAACTGATTAAAAAGAATAGTAGTTTCCCAAACTTTGGGCATGATAAGAAACTTACAGATTGAGGATAAACTATGAAAAAAATTTAATGTGACTCTAAAATGAGGGCTATCACATTTATTTTGAGATAATGAAACACTTAGCATAATCAAATATGTAAATTTCATATTTAGTTGCAAATATTGTTATGAATCTACTTGATTGAGAAAAAATAAAATTTAGGTAACAATTATCATGGTAATATGATGGGAGATAAAAGTTTCCCTTGTATTTGTGGTTATGTGGTTTTAGATTAGATGAGTAATATTGATAGCTTAAGATTAATTGGTGCTTATGTGTACATCCTTTGGTAGTGTAATCAACAAGTTAAGTAAGTGATAAGATGTGGTTTCCTTATTCACAACTAACTTAAATATAAAAAAACTACTCATGCTTGTAAAGAAGCCATTTGGCTTAAGAAACTATGTTAAAATATTAGGATAAAACAAGGAGCAATGATAATTAATTATGCTGGCCAAAGTGTAATATTCTTACCTAAGAACCCAATATGTCATGATAAGAACATGCACATTGATGTTTAACATAACTTTGATAGAGTTACACTCAAGGAGGAGAGGGTGAAGGTGGTTAAGCTAGATATTTTAATGAAAGTTACATATTTTAAATTAAAATTGTAAGAAGAAAGTGGTTTAGATGGAGTTCAAAGTCTACAAGCCTCTCAACCCTTAGCAATTATAAACTATGTTGATATCCCTCTCGTTGCTCTCTCAAGGTGTTTTAAAAGTGGGAGTTTTTTTAGGAAAATGATATCTCAAGCTTTTAATTGTAAAATTTTACCATTGCTACGCAAGTGACAGGGTTTCAAGGGCTTTCCATAACTATCATGGTTTTAAGGTTAGTGTCCCTAACTATGATATTTTAGGGGAATCAACCTTGAATTTGGGGCTGCAATGGATTTCCACTAGCTAACCTTGGTCTTGTGATTGGTTGGGGGTCTAGGAGATAGTGCACTCTAACAAGTTTTTTATAAAGAAATGACCCCAAAACAAAATATCACTTATAATTTATCATAAAAATCTTGACCATTAATCAAATTAGGTAATAGATCTAATGATGGACATTTAAATTATTTGTTTACCCTAGAATGCACTTCCATATTATAAGGTTATTTTATTACAACTATATATTGCGATGTGTTATTAGAGTTTGATAGCTATTAATTTGCCTATGGGTATGTATCAGTAATACTCATGTAGGAAACTTGCTTTGCAACTATATTTTAAATCTAATGTTCATTTTTTTAATAATATATTAGGAGGCTTTTGGAGTATGGGGATTTTGGTAGTGTGATAGTTATTTTATTTTTGTTAAGTTTATATAAATATTATAAATATTTAAGAAAGCTTTGCATGACACTCCTCTCAAGGTTAGTCTAGGAATTTGTTTAACTAAAATTCCTTTCAAAGATGACCTCATGTTAAACATAGTTCTTACTCTAATTTTATTTCATATACATTCTTTATATGTGAATATTTATTATGTAATTCCTTTTAGATCTTTAATTGACTCATTTTTAGGATTCCCCTATATTATCAAGATTATGTGTGATATTATTATTACCAACATGTTTTACATATACACATACATACATGCATAGGAAACTTAAACATAGAAAACTCAAATTACACAGATGAGAAACATATTATTCATAACTAAATGTGGCATTTGTGTACTGGGCTTTATTTTCATACATGCTATATTTATTATTACCATTTTAACTTATGCCACATACAAACATGACCATACGTATTACTTCATGATGCTTGCTTACCTACTACACCATTATTTTTATCGCACATGATCTAATATTCGTTGATTTACATTATCCATGATATGGTCTATACATATTTACTATTATATCTATCTATGATCACAAAGTTCCATAATTTTCATTTAGAACATATATACACTACTACATTTTGCACTAATTTTTGACAATAATTTGTTGCTACAACTGATGACAAGTTGTGGGATGCCAGATGAAATTAGTCATCACTAAGTGAGCATGAAATTTTTTGACACTGTTGGTCGATGTTTAAAATTTACCACCATTTTTTTTAGAAGACTATAGGTAAATCAACAATCGTGAGATTAATTGACTGACAACATTTTTGTCAAAGGGCATGACATTCTTGTCGAAACATATTTGGTATTCATTGGTGATCCAACATAATATAGATGAAGTTACAATGATGATGCCATCAAGTGTAGGGCATCATTGTCAGAATGAACATCATAGATCGTTGCACTAGTGTTGTAGTTCTAATGACCTGTGCGTAGCATAATTGTGTCAAGCAAATGATTCAGGAACTAACAATCTTCATATTGGTAGTGGTACATTATTCTCCCACCATAAATTGATTTTTTAAGGTTTGACTTGAAAACTATAGAAATATCTAAAATAACCTACAAATTATTAGATGAGGAGTGTTAATTGTACACATGGCATATATCCATCCTAAAGTCACAACATTAGAATGAGGATCAACTCAAAGACATTTAAGAGATTGAGTCTATCTCTTATATACATGTCTCTAAGTTGATTCTCATTCCAATAATGTGACTTTGTGCTGGATATTTTCCACTTGTATAAAAAAAATTCCTCATCTAATTATTTGTGCATTATTTTAGAGCTTTTCTGCACTTTTCAAGTCAAACCTTAAAAAATTGATTTACAATGAGAGAATACTAGACCACTAGGAACATGAATATTGTTAGCTCCCAAATCATTTTCTTGACAAAATTATACTATGCATAGGTCATCAGACTTCAAACAAGGAGCACTGACATGATTTGCAAGTTCAAATAATATAGAATAATAAGTAATATGAAATCACATTATGGATTATAAGGAAGACCTTATTGTAAGATTTCTTTCATCTAAATCTGTAATAGGTAAAGATAATGAGAAAAGTAGTCCAACACGTACACTTATTTCTCAACAATACTCGATTCTCATTGATCATAAAGAAATTAGCTTCAGGTGATGACTTTCTTTGTGGAGAAGATCTTTTTTTATAAATTCTTCGTCTACCATTAAAGAGGGAAGTTTTGATGATGATACAAAAGATTTAGTGGCTATTGGACAAGAATTTTCTACTGTGACACATGGTTATGGAGATACAATAATGTTGGAACCCTTGCAAACACCAAAAACTCCTTCAAAAGATGGAACCTTTAGTTGTGAAAATGCTAGTGAAGTTATCATGAATGATGCAATTGACACTAGTACTAATAATTCATGGTCTCACAATTCTTATAGTCGAGGTCATTGTTTGAAAAATTCAAATGATGAATTCTACTATGCTCAAGGTGTTTATACTGATTATTTAGTTGGAGACAAGCACATCTTTGTAGACTATTCCCAAGTTCATATTCAAGATCATGACACAAAATTTGTATAAATTCAAGTTTCTTCATGTCATAAGTTATATAAGGGTTGTCCAATTTGTTGGTTGACTTCTTTCACTCCAAACTATCAGAAAGATCTTCAAACAAATGAATTTTGAATGCTTGAAGAGTTGCCAAATGTTTTGACTAGTAGTATGTAGGATGATGCCAATATGATTCAAGAGAGTTTACAAATCTAAGATGAGATATGTATGATCATTGCAAAGTCTCATGCCTTGTACATAATGTGAATAGTTGTAGTTTTTGATGTGTGACCCATTTTTGGTGTGTGTCAGAGTTTCTCCAATCAGTCTCTTTTGTTGACTCCTATTTATGTGACCGTATTCATGTTGGATAATGCACTGATCCTTAATCCCATGAAATACATCTTTCTATAAGTCATTGTAGAGTTTGAACTATACTTAATGAATTTACGTGTGGAAATTTTCTCCCACAATGGGTTTCTAAAATAAATATAATGTTAAGGTGATGTTCTTGAAATAGTTTCTTTCCATTTAACTTTCCAAGTTATCTCATGCTATACATCTATTTCATTTCCAACATTATGTAAACTAAAACAACACATGTAAGATGATTTTATAAGAACAACAACATTTTATAAGACTTACAAATAGTTACAAATGATCAAGTTACATACCTTTGATTCTGGGTGCACAAATAATGGATCCAAAGAATTTATTAACTGGGATAGTGTAAATGTTGAAGCCAAAAAAATTTATACTCTACGATAGACATCCATACAAAAGATCAATATCATTAAATGATAAACCAAGAAAGTCTGAAATGCATAATAAAGAGATGTAAAATATCAATAATGAGAGAAACATACCTTAAATTGATAAGGTTCCATGCTCCACCCCCTCCCCCCTAACATAACTCTAAACTCCCCATAAAAATCTAACATCCATTCATTCTTTCATCCATTAATAAAATATTACATTCATTCATTATCACATGAAGAAAATAAATTATGAGCATCCATATAGTAATCTCATAATATCTAAAGCTAACATGTAACATTAATTCATTCTTTAACATTCATTAACATGTGCACATAAATACAGAGCATTCAATAAGATGTGAAATAAGGTTTTTAAACATACCTCAACCAATTACAATCTATTTTGGATCAACTACCTAATTACTTTGGAATTTCATTCTCACCAAAAAAAAAAGGACCAAATGCGACAAAAAGAGCATAAAAAGATGTCGATTGTGCACAAGTGATACTAACCAGGGATTTTTATGTTCTTTTGGCATGATTGTTCTTACAATTTTTTGGCTCAATCTCAATTGGTCAGCATGTGTTTTGAAAAATTATTGGTGGACTATGAGCAAGGCAAAAAACAATTATCAAACTGAAAAAAAATACATAAATGTAATTTATTTTTAAAATTTAATTTGACAAACTTACAAATAGAACCACCAAATTAGAAGAAACTATTGTGGTTTTTACTACTTGAAAATTATATTTACAAGTGATAAAGTTACATACCTTGGATTTTGGGAGTATAAACAATTTGTGCAAACAATTGATTGACTTTGATAGTGCAAATGTTGAAGCCAAAAAAATTACTACTTTGTGATAGTCATCCATACAAAAGATCAACTTCATTAAATGATAAAACAAGAAATTCTAAAATGAATAATAAAGAGATGTTAAATATCAACAATGAGGAGAGAAACACTGGCACATAAACACATATCATTTAAGAACATGTGAAATTAGGTAAAGGGTACCTAGTGAAGAGATGGATCTGGATGATATGAGGATTGTAAAGTTGATCAATGTCATTAAATGAGAGGATTAAAAAAGGGAAGTTTGA